>OX375884.1:57693582-58387964 GCA_947359465.1 Metellina segmentata | reverse complement strand
TTCTGCCTATCTAGGTATGTCTATCCATCAATCTGCCTGTTTATCCATCTATCTACCTGCGTATCTATGCAGCTTTCTGTCATTCTGCCTATCTATCTGTTGGTATGTCCATCCATCTATCTGCCTGTTTATCCATCTATCTACCTGCTTATTTATATATAGGTCTGTCATTCTGCTTATCAATCTCTTGGTATGCATGTCCATCAATCTTCCTGATTATCCATCTATCTACCTGCTGATCTATGTATCTGTCTGTCATTCTGCCTATCTATGTATTGGTATGTCTATCTATCTATCTGACTGCTTATCCATCTATCTACCTGCTTATTTATGCAGCTGTCTGTCATTCTGCCTATCTATCTGTTGGTATGTCTATCCATCTATCTGCCTGTTTATCCATCTATCTACCTGCTTATTTATATATCTGCCTGTTATTCTGCTTATCTACCTCTTGGTATGCATGTCCATCAATCTGCCTGTTTATCCATCTATCTACCTGCTTATCAATGTATCTGCCTGCGTATCTATCTACAATTATATGTCAGTCTATCTCTCTGTATATCTATCAATCGCTTTATCAGTTAATCGAAGCCATCTGTTTGTTTACCAAGCTATAGGCCTGTATATATATTTATTAGTCTGTATGTTTGTTAGTCTGCTTATCTGTTTGTATATACATTTATCGTCAACAGTGTTACTCCTTCCTAGATCAAGTTCATTTAATACTTCAGAGGATGACACGGCATGACAAAAGTTGCGAGTGAGTTAGCGGCTAAATTTACCGTAAAAAAGGAGATTGTTGGGTAATGGGAAGAAATCCACTTCTCGGGAGGGAAAAACGAATAAATTCTTGCATAGCTCAGGTCTCCGTAAAATAGGTGTGTCATATGATATAAATTTATCATAGCTAAACTCGTTATCAATTTAAATGTATATCCACATTCCGTCTACTCGTCTATATATCAATTTATCTATATTTGTCTTTGTTAATGTCTATCTTTCTAACTGTCTCTTTGTTAATATGTCTATCTATCAGTCAGTCTGCCTATATGTGTGTGTCTATTTTTTTGTATGTACGTTTATATATCAGTTTATTTATGTATATAATCCGTATGTATGTACTAGTAAATAAATACAAACAAAAATAAAGTAAAGTACAGATAAGGGCATTGAAGTGAAAGCATAAACTGTCTAACCAGTAACGGGAGTAAAAGCCCTATTAAGCAATTTGATGAATATTGTCCTGTGATTAATGTAGTTTTAATTCGTTAGCGACGATATTTGGGCTATGATGTACAAACACAAGACAGACAACGACAAGTATTGGACATACACCAACGAGGAAAGTTTTACTGACAGAGAAGAGAGAAATATAGCAATCGAACCTTAGCAGGAATATAACATGCACCGCCTACAACACTTCGGTTGCCAGTGCCATGGGCAAATTTACTGAGCTAAGACGGCCAATGAAACATACAGGTAATATGCTTCTATTATAGCAGTGTAACTATGTTCAAAAACTATAGTTCTGAGCAAACGAAATGGAGGTTTTTGCTCACTGTGTCTTACTTATCAAATCTGTTTACCATGAAGAAATATATCTATAAGTTTTCATTGTTTAACTTCAAGTAAAATGTTTAACGTCAGAAATTCTGAATTGATTACAATATTATTTTAGTTTTACAATCGAGAATATTGTTTAAGTAGTCATATTTATCTCCAGCACACTTTTAAATGTCAGCATATGCATTTCATAAGCGCCTGTTTTCTTTTCACAAGATTGAAATGTATCGGTGAAAATGAAAATGGCTAAATCTGAAGAAACAAATTTATTTCAAATATGATTCATTTAAACTAATCGTCCTTCACGCAATTGTTTTTCTCGATACGAGGACATAAAATGCAGCTGTTCCGTGCAATTACAGCTGGAAACTCGCTACACAGTAGCAACAAACCTATTGTTTTCTATGAATGAACAGCATTCTAGTTTTTGTTTCCCGCTTTTTAAACAAGTTCTCGATAAAACCTTCTTTTTAAGAAGTTGTTGGATGGTGTATTAGGTTTTCTTAGGATACTTCCTTCTTTCAAGTAGTGCGTTTCTAGATAAGAATTAAGTTTATCTGGACTATACAAAAGATAGCACTAAAAGTATTACATTTTACTATACATATGTTCTTTCATAAATATGCCGTGATTTGAACGAGCTATCTCATCTATCAAGATGTGACCAACTTTGCTAAGAACCGAGATATCTGTATACCATATATTTCAGTTTTTTTTAATATACGTTCAGTTTTTGATGATGATGAGTGCAAGGTATAGTTTTCTTCTAATGACGAGGTATCTCGTTCATCACGATCTGGTCAGTTTTGCTAATTACAAGGTATCTCATTCATCACGATCTGGTCAGTTTTGCTAATTACATGATACCTCGTCGATACTATCACCATTAGGTTAAAAGACAATAATTATTTAATATAAAACCTCGTATCGGCAAATATATTGATCCAACAAAATTAGCTGGCTCAAGCAGGAAATTTGTGTAGAACAATCGAAGTTAAGGATTATTTTTCTTTAGTTGTAGTTTCCATATTATTTTAATCATATCCTTGCCGTTAAGTGTTTCTTAAATAATTCATTATGTTATATTTTATTTATTTCTGAACACTTAAAATGAAATTACACTTTTTAGTCTGGATGACAATTGTAAACTAATGACCACAAATGTGTTTTAATGTCATACTAATAGCTAACATGTATTTGCTTTTTAACATTAAAACTATTTCAAGACATCGGTCTTACAGAATATGGGATTTTACAAATCTGAAGTAATAAGAAAATAAATAACCCGCACTTCTTTTGTGTAACTCAATGCTTTCAACACGCAAAGTAACAGTGTAACTCAAGTACCACATATCCAAAGATTAAAGATAATAAAATCCGAAATTAATCCCGCGTCAAAAGAACGTCAAATGACAAATGAAGCCACTTCCCATGAAGTGCTATTGGGAAAGAAAGAAATAAAAACAATACTTAGATTAACACATTGTTTGGAAGTTTTAATTATCGCGAAAGATCGATTAAAGGCAATCTAACAGGGAATGTTCTGGAATCTAACCCTTATGCAGCATCGCAGCTTGAGCACTGTTATCTACATTGCCATTCAAGAGTTCCAGTGGCAAGGAGTACCATTCGAGCTCTAGAGCACGTCTTCGCTCTTGTGCTGCCCTTCGTGATGCTGTCCAAGCAATGCAACATCCAAGTGCATCTCAAGCATGCTCTATTGGATTGAGATCAGGGGACCTTGTTAGATGCAAATTCAGTATCATACTCAATTTTTTTAATAAGTGGGTATGCGTTATCTTGTATTTTTATGTGAAATTTAACCAAGTGATATATTTAAAGTCCTTAAGCATATACTCTCTGTAACAAATAAACGAGGAAACAAGAAGGACTTCTCCAGGAACTGTGCCGGACTCGATCAACTTGGAATGGTGCTGACTCCTGATGACAATTGCAACTTGTTTCTGGAGACGTCTAGGGCAGCGTGAGGATTCTGCCCTTACTATTGCACACCACACATGCCCACAACAGAGCGTTATGGTCAGGGATGACATCTCTTTTGATAGCCGGACCCCTTTGGTAGTCATTTCTGGGACACTTACAGCACATCATTACATAAACGACATTCTACTGTTACTTGTTCCTTTTGCGACACCCCGGACTTACTTTTGAACAAGATAATGCCTGGCCGCACACGACACGTGTTGCTATGAATTGTCGTCTTCAAGCTTTCCCAACACTTCTTCGGTCAGCTAGGTCTGATCTCTCTACGATAGAGCAAATTTGGGACGTTATGGTTAGGCGGTTGTAACCATCCCGGATTGTTGACCATTTAGCCCGACAATTGGATGAAATTTGGCAAGCAATTCCGCAGGACACCATCCGGGAACTCTTTAAGTCCATGCCAAGTCGGATGACAGCTTGCATCCAAGCCAGAGGTGGACCAACGCCTCATTGACTTTCTCCCGTTGTAACGGTCAAACTCTGAAATTAATCACTTAATTGTTATGAAATTTTAATCGTTTGTTTTTCTATGTATGTTCTTCACATCCACCAATTTTTACTGCAATCGGACAACTCTTTCTTGATGCTTCGATTTTATTGTTACATAGTATGTAACAGGTGAAAACCATACTGAGAAAGAAAGGCTCCGAAATTCAATGTTTTTGAGCCGGAATTGCAGATTTCGAAATTTATTAGCTGCAATAGATACTGAGAAAACGTTTATGAGAAAAGAAAGACTTTAGTGAATTATGACGCCCTCTTCCGTTGCAACACTGATTCAGTAGAAGACAACAAGAAGAAAATAATGCAACCTTGGAGTTCAGATGCTGAACTCTCTGGAATGAATGTCATTTTAGATGGATACCTAAAGAGTAACAAATTTACGACATATCTTGTTATAAATTAGACCCAAATATTAGTTCCTGATAAAAAAAAAGTGTCTTAGTGATTTTTATGTTTGAATAATTAAGTGTTATAATAATGTAATTAATTTAATTACACAACAGTATGTCTAATACAATATAATGTCTAGTTCAACAAGATGTCTAATTCAACGATTTTAGCAAATACAGATTGAGATAGAAGTTACCCCATGATTTAAAAAGGGCCTTCCTTGAGGTTAAGTAGCATAAATAAATCGTAGCTTCACTATAAAATAATTGTAAGTGCAAAATGTTTGGATTCTATGGTTTTAACATTACTTGATTGGAAATATACTACACAAACTTATTTTAAAAGTTCCCACGTCTACATCGGCTATAAAATCCTATCGACGAATTTCAAACCTCGTATCTCATAACTCGTCTACAATTTAGCATTTAGATTTTACATCTCTTGAAAAATCTGGATTTCAAGACTTACGAGATTTGATTGTATTACGACGATATGTTATTCTCATCTCATGGGAAGAAAACCATATAAAATATTATTTACTGCGGAGGAGTCAGAAGGCGGTCAGAATCAGATTTAACCCTACAGATGGTATCGACGTGGTTTCTAGTCCACCAAGATCTGACCAATTTTCATGATGATGAGTTATATCGTCATCAAGATTGCCAATTGAATTCCGAATGGAGATATTACCGGTTTTTTTATGTTGACTACATCATCAAGATCAGGTTAATTTTTCTAATAATGAGATATCTCGTCCATCAAGATCTGGTCAGTTTTGCTAATGACAAGAGACCTCACCGATACAATTATCAGGATTATATTATTTATGCTTTTATTTGGGATAATATTTCACTTGGAAACATCTTTCACTTTAAATAATGGAAAATTCTCTCTCTCTCTCTCTCTCTCTCTCTCTCTCTATATATATATATATATATATATATATATTAGTAACTATTTCTATATAAATTTCTATTCACTTTAAATAAAGGTAATTTCTATAAAGGAATATTCTCTATTTCTATTTCCATAAGCAAAGCCGTGTTTATTTTATTATTTCCATTTAAATGTGATCAATGTGGATAATTAAGAGGAATCTCTTCGCAAAGGCAGCAAAGCAGCCGTTTTTTATTACGAGATCAATATTAGATTAGTTTTTTCTAATGTCGAGGTATCTCGATCAACAATGTGGTCATTTCTCTAATGTCAACATACCTCGTCGTTGAAGAAGGACCAAATTATTCAAGACTTTATTTAGCATTGTTTTGTAATTGGAAACATTTTCACTTTAAGGAATGGTAATTTCTACATCAAACAAAGCGATGTTTATTTTATGAAGTGACATTTTTTTAACGTTTTACCATAACAGCTGAACTCAAACCAAGCGCGTTTTTACTCCTGCTTTTCTCCTGATCCTTCTCTCTTACCCTTCCTCTTTCAGACAAAGAATCCCAGCATCGATCGTCAATTTTGCATCCGCTTATACTGAAAACAAGCGCTTTAAATGTATTCTGTTTGCTCAGAAACATAACGCTCAGCTGAAAGAAGTGAGAGAAAAATACTTTCATTAGTAACACAAATAAATATCTCAAGACGCAAAAACAGATTCTTTTGAATTCACTAGAAATCTTTTGCGCATTTTCATTAAGATAAATCTTTTATCCTAATTAACTAGAATATTAATTGCCAAGAACTCGTGTTTTAAGTAATATTTTTTAATTTCCATGTATTTACTAAAAACTGCATCTGGTCTTCCTTTAATGAATTAAAAAAATACACCGTACCGATGTGCATAAAAATTGCGACTTCTTTTTAAAATGCACAGCAATTTAAATTTAAATATTTTTTTAACGATTACTGAAGTTTATTTTCTACTTCTGAGCTCCATAGTTTAAGTCCATTTCTCCAGTCCTGTACATTTTGTTCTTTCAGCAAATTACTTTACCTTTTTTTTTTCAATTTGACTTGTTTTCCTTTTACCTGTTTTTTCGTTGTTCATCGTTGTTAAAATTACCTTTGCATTCGGCCCTTTTTTTCCCAACCTCACATTCCTTACTTTTTTCTGCCACCAACTTGTTTCATATCATTAGATATTTTTCTACGGTAGTTGTTAGTGCTTTAAAATTCTTTTGGCGCAGTCCTTGTTACTTATAATCTTCCGAGATTTTGTTGCAAGTAACAACGTAACAATGTCTACTTCCAGCCTCATTTACCACTCTTGTCGAATTATTATTTTCATGTGGCGCCGAAGAGAAAAATGGGGCTGAATTGTATGAAAAAAATTCCATCCTCCCATTTTAAGGAAAATCAAACTTTAATAGAAATAAAAGTTATCGCAAAGCACACATACACAGCAGTAAGTTTCCGATCTCCTATAATATAAGAATTGTAATTTCATTTACTGATATCACAAAGAAGTGTCAATGAATTTCTTTTTATTCATCAAAAATATGAAGAAATATGAGTATTAGTAATGCGAAAAGAACCTCTTCGCTAAAATTGAATAACTGCAAAGAAAAATGAAATTTTGGATATCATATTTTACTTTAATGGGTTTAAAATGTATCTCAAAGCACACATATACCAATAAATTTCCCATTATCCTATAATGTAAGAATTAGAATTTCATACACTGATTTCATGCATGATATGTCAATGAGTTTCTTAGTATTCATCAAAAATATAAATAAAGAAAAATGAGTAATGAAAATAATCTTTTCTCACTAAAAATAAATAAATATAAAGAAAAATAAAATCTTTGTAAAATGTACCCCAAACACATATACTAATAGATTTCCGATTCTCCTACAATGTAAGATTTATATTTTCATGCACTAATTTCTTGGAAGACAAATAAATGAATTTCTTAGTATTCATTAAAATACAAAGAAAGAAAATGAGAATGATAATGAAAAGAATCTTTAAAACAATATTGAATAAATGTAAAGTAAAATGAAGGCTTGGATAGATAATATTTTACTTTAATGGACATAAAATATATCGCTATAAGCACACATACACTAATAAATTTCAATTTATCCTATAATGCAATGTTCACTAATTCGTGCATTGAATTTTTTGGAATCAACACGTCAAAGAATTTATCAGTATTTATCGTAAACATAAATTAAGAAAAATTGGAATGAGTAGAAAAGAGTTTATCTGATAAAATTAAATAAGTACTTGGTAGAACGAAATCTGGAATACTATTTTTTACTTTAATCTGAATACATTTATCGGAAAGCAAGCCCTCGAATACATTTTCATTCCTCATATGTAACGTAATATTTATAACTTGATCTGTTGAATTCCCTAAAAACACTGTGATGATGATTTATTGTATTTATCATTTGAAGAAATTTAAATAACAAAGAGAAAATAAATTAAATTTAAGAAAAGTAAGAATGGATCGTAATTTCAAATTGAATTTATACAAAAAGTTACAAAAGATGAGATCTAAGATGATATATTGGGTCATCGATGTTCAAAATTAAAACATCGATGTTGATAATACATCTACCCAAAAACATCGAGGTTTTTAAACATCGATGTTTTTAAAATTCAGTGTCTTTAAACTCCCCCCCCCCCATTTCTTAAAACTGGTTTAGCAATTATTGATGCGATATCGACAGCAAAACATCGATGTTTTGAAACTTAGATGTTCAAAATTATAATATCGATCTTGATAATACATCGTCCCAGACCCATCGATGTTTTTCAAATTCAGTGTATTTAAACTTTTTTCCCCATTTCTTAAAACTGGTTTAGCAACTATTGATGCGACATCGACAGCAAAACATCGATGTTCAAAATTAAAACATTGATGTTGATAATACATCGCCCACAAACCATCGATGTTATTAAAATTCAGTGTAATTTAACTTTTTCCCCCATTTTTTAAAACTACTTTAGCAACTAGTGATGTGACATAGACTCCAATACATAGATGTCTTTTTTTTAAACATCAATGTTTAGAAAACATCGATATCGATGTCGCATCCCTACTTTTCAGATCCTTCATCCTTGGTCACTTTGGTCTAAAAGTATGTTCAATTCGCTAACTATAAAAGTTATGCTATTTTTTTAAAATTTTTATAACGGTACTTTTTTTTATTTAAAAATAAAACATCGACAACGTAAAAACATCGACAAGTATAAACATCGATGTTACAAAAACATCGACCTCAATATATCGATGTTAAATACATCGATGTTTTTTAAAAAACATCGATGTTTAAAAAAAACATCGACATCGATGTCGCATCCCTAGTTTATTACATAAATACCAGTGAAGCAGTACAAAAACATAAAATTTTACTGAATCCCATAAGCCCCATTTTGTTTTATGAGTTTTTGCCATCTTTCTGGCAGCTGGAAAAATCTTGTTTTTTAAAAAATCATTAAACTTATTTGTAAACAAGTTATCGAGGTGCCGTTTGGCAGTCTCAAAAGAATTGAACTCCAGGCCGTTCAAATAATTTTGAAGTGAGGTGAAGAGATGAAAATCTGAGGGGGCAAGGTCTGGTGAATATGGGGATTGACACAAAATATCCCAGTCATACTCAATAAGTCTTTGTCTGTCATTCAACGAAATGTGAGGCCGAGCACTGTCATGCAGGAAAACAACACCTCGACGATAGGTCAGTTCTGGCCTCTTTGCTTCGATTTCCGCGTTTAATATTGCCGTTTGAGAACAGTATTTTTCGGATGTTATTGTCTGATTAAGTGGCAAAAATTCAAAATAAACAATTTCTTTGTAATCCAACCATACAGAAAGCATTACTATTTCGGGATGTAGAGTTTAGATAGGATGGTTGTAAAGATCGAGCATCATCTTCGAGGCAGAAATTTCCACGCCGTAATTTAACAAACCACCTTGGAACTGTGGCCTCAGAAACAACACTACGTCCATATACAGCTCACATTTTACGAGCAGTCTGTCTAGCATTTTTTCCTTTCTTAAAATAAAAGAGCATAATATGACAAAAATGAACTTTCTGGTTCTCCATTCTTAGCACTGCAGTGAAACAAAAATTATGCCACAACCCATGCTATAATTATGCAGTGTTAGCAGAAAAGACCGAATTTAAACACCTGCTTCAATAGAGGTCACTCCTTATCAGTAATAAATAAAAAAATACTAATAAAATAATACTAATAAAATAATACTAATAAAATAATACTAATAAAATAATACTAATAAAATAATACTAATAAAATAATACTAATAAAATAATACTAATAAAATAATACTAATAAAATAAAAGTAACAAAGCTAGCTTTGATTTGCAAACGCGCAAAACTTTCCTGATGACCTAATATTTTCCTTTATGCTTTGGTCGTTATATATTTCATATACGTTATAATACAACGGCATCTCGATTACAGAGCACTATCTGTTCTACAGAGCTCTATTGACCAGAGTCCTTATAGGGCCGAGATAGTCCAGTTGGAAAAGTAACTGGTCAGCAACCGGAAGGTGGCGATTTCGTATCTGACCAAAGACCGGCGTTTGCAAAGGGGACTGGTGCACGTTAAATCTGTAGCAAATGTCCTCACTTGTTGGAAGTTTGGTGAGTCGGGCGGCCAGCTCAGGTGTAACCTCGTCATCTGACTTATGTTTCAAAATTACGTGGTGTTTTCCTTTGATATTTTCCTTTGGGATTGATCTCGGACCGTCACCAATAGCCCATTGCGTTTCTCCATTGAGACGTTAATCAAAATACCTGTCACCATAGTCCTTATAATATCACAATTATTTTTGTTTTCGCTTCTATGCACGATGTTTAGTACAATGTAGCAGTTTGACAATTTTTACAGTCAAAATTTTATTAGGTTTCCCTAATACAGTGTTGGGTTTTGGTCAGTTGATAGATTCTACTAAGACATCGCCTCAGGCCTCAAAGAAGTAATCAGCATCAACCTCAAAACGAATTTGGTCTAAGAACCCAAAGGAGTGCAACATTTAGTGTGTATATGCACGTAAAATGAGACAAACAAGTCTACGTTTGGCCGTTATAATTGACTCTACTTGAATGCGTAGTTGTACAACTATGATTTAGAGCCTGAGGGTTTCACACGCATATATACGTTATGTAACCAGTAATCTTCCCTACATGACATAACATGTTTGGCCTTCCTGATCAATACAATATTTCCCAGATGTGTTTCAAGCTCTCTATATAGGTATTTAGCAATTATGTGTGTTGCCTGGTAAAAGCAGCTTTACACTACTCGCGAATCTCGATTAGAGTTTGCTACAGAAATTTTGTATAGAACGTTAACCTTTACACTGTGGCTCTTAGATATTTTCAATCGTCTCACAGAACGGCTCTTTCGCCTTCATGTCCGCCCCCCCCCCCCTACTTAATTACCAAACTTGAGGGATAGAGCCTTGAGTGGCATTTACGACATACGCGTTCCATTCAGAATATTGTGTGGCGTTTCGTTAGGCGTGAGATATATATCACCGGAGCGACCTTCTGTCTTTTCCCCAAAGCATTCACACCTCACGGACGACAGGGTAGGCTGCCGAACAAAAGGAGGAACCCTCTAAAAGGTCAGTCGTTGACGACTCGTAAATGGTGATCGATGCCAGTGATCACTTAAAAGGAGGATAACATCCACAGCACACAGATCTATACCCTGCCTGTGGTGTAAACGAAATTTTAGTGGTAACAATTGTCTATCTGCCGCAGCGTAAAGGTTTAATTAAAATGTATAAATTAAAGACATGCTTGAAAACATTCCATCATTTTTACTAAAAGTCTAATACACTTCAGAATTAAATGTGGTGGACATTGTCAACAATGCCTGAGATAAGGGTAGCTCTCAAAAAGTGGGAACTAGACACCTTTCATTCTTAAAATTAATTTTTTTTTCTCAATGGGTTTTTAGTTCTGTTCAGAGACAAGAATTAGTATGATTGATTACAACAGTTTGGTGTAAGTATCCTTAAAAATATTACCTTTAGTTACAAATGTACGATTTTTGACATCTATAATGTTAACTGATACAGTACATCACCAAGAAAATAAATTCTAATGCGTTTTCCAGAATTGTAGAAAAAAATAATAAATTAATAGAGTATAACGATAGTTTGTTTACTATTTTGATCAGTTGATGGCATCATTAGTTTAAAATTTTGAAGAATTAACAAAGAAATAATATTAAAGCCATCTAGCATGTTTCGCGATGTCAATAAGTAACAATCGATGTAGCTCTATACCTGAATCAAAAGATGTATTGGTAAGTACTGCATTTATTTGTCTTTGAAATAACTTTTTAAACGTTTTTAAGCATTTTTATGAGTTTTGGTGCATTTTCTTTGCCGTAAACATACTTTTCTTATTTTTAAAAATGCGATGTCAAAATCACGTAATGATCGAATTGCCGATTTTTTGGCCGATTTAATTTATGTTACGAAGTTGCCGGTGTCCCTAAAAATAAAACAAACATTAATTACAATATCTTTTCATCAGATTAATAGTTTTTTTTAACGAAAAATAAAGTGAATTTAGCTGATACAATATTAATACCATTACTAAGCACGTGTCCAGCTAACGTGTACGATCAATATCAAATGGCGACGGCGTCGATCGTTACTTAATTTTGGACGTGATGTAGCAACAATTTCAATAGCATTGTAAAGAATTTCGTTTTTTTTTAAATAATATATATTTTTCAATTTTATTTCCTGCTTTATGGCTGTAATGATGCTTATAATACCTTTTTTAAGATTAAACTTAGATTTTTAGAACGTATTTTTTCCCTGATTAATTATATAGGAATAATAACTTTTCCTGGATTTTTCAAGGATAAAGTTATTTTTACTTTATGATCATGTTTTCATTTTTGTATGATGTGTTAATATATATTATTTAAAAGATCACAAGAATCAACCAAACCCAAAATTTTTGGAATTAGTAATAAAACTTTACAGAATGAAACAAATCCATGATATCAAAATCTGGTAAAAACAAATTATAATTTTAAAATATTCAAATCTACTCTAATTTTAAAGCATTGACACTTTATAAATATTGACTGACGTCACATTTTTATACCTATTAGTAGACATTTAAAAAAATCTCTCTCTCTCTCCCTCTCTCTTTAAAATAAAAATATAAATATTTTAATATAAAAAAAGTACTATATATCATGGTAGTATGAAATAGCTTTAGTGAAGTTGTATACGTCGTGAATTTTTGTCAAAAGCGTAAAATGTCAGATCTCACAAACTTTCAAAGAGGCCAAATTGTAGGAGCCCGACTAGTTGGAGCAACTGTGACAGTGAACATCCCAGCTTTTAGGCGTTTTTAGAGGTACGGTGTCTAAAGTCATGACAGCGTACAAGCAGCGCGGCTAGACAAGCTCGGCAAAGCAAAATAGTGGACGGAAGAAAAAGCTGAGTGAGAAAGACGAACGGGCATTGTAGCGGATTGTAATGTCTAAAGAGAAAACAACTGCAGCCAAAGTGACCGCAGAGCTCAAACAGCATCTGGATTCTCCAGTGTCAATAATTACAGTTAGGAGGCACCTTCATATATATATATATATATATATATATATATATATATATATATATGGCCGCAAAATCCTGACGATCTATGGCAATCCTGATGATCCACAGCAATGTGATTTGGCACACAGGTAGTCCGAATGTTTTACAATGTTCTGCGAAATTTTAAAATTCAATCTAGACGATTTTTACTTTCTCTTTCCATAAAAGCAAAAGCAGATTGCATCTTCTGTTCTTCTCGTTAAAAAAAAGAAACAGATTACATATCCGGTCCCATTCCATTTCCGCGAGTATGAGAACTAGAAATAAAAAAACATTAACTGTTATGGTTAAGTTTTTTTTTTCGTAAATTCGGAATCGCTAAAGATAGATTAAAAATTTCAACGGATTAGAAATCTGCGGAAAATTTCAGTTTAGATTGATACCTAAAAATATGATTTTTTTAAAATAAATAATTTTTAAATTGAATATGTCTTCAACGGATTTGAAATCTGCGGAAAATTGTACAACAGACTACTACCTTACACCATGGGCACGGGCAACGCCGAGCTTGACATAAATGATTCAGAAATCAATAACACAATGTCCGAAAGTCATTAGGAAATGTCAAAGTTGTGTAACATACAGGCTATCAATGTCCAAAATCTGTAACCTACAGGAAAGCAATGTCCGAAATCTGTAACCTACAGGAAATCAATGTCAAAAATCTGTAACCTAAGGATCTTAAAATTAAATCTTTTAATTAGTAATTTTGGAGAACAGTTCCTGTCTTTTAATGACTGTATACTGTATTATAGGCCTATAAACAATACACAAAAAAAGTATTGATTTTAAATTTCAAAATTTTAAAAATGACTCATAGTTAACATTTAGCGTTCTCACATTTTGAGAATCTCCCATTATTCACTTTTGGATATCAATGAAGACCTCAGCAATTAATCTGTATTATACCTGGTCTTTGAAACGTAAAATAACAAGGACCTATTTCATCTTTGAAACCTCATCTCGACTTCTGCAGACATGTAAATGCTTTATCCTTCGAGTTTGTCTTGGATTTCCTAGGATTTTTTTCAAGAAGTGTGGTTTTTATTTTTTCTATGTGATGTAAGGTTAAATCAATATTACACTACTTACTCGTTGTGCAATTTTGCTTTTGCCTTCTTTTTCAAGAAATATGCTTGGTTAGTCATTCAATGTGATGTAGGGCAAAAGCAATGTTAAGCTACTTAGTGTAGTATTACTTTTACCTTCTTCTTTCCAGACTCGTCTAGGAAACATTGTATTGGTCCCAAGAAGGTCATAACTTGCTAGGATTTATACAAGAAAGATTGCTTTATGTCGCAAAACGAATATGAGCGTATGTACTCCCAAGAAGATTAAAATTCGTAATGTTATATAAATTGAACATCTCAGAGTATTATATGCGTCATAGCAAATATATGCTTCTGTTTACTTTCGTCAAGTCCAATTGTGTTTGAGGTAAAATAATCTTTTGGTTTGTGTTTGTGGAAAATAATCTTTGAAATCTTTAAGGTGCCTGCCTACCTATAAAACCGCATTTGTGGAGAAAAATACGATTTTTTAATTTTGCCTAACTTTGAAAGTATAGTTTCTTAGCTTTCTAAATCAGTTTAAATTTTGTTTCTATCTTACTTAGAACTCTAGTTTCTGAACTTTTGATATTAGTAAGTTGACAGATTTTCAAACCGTAAGTAGTGTTCTGCTAATGGAAGTGGGACGAAAAACCGGCATAGACTATTAAAATTTGTTCGATCACCATTGAATATTTAAAAAAAAAAGGTTAAGTAATTGTTTAATTAAGTTTTTTTTAGTAAGATTTGTTAGAGAAATGTCTCTCTCTCTCCACGGCAAAACTCAAAACGTCAACGAGTGTTTCAATGGCGTAATTTGGCAACGAGTGCCAAAAGAGGTGTTTGTCAGCCTCAAAACTGTCAAGTTAGGAGTCTATGATGCCATAATTCAATTTAACGATGGTTTTAAAGGTTGCCTAAATGTTTTCAACAGGCTTAATTTGACAAATCCTGGGTGTTTTACAGTAGAAGGCTATAGACACTTGGACGGTTTGCGGATTCAAGATTCGAAGAATCATTCCACCCTTGTTGCAAGGAAGCGCAGGAAACTTTTAAAAGCCATTCGGAAGAAAAAAACATCAATTTTCAATGATCAAAAAGGTGACCTTTACAAATCAGGAGCTATTTAATGTTAGGTTTTTCAACTAATCTGTAAGTGTAGAAGTTTTTTTTTTATTTTATGCTTTTTCTCAAAATTAGATTTTTTACATTTTGCTCTTCCGCTGAACATCATAACTCATAACATTATGCTTCCAATAATTTTAAACTTTGGTAGAATATTGTAAAGGGTTCAATTCAGGTAACCTACCTTTATTTTAATCGTTTATGCATTATTTTTTAGCTTTTTGATTACATAAGTATAGAGTTGTAATCATTTTTTAAGATTTTTTTCTATGTCGAAAGGTTTAATTGCATAAATATTTTTAATACAAAGTTTGAGTTATAAAATGGGTAGATATCCCAGAAGAGGGTTTTGATAACACAATACAATTTACAAAAATAGAATATCTTAATTTGAATTTGAGTTTCGTTGTTTTGCTTAGTTGTTAATTTATTGAGATTTTTTGTTTATTTTTAGCAAAAAATGAAAATGAAAAAAACATATATAGCTATTTTATATATTATTCATAGTTTTTAGATGTATTTGATAGTATAATGCACATAACAAGTCAATTTTTGAAATATTTAAAAAAAAGGTCTCCGAACGTAGGCAGGCGCCTTAAGACATAGAATCTCATTCTGTTAACAGAAGACCGTCGTGTAAAAAAGGGGCTGGTGCACGTTAAATGTGTCGGGGCCTCAAATGCCCTCATGTTTGCGTGGTGTAGAGGTTGAGAGGGGGGTGCCAGATGAGGTGTTACCTCGTCATCTGACCGTGGTCCAAAGAAAAGTGGTGTTATCCTCGGATCTTTCCTTTGTGGATTGATCCCGGATCGTTCCATATAGCCCATTCAGATCCATTGCGCCGTTAATCAAAATACCTACAGACCAATTCTGTTACATACTATTTCGATGCAGCTGAACACGGAAATATTCAGTTTAAAAAATGTTTCGTACAGCCAAAAAACGCGAAGAGAATATGAATTTTTTGTCGGTGAAAAATAAAAATGACACAAGAATAACGGTTTTGAATGAGTCATGATGTACATTGTGAAAAACGAAAATGCTTGATCTATAGCTGAGGAAATGATTCACTGGATTATTTATATTTTTTTGCGTGGTGGAATAGAATTTTTCTCTGAATTTATTTCGAAGTAACTTCTTATTCATGAATGCGTATTTATATTGATTCAAGTCCAAACTTACGAAATTTGTTAGATTTGAGACACTCAATTTTATGTACCATCCACAAAGGAATTCGGAATTCCTAAGTCTAATCCTGTCTTAATCTAGTAACTAGTAACACTTTACGTCCAAAATTTACATATGAATGAAGTTCTCAAAGTTAAGGATGAAGCAGCGTTTCTTCTTTTTGAACTTTCAACTGAGGATGGTGATTAGAAAAGTAATTATATGTTAAGTAAAGCATGACTACAACTATTATATCGCTAAAAATTTGCATACACGTGAATATAACATAAGAAAAATCAATTTGTAACATTCAAAGTTCCTATCAACGCAGCACCTTTCCTTTATATCTTCATGGAAAAACAGAAGAAAAGCTTGAACTACAAACTAAATCTTCAGGAATAGTTAAAAAGTGATTAGTTGAATGGGAAAACCGATCATGGTAAAGAGAAGACATTACTTGCCATCTACCGACACATAGAAATTAACTCTGACTTGCGTCTCATTAATGCCTATTAAACAGGGTTCGGTTAACTCAATTTCTTGAATGAGTGAAATCACTTGTATATTGGTTGCTGTTACTCATTACTCTCTGTACTTTATTTCAATTAAACCGTTAAAAATCGATTTTCCAAAATAATATCGATAGTTTTTAATATTTATATCACATTATATGAAACACATAAATCCAGTTTCCTAGTCTAGTTTCTGTCACGAAAGGATTCTTTTAATTTTAAAAACGATAAATAGCATGTTGTGAGGTTGATCTTCGATAGAATGTATCAAGGTAAACAAAATTCGAGCCAACTCAGTTTGAAGTATCGAAACACTTGTGCATGTGTGTTCGAATGGTTAGAATGCAGACTTATGCTCTCACCAAATAAGTGTAGTAGTATGAACTGCATAATACCAAATTGTTAAAAGTAAAACAGTAGATCTCTGGAAAAGACACAATTCAAATTTTATTGAGAACGAACTCAATACCTGATTTTACTTCTTAGCCCATATTTGTTTTTTGCACATTATACAGCTATCACCATATCTATACTCCTATTTTCTTCCTTGACCTTCCTGGTGGTTGTCTCAAGGAGGTAACTCGTCATTCGCCAAACTTACAAATTCTTGATAGAAGATATATATCGTCATTAGAAGAAAATTGACCAGATATTGATGGGTAAAATATCTCGACATTAGAAGTAAATTGACCGGATCTTGATGGATGACATATAACGTCATAAAACGAAAACTGACCAGATCTTGATGGATGACATATCTCATCATTAGAAGAAATTATATCAGATATTGATGGACCAGATGTCTCGTCATTCGAAGAAAACTGACCAGATCTTGATGGGCAAAGTATCTCGACAGTAGAGGAAAACTGACCAGATCTTGGAAGATGACAAATCTCATCATTAGAAGAAATCAGACCAGATATTGATGGAAAAGATACCTCGTTATTAGAAGAAAACTGAACAGATCTTGGAAGATCATATTGATAGATCAGATAGAAAAACAGATCTTGATGGATGGCATATTTCGTCATTAGAAGAAATCAGACCAGATATTGACGGACAAGATGTCTCGTTATTAAAAGAAAACTGACCAGATCTTGATGGATGACATATCTTGTCATTAGAAGAAATTATACCAGATATTGATGGACAAGATGTCTCGTCATTCGAAGAAAACTGACTAGATCTTGATGGATGACATATCTCATCATTAGAAGAAATTATACCAGATATTGATGGACCAGATGTCTCGTCATTCGAAGAAAACTGACCAGATCTTGATGGGCAAAGTATCTCGACAGTAGAGGAAAACTGACCAGATCTTGGAAGATGACAAATCTCATCATTAGAAGAAATCAGACCAGATATTGATGGAAAAGATACCTCGTTATTAGAAGAAAACTGAACAGATCTTGGAAGATCATATTGATAGATCAGATAGAAAAACAGATCTTGATGGATGGCATATTTCGTCATTAGAAGAAATCAGACCAGATATTGACGGACAAGATGTCTCGTTATTAAAAGAAAACTGACCAGATCTTGATGGATGACATATCTTGTCATTAGAAGAAATTATACCAGATATTGATGGACAAGATGTCTCGTCATTCGAAGAAAACTGACTAGATCTTGATGGATGACATATCTCATCATTAGAAGAAGTTATACCAGATATTTATGGACCAGATGTCTCGTCATTCGAAGAAAACTGACTAGATCTTGATGGATGACATATCTCATCATTAGAAGAAATTATACCAGATATTGATGGACCAGATGTCTCGTCATTCGAAGAAAACTGACCAGATCTTGATGGGCAAAGTATCTCGACAGTAGAGGAAAACTGACCAGATCTTGGAAGATGACAAATCTCATCATTAGAAGAAATCAGACCAGATATTGATGGAAAAGATACCTCGTTATTAGAAGAAAACTGAACAGATCTTGGAAGATCATATTGATAGATCAGATAGAAAAACAGATCTTGATGGATGGCATATTTCGTCATTAGAAGAAATCAGACCAGATATTGACGGACAAGATGTCTCGTTATTAAAAGAAAACTGACCAGATCTTGATGGATGACATATCTTGTCATTAGAAGAAATTATACCAGATATTGATGGACAAGATGTCTCGTCATTCGAAGAAAACTGACTAGATCTTGATGGATGACATATCTCATCATTAGAAGAAGTTATACCAGATATTTATGGACCAGATGTCTCGTCATTCGAAGAAAACTGACTAGATCTTGATGGATGACATATCTCATCATTAGAAGAAATTATACCAGATATTGATGGACCAGATGTCTCGTCATTCGAAGAAAACTGACCAGATCTTGATGGGCAAAGTATCTCGACAGTAGAGGAAAACTGACCAGATCTTGGAAGATGACAAATCTCATCATTAGAAGAAATCAGACCAGATATTGATGGAAAAGATACCTCGTTATTAGAAGAAAACTGAACAGATCTTGGAAGATCATATTGATAGATCAGATAGAAAAACAGATCTTGATGGATGGCATATTTCGTCATTAGAAGAAATCAGACCAGATATTGACGGACAAGATGTCTCGTTATTAAAAGAAAACTGACCAGATCTTGATGGATGACATATCTCATCATTAGAAGAAATTATATCAGATATTGATGGACCAGATGTCTCGTCATTCGAAGAAAACTGACCAGATCTTGATGGGCAAAGTATCTCGACAGTAGAGGAAAACTGACCAGATCTTGGAAGATGACAAATCTCATCATTAGAAGAAATCAGACCAGATATTGATGGAAAAGATACCTCGTTATTAGAAGAAAACTGAACAGATCTTGGAAGATCATATTGATAGATCAGATAGAAAAACAGATCTTGATGGATGGCATATTTCGTCATTAGAAGAAATCAGACCAGATATTGACGGACAAGATGTCTCGTTATTAAAAGAAAACTGACCAGATCTTGATGGATGACATATCTTGTCATTAGAAGAAATTATACCAGATATTGATGGACAAGATGTCTCGTCATTCGAAGAAAACTGACCAAATTTTGATGCGCAAAATATCTCGACAGTAGAGGAAAACTGACCAGATTTTGAGGATGACAAATGTCGTCATTAGAAGAAATCAGACCAGATATTAATGTAAAAGATATCTCGTTATTAGAAGAAAACTGAACAGATCTTGATAGATGGCATATTTTGTCATTAGAAGAAATCAGACCAGATATTGACGGACAAGATGTCTCGTTATTAGAAGAAAACTGACCAGATCTTGATCTTGTCGTCATAAAAAATCGGTAGTACCTTAATGAGGAGATATTTCGTCATAATATATTATCGATTAGCTTCATTAAACATATTAGATTATTAAAATTGGCTAGATTTGGATGGACGAGATATCTCGTCCAAATCACTTGGAGTGTAAAGAAGGATTAGAAGGTTCTATAATGACAAAACTGATGTTCAATGTTACTAAACCTTCGATAGAATGCAACAATGTTAATGTTATTTAACCCACTGAATGGTTCACACACTCGTATTCGTTCTTCAAAAAGCAGCCTTCCCCGTATGACTTCGAACCCGTTTTGTTCTTGACCTATAGAATCGTTTCTAGAATTCTTTCAACCAATAAATGTGGTTATTTAGGCAAAATGTATTTTGTTGGGTAAATTCACTGATATACTTTTTAATAGTCTAATGATTCTATGTGGTTTAATCCTATTTCTAAGTAACATTTCTCAAAATATCGCGAATATGCAAGTTAACGTTTGTTTAATATACTTAATCGGGACATATTTCCTTGAAAATCATAAATATCTTTGTTAATTTTCTATCGAAATCTCTAACCAGTCTCTAACTACTGAATTAAACCTTCACTTGAGTACAATTTAGGATGCCTTAGAGCATGTTGGAAAAATTTTACTTCAAAAGCTTCTTCAGAAAGTACATAGAATTAAAAAAGTGTTCACTTTGAGACAATTTAATTTAATGTTCGAAATAGGGTTTATTAAGTTTCTTTATATATATTTAAAAACTTCTTACATAAGTTTAAGCGACACAGGAAAGTATCATTAAAAGGAACTTCTCGAAGTCCAAGTCTCCAAAAGTCCAAAATTGATTTTTTTCGAATTTTTTCGGCCCCATATCTACTTTAAAGTGTTTACGTCTTCATATCATAGTCTGATTGAATTAAAATAAAAACCCGTTTACGAAAACTGCCGTATTAGCCCAATCAAGTAAAAAAGATTTGAAAAGGCAATTCGAAATGAAATCCATTTTGAAGACGTCCATTTGTGTGTAGAAGACAGGCTGACGCCCAAGTGCCTCTCCGCTAGTTCGAGAGGCCGTTTAGTCCGCCTTTTTGGATCTTGACCAAAGAGACTAATGACCTTGCAATGGTCACTTCGTCCACGCCTTCTTCCCCCTGGTACATTCACAGACACATACGGGGAAAAAAAAAAAGATAATTTTTTTGTGAGATTTGGACATAATATGAAGAAAAGAAAATACACAGCCTGGACGACCGAGGAGGATATGCGGTTCAGATATAAAAAAAGCAATCCCTCTGTGATGAATCTTTGGGGATGCGTCATTTATTACATTTTCTCGAAAACGCACAATGGTGGGTTTTAAAGAGGGCATCTCCTTGCGAACGGTTTTTCAGTGGGTTCAAGTTGAATTTCAAATATATATATATATATAAAAAAGTATGTGTGTATTTCAGTATTTGTTTATTTATCTAAGGGGAGTTGTGTAACCGAGAATTTTCAGTCTCGGAGGTTTGGAGAGGTTTTAAATGCTTTCTCAAATGATTCCCTCTATCATTTCAACCATGTTAAATATTTGAAATAAAAATAAAATAGTATTAAATTTAGTGGCACAACTAAGCGCACTCCAGGCTCAATTTTCTCAAAATAAACGTTGTTTGTCTTCTAACATTGTGTTTGTCGTTTTCTAATAAACTAATTTAAAGTAATGTGTGAAACTTTTCCAGCATATTCTGTAATCATCGTAGATTGTCCTGATCTATTTTGTTATAGGTGGAGCAACTGTTGTTTTGTTACTATTCAAGAAGTAGACAACATATATTATGCATTTCATAATTTTACAGCAAGTCTTTTGTAACGTTTTGTGTAATTCGCTTCTTCACTTCCGCACATTAAAACGTAACCAAAACATCATATTGTAAAAGCGTCTTAGATTATACTGAACCCTTTTGTTACATGTGGAGCAATTATACTGTTTTACAAACATTTAAGTAGACAACAGAAAACAATAATTTCATAATTTTTTAGTTTTTGTATTGATTTTTAGAATTTTTATCTTCACTTCGGCATATTAATTCTAACCAGAAAAACGTATTTTAAAAGTGCATTTGATAATGCTGAGCCATTTTGTTATTCATGGAGTAATTATTTTGTTTGCAAATATTTAAGTAATAGATAACAGAATAAAAATATTTGTTGTACCCTCATCCATTCACTGTATTTGAATCTAAAGATTTTCTATACCTATGTCTAACAAACATGTATTTGTGTACAAGGGTGAACAAATTCTGTAGGCAGGCAGTTATTTAACCTCGTACTGGACAAACACAACGGACTCTTAGTGAAGGTCCGGGATCCCAAAGGGAAAGAACCGTGGTCAGATGACGAGGTCACAACTATGCTGTCACTCCATTTTCTAAACTTCCACTCATGAGAACAAAGAAATGGCAGATTTAACGTTCACCAGTCCTCGTGTACACAATGGTCTTCGACTGAACCGAGTTCCAAACTCTCAACTATCCTGTTGCTCTTCCAACCAGAAAATTATTCTGTAATGCCTCCATCAACTTTTATTTCCATTTCCCAATTAAGATCTGGTATAATGTGTGTTTTATTAATTCTTAATATCTTACGTATGTTAACAATTGTGTCTTTTGTATTACCAAGTAAATTATCATGGGACAACTGATTTGCATCATTTAAAATAAATTATCACCGTGAGATATGCTGATAATAGAATTGATTCTATCACGTAATAATAATTCCACTTAAAACTTCACATTGAAATATTTCAATCGTTTTTATCCCTTCAAGGCATTCTAATGATCACAGTAATTAGAAACCGAGAATAACATTTTTGAAAATAAGATCACTCCATTAGATTTAAATTAATTAATACCCCCCTATTATAACGGGGAAACATATCTTAATCTCAACAGATGCATATAAATTATAAATCATTATCTTTCTAAACATAGAATAATAAGTATTATGTATTCCGGAAAAGTCTTATTTGCGTTATGTATCAACACTCCCAAGAGAGATTGGGTGCTCTGAAAAAAGCTTTCTGTAATTCATATTCTTCCGAATACTTTTTCTTATCTAGATCTGAACGTCTTGCAGTTAATTAAATTTCACGATAACTTTTAATTAAGAAAACTACTTACCATCTTCATATAGTGTCTCTTATTTAAGATTTTCATTAATTCATAAAAGTGAATAAAGATTTCGAATAGTTTACGAAAAATGATTTAATCTCATTTTTTTTTGTTTTCTTTAAATAGTTTTATCTATGGGATTATTTTCTGTAGAATTCACAAGTAGATTGTGATAAAGATCCTCAGACAATAAATATCCTTTGAATTTAACCAAATAAACAGTCAATTTATGCCTTTCTATATTGTATAACACAATTTACTCATGAGTTATGATATTTGAAATTGTTTTTTTACTACTAATTACTTCCCAAGTGAATGTGTTAAATTATACTCACACGAATGGGGATTTGTTGAAACATATCGTATAAAGGGGATTATTTAAACAGATTTTTGAGCCAATGAAACCATTAAGGGCGCAGAACATACCTAAATATGCATCACTTTGTTATTATTTTAGACGGCTAGATATTAAATTTATTAAAAAAAACCAAACTACATTTAATTAACAAGCGAAAGACTGTCCTGGTATCAAATCTCAAAACACAATACTTTCCCTTTCCAGGTGATTAACTTTCTTTACTTAAAGTGACAGTAGAGCGACGAATGAAACCAAACGAACCTAAGCAATAACTTAGGGACTATATTCTACGTTTAACTTCTACTTAACTGCTTACAGTCGTCCGACCAGTCTAATAGGCTTTGTATCTGATAAGGTGCGACCAGGACTACAATCAATGCATGTTTAATACCAATTATGTTGATTTAAATATAATATTTGGGTCATTCTATTTATCAGGAAGTAATTCTACCATAAGAATATATACATTTATGTATACTTATATAAAGGAAGAATCTCGCCCGTTGATTCATTCAATATGGCTTATTTAAGGACACGTTGAATGAATTTACTGGTAGTCCCAATGTGGTCTCTATTTCTCCATCAATAAATTGTTTCCTGCCTGATAGAAGAGTGGTTGGCTGACCCTAATTTAAGAAGTTCTGGGTTCAAATTGCATTTTGAGACTATATGTGGAAGGAAACTGGATTCATATCTGCCTTAGGTCGCAGATCTCAGTATAGTTAAAGTAGAGGGACAAACCAACAACACAGCCTTAACATGACACCGAACAATGATCCACCACAAATTCTTGAGGGCACAAAGACAGTAGCTCATATCAGCCGTCTGTGGCACACTCCGTGCTGTATTGCATCACAAGATTTTATGAGGAATCATTTTTTAAGTTAGTACAGTTCGGTTTCGTTGAACTCCTGGATGTACTCCTATTAATCTCATCACTCTGATTCTTACAAATAACTCGATATAATTAGCCTTCGTGAAGTAATAAAGTGATCTTAGAACGACAAACTAAATCTATACTTACCTCACCAATGGCAGCTTAGGTGCGAGGGGATTTGCGTTCTACTACTGCTCAACTGTAAAGTCATATGACCTGTTTACCATATGTTGGATCTTATAAAGCCCTAGCTGGACTGAAGTTAAACCGCATTAAAACCGACTAGTTTCATTTAAATATAACACTACGGTCATTCATTAAACCTGGAGAAATTCTACCTTGACACATGCATGTATTTTTGTATAATTATATAAAGGAAGGACCTCATACCCTTAGATTCTTACAGTGTGGTCACAGATCTCTATTCCTACATCAACAACAGATATCCGGTCTGGAAGACGAGTAGTTAGCTGATTTAATTCAACGGGCTCAGGATTCTAATAGCGTTTGGGAATTAGATGTTTGTGACGATTTGTATCCATTTTACGTATCAGGTCTCAGTCTAATTAACCTTCATATAAAGGACAAATCAACCGCACACACATAATCTGACCAACAAAGAGCACTTTATTGCAAATAATGTAAAACACCCGCACTGTCCTAATGTTAGCGACTCACTCTATGCTGGATTGGGAAAGGACACCAATTAATTGGTATAAAAGGTCAGTCACATACGTCCCTAAATTAGTACCTTTGAATGCATGTAACTTCAGGATGCACTTCTGCCAAGGGCATAGTTCTAATCCTAGCAAGTAACTCGGTCTAATTAGACCTCGTGTAGTAAAAAACTGACCATAAAGCAACAATACAAACCAATACAAACCAAAACAATGATACCTTAGGTATCTGTCTTTGTTTTACTGATATTAAGTTTTACTTAACTGCAAAACCTACCCACTTGTCTAACAGATGTGTATAACAGACAGAAGAAGAAGAAGGGGGGATTTGATTCAGCTTTACAAGTTGGTAAAACAAGGGGACACAGAGGGCTTAAATTTCAATAGAGATAACAGAACAAGGGGCAATGGGTATAAATTGAATAAGACACATTTTAATCGGGATTTAAGGAAAACTACTACTTTAATAGGGTAATAGACAAATGGAACGCGTTGCCAGAAAATATAGTTAAGTCAAAGGGAGTGTACAAACTTAAGAAACAATTGGATAGTCAGTGGGAATTGGGGCATTCATAAGCAAATGAACAACCTTGTTGGGCTTGAGCCTGTAGCTGGTCGTCAATATTTGTATTTGTATAAGATCTGATAAGAAGTGATTTGGGGTAATATCGTACAGACACAGTTAAAACCCATAAGCTTGACTTAAATATAAAACTATGGTCATTCTATCAGGCAGGTAGGTATGTATGTATTTATTTAGCATACCACTTTAAGAACACAACGGGCTATAGGTGACGGTCTGGTATCAAACCCCCAAGGGAAAGATTCCAGAAAACCTCCACGTTATCCCAGAAAACCACAATTTCGAGCCACGGTCAGATGACGAGGTCACTCCTGAGCTGGCAGTCCACTTCCCAAATTTCCACACAACGCAGACATGAGGGTATTTTAGGCCCCGACATATTTAACGTGCACCAGGTAACCTTGTACACGACGGTACTTGATTGGATTCGATATCACAACCCTCTGGTATCTGATTACTTTTCCATTCAAGCTACCGGTCCCTCATTCTATAAGGAGACAAACATTTGAATTGCATTATTAGTTTCATACACAATGGTTCCAAATGCCTTATTGCAGTATTAGAGGAAGTAATTTGAAGAAACCTTGGCAGGTCCAAGCAGTCATCCACACATATTAGGATCAAACGCATAACCAAGCGCTTTTCCCAGGCTCTAAACAAGGGCTTAACCCTCTGAGGAGTTCAAACATACATGCTCCCAGCAATCTGCTCTCTTTCCTGCATGATTTCTTGCCAGTATTGACTTTCTTGCCCTAGAGATTCTCTCAACCAAGAGATGGATAAAAAATAGTTATTTAGCCATTATGGATGTCTTAGGGTAAAACCAACTCAACAGAACTCGAAAATCTAGTGAGGGTTAAACGCTTGACTATCATGTATTAAAAATATGTATATCAGTTTAAAGTGAATTCAAGAATTTGACTAATATGTTTGATTAATTTGATTCTTAAACAATTATCAAATATAAACACATTAATTGAAGAGGTCGTGATTGCAATGTGCTAGATTTCTGACAAAAATACCTGTTAATGTTTGTACCACAAAATGAACTAAATACTTGTCATTTAGAAATAGAATGGATTATTACTAAGATTACTAAAATAAATATTAAACAGTTCTACTGATCTCTCTCTCTCTCTCTCTCTATATATATATATAT
The DNA here is from genome assembly GCA_947359465.1 of Metellina segmentata. Taxonomy (NCBI): domain Eukaryota; kingdom Metazoa; phylum Arthropoda; class Arachnida; order Araneae; family Tetragnathidae; genus Metellina; species Metellina segmentata. The sequence continues at coordinate 58,360,999 of OX375884.1, read as the reverse complement.
ATATATATATATATACTATTCTACAATAATGTATACAATAATACATAGATACATAGTAAAAGTTGCAAAAAACTTTGTACCTTTTGCTCTATCGTAGTTATTGTATTGCTTGTCAAGAAAATTTTTTTTAAGTAAATTTAAAAAACACAAATGTATCTATTTTATTATTGTCAATAAAAGCTGAAACACCTGAATTCGGACATATATTGAAACGTTTAATTAATGTGCCTCTTAGAAGAATATTCATGTTGAGAAATATAAATCTAAAAATTAAAATACTGATTCACCTTATTTCGCCTTTCGAATTGCAACCAAATTTTCACAAACGCCAAAACACATAACCAGTTCCAATATTTTTATTTCAACTATTTTTGTCGCAATGCCCAATCCACTTTATTGTTTTCAGACTCTACACTAAAGACAAATAAGTTCATCAGATGAAAATAAAAATCACAAAGCAATCATTTTTCTCCTAACAACAAAATCTCATAGGTCGATTTATTTTTCGATCCCAGAGAAAAAGTTCAATTTATCAGTGTATATTTCAGTGATAGATACGTCCCATACCACAGGCCGTTACAGCTCTTCTCTATTCATTGTAGATAACCTCACGAATCCCTGGCAATACGGTAATGGTTCTATCAGAACCACCTAGGCTTTCAGAAGCATTCTTTTATACGGGATTCATCTTTACCTCTTCTGTAATCAGGAGACGGGATGATGGCTCAGTGATAATGCTTTTTGAAGTGGGTTTTGTCTGTTTCTAATGGTCGAGTTCTATACACTGATCAAACGAGTTGAACTGGGGGAGGCGATTTCTACGCCCTCGTTCTTTTTTATAGGATCGAGTTGCAACGCTTTGTACTGATCTATTATACCATTTTTTTTTCAAGCTTAAGGGCTTTATAGCTACGTTTAGAAGAGTTCTCAAAGCAAACGCATCTGTTGTATGGTTTGAGAAGTATGTGCAGTGCATTTTCTCATTCGGTGTTTATGTTCATTTCATCGATTAACTAACTTAAAAGATAGGCAAATGAAATATTGGGTAAACCTAACCATTAGTTTATCTATGTACAGAATAAAACTCACAGCAGCTATAAAATTAACTCATGACAGTTAAGGCGCGTTCTCATGAATCAAGATAATTTGTCCGATTATAGTTGATCGATAAATATTGGATCTGACTTGAATCAGTTTTTGTTCACACATTTCAATAGAAACTGATCAGCAGTTTAATAAGCGAAAATATAAAAGTTACAATTGAAAATTTATTTGTTCATAGAAAATCACGTTTAAAGAATCGAACTGATGTAAAATTTTTCGCAGATTTCAAATTCGTTGACATTTTTACTCTATTCTTAACGATCGCGAAGATACAAACTTTGGCCCAGAGAATAAAAAAAACCTTTTGTTTTGTTTCTCGAATAAAATAAATCACGACAGATCGTTTGCATGGAAATAAACTCGAAGGCAGATGGCGGATGACTCATCACTTGAACGATAAAGTTGGAATGGGTCAAACTTTTCTTGATCCACTAAAAAGTTGATCAACTTTATTGAAACAAAGGTTCTCACTATAGTTTTCATTCAACTTTCGTTGATCAACTATGATGGGTCAATTAAACTTTATTCGTGAGAACGCGCCTATATTCGAATAAGAAAAATTCATGTGAAAATGTGCAGCTTCAAGAACAGAGTACGTGATCAGCATGATGGAATATCCTGAATAAACAGGAAATACAAGCAATAATGAAGCACTAAGCACATATTACTGAGTTATTTGTATTTAAGATCCACATATAAATATAGTTATATAGTCAAATCAAAACTGAATGTTTATTTTTGACCAGATATTTCGCAGGGTTACTGAACATCCTTCAATCAAAACAGAAAAGACTTCGAAACAGAAAAAAAACTCAGTGAAATTTTAAAAATTATATATACTTTTATCATTTGTATTTGAGTCGTGTATTTTTGTTATCTCTGTTTAACGACGTTTTCCCACTAACATCTGGATAAGAAATACAAAAATGTTTTTTTTTTTTACTTAGTGGGTTTAACTTGTAAGAGCAGACTATTATTTTTTACAGAAATGTTATGATGAAGATTAAAATATGCGCGTTAAATATTGGATTATTTTTCTTATAGTTCTAATATATTTTTGGGTGAAATTTTAGTTTCTAAAATTGGTATAACCGTATAAGGTTTCGTTCTTTCCTCCTTTTTTATAGTAGCTTATATTGAATATTATAACTTATTGAATTCGATTTTTCGATGTATTCGAGTTCTACCATACTTCATTCCTCAATTTCCTAAATACTATTGGTTTTTATCCCGAAGAAGTTGCCTCGTTTTTATCAAAAGTGACCCGACATGAGATATCACATCATGAGAAAAAAAACTGACCCGATCTTGACGACGAGATATCATATTATCAAAAAAAAAAAAACTGACCAGAATTTGATCTTGTCAGAAAAATAATCGACGATATTGTAATGAAGAGATAACTCGTCCTTAGCAAAATTGATCAGATTTTGATAGACGAAGTAGCTTGTCAATAACTCTTGGAGGGTTAATATCCCTGTATTATACAATTCGCGTATATACATAAATATATACGCACATATACTCCAATACTTAGATGGAGGGGCGACCCGATTTAGCTAAACAAAATGTTCTCATCAAAATGTACGTACGCTATTTGCCAAAAGAAATTCAGGAAATGTTACATCCATAACGAATATATGTTTTAGAGTTTCGGAAAAAATGCGCAGTGTACGACTTTGAACCCAGAAGTAAAGGCCAGAAAAGTACCCCAACCCTCTTTAGATTTATCACTAGCAGAGAAATGGATAAAAATACACTTCTCTGCGCAACATAATCATAAATCAAAAGCCCTCCAAGTACCATGCATGGCCAAAAAACAAGAAAGGCCGTCTACTTGCCATAACTGTAAACGGCTTTCGCATTTGCGGATAAATGTATGCGGATAAAAGAGGCTTTGCGAAGCCGATACCCTCTCCTTTTCAAAATATGGGTTGTAATAGGGGGACATAACCCGGTTGTATCACACATAAATCCATTTGATAGTGCGTAACATGAAAATTATGTCTGCAGCGCATAGCTACCGGCAAAATTCGCGCAACGCCCAAATCTCCATAAACAAAGACGAGAAACTTCAAAGGGTGTGAAAAGCAACGCACTTTTCTCGTCTTTTCATTTAAGAGTAAAATATTCCGCAAAACCGGTTTTGGAAAAGTGTTGAAGGGCTGAAGCGATTTCTATAGCAGATTAAGGGATTCGGGCACTTTCGGTTTTTAAAATCCAGCTTTGAAGTTTTATGCGCCTTTTATTAAGTTTTTAAACTTGCTTTATGGGGATAGTGATGAATTTGAGGTGCCATAAAAAATTTTATTTCCAGATTTAACATGCGTTCTATAGACCTGTAAGGCTGCCCGGGGCTATATAAGTGCAGTTATGATGGAAGTGGATCTCAATTTGAGCGACACTGTAATGTGCGATATCACACCACTACCACTTAGGTATAATGGCATCGATGTATATGCATTTGGGAAGTTCATACAAATTTCAGTAGTTCGTGGGGTAAGAAAGGTATGAGATAGTGCTATATTAAACATCAAATAAATATTAAAATATATCACTATTGAATTGAATTTGTGTGGGCGATAAGTTATGTTTCAAAAAAGAAATATTTGTTTTATGAGAGGATTTTCTGAGAAAAGCCCCGCTTTTATCTGTGTAAAATTGAAAAGCACGATTCAAATATTTTCGATATTTCACATTAACATGAAATAATTCAGCCCTGTCTGGTGTATTTCATTTTCAGAATATTTTTTTTCCCACCGTATTTATCGTCGACATAAATATCTCAAAATGAAGTATGAAATGTTTTTTTTATCCTGAATTGAACTGAGCGGTGGATGTTGATTTCAATATATTTATTTTGAATAATTGGTCTAGATAATTTAATAAGAGAGTTCAGTACCTTAGCAATCCTCTGTGATGTTTACTGACGTATGATGACCTAGTTAATTGAACTGCTATAAATAATTGAGTGTGTCAAATAAATGATATATATGAAATTAATGTTTCCGGAAAAGTAAATCCTAATCCGGTAATATTACTTGGTTGGATTCGATTAGTTGGAATTTGACACAAAAGACATATTTAGCCGAGATGATGTTTTACACGGAAACACACGAAAGATAGTTACGGTAGTGAACATACACACAAGGAAAGTTTTATTGAAACAAAGTATAGAGACACACTCAGGGATAGTTACAGAAATCATACCTGCACTGTGCTTACAATTCACCGGTTGCTAGCGCAACGTGCAAACCATCTGAGGCACGGTTGCCTCTTCGTCATTTTATACTGTAGATTCGCATGAGTGAACCTTGTACACGGAACTACCTCCATGGTATTCGGAGAATGAAATAATCGATATTTATTTTGACTAAATCCAAATATTTTCGATTTTATCCTACGAATTTTACGAAATTTTAAACTTAGCAGCTTTAATGTACAAATACGTTTAATGCAGTTGAAAACTGGTTGATAAAAATTCTACCTATTCTATCATAGTAAATATAACAAACCTTTATTCATAAGTATAGCCTAAACTTCATTTGGTAGCAATGCATTCTAATATTTGAGATTAGCTCAATATAAATTCAGCTTTTGTAATGGAAATGATCACTGGAGTTCTTGCATTACTTGATGTTAACAGCAAGAAATAGTCGAACGAAAAGTTTATCCAAATAGATTTACGAATCTTATTTGTTTACAATGCTCAAAATTCAAGAAGTAAAGATTTCATGTTAAATTTTTCAAAACATCAAAAATGAGATAAAAGCGAGGGTTAACAGTAACACGAGGAATACGAAATCCAATCACTAACAGTAAGATAAACATTGATCCGGATTCACAATTTCGATTTGAAAATAATATGAAATGAATTTGTAAAAATTATTTTGTGCGTGAACTATTTTTGTGTGTGAATATTAATACTTTTGGTTTTTTTCTCTTTCGCCAAGGGGTTTCTTCAACGAAATATCGAAGATTCTTGTCATTAGAATAACTGACCACTAGATCCTGATGAACGAATTTTCTCCTCATTGAAAGAAAACTAACCAGATCCGGATGAACGAAGTTTCTCGTCATTAAAAGAAAACTTACCACATCCTGATCAGCAAACTTTCTCGTCATTAGAAGAAAACTAACCAGATCCGGATGAACGAAGTTTCTCGTCATTAAAAGAAAACTAACCAGATCCTGATGAGTGAAGTTTCTCATCATTTTAGAAAACTGACCAGATCCTGAAGAAAAGTTTATATCATTAAAATAATACTGATCTCAATTTCGTCATCATAAAAATGTCGGTAATATTTAGATGACGTGATATCTCTTCATTAGTAAAATTGCTTAGATCGTGGTGAACGAGATATCTCGTCGAAACCACTTGGAGGGCTATGTTGAGAGAGAATTGTTTTTCTAATAAAAAAATAGTTCATCTCCAATTATAATTAATGAAAATAACTTCACATTTGTCTTTGTACTAAGATTAACACAATGCATTACTCAATTCAAATTCATATTAACGAAAATTGGTCCATTTCTCTAACTAGACAGACATTATTCAATGCATCAGACAGATAGGATGAGTGTAACGTATGAGTTTTATCAGGGTATATTAAAAATAAGTAACCCCCGCTCACCTTCCAAACTTTGCTTAAAAGATGAAACAATTCATTTAAAATTATTTGATTAGTATTCTACATATTTCCGAGACTGTACAATGAATACTTCACAATGCACTTAATCTTTACTTAAAATACTTCTGAATTACCTACAACAACTAACATATAAAAATCTATACATTAAAAGAGCCTAAACAAATCGTACAATGTCATTTTAAAACTGCTTGCCCGTGAAGTTCACAAATAAAGACAATTGTTAAGAGTTAAAAAAATCATCCACTTACGGTTTCGAATATCGAAATTGTTTTAATTCAAAAACCTTCTAAAGATTACTCTTAAGAGGCAATTATTTCCCTAAGTAGTGTGTTCATAATGCATATTAGTACATATGCTCTTTCTGCGAGAGACATTTTTTGGGGAAATCAATCCTCGCTTTCCAATTCAGTGCAGTCATATTTATCCGCAATCGGATTCCTGCGTCCAATAAACCTCCCAACATTGGAGCATTTTCTTAGTTAATTGTCCTTATCGCTCATAAGAGGCTTATCGTTGCTCTTTCTTTTCAAGACCACATTGTGGCGGTCAGCCGCTTACGGGATAGGGGTCTTCGTGCTTTATTGAAACAGATACCGTTGATACAGTGCCTATCAATAAGTACGTTTATTCCGAACTAAATACTTTTTTCTGTGGATGTATCTCGCTAATTCTTCAGAAACTTTTGTTTTAGATTTTAGGGTCATTGTAAAGACTCACGTATCTCTACTATTATAAAAGGAAGCGTTTGTTTGTATGTTTATGTGGACGCAATGTCCTGACGAACCTATGGCACTTCCAATAATGAGATTTGGCACACAGGTAGTCCGAATTTTTTGCAGTTTTTGTGCGAAGCATTTATTTAAAAATTCAATCTAGAACATTTTAAAATGAATTTAATGGAAATTTAATTATTACTGTTTTCCTTTGAATGAAAACACCATAAATATATGACAGATTCTAAATTTATTTTTTCTGTAATTCCGTTTGATTTTCCGAGCAACACTTTCAGCCGAAGAACAAAACAAATAAAAGTTTTTAACTGGAGTTATTTAGTTCTTTTTTCTATCTCCTAGATCGTTAAAGATAGAGTACAAATTTTAACGGGTATGAAATCTGCGGAAAATTTCATATTAGATCGATACCTAAATATATGATTTTCTTTAAATAAATAATTTTTAAATTGTAACTTTTATATTTTTACAATACGAATTTTGCCGCCGCGAAGAATGCACTTCGTTTGATTCAAGATTCATTCCTTTTGATTTCCTGAGAAACGGTTTCGAGTGAAGCAAAATAAATAATTAAAGTTATGACTGAGTTATATCTCAGCGTTCGGAAAAGATAAAATGAAAATTTCAACGGATTTGAAATCTGCCGAAAAGTTTACACCAGATAGATACCTTATACGTTTGTGATTTTCTTTTAATAAATAATCAAAAATTCAACTTGTCATTTATTCCTACATTACGATTTGTGCATTTGCAAACTATTCCATCATTGCGATTTGTACTTTTGTCAACTATTCCTTCATTACGATTTGTGCTTTTGTCAACTATTCCTTTATTCCAATTTGTGCTTTTGTCAACTATTCCTTCATTACGATTTGTACTTTCTTCCAATTTCATTTGATCTTTACCCGGAGATCTTCAAATCAAGAGATCAGTAGAAATAACACAAATCTAAGCATGTATGTTCCATCTATTTCTTTAGAAGTTTGAAGCCTAATCTTTAAGTCAGCACAGAAATCTTGTAAACTGTGGCTTGTTCCGACGCACGACTCAATAATAAGTATTTGAGCTAACATAGCACTAAAGCGATTCAATAGGTTATTGACGACGTTCGGGGATCAATCACGAAGTGGAAGATCCGAGGAGAACACCTCGTAATATTGAACAACGGTCAGATGACGAGGTCACATACCTGTATGAACTGGCACCCCCACTCTCCAAAACTCCACTCCACGCCAACGTGAGGACATTTGTGGCCAATATAAACTTAACGTTCACCAGTACCAACCCTCATTCAACCAGGCTACTAATAGTACCTAATTGTACCAAATAAATTAATAAATGTTAAACTATTATGAAGTGGTAAAATCAAGTGTCAACATTTACATTTATTATAATTTATGTACATTTGTAAATATGACTGGAGAACTCAAGATTTTTGAGACTAAAAACTAAAACTAAAAATTACCATATATACTCAACGAGAGTTGCACAACTAATAGCATATACATTGGGCACTGTCCCAACGTGAGATTACTCCAATATATCCTTCACATATATTAGAGAGCATTTCCACTAGTATAGAAGGAATTGACGGTATACATTTGTCATCCAAGCAATGTCTTAAGCATGTATCATCGGATATAAATCCAGTGAGCTGGCATGCTATTTATCAGATATTCCAGCATATTTGTAATAATTCACATGAACTTAAACTATCCACATGAAGGGATATATTTTCTACTGCAGTAGGGTATAAAGTATTATTAAAACGCCCCCAGTTTTCTTCACTTCTGTCAGCATACTCCTGATTGTATAGAGGACTATTAGTATCAACCCTTGCATAAAACAATCCCGAAATTGAGCCAGCCATTGCACAGGAGCAACGTTATTATAGGATTCTGTCAAACGCGCACTCATCGATTATGATGCTGTGTTACCGAATCTTAACCGGTTTGTGAATAGAATATATCGCTATTATATCTCAGCCTCTATGTTCATTGTTTACAAGATCTGTGATGAGTGTTAGTTAACATACGAGTCGGAAGTGACCTATCAGTATACAGTCCCAACATTAGCTCTAAAACAGTCGTACTGCTAAACTGCAGCATACAATCCTTCTAGCAGTACTTGCTAGTATGGAGAAGTATAAACATATTGTTTGCAATAGCATCCTTTGGACAGCACAAATAACACGATTCGCCAATAATGTCGGGACAAAAGTATGGAGTTACATGGAGAAAAGTACATGGTGTTACCCTTGGGTCTTTCTCTTCGATACACGGACCGTTGCCAATAACCCGTTGTGTTGCGCCGGGACAAGGTTAATTAAGTACCTACCGATCCCTATGATTGCAGAGATATTAACCAAAATGCGAGTAGCTCAGTGGGATCGTCATTGCGCTAGTTGTAAATGGGGCAGATTCGATACCTGACTAATTCCATCCTTTTCTGGGTATATTTCTTTCTTCTGGTGGTAACCTGGTTGTAAAAGTGAGTGGGGGCTGGTGCACATTAAATCTGCAGTGGTATCAACTCTTCGTACGTTGGCGTGGAGTTGAAGATTTGTATTTGGTATTTTAAATTACGTCAAACTGGAGAAACCCAAGTGGCTATCGGTGACGATCTGGGATCGAACCCGAGTGGAAAGACCGAGGACAGAACCAGGTAATTTTGAACCACGTTCAGATAACGAGTAGTGGAAGTGGGTGCCAGCTCAGGTGGGAACTCATCGTATGACCGTGGTTCAAATTTACGAGATGTTGTTCTTGGATCTTTACACTGATTGATCCGGACCATTACCAATACCCCTTAATTTTGCTGCAGTGACAGAAACCGGCAAAATATCTTGTCGCTCGCAAAGTTATTCAGATCTTGATGGACGAGTTATCTCGTCAAAACTATTTATATGGTCTATAGAGTACTGCGCAGAGGTAGAAATCCGCAGTTGACACTTGTTTTGATTTGTCCACCCTGGATAAGTCCAAATCAACCAGAGGCGACAACACGTCATATATGAACAGCTAAAGCTATGACGCAGGAGATAAAGACTGACCTACACTTTCGAGCGCTTAAAAATTTTGAACAAAACAAGCATCACTTCTTCATACGCCTTCAAGTTACCATGCAAATAAGAATAAGGGTAAACGAAAGCAATGCTAGAACAGAATTTAGAGAGATAAGAGATTAGGTAAATCCTCCAACAAGCTACTAGTTCTCAAGATTTCACCAACTTCGATAATGACAAGATATCTCATCCATCAAAATCTGACCAACTTCGACAGTGTCGAAATATCTCGTCCATCAAGCTCTGACCAACTTCGATAATGTCGAGATATCCATCAAGATCTGATTAACTTTGATAAAGACGAAATATCTCATCCGTCGGAGCTATTTTGAAAATGACGAGATATCACGTTCATCAAGATCTGACCAACTTAGATAATGACAAGATATATCTCGTCCATCAAGATATTACCATTTGATTAATGATGACGAGATCAAAATCTGGTCGGTTTTCTTGCAGTGATGAGATATTTCATGCATCACAATCTGGTCAGTTTGGTCAATGACGAAATACCTTATCGATAGAAACACCAGAATATTTAAAAAGATTCACTATATTCCGCATGGAAGGAATGAATAGAAGTGGGGTATTGGATTCCTTGACCAGAAATGTCAAATATAAAACTGCTCCTACGACCAACTTTCAATTACAGCTGATCCATCAACATCAACTCAGGACATACAACTTACCTTGGTTTGCTTATGAATCTACTATATTCCTTGGTTATCTTAATGCAAGACATCATATATTACATTTATCTGACCAATAATCTGACCAATTTTGCAAATGACAAGTTATATAGTCATCAATATATTGCCAATTCTATTATGTCAAGATGAAATTCTGGCCAGTTTTCTTCTAATGACGAGATATCTCGTCCATCAAGACCTACTCAGTTTTGCTATTGATGTGATAAGCTTTAAGACAAACACCAGGAGGGTTAAAAATATTCAATATAATCCATATAGTCAGAGAGTATGACTCTTTTGACCAGAAATGTCAACTGTAAACCTGCTCCTACGACCAACAGTACGAATACAGATTTTGTGGTCCATAGTATCAGAATGAAGTGGAATGGTAAGTTTGTATCACATCTATGTAATCAACATCAACACCAGACAGAAAACCTATTTTGGTTTAGCACTAATGAATCTACAATACTCCTTGGTTATCTAAATGCAAAACACCCGTTGTTAAATATTCTAGTTGATACAACAGAGTGCTGAACTAACCAACTCTTCCAGTTCATATAACGATGTTAATAATATTTATTACTTGCTAGATGCAGATGTAAAAGGAAAATTATGCATTAATAAAGTTCAACAAAAAAGTGCAAATATTAGCTTTTAGTTTGTTACTAAAAATACTTCGCAACATAAATCACCAACTAAGAGATAAAACAAAACCATAATAAATTTTAATCTTTCTGACCAAGCTATTTAGATGCACCTGAATCCACAGAAGCTAGACACATTGCGATGGAAATTAATAGAGTATAAATGAGCATACGAAATATGTTTACGACTTCATGATTCCCAAATCGAGGTAATTTATCATTACTTGCCCTTTCTCATTAGGATAAACTGACAGCACAATCTACATTAGGGTTATTTATCATGGAACGAGAGGGATGAAATATAATTAATTTTTATTTAACAGAAAAAACTCTCGAGAATTATAATAAATATACTTTCAAGATGATTTGAAATTAAGAAACTTGAAAACAAAGCAAACGTGGAACATTTGTTAAAGCGTTCATTGGTACACTACGACCCTCCTTCGTCATGCTTAATCGTTGTTGAAATGGAATCATGAGTATATATTATTTTAAGAGTTCATTTATTTTCAAACTAATGAATTTGTGCAAGTATGTATCTGAAAATGTGTTTAAAGTACGTCATGGCTCGCAATCAGCTTTATGTTTTCTAGAGATGTTTTAAGAATTTCAGTCAATCCTTTATTTGGTGACACACGTTACAGAGCATATTTTAAGAGATTTACAAGACAATTTTGATTTCCTCTCTTATAACTGAAACCATATATAAATTTCCTATTAAAATTTGAGAAACCCAATTGAACTGCTAAATGTAAAAAGGGGGCATGTCTCGTTTTTTCTCCAAGTTTCATGTTTTGATTTATTTGTGTAACAAGAGACGCCAACGCATTGTTTAATAGCAAAATGGGGAGGTCTCGTCTATAGATGTGTCTGTATTCCACACACAAGACACTAAAATTAAATTTTTTACTAAAAACGTACTATTGGAGAAGACATGTTTTCTTCCTCTCCTGAAAACTTTAGAAAATGACCCTTGACTAAGTTTTACATTTAGCGATTCAATTGGAAGGTACGTAGGAATGTAATTAACGTTGCACTGCAGCAATGCAATATTAGTGACGGTCCGGGATCAAACCCTTTGAGAAAGATCGGAGGACTACACCACGTAATTCTGAACTGCGATCATATGATGAAGTCACACCTGAGCTGGAACTACCCACTCCCCAAAATTCCTCACCATACCAATATCAGGACATTTGAGGCCACGACAGATTTAACGTGCACCAGTCCCCTTGTACTCGACTGTCTTTGATTGGTTTCGACGTCTCAACTCTGTAGTTGCTAGTCCGTTACTCCTGCAACCAGGCTACCGCGGTACCACCCAGTTGGAAGAGTAATGGTAATGGTAATGGCAATGGTAATTTGGGTTAACGTCGTACTAGAACAACACAACGGGCTATTGACGACGGTCCGGGATCAATCCATGAAGGGAAAGATCCGAAGACAACACCTCGTAATTTTGAACCAGATGACGAAGCAACACCAAAGCTAGTTGGAAGAGTATTCGATTAGCAACATAAGGGTAATGAGTTTGAAACCCGATCTAATCAAAGATCGCCGTGTGCTTGGAGGGCGGTACACGTTAAATCTGTCGTGGTCTGAAATGTCCTCATGTTGGTGTTGTGTTGAAGTTTAGAGGGTGGGGTGCCTGTTGAGGTGTTGTTCTTGTCATCTGACCGTGGTTCAAAGTTAAGAGTCACTGTCCTAGGAGCCTTCCCTTTGAGATTGTTCCCGGACCGTCACCAATATTTCTCTGTTTGGCTTCAAAGATAGACGTTACTTAACTTCTTACCTATCGTTACCAGTTATTGTATTGTTTTTATCCTCAATTAATTCAAGAAAGATAGGTACATACGTTTGGAGCCTCTATTTGCATCTCGTATTAAATATAAAAAATGTTTTTGTAGACATACCCATCTGTAAGATGTTAAAGTACATTTTTGGTGTATCATTTAACCCTCATAAATTCCTTATAACTTTCCGTGAATGTAATTAGACCTTTTTACATGTTGAATATCAGAGCATCAAAACGCTTTTGAATGGTTCAAATTCACGATGTGGTGTCCTCGGAACTTTTCCTCCTTGATTGATCCCGGACCGTTGCCAATAGCTTGCTGTGTTGGCGTACAATAGTGTGGCGTTAAATAGGCCTTATTAACAAGGGTGATATTATATTCTTATAAAGTTACAAAACCCTAAATATTTAGAAATTAGTACAGTACAAATGAAAGTTAATTTAGCATTTTTTAAGGACAAATTTTATACCATATCTCTTGTCAATATGTGTACCTTGTTTAGGAAAATTTTGATATATTGGTGGAGGCATACTGATGTTACTTAAGCAATTGACAATCCCGGTGGTTGTCACAAGATATCCGGCCATTATCACAACTCGACAGATCTTGAACTCGTCCGAATAAAATATCGGTAACGTCTTGATGAGGAGATTTTTTTCCGCAGAAAAATTGGTCAGATCTTTATGGACGAGATATCTTGTTGAAACCACTTGGAGGGTTAAAAATACACAGAGGGTTACGAAAGTGCATGTAATTTCAAGTGTATTACTATTTATTTTCTTGTATTTTATAACGATATAGTTAAAATTTCACCCCAAAAGGACGCCTTTCTATTCCATTCAATATTCTTGTTGAGAAGATATTTCTTCCTTAGAAAAATTGATCATATCTTGATAGACGAGATATCTTGTTGAAACCACATGGATAGTTTAAGAATATACAAAGGGTCATAAAAGTATTCGTTCATTTGGCGTATCATACTAATTACTTTCTTGTATTTTATAACGATATAATTAAAATTGGGATTTCAAATTTCACCCCAAAAATACGACTTTCTATTTCATTTAATATTCTTGATGAGGTGATATTTCTTCCGTAGAAAAATTGGTCATATCTTGATAGACGAGATATCTTGTTGAAACCACATGGATAGTTTAAGTATATATAGAGGGTCCAAAAGTATTCGTCGATTTCGAGTATCTTAATATTTATTTTCTTTAATTTTATAATTATATAGTTAAAATTGGGATTTAAAATTTCACTCCAAAAGTACGCCTTTCTATTTCATTTAATATTCTTGATGAGGAGATATTTCTTCCGTAGCAAAATTGGTCAGATTTTGATGGACAAGATATCTCGTTGGAGGTCTAAGACCACTTGGAGGGTTAAGAATATATAGAGGGTCCAAAAGTATTCGTTCATTTCGAGTATCTTAATATTTATTTTCTTTAATTTTATAATTATATAGTTAAAATTGGGATTTTAAATTTCACTCCAAAAGTACGCCTTTCTATTTCATTTAATATTCTTGATGAGGAGATATTTCTTCCGTAGCAAAATAGGTCAGATCTTGATAGACGAGATATCTCGTCAAAACCACTTTGTGGGTTAAGAATATACAGAGGGTCACAAAAGTATTTGTTCATTTCGCATATATTACTATTTATTTTCTTGAATTTGATAACGATATATTTAAAATTAGGATTTAAAAAAATATATCACCACATAAATACGCTTTTCTATTTCTTTCAATATCGTATCGAAATAATCAAAGTAAGGCGCATTGCTATTTTTGGAAACAGCTACGCCGAAATACGTGCAAGTGGAACAAGTGCTTTCTTTTTCAATTTAGCTTCATTAAGAATGTTATAAAGATGATTATTGTATCTTTGCGACGAAATATGAACAGTTAGCGAGGCAAACGAACATTTGAAAATGCGTTTGCATATGCTTCTTCACAAAAGTATCGAATGACAATAATGCGAAATAATAAAAGAATGTCACGTATTGTGCTTTTTAAAACAAAATATTTCTAAGGAAACCATTCATTTTGGCGAAATCCATAAAATCGTATTAAAATAATTCTTTCAAGTTAATCCGTTAAAAGGAACAAATTTTAAAACTGTACAATGCCTTCACAGCTCAAGATATCATTAGCTGCAATTAAATATGAAATTTTTACAAGTTTTGCTTTTCTCTAAGTTGATGCAACTCAGATAAGTGGTAAATTAATCTGTTATTAATATCGGATCCAAGAAATATGATCCTGTGATGAAGAAATTGATGACAGGTAAAAAGGAGACTAATATTCTTCCTACTTAATCACATAAGAAATGATCCTTCATTAATAATAATTAAGATTTCAAGAATTAAAACAAAACCGAAATTAATTAAAAGTGCCGAAATGTTTTATCACGGATCATCAGGGAACTTTCACAGTTTGAGCTGTGGATTTTATTAAGATAACTCTCCTCATGTAAGTCGTCCGACATTTCAGTTGACTTAATAATGATGGGACGAGTTATGGAATAAAAGGCTTTATCAAGACGTTATTATCCCTGCATCTTCCATGATTTATGCTACTTTTGTTTCAGATGGAGTTAATTAATAAACAAATTAATATTAAATCACTAAAAGTAATTTTCTGAATTGCTATTCTTTCTTATGTTCAATGATCTAATGTGAAATGAAGTATAAAAACTACTTCGTGGGACATTGCACATGTGTATAATATGATCTCAAGAACTCTAATTTAATTTCAGAGTCAATAACTCCAGCTTTGGGTAGACATTTTCCTCACTATTATTCATGAGTTCTGTGTAATTGGTATTCTTTTATTATAATAATAACATCGAAGAATTTGCTTCCCACTTGGGAATATATTAATTCATAAAATATATCCATGGGATTAGATATTCCATTCTACTTAATCATACCCGGCGAAATTAAATCAAGATGTTTTAATAATTCTGTTTGATACTTAGCTTCCGAATTTCTTTATGCTCCAAACTCGTTTTGGAAAATCGTCCAGAACAAATTAATTTAGAGTTTTGAATGAGTGATTTAATTTTAAACTTAATTTTATTTTAATGTTTCTTGTTGAAAAATTTGTTTATGAATTTAATTTCAACTTTGGTTTCAAATTCCTTTTGGCAATTATTCGGGGCACTGGCTTACGTATTGTTTGAAAGAAATGACCACAATACTCATTTTGCAAGGTAGGTAGTTCATTAAAGTCACACAGGAGAAACACGATGATCTATTAGCGATGGTCCGGGATCAATCTTCAAGGGAAAGATCCGAGGACAACGCCTTGTAATTTTGAAGCACGGGCAGATTACGAGAACAGCAACTGAGTTGGCACCCTACTCCAGAAACTCCACACCACGCCAAAATGAGAACAATTGTGGCCACAGCGGGATTTAACGTGCACCAGCACCCGTTTGGCTGGATCGAGTTTCGAACTCGCAAACCTCCGGTTGCTAATCCGTGACCACCGTTAAAGATCCAAGGACAGACTTTTTAACCACAGTCAGAAAACGAGGCAACACCTGAGCTCGCAATCCACTCTCCAAACTTCCACACCGCGCTAACGTGAAGACATTTGAGGACACGATAGATTTAACGTGCACCAACCCCCGCGTTCACAAGGGTCTTTTGTTGCATCAAGTCTCCAACTCGCAATCGTACGGATTCTAACCCGCTGCTGTTTGAACAGGGCTACAATACTTAATTTATTTTACAATTTATCGGATTGAAATTTAATGTTCTGAGGGATTGTAATACCAAGAACGTTTTGTTTTGAGCATGATTCTCTTTACTCTACACCGTGAGAATTTCTCTCTAATGCAACCAATAAAAGAAACCATCCTTCTTAACACTTGCACTCTTTCTGACGTGAGTTATAACTTCATTTTAACCCTCCTTATAACTAAAAATAATCCCAGAATTCTTCATACCAAACTATATAGCTATTAGTATACAATTATGTAGTTTTGTGGGATAAAAGCAGTGCTTCACAACCCGGAAATGTCGTGACTATCAGACTGTATGTTATTCAGTATAACACTAAAAAGGTATTAAACATTGTACTTCAATATTTTATCTAATCTAATGATATTTTCGGGAAAACAAAATTCAGTTTACTGATAACGGTTAGGTATTGCATTTTGTGATTTAAAAGGTATAGCATTTTGTGATTTCAGTTTCAAATAATTAAGTACTTGCCTCTAATCTGTTTAACCCTCTGACTGCTCAATTTGTGGACCGAAATCGCTGCAAAAATCGTGTATTTTTTTTGCATATTAAAAATCTATATATATTGGAGAATTGAAATATGCATTTTTTTCTTTCTAGAAAAGACTTTTTATATAGATTTTTATCATGAGAATTTAAACTGTCAGAAGTTATTGTTAACTATATGCACAGTAATTCCCGGATTTCCACGAAAAGGAACTGGAGGAGGAGGAATATTCTTCATATCAATTTTGCACCACTGCCTAACGCTTTGCAAGTTTATTGAATCATGATCAGATTCATCGCTATCTGAGGAGCAGTCCGAAAAATCTCTATCACTATCACTATCAAAACTAAAATCACTTTCAGAATCTGATAAATCATCAGGAATATATACTCTGTCAATCGCTGAACGTTTTCTAGCAGCCATTTCTGATTAGAAAAAGGCGCCAAACAAAGGCGCGAAGTTAGAGCGGTAAATACAAAGTACCTTCAAATGCCGCAATTTAGTGGACGACTAGCGACAACTGTTGACCAAAATCTAAATTTAACGTCTAACACTGTATGTAATTTATTTCATTGGTTAAACGGTGAAAAAGCGGGATGCGCTCCTCAATAAAGATAGAAAAACACCTGCCCCGCGAAAATCGCGGGATGAGCAAATTTTGCTACATTTGAGTTGCCCGTGTAAATCGCGGGATAATCAGCCAGTGGATTAATGGACTACAGTCCTTTAAATACAAGTAACCAACTACCCCAAAAATAATCACATTAGGTAATTTAAATATAAAACAGGTTTTGTCTTCATTGTGATGGTTTAAGGTGTATGTACACATTAGAAATCCTGAAAATCGAACAGAAAGTCTAATTTTGTTTAATAGTTTAATAGTTTTCTAGTTACAAGGGTTTTCGTAAGGCACTGTCACCATGAACAAACATGTTTCCAAAACTTTAAACTTGATTTCTGAAGAAACAAGTTTTTGCAATAGGATGCTTTGTTCAAACAGTTATAACTCAACAATAAATTAATCTATTCTAATTATTTTAGTATCATTATAATCTATATAATACAGTGGATGTTTAGACCCTCAATCAGAGTTATTAGTTAAGAAATAAATGTTCAATAGATTTTCAAATCCAAAAATTCCACAAAAATTCTCGATTTTTTTATGCATTCTTGGCGAAAAAAGTTGCAACAGAAAATCGTTTCTCTCCAGAAACTCGATTGAGGGTCAAAACATGAAAAATAAAATAGGAAATAATTTTCAACTAGAGTTATCTTTCTAGACAAATCAGAATTTAAGATATCACTGTTCAAAAAACATGCTAATTAGCTCCTTATATCTTAATTAGATAATTAATAATTATTTTAATATGATTTTTTCTCACTGAAATCGTTTTAAGCACAAATCAATGACCTACTGTGAAAAAAATGGATTTTGAAAGTTAAAATCCAGTCAAGATTGCTAAGGACGAGATATCTCGTAGGAAAAAACTGCCTTTTTGTTCCAAGCGGAATGAAGGTTCTAGTAGTAAAAAGAAATTGTCGTAAAGGTTTGTGGATAGGAAGTTTGGTACAGGAATTTGAACCTGAGGCTGGACAAGACAGGAAATTTTTAAGGTTAAGGTAAACCACCAGGAGGATTAATACTTTTAAAATATAATTTTGATTTGTTGGTTTGTTCAGGGAGGTAAGTTATTTTGGTACTTTTCCGTAAGTTGGGTACCAGACAAAAACCGTCAAATTACAGCGATAGCTCAGCCTAAATAACAACCTTTAACTGCGCCAACTTTTAAGGTTGGCGGTTTTTTGGTACCAACTAACGGAAAAGCACTGATCTGTACTTTTCCGTTAGCTGGGTACCAAACAAAAATCGCCAATTTGCAGCGATAACTCAGCACAACTAACAACCTTTAAAGAGTTTATCTTTTACGTTTATAGCAACCCTATAACAAATGCCAGGAAATATTTTTTTCGAATCAACATTTAGGCTTGGCGACAGCTGCGCCAATTTTTAAGCTTGGCGGTTTCTTGGTACCCATCTAATGGTAATAATTTGGTAATTTTTAGTTAAGGTCGTACTAGAGCAACACAACGGGCTATTGACTATGGTCCGGGATCAATCCCCTTAGGGAAAGATCCGATGACGATACCACGTAATTTGGAACCACGGTCAGATCACGAGGCAACACCTGAGCTGGCACCCCACTCTCCAAACTTCCACACCAACCCAACTGAGGACTTTTGGCCACGACAGATTTAAGGTGGATCAGCCGCCTCTACACCATACGCTTGCAAACATCCATGCACTTACCCGGATTTGAACCCGGAACCTTCCGATCCAGAGACTGACACCTTAACTACCAGACTGGTTGGTCGGCCCCAGCTAACGAAAATGTACCTTTTTATCAATCGTTGTTTGCGATTTTTTTTTATCCTACGCCCAGCTCAAGGCCTTTCGGCCATACGCTGTCTTGCCGTCCAATATAGCGAATAAAGTCCTTGGGGAGAAGTATCCCTGGTGTCAATGTCCTGTAAACTAGAGCACTCCGCAAGGTGTTGTCTGTTCATAAAACCATCGCTACAAAGCTGACAGATCGGGGAGGTAGCCACCCCAATCTTATGTAGGTGTTGTTGGAGATAGTCATGTCCGGTTAATAAGCGGAAACAGGCCACTCCAATCCCTCTTGGTAGATCAGTAGGGATTCTTCCCTTGTTACTCAATAGGCAATCCCAACTCCTTCCCTGTTTGCGATTTTAAATCTGAATATTTTAAAACTTCTCAAAACTAAAAGACTTTAAAATTCTGAAAATTTCGCGAGCGCTTGAGGTTTTTACTCAATCATTTATTATAACCCCTTATTGTACCACTGTATTTGATCAAATAGCAAGCTTTTCCTTGTTCGTCGATTGACTTTCTGCTTGAGGCAACTAGTGAAAATTAGATTGCATTTCCACTATATTATAAATATTTTAGAATCAAGATGGACATATTTTAAAAATTAAAAACACTACGTGTTCTTATATGATGTACCTACACCATTCACAAAACATTTGAACGTGTCTTTCAATATTTCAAAATGTTTACCAGCAATTTTGTGATTATTCTTTGCAGTTTTCCACAGTATTGCATTTGAAAAAGCTAGATTTAAATGCTTAGGTTTTGCTTTTCAGTTTCCACTCTACAAACCGCAATTTTTCTAGTCTTTCAAGACGTACGATATATAAAAGCATTGTAGAATTAATTTTGAAAAAAATACATAAAGGCATTATCGTGTTCTTTGTTATTTGATTGTTAAACAATTTTTTATTAGTGGACACGATATAGAACAGTCAAAAGGTGGGTTGCTTAAACACACTCTATAACAAAAAAAAGCTTGAAAACGTTAGGCATTATCTTGATAACGGTAACACAACCGGTCCTAGAATGTCGTCTACATACAGATGTGCTGTAAGTGTGACAAAAATGACTACCAAAGGGCTCCTGCTATTAAAGGAGATGGCACTCTAGATCATAACGCCCTGTTGTAGGCATGTGTGACACACAATAGTAAGGGCAGGATCCCCACGCTGCCCTGGACGATCCAGTCTGCGGCTGTCGTCAGGACACAGTTGGAAACGGGAATCTTCACTAAAAACTATATGCCCTCAGCACCTTTTCAAGTTGAACGAGCCCGGCACCACTGTAATTCTGCACGTACTTGGTGCGTTGAATTTTTTGTTATAGAGTTTACATTTTGCCTTAAAACCTATCTTCTTTTATTAACTGTAAATATTCTTTTGAATATAAATATTACTAACTAGCTAATACGTATCATAAAAGCAATATGTAATGTTATTTCCATTGTTAATATTAGATTAACCGTAATACATTAACCCTCCTTTGCATAATGGTGGAAATATCCATCATAACATTGAATGCCCAAAAATTATATAAAAGAACAAGTTCACTTTAAGTTGATCGTGTCTGGATACCTTTTTAATGTCCATTGCATAAAAAAAAACATAGCTGTCAAAAATAAGCAAGTGTCACTATCAGTAAAACGAGCTTGAAGTTGTCATTCCGCTGTTTGTTGTAGTTGCAATAAACGTATGATTTCGTTTTTAATTTTGTTTTATTATATTTGAGTTTCTATTGTGCTAAAAAGGTGAAAATGAGTAGAAGAAAGGTTTGTAACATGTGTTTCTGTTATTTTTAGAGCAATTTCTTAAAAAGTTTGCGTTTAATTTAAAAAATACCACATGATACCATCATATTGTTTTTTGCTAAATTTATACTATAAATATATACTAAGATTTTTTTAAAACCATTTTTCCTTTAATTTTGAACATGAATTATATCGCCTTGATTTATTTCACCAATAAAGAAAAAATCATGCAAAGAAGGGTTAACTTATATATTTGCCGATCGTGTAGCAGAGAAATAAACGACGCAAATTACAAACCAAACCTAATTAATTACTTCAAAAGTATGCTCTTAAAAGCAGCTGAAGGCCATGCCCGGTTGGAAGAGTAACTGTTTTAAAACCGATGGGTTACAAGTTCGAATCCAACCAAAGACCGTTGTGTGGAAAGGAGATTGGTGCGCGTTAAATCTGTCGAGTCCTCACGTTTGAGTGTAAGTTTGGAGAGTGGGATGCTAGTTGAGGTGTGACTTCGTCATCTAACCGTGGTTCGATATTGTATGTTTTTTTCTTTCACCTTTCCCGTCAGATTTGGTCTCGGACTGTCACAAATAGCCCATTTTGTTGCTCCAGTGTGATGTTAATTAAAAATATGAAAATTAATGAACTGAATAAAAAGTTTGCAATGTTTGATGTTTTTAGTAATTTGTCCAGAAAGTATGTTTTAGATTTCCAAGAATAAAGACGAATAAAAGCACTGATTCTAGCCAACGTTGGATTGTTCAACTGAAGCTGGCCGACCAACCGGTATAGTGGTTAAGGCGTTAGCCTCTAGATCGGAAGGTTCCTGGTTCGAATCCGGGTCCGGGCATGGATGTTTGAAAGCGTACGGTGTAGAGGCGGCTGGTGCACCTTAAATCTGTCGTGGCCGCCATTGGGTTGGCGTGGAAGTTTGGAGAGTGGGGTGCCAGCTCAGGTGTTGCTTCGTCATCTGACCGTGGCTCAAAATTACGAGGTGTTGTCCTCGGATCTTTCCCTTAGGGGACTGATCCCGGACCGTCTTCAATAGCCCGTTGTGTTGCTCTAGTACGACGTTAACTAAAATTACCAATTATCAATCAACTGAAGGTAAAGTATTTTATAGACTGAAATAGTTATGTAAGCAATATGTTTATTTAAGCAAAGATAATATTCTAAAGCAATATATTTTGTTGAACGGGTTTCACATTGATTGATCACAATCTAATTATAAAAGTCTGATGTATTTTCATAGATCCTAGGTCTTACACCTACGTCTCCATTGATGTGTTTTTAAGTACTTCTAACTATGATTATAATGGCTGTTAAATTTATTTGAAACCAACTATGTCCATGATTAGTAATTACAGATTAATGTCAGTATAGAAGATTCTTACTTTTATGATGCAAACCGTTTTCAACTTCAACATCTCCAATTCTGAAATATTTTAAATGTCTTTAAAATACTATAATTTCTTTGTTTTTCCATTTTTCATAATTTGTGCCAGTTATTGGTTTAAGAATTATATTTATCAAACTAAATTTTGCTAAGCATATATTTACGTAATATTTTAGTTACATAACTTCATCTGTAAAAGTCATTCAAACCACATTTCTTGTGTTCTGAGTAAACAGTGTGATTACCTTCCGTTTTATCAAAACGTTTTTAAAGGATCAGAAGTTAAATTTTGGTTATTTTAGTTTAAATTTTTATTATGAATATTTTTATATATGTAATGCGACTACAATTTTAAGTAGACTCGTTTTATATATTCTTCGAATTATTGACCGTTTATTGACGTATTTTCAAATTATTACTGCATTATATGAATTACTACAACTATCTAGTACCATTGCACCGGTATCTTTTTGCATTACAAAATTATATTTGTACACGTTTTAATAATTTATCCTGGTACATTTTTAAATTTAAAAATTTAATTTCATTTAAAAATTATTGAAATACCTTTTTACGATTACTGACAAATTTTCCATATTTTCAATCTACATAATATACACAGTAAGATAAAACATAAACCCATTGAATCTTTTTTTTACATCATAATATTCTGTTTTTACAATCAATACGATTTAATTTTTTAATATAAAGCAATTTAGTTTCGCTAAAAAATTACTACCACACCTTTAATTCCACGATTACCGACACATTTTCCTATTTTCCTTCCACCCAAACAACACACATTGCAAGCGAAAACAGGAAACATATAGTTCTGTAATCGAAGCATCGCCATACACTAAACGCACAAGCACCTGCCGAAATTAATATTCCACGCAACAAACAAAAAGCTATCCAAACCGCTAAATTGATCCTTGAATGAATCGTCTCCGCTAAATAAATGGAAATTACGTCAATGCCACTCTTCTAACTCGGCCCTAATTATTCAGCAGAAAATTCCGGCAGTGTTAGTTTTCGAAGTAAATTGCTCCAAAGTAGGCACCTATAGGCAGACGGTCAAATTTTCCCGATACCTCTAGTAATTAATGCTTACTTCAGTTACCCGGAAAGCTCCTTCTTCATATGCCTATCATTAAAAGCTGTAATTAAGATTCTATATCCCCAGCGTATCCAAGACTAACTTATTCTTACCCTCATGCCAGTGGTCCGCTCCTAGTACCCGGTGCACATGCGCTCGACCCCCCCCCTAGTCCCACCAGCGCCACTAGGGGCGATGGATGAATCCTGCTTCCCTACCGTCTATTCAGACAGGCGCAACGTTCACCCTCAACCAGTTGTTCCGAACTTCACTTGTTTCCATCTGTGCTGGTGCTTCAAAGTTGTGACCAGAAGAGCGCGCCGGCCGGTTTGAGTTTCGTTCGGGCTCGGCTCGGATCGGCGGTCGTCGGTCCACAAAAAATGGAGTGATCGGCTCGATCGGACTGCTTTCGGGGTTTCTCGGCAGGACTCGCGCGAGTTTGCGTCCGGCTCGGATCGGGTTCCGCGGTCGAAAACTTTTCAACTCTCCGATGTGATTGCGTCGAGGCGACTCGCCTGGTGGAAGTGCTCGTTGGATTTTTTTTGTACTTCGGAGGGCAGTGGAAACTTTCCAACTGGACTTGCGTTTTTTTCTCCGTTAGCGAATAGGCGCAGCGATCAAAGTAAGATCTAGTTGACTAGCCGGTAGGACAGTAACTTTTGAATAAAAAAAAGTCGTTTTTTAAAGATTATCCGAGAAGAATTTTGCTTTGGCGAGAGTTTTATAAGATTTTTCTACACCGAAGAATATTAGAGTTTTGAAGGTATAAGGCGTCCTAAGAATGATAGATAGACATGAGGCATCCTAAGAACAACTCTTTCAAAATGTTGAACTTCAGCATCGTCTTGCGTCTGACTCTTCTCGTCTCTGTCGCTCAAGTGTCAGCAGCGGCAGAAACCAAGAAAATGACATCCAGAGTCGTCACTACTAAGTATGGATCTCTACGTGGATTCATCACTACGCTGCCCAACCGTCAATGGCGGCCCGTTGAGATTTACTTAGGCGTGCCCTATGCTAGCCCCCCTATAGGGTCCCTGAGATTCATGCCCCCAGTGACCCCTGCCCACTGGAGAGGAGTGCGGATGGTTGACCAGTTCAGCGCTGTATGCCCCCAGAAGTTGCCAGACATCAAAAATGAAACCGAGGCTCTTAAAAGGATGCCGGCTGGAAGATTAGAATACCTCAAAAGATTGATTCCTCTTTTACAGAATCAGAGCGAAGACTGTTTGTACCTCAACATTTACGCTCCAGCAATAGGTAAGTGGATTTTTAAGATCTGTAGCCTTAGTGTTATAATAATTTGGACTTCGGAATCGTTGATTCTGTAAATATCTAGTCTGGTTTTTGAGGCGTTCAGAGCTTGGTTCGGAATGACACTGTTCCCGCATATAACCTGAACTCGCTTTCAAATATAAGTAAATTTACTACTTTTAAAGAAACTTATAGCGATGTGTTATGTGTTATTCGAATTCTTTCTTCCCTGATTGCCTCAAGAACATTCATTACTGAGTGATATCATTAAGAGGATTTAAATCTGTAAGCAAAACCAATGTGGTAACCATGGTTTCCGTGGATATGTTCAGCAAGTAGGTATGCCAGATAGGAGTTTATTTTCTTATGGGTTAGAGATTGCATCTTCGGTACAGCGTGTGTTAGATTGGTTCTTGGGCTGGACTGGATTTGATTATTCTCCAAGCAGTAGGTTCATGTGTATATGTAATTAAATTAATTTGGTAATATTTTTAAGTTATTAAATTATATACCGGGAAGTGTTTTCCAGCTCTGCTACACATGTAGCATATAACTACATCATTTTTCTAGAAAATCAAAATAAGCATGCAGGTGAGCTTTGATTTAAAATAGTGAATTTAAGGGACGTATTTTTAATCCTTACTAAAGACATCGTATAAAAATAATATCCTTTCCTAGGTAGAAAATACGAACGACGGAATTATGTTTGTTGCATGTATTTCATTAGCGCTAGTAAATATATTAAATTGTTGGTTCATCAACACTCTCCAGTACAGTTTCTTTTGAAACAATTTAGGTTGGAAACAGTATTCACATTTCCAGGATTGAAGTTTCTAAAGTAGATTCAACATTCATTCATTCCCTGATCTCAATTCCAATGATGGATTTTAGTACCACAGAAGTTTTAAATTTAAAGTAAATGTTTCTTCTATGTTCTAGTACTATAAAATATAGAAAGAATTTGTACTAAAAACAGAATCTGTCAGTTCCCGGATTAATGGCAGAATTCACCCTGTCCTGACAAAAAGGTAACTTCAATAATCACTGTAGTGTGTGCTTGAATTGTAGTGTGTAAATAATAAGGATTGACAAATTTAAAAACAATAGACTTTAATAGACTTAATATAATAGACTTTAAAATCTGACTGTCTTCTCACAACAAAATTCAGAGAGCGGCAATAAACTGATTGACTTCTACATTTAAAGGACAATCGTACGTCAATATAAATAATTCTAATGTTAGACTATTAAAAATATATGCAATCAAGTAGATTTGGGAGCTATAATTAAATCCCAAGTTCTGATCAGAACTTCTATGAATGTTCAAGGTGGTTATAAGTATAATCTCTAACATATCAGCCAATCATGGATCAATTGCATGTATCGTCCGGGTCACCGTTTCTTTAATGCACAAATTCTAACTTCTAGAAGTATATATGGTTAGGTATTGTCTTAAATATATATAAAATCATTCCTACACGCAATGTTGTATAGATTTCAAATTTAAGTTTTAATCCAGAAGTATTCTGATTTTCCAACATTCGGATATCCAAACTGCTGAATGAGAAAAATAGTTCTGATGAGCAAATGGAATCGCCTATACGTTTTCGAGTTTTGTTTTCCCTCAACACTTGGAAAAGTATAGTTTCCTTTTTGTCGCGAATTTCTGCACTCGTACCCATCATATCATATCTTTTGTTTATTCTTCTCATGATTTGACTTATATAAGGTTTATATTTACCACAATATCCCATGTTTGTGTATGATGGAACAGCTTGTAACGCAAAAAATAGTGGGTCCTTACTATATTTGTACTGAGTGGAAACCTAATCATAAAACATGTTATAACCCATCATTTTTAAATAATGTTCCGACTTGTAGTAAACAATCGTTAAAACATAAATTTATACTTTTTATCAAAATTACATTGGTAATGCGAATACAGAAAGTGGGTGTGTGTCGAGTAATTTTCAATAAATGTACAATTAACTAACTTAGAACAATGAAAATTTGTTAATTTAGGATATTGTCACATGATTTCTATTCAACGTTTATCTGACAAATAAATTTAAAGCAATTTTTAACCGTCTTAGGAGGTTTCTACACATTTATCCGTTGTGCAAACCGACAGTCTTCATTGAATGACTTACAGCCAATTTTGTCATTCTTTACCAATACAACTTTACAAAGGATTACATTCAAAGGAAGGGAAAGATTGAATCTTTTCAATGATTCTATTCGAAGAAAAGCAGGAAATATAATCTTTTTCCAATGTATTCCATATCAAGGAAAGAGTAATAGAATAATTCCAAAGGAAATTTTTCTAAAAAACGAACATAACATATCAGCCAATCATGGATCAATTGCATGTATCGTCCGGGTCACCGTTTCTTTAATGCACAAATTCTAACTTCTAGAAGTATATATGGTTAGGTATTGTCTTAAATATATATAAAATCATTCCTACACGCAATGTTGTATAGATTTCAAATTTAAGTTTTAATCCAGAAGTATTCTGATTTTCCAACATTCGGATATCCAAACTGCTGAATGAGAAAAATAGTTCTGATGAGCAAATGGAATCGCCTATACGTTTTCGAGTTTTGTTTTCCCTCAACACTTGGAAAAGTATAGTTTCCTTTTTGTCGCGAATTTCTGCACTCGTACCCATCATATCATATCTTTTGTTTATTCTTCTCATGATTTGACTTATATAAGGTTTATATTTACCACAATATCCCATGTTTGTGTATGATGGAACAGCTTGTAACGCAAAAAATAGTGGGTCCTTACTATATTTGTACTGAGTGGAAACCTAATCATAAAACATGTTATAACCCATCATTTTTAAATAATGTTCCGACTTGTAGTAAACAATCGTTAAAACATAAATTTATACTTTTTATCAAAATTACATTGGTAATGCGAATACAGAAAGTGGGTGTGTGTCGAGTAATTTTCAATAAATGTACAATTAACTAACTTAGAACAATGAAAATTTGTTAATTTAGGATATTGTCACATGATTTCTATTCAACGTTTATCTGACAAATAAATTTAAAGCAATTTTTAACCGTCTTAGGAGGTTTCTACACATTTATCCGTTGTGCAAACCGACAGTCTTCATTGAATGACTTACAGCCAATTTTGTCATTCTTTACCAATACAACTTTACAAAGGATTACATTCAAAGGAAGGGAAAGATTGAATCTTTTCAATGATTCTATTCGAAGAAAAGCAGGAAATATAATCTTTTTCCAATGTATTCCATATCAAGGAAAGAGTAATAGAATAATTCCAAAGGAAATTTTTCTAAAAAACGAACAATAGAATATTTTCAATGGACCTTCCAAGGAAAGAGATATAGAATAATACCAAATAATTTTTTTCTAATTAAGAATAAAATGTTTCCAAAAAAACTATTATAGTTAAGAATAGAATATTTCCCAAGAATTATATATTCTAATTCACAATATAGTATTTCCAAAGAATTCTATTCGAATTAAAATAGAATATTTACTAAGAATTATATTATGAAGAACAATAGAATATTTAAAAAAATGCACTTCTATGAAAGTAACAATAGAATCTTTCCCAGTCATTTCATTCTAAAGAAAAATGGAACCAAAATGTAATTTTTCTAAAGTTTAGTAGATTCTACCGACTATTTCATACGAAAGATTTAT
Source organism: Metellina segmentata (assembly GCA_947359465.1). Taxonomy (NCBI): domain Eukaryota; kingdom Metazoa; phylum Arthropoda; class Arachnida; order Araneae; family Tetragnathidae; genus Metellina; species Metellina segmentata. The sequence continues at coordinate 58,332,505 of OX375884.1, read as the reverse complement.
TTCTTAAGTCATTATTTGTATTGACCTCTAAAATCACACACAGTACTAGACTACTTTCAAACCTCGAAGGATTAATAGAAAATAAGTTTACTAAACTTGCCTACATTCATCGTTGCCTCCTCTGCACTTGCGTTTACCTAAAATATTGAATTCTCAGCTCGTTCTTATTTTGTGACATATTTAAGCATTTCACTACCAAACAACTAAATCATTGTTACATTAATTTCATGTCCTGCCACTTTCTTTCATTACATGAATTATCGCAATGCGAGTTAATTTACAAGAAGCATAATAAACATAAATAATTGCTTTTTAAATTTTTACCGATAACTGCATAGGTCTCTTGAAAATATTTAGTACTAACAAATACAATTGGTAAGCGACTATATGTGCATATGAGGATTAAACTGATGATTGCATTCCATAACACATGATTTCATACCATAACACATGATTCCATGCCATAATACATGATTGCATGCCATAACACATAATATTTGCCCTCCAAGGGATTTCGATGAGACCTCATCCGTAAGGATCTGGTTCAATTTGACAATGACGATAAGCTTCGGTGAGAGAACACTCAAAAGTAAATGAGATTCCAAGTAGGAAAAACAAATTGTCTCTTTTTACCAGAACTGGTTACAATTCGATGCAGGTTTTTGCATAAGTTAGCCAATGCCGAACAGTTTTCCCACCCGAAAATAAACCACCAGGAAAGTTTCATCATTACATTGAGTTTTTTATTACATAATTCATAACTATTATGAAAGGTCCAGTTTGATTCACATATATTGTGTTTTCTTAAGAATTTGATTTTCATTGAAATACATTTATTTAATTCTTTTAAGTATACCTATCAAAACAACAGTGTTTTTACTATATACTTACAACTCTGAGTTATAAATTCTCTATGGCACTTCAGAGAAAATTTATAGGATCAAACTTTTAACGGTAACCTTTTAGTGATAGTAAAATTATAAATGGCTTAACATGCATACCCGGTTGTTTCTGTCAAATATTATAAACACAATTTTACAACTAAGTGACCCAAATTGCCACTCTGAACTTTTAAACTATATCACTTAATTCTTTCGTAGCAATAAAAGTAATCATGTTTGAAACTACATGCTTATAATTCTGAATACGAAATTGTAATAAAAACTTCAAAGAAACTTTATACGATCCAACCTCTAACGAACTCTGTTGCAGTAAAAATATAGATTCCTTACCATTCATCCCTGAAAAATTCATCTGTTTCTGTCAAAAATTAAAAATTTAAATTTCCAACTAGGTGACCTAAACTGCCATTCTGACCTTTCAACTTGCATCACTCGATTTCGTATAAGAACCTTTGCACAGTTTGCCTTTAAAATGTAAAATCTAATGGTTCGATCCGTAAGATGTGTGTTGAATCGACAAAGCGAGTTGACTGCAATAATATATCTCTTCCAACGAAAATGTTTTACGCAATTTTTGTCTCTAACTTATTCCTTCTATCCGCGAAAACACGCAGAATATTCCCAAAACGGGAAGAGACGCCCATCTCAAAACAAAAATCTAGAAATGCCTGCACGAAAACTCATAAATATGGTAATGAAAAATACTTAAAGAAAGAGTTTGCAGAACTTTAAGGAAGTGTCTTTTTACTTTCAAGGAGCTAGAGAAACATTTCGGTTTAGTACCGAAAATCAAGGAAATGATGCTAAAAGCGAAAAAACTGTATGGTTATGTTAAATTTCTAACAAAAGAGGATGTCTTTGGCTGTCTCACCTCCCACGATATTTGTATCCCTAATTAAACTTTGCAGCACACTATTTCTATTGAATCTTAACCCTCTTGGTAGATATACCTCTCTAGAAGAGATATATCGTCATTAGCAAAACTGACCAGACCTTCATGGAAGAGATAGATCGATTTTAGACGAAAACTCACCCAATCTTGTTATAATAAAATATTATTATCTTGTTGACGAGGTATCTCCTCATTAGCAAAGTTGTTAAGATCTTGATGGTCGAGATCTCGTCGATCTACTTGGGAGGTTAAAACCATAGGCTAATAAGAAGATTGCACGTCTTTATAGTAACTTCGGTATTAAAACAGTTCACCAATTCCTGACATACGTGTCTAATATATTTATAAATTAATTTAGTAATTATTTTAGAAAATTTTTTACAATTGAAGTACAGTTATTAGCACTTTTATGGTGTATTACTTTAGGTGATTTAATTTTTAAACTGTATGATATACTTGTGTGTACAATCCCTAAAAAAATAATGAGTGAGTACAGCTTTAAAAATCGATTTTCTTGAAACAAATAGGTATCAGGAATTATTATTTGATTCGTGTAAGAAATTCGTGAACCAATAGCAAGTCCAAGCATTCAACCAAGATAAGTCATTATTTTATATCTGGGGAATTAGTTATTTTCTGGATATTTTAGCCCAATAAAATGATACAACATTCAACATGCATCAGCTAAATGTCACAACTATAACATTAAGTGTTACAATTGTAATAATAAAATTAATTTAAGTTGTTTGACTAATATTTTAATCAAATCTTTAAATAGTGTACAGTGGTAATTATTAAATTCCAGTTGGCCTTGATTTCATTACTTCTTTCCCCTCTCATCTTCAGCACAAGCATATTTATTAGGGAAGTAACTTTTCCTGTACAAATACTGACATTGTAAGAAAACAACTTGTACAGATTTCTATACCTCGTGATTACTTTTGTTTCCAATCCCCCCAAGCAAGGAAAGAAACTTTTACAACATTTGTTAAAACTTCTTTTTTAATATACTAAGTAATTAATACTTTAATAACAAATCAATTCGCTTTGTGAGGTTATCAATTTAAAAAATTCAATCAAACTATAACGATTACTTGCGTATTAGCTTAATTAAATTTTTATAAAAATTTCAGAGCTAGTTAGAGATACATTATAAATCGTATTTACTTTTCTATTGCCATTGTATATCTAAAAAATACTTATATTTTTTCTTAAATAAGATAAAATTCAAACATTTCTAAATTTTGAGCTAAAATTTTGAATTTACAGAAATAGATACCAGAAAACCTAAATACTTCACTTTTAAAATTGGAATAATCTGATAGTCGATAAGTTTGTATTTTTACATCTGTCGTCTACAAAAACTAGTACGAAATGTGTCGAAAACTTTTCAGTTGCAATACTTTTGTTTCAATGATGAATTTATTTTAGAAAGAACTTCGTTGAGAGAATGCGAAATTCAAATCGTTGCATTTTTGCTCGTATTTTAATTAGGTTTCAGTCTCCTGGAATTAAAAGCACTTTTGACTGTCAAGAAGGCTTTCATTTTTCATAAAAGCTAGGGACCTCAAAGGGAAACTTACTTTTTAACTATTCATTTTCTACTGATTGATAAATTATTGTTTTACGACCATCATGGAGAGGTTTAACAGTCAACAATTGCATTTCTAATGAACAACAAAGTTTTATATTTTATGCTTTACGTAATATAATTTAATTTGCTTGTTTAATTTTACTCGTCCCAAGTTAAAAGTCATAAGTAACACTCCAAGACATTCCGTAGTTATGCAATAAAAAAGTTCGTTTAAATGTCTAAAATATTGGTTATTTTGGCGGAAGATTACTGAGTCTGTTCATAAAAAAGTATTAGTCCAACAACATTATAGATATATTTCATTGTAGAAAAAAATATTTTTTGCTATTACCTTTTGTTAATCCTTATTCATCAGACAAAAATTTTATTTTTATTTACTCTGAACTTATTTTCTTTCTTTACCTTTGTACCTAAGTTCCTTTGTTCTAAACAAGTCTCTGACAAATCCTTCTTGAAAAACATTTAAGACAAGTTACTCCAAAACAGATAAAAGTTTTTTGTAGAATTCAGATAAAAGACAAAAAGATGAAAATAATATTCATTTTTAGAGATCTTTGAAAATGTTTTCATTTCAGTAATGGCAAAGGCAGAGTATAATCCTAAAAAAAAACTCCCACATCACAAGCTAAGATTCACATAAAATAACTCTAAATGGTTAGGATAAAAATTCAGGTTATGAGTCCCAGACAGTCGTTTAAAAATGATCTAGAGAATGTCTCCAAACTCTTTCATTAAAAAGAGTAGAAAATAAATATTTTACTAAATTATGAATTCTCTTTGCTTTGGACCACCGCCACAAGTATTAGAAACTATTTTGGTCTCCTCAATGGATTTTTTATAATATGGTAATTATGATTCCAAAAGACAGATTTTTCAATGCCGAAAAAAAGTAACTTTATGGTTCAGTTCTTTAATTTTAGATATGGGAAATATATTACTTTAAAAGCTTCATATTTGGAAATCAAATTCATATTATATACTTCGAAATGAATTTTATTTCTGAAATCTAGTTCCAAAATTGATGAAAAAGTCGATACATTTCAGGAGTTCCAGTAAAAGAGCCTTAATGGTCAACTTGTGAATTATTATCGACCTTCTCTTATAACCTGAAATAAAAGTTATTATTTAAATGCATTATATCGCATTTTCACATGAATTCATGAAATAGAAATTTATTGAATACGGATATCTGCATAAAAACAACAGTTTTTAATATTAATCAAGCAATATTTCTTATCACAATATTAACCACATTATTTGCTTTCTTTAGAAGCATATTTCTGCTCCAAAGTTTAAAATGTTACTATTTCTGCCTATTAAAGTTGAGGATATATTTACCAAAAAAAAAAAAAAAACCAGTCAATTATTAAAATTAGAATAGATTTTTCCATTAATATTTGAAAAAAATTTTACCTTATATTACTTATTTCTAATTTATAAGCTCAAATATTTCTAATTTATAAGCTTCAAATTTAAATCTTCACAAACTAATTTTTTACTTTTTCTTCTTTAAGATACAGTATAAAACTTCGAAATAAATTTTACTAAATTAATTTTTTTGTTTAATTATTTTTAACTTTTTATCTTGTGTTGATGCAATACCAAAATAGCACAATATCAGTAAACCAACCACTCAACATAAAAAAAGAAATGACAAGTAGACACTTTTTCTCATTACCCTTAAAATTTATTTTCATGAGTTTAAGGAATCTTCCTTCAAACTGGATTGCGCTGTCTTGAACAGAATTACCAGAAATAATTACTTCTAAAGATGACGTTTCCATCATTGTTTTGAAATTTAAAATTTAAACAATTTTTGAAATGCAATATTAAAAAAATGTTAAATACTTAATATCAGAAAAATACTATTTAAAAATAACTGGAAATATAATATAAAACAAAAATCTTGAAACTAAAAAACCCTTAAAATTCTAAAAGCATTCTTAGCGTGCAAAATGCAATATAAGTTTCATCGAAAGTCCGGTCTTTAATTATGATTTTTTATACTGATAAATAATTTCTATATAAGTAATTTTCTTATAGGCTTTAGCTGATCATTAATTGCCAGTATTGTACTTAACAGCTGATTCAGACGTTCCTTTATGTCTGATCGATTACTTAATGAACTTAGTAGACTATACTTATCGATTTGTGGAAGAGCAACATATATTTTGTATTCTTTAAAATTGCATTCTTTTCCCCTCCGATCTCTTCGAGAGTTTTACGAGTAGTGTGGTGTTGCTTTTATTCTATTGTATAACAGACTTAATGACTAAATAGCCACATCTATTCCCATTTATTTTTTCATTCTGGAAATATTCTACTGGTCTTTTTCTTATAATTGAATAAGTTAGAAGCATTCTATCGCACCTTCACTTGAAAGTGAATTCTTTGGAAAGATTCAATTTGTCCTTTTCTTAAATTAGTTAGTTATTAAATTAAAGTTCTGTTAGTTATTTCCTTGCAAAGATTATATTTGTCTATTTCTCTTTCCCATTTATTCTCTATCGTAGAATAGAATACTTTTGTGAAATTATGTTGGTCATATCCTTGGAAATATTTTACTCCTTTCTTTGAAAGCGGATCCTTTGAACATATTATATTGTTCCTATCCCTTCATAGTGAATTCTTTGGAAATATTTTTTATAACTGTCCTTTTTTTTAGAATAAAACCCTTAAGTAAAATTATGCTGGTCCTTTCCTTGGAAAGGTTCTATTGTTACTTTTCTTAGAATATAATCTTTTGGAATTGTTCTATTATATTCCTTTCTTCAGAAATGGAACAGTTAGAACAGTTCTGTTGATCATTTCCTTCGAATAGAAACCTTTCGAAATATTCTACACTTCTTTTCTTTGGAATAGAATCCTTGTAAATATTCTATAGCTCCTTTCTTTAGAATATAATTCTTTGGAAATATTCTATAGTTCCTTCTTCTTTAGAATATAATTAGTTGGGAAAATTCTATATCTCCTTTCTTTAGAATAAAATTATTTGGAAAGATTCTATAGCTCCTTTCTTTAGAATAGTATTCTTTGGATAGATTCTATTGGTCAAAAAAGTTAAACTTCATTAGAAGTCATTCAAGGAGAGGACAGCTGGTTGCAAGGTGGAATTATGCGTTTGAACCCCTCAGAGGGTTAAATATTTGGTAGGGTTTCAGAATCTAGTTCTATTTTGTGTGTGAGAGAATAAAAAATATAAACTAATCTTTAAATAACAATTTAAATAATACAAAAACTTTTATTTCATTACAGATTTAAATGAAAAAAAAATTAACTTTTATTTCATTACAGATTTAAATGAAAAATAAAATAAAGAATCCAATATAGTTTGTCTAATTTTATAAACACGGGGCAGGTAATCAAACGTGTTGCCTCATTCAAACCATTTCACATTTCATTAGAATTCGGTTTGAGACGGAAGTCATGAATTTAAAATCCTTTATTCAACATGGAACAAATCTGGTTAAAAATGTGCCTCCTTTCTAGTTCTAATTTTGCAGTCAATAGTATCTCTAAGCAATGAATCGTATCTGAAGTTCTGAATATGATAATCCATGTTGCATTAGAGTTCAAGAAAGATTCATCAGTGAAGAATTGAAGTAAACAAATTTCGAAGTACCGATGTCTGCTCAGCGAAATGCAATCGTGGAAAAAAATTGAAAATTTTATACAATCGGAATTCTTTCCGTGCATATTTAAAACTAGAAAATATGATTGCAATATTCATCCAAATGTATAGCTCTGTATGGTTCTGTGTTAGAAAAGATGCAAATTAAATTGAAGAGGGAACGCAGAGAGGAAGAATTTCTTGAGTTAAGCCTTGCACAAATAAAATTGTGCACAAATCCTCTCGAAGTGGATGTACTTTAAAAAAAGTGAAGTAACAAATGAATAGCTATATTGAGTGATTATTAAGTTGTATAATCCAGTAATATACATTCTGCTCTTTTCGTCACTTATTCTTTGTCGATAGAAGTTACAAAATTTGCATCCCAGAAAAATGTTTATAATTCAATTTTCAGATCAGATTCAATTTATTCCAATTTATTCAAAATTTATTCCAATTATATCTCAACGCTTCAATTTGTATATTATTTTTACAGAAAAAACGACACTTCTAAAATGTAGAATAGTCGAAGAAATGCATCCAACTAGTATCTAGATGTTAGTGAAAATAACAATAAATCAGAGCGAAGAATCTGATATTTTACGTGGATTCTTAGTGGAGAGTTGGTTGTTTCTTTAAAAAGGTTTTTCCAATGTTTTATAATAAAAAGTTAAGTAACTAAGCAGAAGTAATGCAGTAAATAGCTAGTATGTTATATGATAATGGGTTTTATGAATAAATTACGCATATTAAATGTAAAAATTTTATACTTTGAGATCGTATAGAAGATGTTCTATGTATAAATTTTCAGCGTGTATATAAATGTCGTAAAATGAGACGTATGTGCTGATGTGTTAGAGTAAACAGCTGTCAAATAACATCATTGTGTATAAGAGCATATGGGAAGACTTGCATCACTGTATTTATAAAATACTAGGAGGGGACAAACAACCCAAATAGTTGACTCTGAGATGTGTGGACCTGATTGTAATTAGTCAGGATGATCTAGTTTTTACAAGTTTAATTTTGTCCGATGTTTTTCTTGTATGTCATATAAGAGCATTCAAAGCTATCTTCCTTTCAAGTGTTAAAATGATTTTCAAGGTAGAAGTACCCAAAGATAAGCAATGAATAGAGAAATAAAACATTACGCGTCCTCACTCATTGATGCGATGACACCGAAACTCCATTTACATTGATTACAACAGCATAAAGAGGCGAAAAGTATCAAAAACTAGTCATCAGAGCTAGCGAGCTGTAATTGGTCAGGATGATCGAGTTTTTACAAATGTAATCTTGTCGGATGTTTTTCTTGTATGTCATATAAGAGCATTCAAAGCTATCTTCATTTCAAGTGTTAAAATGATTTTCAGGGTAGAAGTACCCAAAGATAAGCAATGAATAGAGAAATGAAACGTTACGCTTCCTCAATCATTGATGCGATGACACCGAACCACTATTTACATTGATTACAACAGCATAAAGAGGCGAAAAGTATTAAAAACTAGTCATCAGAGCTAGCGGGCTGTAATTGGTCAGGATGATCGAGTTTTTACAAATTTAATCTTGTCCGATGTTTTTCTTGTATGTCATATAAGAGCATTCAAAGCTATCTTCATTTCAAGTGTTAAAATGATTTTCAGGGTAGAAGTACCCAAAGATAAGCAATGAATAGAGAAATAAAACGTTACGCGTCCTCACGCATTGATGCGATGACACCGAACCACCATTTACATTGATTACAACAGCATAAAGAGGCGAAAAGTATCAAAAACTAGTCATCAGAGCTAGCGGGCTGTAGTACCCGCTGTTAATGATGTTAGTATCGGAGTCCAGTACGTGTATATGATATTGCCCATGCAATTAAGATAAATTGTTCAGTTCGCAGTCTCGGAAAAGCGAACTCCGTTTTTCACTAAGTGGGCAGTAAATTATAATTTTATTTCCTTTTCACGTACATTGTTGAGTTTAGATAGCCTACGAAAGGAAGGCATTAGAAAAAGGTGCAGTACAAAATCTATCCTGGACAAGTATCATTTGATTTTGAAACGGTGATTGTATCATTAAGCTATTGGATGCGGTGTCTTCGGAGTAGTTTTTAAGAGGAAGCTTGTGTAATTTTGAGGTCAATCATGTGGTACGGTTTTGTTAAAGGGGATTTTGTCGAAGTTGGCTGAATGTAACTTAGAATGATTTATTTCACTTCTGAGAGCTTTGCTTACTTCGTAATATTTTTCTTGTTATTACTATAACTACTTTTTATTAGAATTGGTTTCAATTTGCAAATTTAGACTTTTTCAAATATTAGGAGTTATTAACGTTTATGGACTATGTGGGTTAATTATTTGATTGTAATAACGTAAGTTATTTGTTTGTTATAACTAGTGCAACTTTTTGAAAAAAATGCAACTTTTTTTCACGCGTTCTACGTTGCATGTTTAAGCGCTAAAACAAAAATTCCTCCTACATGGGTTGTATTGTAAGTGAGTTATAACCGCAACATAAATGCAACTTTCAGCAATAATGCAACTTTTTGCATAAATGCAACCACCTGCAACTTTTTAAAATATAGCTTAAAATTAATTAATATCAAATTACTATTTCATTTTTTGCTCTCTGAATCAACCCTTCGATCACGTGTGTCTGATCTTGCGAACGCCGAAGTATTGCGGATCAAACAAGTTCCTGGTAAGAAGTTGTTCGTCCTAACAGACGAAAGTGAAATGGCAAGAAGTACTTTTAACACATTGGTTGGCACTCTTGATGATCCATAGGAGTTTTTCAGTAGGTATTATAATACTGTTGTAAACGACTAAAATTGTCAATATATTTTGAATATTTTTCATTTTTTGCGAATAATTTATTTTAGAATTTAGTGTATCAAAAATAAATGTAATTTTACTTCCATTAAATGCAACTTTAGGGAATGATAAATGCAACTTTTTCCATTTTTACTGCAACAAAAAAGTTGCCCTAGTTATAACGCAATTAGATTCGTATTCTATCATTGTAAACTGGAGTTTAAAAATGCAAGCATCTGAGAGGTATTTTTAATAAATAAACGAAATAGTATACAATTGGAAATATAGCATTAACTAATTTCAAGTGCCTTTAAAATTCCAGGAAACCGAACGAAAATTTCGGAGAGATTGAAGAAAAAAAGGTTTTTACTATTGAACTATAGAGAGAGAGAGAGAGAAAATTTATAATAGGAAATTTTAAAGAAGATTTTAAATACGCAAGTAAGCCAGACAGACAAAAAAACTTTTTGTGCTGATCAAGGCTCCTTCCTCATGACGCCCTGATCCACCAACTCCACTATGTGTGTATATAGAGGTACAGTCAATAAATTCGGGAACTTTATTTACTACATCAACCAATACACTTACAAAGTAATCGAAACACAATCATCTTCAAAATAATGTCCTTCCGCAACTATACACTTCTGTCAGCGTTGATACAGCTTCTGCAAACAGTCCTGGAAACCGTTGAGTGAGAGCTGTCGTAAAGCTGTTATCCTTGTTGGCATCACTTCTGCATTTGCAAACCGCTTGCCCTTGATGCGATCTTTCAGTTTCGAGAACAGATATAATTCGCAGGGAGCCAGGTCTGGGAATTACGGCGGATGTGGCAGAACTATGGTGCCGGTTTAGCAAGGGCTTGGTGCACCATCAGGGATCGGTGCACCGGGGTATTGTCATGCAACAACATCCATGTGTTGGATTTTCAAACGTCTGGAAGCTTACAACCAATAGCTTCCCGGAGCTGACAAAGAACCAGTACATACCGTTCTTTGTTGATGGTGGCACCTTGCTCGATGAACTCGTAGTGTATGATGCCACGATATCATGTCAAAAAACAGCTCCAACATGACTTTCCCCATCGAGCGATACATTCGAAACTTTTTTGACCTCGGTGGCTGACGATTTCCAGGTTTACGTCTGACGCTTGGTTTGGGGATCGTACAGAAAACAACATGTTTCGTTTCCGGTGATGATTCGGGGTAAAAATGTCACATCATTGTCGACAGATCTGATTAGGCCAGCAATTGTGCAGCGGTCAGCCCATTAATCATCGGTGGCATTGTGAGGAATAATGTGCGCTGTAGTGCGATGCGTGTTCAAATCCAAAGAAAGGATCGTGTTACTTGTTCCGTGCGAAATGGCAGTCTGTTCGGTCAGTGCATCGAGTATTTTGGTTGATCACTTCTGATCACTGCTCCTACCCGTTCCATGTTCGCCTCAGTTCGTGCGGTCACTGGCCGCCGGCTTTGCGGATAATCTGTAACAGCGTGTCTCCCATTTTTGAACAAACTGTAGGATTTAAAAACTTTCGATCCGCACATAGCTTCGTCTCCATACGCTTGTTGTAGTAACCGTAACGTTTCTGCAGCGGTTTTTCATAATTTGTAGCAGAATTTAACGCTGGAACGTTGCTCCAAAAAGGACATTTTGCTACATCGACATTACAGGCTGACAGTCTGTAGCCAAATGGGGAGCTGCGCGCCTTAGCTGTTTCGTAAAGCGTCGTGGGAAGTCTGTCTCACGAGTACGCAGAGATCCAAACTTGCAAACCACATCGTTATTTTGGTTCATCCACACACCGGACATGAGGGGGAGGGTAGACCTCGAAATTATTGACTATATATATAATAACATAAAACACACAAAATATCTAAAAAACAAAGAACCAAACATCCGGGGTGCAATAAACCAGAAAACGAAACTCGAAATTAACCATGCAAACGCGCTGAAGCTGCAGACATAGCATGGCAATCAATATAATTTCAAGAACACAGGAAATTCAAAACAAATTACAACAAAAGTGGTAAAAAATGAAAAAAAGTTGGTGGATCAGGGAGTCATCAGGGAGGACCCTGACCCAGACAACATAAAATGGTGTTTTCTACATATGAGCAGCATTAGACTGAAAAAATTTCTCATATACTCCCCCAAACACCATTAAAAAAAACTAAAAAAAGAGTAGGAACAAAATGAAATCAAACCCTGAGCAGCAACCGGTAGATCAACAACACCAAGCGCGAAAGTCGCCACCAAATGCCACCAATTACGAACTAAACGCTAACACCAAACTTCCGTTGCAATAAAACCATAATTTGGGGGAGTAAATGAGCAATTTCTTCTTAATATATATATATATATATATATATATATATATAAGGTCAGGTGAACTATTAGCTATGAATGCTTGAATGAGGGATATAAGACCTTCGAGGTAGAATCAGCGTACAGGTTGTATGTTGCACACATCCCTGGCTACAGAAATAAATCACACTAATTCATATGCAAGCTCATGGAAACGACATTCATTTGAATCAATAGAAGTTGTCATACCTAAAGGAATGATCAGTCCTAAAAATATAGTTTCAATGCAATACTTTTAGTTTATGAAAAATAAGTGCTCGTACAATTGTTTATTGATTAACATACACGCCACCAAACATAAGTAAAGGCAATAAAAAAAAAAAATATATATATATATATATATATATATATATATATATATATATATATATATCAATTGATATACATTTAGTAGTTAGATTGTCTAAAGTAATGATTGATCTAAAATATCACAGTGTTTCATTTTCAATACCTTTAGGTCCCCAGGAGACGCACACAAACTAACGTACACGAAGCTAAGTGTAACGTAACTTGTTGAGTTGATAGAATGAGAAGATAAAGTTGATCTGTACGAAGTTGAACATTTTTATAAAAATTCTATTCGGTTCTAAGCTCGAAATGCATCTTTCATTTTCGTCGGTTTATTTACTTTCAGTCTGTCAAAGTTTGCTAAATAAATATTAAAACGTCTTCTATTTCTTTTTTACCGTTGTTGTCACGTCTCTGTCAATAGAGCGCTCTGGTTTAAAATAAAATCACAAGCCGAAGGTTGCTTCAATTTTTATGGCGCTGTTCCCGATGCACCCCTGTTTATTTGCTAGAATGTCATATGAGTATATACAAATGAACCTGCAAAATCTAATGAGATTTTCAAAGTGCTTGGAGGTTTGTTTGTTCATTTTGTTTTCTGTTTTGAAGAATTGTTGTTTTAGATCTGCACTGTAGAAATTGTACTTCTCAAAAAATATTGTATTAGCTGCACATGAAGTTAAGTTATAAGTGTGGCTTTAGATATAAGTAAATTCAAAACCAGACAAAAACACCGTTCGATGCATTCAAAATAAACACGCATCTTCCGATACGTCGAAATATAATCTCGTTTTGAAGTAATCATTAATGCATTCAATATCATTATTTTTTGTCTAAAAGTAATTTTTTGAAACTTGACCTCCGATTACTCTGATTGTATAAGTCTGAAATTCGTAAAATGAACGAAACCAAAAATTATGGGTTAAAAATTTCATTTAACGGCTTAGAAATTAGCGTAAGGAAGCGATAATGATTTTGACCAATTAAATGTCTGTAATACTAGACGTTTTTACGGGAATGTTCAATAGGAAATATCTTCTATTTAAAAAGGATTTGTTTAAAAATCGTAAAAAAAATTTTCTTAAACAACTCTACACTAACAAATGTTGTTGTCAGTGAATAAGTTTAAAATTTAAGTGAGACATTTTAATACCAAACAACTGGTAATTTGTTGATATATTGTGCTAAATTTGTAATAATAGAGGGATATTATTCAGACATAATACCCATTCGAATTCATCTAGATGTAAGCGCAAGCGGAATTTCAAATGTATAGCATTAGCGTTGCAATAAAATTAACAAAGCTAATGATAACCCATACTATTTCAAAATACTGTTTCACCATGCACAGAAACAATAGAAATCCATGTAAGTCTTTGCATCAAAGTATTTCACTTATTCATGCATTCTGAACAATTTGTACTGATTAAATAGTGTTTGCTCTACTAACAACAAAAGTATATAGTTAGTATCCATGACAAATGGCACAGTTTGTACATTAATTCTCAAGTCACAATATATGGCAATGACTAATGCGGTGACGATTTCTCTATATGCAAGATATCAGAATAAACTTTCTAAGTTGCTGTCCTCAAAAAATAATTATTGGTTTCTTAAAATCTTCGAGGTGCAAAATGTTCATTAATCACGAGAATCCTTAAGAAGCACTATGCATTAATTTTGGTTCTATCATTGTTTTTCTAACTCGACGCGAAAAGTTTACGTGAATAATGAACGTTAAATAGAATTAATCTCTTGTAAAACACACACAATACTCATTAAAAACTGCAATCAGAAGTACTTAAATGTTATGCTTATGAAATTTTCTTTCCAAACTTTTGTTCACATTTTAACTTGGAAATATTTGCCTTGTTAATTCTTCAGACATCCATTACTTAGAGTTATGAGTAGCGATTTTGAATTTTTAAATAACTTTTATTTTCTTGGCTGTAAAGAGCCCAATTCCATTTTAAACTATTTTATAAATTTTTATGCTATATAAGGATTAAATTTGGTTTAATAGAATAAATTAAATAAATTTACTACACGTTTATACATATTCATATATGTCTAGTAAGCTTCTTAACTTAAAATTAGGATACTGCCTTCCTTTAGCATCTCCAAGTTTGATCATTGTGCGTTGTCTGTTTCTTAAAACGTTGCGTTATAAGGAATTGTTCACTTAATAATACTAGGTAATATAGACACACAATCCAATGTTAATACAGTAGGCTAATGATGTATATAACCATCCGAAGAATTCAAACGCATATATCCATTATATTACCGGAAGGTTTTCGCTGTATAACTTCTAATTAGTTTTGATATTTTTGATTTTTCAAACTTTTTATTTTTATTTTTTCAATGTTGTTGTTGACGTGTGTCTCCTGAACTGTGAAACACAAGATCGGGCCCAGTGATCTGAAGTAGGACAGACACAGAAGAAGAATACAGGTTTTATTATTTTACAAACACACAAATTGATCACTGGTAAAGACATAGGGGGTGCAGCTATCCACTTTTTGGTGAGGAACCACTTGAGCGGGAGTCTGACTTCTTCCTCGGACATCACATACAATCAGCCCTAGGGCAGTAGCCCTAGTCGGGAATCGAACTACGAACCCAAAGCGTGGGATCAGAGTGCTTTATCCACTATACCGCTTGGGCGGCTATATTTTTTCAATGGCGGGCACATATGAACTTAATTATTGGGCACTACAAGGCCGGAAATGATGGCCACTTGTGAAGGAGCACCCAGTAGGAGGACCATCATTGCCCCTAACAGAGGACAGTACAATTTACATCCATGTCCTGACCCCGGATTCAAACCAGGGACCTTCCGATCCAGAGGCCAACACCTTAACCACTTGAACGGTTGGTGGGCATTTTTCATACCTTTCATATAGAATTTTTACAAACGATAGATGCCATTATTTGGTCATTACATATGCTATGGGGGAAAGCAATACTATATACATTACTCTCAAATTTCGTTACTCTTAAAGGGGTAATCATTTTGGACGTCAGACACTATTAATATAGCCTTTTAGCAATCACTAACTTTAAAGGCAAAATGTGTAGATTCTTCCTTCTTGAGTGGCACAACAATGTACTAACCTGTGTTCCTTAAAAAATAAGAAATTCAATACGATTTCTATCATATGTAATTCGAAACTGCTTTTATTTTTTAAATTAATTACTTGCAAACTTCGGATAGGAAAAAGAGAAATATTACGGTTTATTAAATGAGAGATAATAGCATTTTAAGACCTAGATTGCTCACCGCCTCTTTCAATTTAATATGAACTTAGACTCAAATGAGAGAGAAATGAACTCACACCATTATTCCGTCTGGAAATGCTGCATTTACTTCATTTTCAAATGTCCTTTCTCAAAACTCGTCGCTCGGCGTTCAAGAAAATATCTAGTTAGAAATTGCGTCTTTTTTCAATATTTGTTTTACATCATTGAGTATTTGCTTCGCAGTATCTTTTTAACCTTTAACTGCTGTCATTGGTCTCACAGACCCCGAGTCATTTTTGACAGGTCGTTTCCATCCCTTAAAGTGGATATTGGTCCCTGTCCTATTTAGTACCTTCCTACTACGTCCAACAGAAGCCACATTCCAAGTATGGTTTGGCTGCCCCAACTATTTCGTATTTCACACTATTTGTATTTCTTGCGTGGTCTCTTAGACCCCTTCACAGTATTTGCGTTACCATTCTTGTTGAATGATATCGTTTGAGTTTGAGTAGGGAATTTCGGCATAGAGCTTAAAATGACAACAAAATTTAATAAGAAACTACCTATGTATCTTACACAAAATGAAATTCAGTATATTGTTGATAATTGATCGGAAAAAGAGTACTGGGACAGTGAAATTTCGGTTAATGTTATTGAAAGCGAGTCAAGTGCGTTTTCACAAGAAGAATGTTTCTACGGAAAAAAATAACTTCAAAAGGGATGCCAGAGGGGGGGGGGGGCTGGAACCTAATCGCGTGTCGTTAGACCACCAAAATTAGGTCCGAAAGCTGAGCTTTAAGAGACATGGAATCTACATAACTTAAATAATAATATAAAGTATATTTCATGTTAAGAATTGAATTATATAAATTAAAAATATATACATAATAATTATCTAAAGAATCTTTCATTAATATATTACATTAATAAACTTTATACGCACTTAGTGAGCGAGGTCTGAGAGACCCCTCCACACTAGTTACGAGACGGTTTGTGACACAACAGTTAAGGGTTAAATACTTAAAATCAGGCCGTTGATTATGATTTTCATAAATATATTTCTGCTCAAAATTTGAGTTTTACTGAATCTTATTGATTTGTGCAGTGGAATACCACTATATAAATGTGATACGACTAAAGAATACCTTCTTTAATTAACGACATGATTTATTTGTTAACAGCAGAAAAAGAATTTAATGACCACTTTTACCACTTCACACATTCAAACGCTTAACCTAATCAGAAGTTACCGAATTATGCTGACCTTAATTTAATACTTTAGCGCTTAATACCCTAAATGTCTGGTAAAAGAGATATTAAAAGTATGCTCTTGTTAATAAATCAAGTCCTCGATGTTGTAAATCTAAAGATTCATGATTAACGACAAACGAGTGCCTCTTTTCCTAGGTACGTTATAAAATATTGACTTGCGTTAATTTTTAACGTTAAAACTACCCAATATTCCATCTAAGCAGGGGATATACACCGATAAAACTTTCTTCATTTCTCATCTGACAAACACGCTTCAGTTCTTCTGATAGACTTATCGAATTGGGAAGAGCAGTCAATTCTCTCTCATTGAAGCACTTGATCAAAGTTTCTGTTATGAGATTTTGAGATTCTTTTTGATTAAGTGTTCTTGGTACATCTGATAGATGATGTCATCCTTGAGATACCCCTCTCCCTTCTAGTCTACAACTAAATGTTAATCATAATATCTGAAAAATACAGGAGTCGAGTAACGCATAATCTTGACTGCATAAACCGAAGCTTTCGAGTACAACGATGAACGAAACAAGTACGCAAGACTGAACGTTTTAACTTTTAAAATTAATTATAAAATATTTTAACCTTTTTAGAAAAGAAAACAATATGTAACAGAAAAAATTCAATCGAATACCACTCAGTTTTCTTCAGGAGTAGTTGAAATATTGGCAATAAAATTGAGACGATACTATTCAATTCAGTCTGAGTTTTTATGAAATAGATACGTAATCAATGATTGTTTTCTTTACGAAATTTGATGAGTTGCGACGACAGCATACGTTTGCTGCACAGGACATAATATATGTGATAAATTCAGAATTGATTGCATAGTTATGTTAGCACGACGTGTATGTGATAGCTGCTATCTTTCGTGCTACGAAGAAACCACATCTTGTGATAGTTGAGACCAGTTCAAGATCAACGAATATCACATATACACGTTTCCCAAATCTTTTAAAATCGCTTTTATTTTTTAAAAAGAAAAATGCTTGTAATTATTTTAACGAGATTCATAAGTTCATAGGCTAGTTTTCACCAGCGAGCTTGTTAATTTCAAATTTATATACTCCTTAATAAATGTTCTGGTCTTTTAAAGAATTTTCGCTTGCGTTTTAAGTATATATCTAATTTGTTACCTCATTAGCCATAGAAAATTCATACAGTAATATTAAATAAAATCAGCATCAATATAATAAATTCTTTACCTTTAACAAAACCTCTAACTCTTCACTCAATATTAAGGGCTGAATATATTTCTCCTCAGCTAGTAAGAAGTATTTAAAATATATTTCAAAGGAATTCCAATCATAAAACTTTGGGTTACACAATGCAGTCATAAGCAAAAATATCAATCACACCATGTTACCATCAATGAAGTAAAATGTTTTTTTGAAATTGAAGCACATAAGTGGATCCATGAAATAATATTAATAGCTCTCACGAATGCTTCACTATCAACACAACAAAAAACGATCTACAGATTTCGCTAAGTATTTTTTTGAGTCCAAAAAATGCAATAACGCACGAGCTGTTTTGTCACGTCGTTAATTATTATTTTTATTATATGTGGCATTAGTTGGGGACCATTTAAGTAACAAACGCATTCCCGTCACGAAGCAAGAGTTTTCTCAACATTCAAACCAAATCCCATTTAGCAAATTGCGTGTAATATTATGAACTGCAATATCTCAACGGTGTTTCAATTTTTACTTCTGAACAATGAATCAAAACAATGCTTCATAATGCCCCTAGCTTTCCGTTGCAAAGGAGAGGGCAATTTCCTAATGCTGGTCATTAATTACTCTCTCAGCACTTTTGGTTATTACAAAGAACGAGATTATATGATTATAATCTCGAGAAGTTACCGAACGTTTTTATCGCTTTAATTCACTTAGACACCTGTGATAAGAATTCCTTATTAATCGCTGTGACACTCAAAAAATCCCTTCGTTAAGGAACTTGTCCGGTGCCGCTGACTTGAATGATATCATGTAAATGAACTTGGACTTCATTGAATCCGTGTTTGTTGTTGAGATAAGATCCTTCTTCCAATTTCATACTGGCTTGATAATCTAAATTGTCTTTATTCTAGGCTTATTACACTAGAACTTTTGTTTAATGAAATTGGCTTCTTTCTCATTTTGCTTGATGACTGCATGTTGGGTTAGTTTCTTCCCTTCATATTTTTGTGATTTTCCAACATATTTTGTGCTTTTAGTAATATTAGCTCTTTGAGGTTTATGCGCGCATTGTTCATCCATGAAAACTGTGTTTCTTCCTGTATAGCCTCTAACGAGTTTGAGATGCTTTGACAATGCAATCCCTTCCAGAATTTTTTCAACTTTAATATATACAGCTATTTAGAATTTAGGGTGACGTAAGGTAAAAGTAAAGGTATGCTAATCAGAAATCAAGTAACACTTATGAGGTTAAAGTATTTCGTACTAATATTTGGTCTGTGTTAGCATACTAGTATGAACAAACCTTCCAATAGATCGCTCACCATTAGCACGAGAATTTTCGATTATCTCTTCTTGCCATCTCCACCCCATTTAAACCTAGCTTAACAATTAATGTTCTGAAAAATGACAGCACATCTACTCATCGTACAGTCACTTATTTCGGATGCTTGACCCCTCCCACTTTCTAGTAGATAGAGCGACGTCAGTGGTCCTCATCCTTATTGATTAACATCATATTTCCCACTATCCTTAAAGTTTATATAGACAGATTTAAAAACCTCGTATTGATGTCTATGAACACTAGACTGAATAGCAGAGGAATGAAAAATATCGAGGATTTATTATACACGGTTCAAGGAAAGACTTTATAATAGGGAAATACAGTTGAAGCCCCTCTAGCATTGGAGGTAAGAAGCTAGGAAATTAATAACATGAAATTGTAAAGAAATTTCAACACTAGTTTGTACAAAATCGAATTAAATCACATGTTAGTTTTATTTAGACGAGGAACATATTCATTTAAAAAACTTGCTTACATCTTGAACGAGATATCTCGTCGAAACCACTTAGAGGAATAAAAGGGAAAAAAAACACAAGGTACATTTTACATACGAAATTGCCGAATGAAGTTTGGTACCTTCATACTGTTTCCACTAGGAACGCTCCAAACGTTTTCAATCGATTGACCAGTGTCCCTTTCCCATAACTTGGTCGGACTCAGACCGTCCTTACACATTTATGGCATACCATAAAGACTTCACTCTGTCCTGTATGTAATAACGCATTTTCTCAGAATTATATGCAACACTGCATGTGCTTGACTTAATTCCAACACACATTCGTGATTTGACTTTGGTAGCAAGCATATCGTCCCAAGAAATGAATCGATCAGATTCCGAACATTGAGATGAAGTGTATTAATGAAGTCTTGATGAGTTTTCAAGAATTATTGATCTATGAGTTTTGAGAAAACAGATAAGGGCGCTCAATTATACGTTCAATATCGCGAAGCTCTGAAATATTCCCGAACTTAGACAATTTGACGCCTGTTAGTACCCCGAGATGAGAAAATTAAGGTGAAGTTTTGAAGCTATAACGTTTCGAGTACCAGGGATGGTATTTTAAGCTTTTACTGGAAGAGCTTCACAGCCAATGTTCTTGATTAATGATAAGCCGTATAGTCCGTTAAGAATTGTATGTGGAGTAGAATGTAATTAAAATGTCATCCAAGCGGAGTAATAAATTTTTTCTCTCATTTTTCTCTGACTACCCTTATTGAATGCTTGCTTCGAACTTTATCCCACATGAACTTTTTGCAACAATAAATAACATTAGGACACATTCGTTATCTTAAATTACACTTGCCATTAACATGACAAAACTGTTGGCTGGGAGATATCGTTCTAAAAGAAAAAAGTATGTTTTCGAAATAAAATCAAAATTATATTCCGTAAAATATGGTTTATTAGTTTTTCTCAATTCTGAAGCAAAAGTGGTTTCATTTTGAAAGTCTTGTATTATTTCAATAGATCTATTTGGTCTTTTAAAGGATGGGAAAATGTTTTCCCAAATAAATGTTTTTTTACAGGGGTTAAAGATGTATGTATAGTATTCTAGAAGATATTTTAAAATTTTTGACTTTTAAAATCCAGTTTTTTCATAAAGTCAGGTTTATGCTTAAAATAACTTCAATGTAAAAATATCAGATCATTAATTAGCTAATCATTAATTTTCAGATTTCTATACAAGTAACTAATTAGTATGTTTTTTAGAAGTAATATCTCAAATTTTAATTTGTTTAGTAATACAATTCCTACATCATTTGGCAAAACATTGTTCTTCAGAAATTAATCTTAAAGGTTTGGAAAAATGTTCGTACTTTTGAAAGTACCTAATGAAAATCCGTGTAACTAGAATATTCTGAGCATTTATAAAACCTTCGTATCGTGTGAAAGCTAAGAAATTGAAAAATATTTTGAAGTAATAAAAAATTCGATGGTAGATTTTTGCTATTTTTAGTGTATACATACATTGTAATTTAGCATTTACAATAAACTGATGTAGACAGTATCATATTTGTTAATCCTGTTGAACATAACATTTAGGATATGTTATTGGAAGTAAAGGAATACTATAAGAATGCTTTTTTATGTACCACAGATATATTTAATTTTATCTAAAAAAATAAAATACTGGCCGGAAATTTCTAGAGATAAAAGTAGGTATCTAAATTTGTCATTACTGTTAGAAAAACATTAAGTATAAATAAACTATTTCTCATTTCTTCTGAAGTGAAGCTCATTTTAGAAATATTTTCTGTCAGAATTGGATGGTATATTCATTTTTCTAACTGTCTTTAGTGACACATGAAGAATTGCCCCGTATACATCGAAGTTAAAGAACATACGTTTTACTTGTATTTCTAACTGTTTCTTTCAGAAAGTAATTTTATTTTATATTTGATAAATGTAACATAAACAGTGACTGTTGAATTGTAATATTTATTTCTTTCAATTTCAAATTTTTTATATGAGATTTCAATTTATATGAGATGACAATGAAATAGATAGTTGATAGTAAACTATTCATTACTCAAAAGTTATTCACATAAACCTGTTACCTAAATAATTGATGCTTGGTGAAATTAATTACATAGATTAGAAACTATATTAGCAACAATATTATCTGTAGAAGCTAAGTGAATAATTGAAAGCGTATTTTTTCTAATTCATTTAAAAATACAAATATACTTTCATTATTGTAAACCTATTTAGTATTGAAAACCTTTTTAATCTCAAAAAAGTTAAACTAAGAATAGTAATTAAATGAAGAATAGATTTGGCATTCCAGTAATTGGGTACACGAGTGTTTTGATATTAGATAACTTTGGTGTTTAAGTTGTTTGGTATCTTAGTACTTACATATTCAAATACTTTGGTATTAGAATCTTTGGAATTAGAATATTTGAAATTATAATTTTTGGTATTCTAATTTTTGGTATTATAATATTTGGAATTATAATCTTTAATATTACAATCTTTAATATTATAATCTTTGGTATTAATATCTTTGGTATTAGAATCGTTGGTATTAGAATACTTTGGATGGATGCAATACTGTTTTGTATACGAGAAATAATCGGATACCTTTAAGTATCGAGAACACGAGTACTTTTGCATTAGAAAATCTGGTTCTAGTTTCCTGTTGAAGCTCATAGACGGATCTGAAAGGTCTCATGAAAGTGTTTTGACTAAAACTCACTACGGTTCATATAAAGAAGTTCATTGATGAGTTCGTTAAAATTCTAGTGTTCATTCTGTATTCTAGCCATACAACGGCAATGTGAAACAAGTCACAGATGCAACAGACAAGTTACTATTTCACACGACAAAAAGAATCGAATGGAACGGATACGTTTAAGTTTCGAGTAAACGAATACTTTTTCATTCGAATACCACCACCTTTAGTTAATACCCGATATATGACTCTGCTTGAGCTGACAGACTGATATGAACGGTCTTATCAACGTGTTTTGACGAAATTCACTATTGTTCATATAAATAAGTTCATTGATGAGTTCATCAAAGTTCTACGGTTGTCCCTGACATGTCCTAACTACACAGCGGCATGTGAAACAAAGCACCGATATAGGGTGTAACACACGAGGAACGGAACGTGAAGAACTTGTGAGAGGCCAAAAAGTGATTAAACCGGGGTGGCTGATTAAAGCGGAGATTTGATTAAGCCTGTTTAAATATTTATTAACGGATAAAATTAATTTTCTTTGTTGCGTTGAGGTAACTAGAAAATACAAAACGGTATGTTTTACGTATGGTAACTAAAATTGCTGTCCATTATTTCATTTCAAGATGATAAAATTCAAATTTATCCTTTGTTTGCAGAGAGTAGTTTATGCGCTTTTAATCAAACGTAGATTTTCTGAGTTATATACAGTCCACTATCAAAAAATAATAACATACAAATTTCACTCTCCCAAACATAATTTTAACACTCCTTATTGAAGAATTTGACAAAAATGCGTTTTCACTCTATAAAATGAAACGCTATAACAGAAACAGGTTTTAAATTATCTGATCAATTCCAATAATCAGTTTCAACCTACAGAATATTCGCTTTAACGACTCACTTCGATATATTGACCGATTGAGAAGACTCCGGCAGTTCTATAGCTGCAATGCTATTTTAAAATCTATATAACTACCAAAAAGATAAATATCTCATTACATAGACGTTTAGTTGAGATTGTATCCCCTACTTCGTTGAGATGCTTTTGGGAGTAATTTTTGGCCCTTTTCGGGTTATATATCACATCGTCAAAATTGAAAGTTGAGAAAATTGCGACGACTTACATGGACATCAATCATTTAGAAAATAGCACCTTTGAATAATTCAGGCAGATTTTATAGCAGACACAAATAACAAAATGTTTCAAGAAATGTATGAAGTACGTAAATGTAATACTAGCTCTTTTTTTCTGCAGTTGGATTTTTTTAGCTTTGTTTTACTTCTGAAGAGCGTCATTTTAAATTGGTTTTCTAGATATATACAGTGTTTAACTTTATTTATTCATTTAAATTTTTACACCACTATAGTCCATATTTTATCTGATACAATTATTTATTAAGGATAGTTTCTTAAGCAGCATATTGTTTATGTCCTGAAATCGTAAAAAGGTATGCGGTATGAAAATTAGCATTCTTTTATGCACCTCACTCTAAAAGATAAATGAAGAGGAAATTTCGGTATAACGACCATTTGATATAACGTCCCTTGAATGGAGTTCACAGTCAAGGTCGTTATAACGCGAGTCCACTGTATTTTATATAACAGTTAAACAACTCCGTATTTTGTTTCTCTCAAATATGACTATTTTGATATGTCTTAACCCTCTCGATGGTTGTCTCTACGAGGTATCTCATCAGTAGCAAAACTGACCAGATCTTGATGGGCGATATAACTCGTCACTAGAATAAAACTTACCTTGATCTTACCATCCTCGAAAAATTAGTAATATCTAAGTAATGATAGATCTTGTCATCATAAAAAATCGGCAGTTCCTTGGTGATAAGATATCTCGTCCTCAGAGAAGCTATACAGACCCTGACGAACAATATATCTCGTCATTAGAGAAGCTATACAGACCCTGACGATCTAGATATCTCGTCATTAGCAAAACGGACTAGATCTTGATGGACGATGAATCTCGTCACTAGAAGAAAACTGACCAGACCTTGATCTTGCCATCATCAAAAATCGGTGATATCTAAGTGACGAGATATAATGTCATCATAAAAAATTGACAGTACCTTGATGATAAGATATCCCGTCAATAGAGAAGGTATTCAGACCCTGACGAACGATATATCTCATCATTAGCAAAACTGATCAAATCTTTATGACCGAGATATTTCGTTGAAACCACTTGCAGGGTTAATTTACAAGAAAATAACCAGATCTGACTCCAAATAACTTAGAAAGACCGAGGATAGAGCACATAGGGTATCGCGTTCAAGAGCTCCTTATATTAGCCAGGAATAAGAAGATGAAATGGCTTGTCCGAGTTGGATATCTCCCCTCTTATGGAGGATTCTGAGGGGTGTGAAACTTAGTCAACCATGTGTTGATTTGATTGGGGGTTACAACATTCCCCTCTTGTCTTTCCGGTTCATTCTGCCGCTTCAGGCACAGTACATCGATAAATATAAATCGATAAAAACGATAGTATTGATTTATCATCGTACTGTTTCTTTGATCCACCGTGAAAAGCGTATTTTATATTTAAGATGGAAACAGATAGAAAATTAACTTAAAAAGAAGTTAACTATTGCCGTCAGTAGAGATCAGTAAAATTATAGAAACTCGGCGGTCTGTTTTGTACTCTGTAAATGAAGGTTATTAACAGAAGATTGTATAAGGGTATGTGGTTTGGTATTCAGATGGAATTGGTTTCAAACTTCTTTGAATTGGATATGCTCGTTTAGTTATCTAAATACAAATTCAGTCACTACTCTGATGAGGAAAATACATTAACGAAAGCTGGATTTAACAGTAAAAATGTGGAAAGTATTTATTATGTACGTACAAAGTGTGTGAGAGAGTAATATTGAAACAGACACCCACTCAATGTTGTATCCAAAGTCCATCATAACTTGTAAAACATAATTACTACTATTATTGCAAGTCTTTTTTTTTTTCAAATTAAAAATTTGATGTTTTAAGAAAAAAGTGTATTTTTAATGCTTTTCTAAACTCAATTTAAATTTATATTCGAGATCACAGCAGTCCTGTTACTGTCACATAGTTAGTATAAATTATCCTGTGTATATTAATTACAATTTTGTAAGATAATTAATATTTAAAAAAGAGGCATTTTCTGTCAAGTTAAGTATAAGTGACGGTAGTGTTTTTGCGGATGTTTTTAGTGTGTCATCATTTAATATTGTGATTTTGATATCACTTGGCTTGTTTTACGAATACAATTTCAGCACCATCGCCAATAACAACTCCAAAGAATAAATTTCAGCTTGATACATGATGGTTAATTTGTCAGCATCATACAGATTAAACACCTAAAAGACGATAAATTATATTTTAAGGCAACATCAATATGTATCAAGCGATAGTATTTGGGCAGCAGAAATCAATTTTTTGTTTATCATCTGCGTTGCCCGTTGTACACTGACAATAATCAAAAGAATCAATTGAAAGGGTTCAGCACAGAGCTACAAAAATAATAAAGGGGCTAGCAAATTTCGACTATAATGAACGTTTAAGTAAGCTAAACATGTATACACTGGAAAGAAGAAGAAGGAGGGGGGATTTGATTCAGCTTTTCAAGTTTGTAAAACAAGGGGACACAGAGGGCTTAAATTTCAATAGGGATAACAGAACAAGGGGCCATGGGTATAAATTGAATAAGACACATTTTAATCGGGATTTAAGGAAAAACTACTACTTTAATAGGGTAATAGACAGTTGGAACGCGTTGCCAGAAAATATAGTTAATTCAAAGGGAGTGTACGAATTTAAGACACAATTGGATAGTCAGTGGGAATTGGAGAATTCATAAACAAAGGACCAGCCTTGTTGGGCTTGAGCCTGTAGCTGGTCGTCAATATTTGTATTTGTATTTGTATATATATATATATATATATATATATATATATACAATGCCGATATATATATATATATCGGCAGTCCTAAAAGTGACCATAGAACCCCCAATTTTAAAACCTAAAGTTTGTTTTCCTGCAATAATTGAACATGGACAAAGAAACCCGTTCAGCAGTGTTTGTGTATTTTAGTAATCACAGGAGAATGTCGTGGTCATATTTTAGCTGACTAGGTCATATTTGAAACACGAACAACGCCGAGTTATTCAGCTAGTACTTTATAATAGCAGATTAAATCGTAAACCCTTCTAAGGGTATCGAAATTTAGTTTTGAATGAATGAATTATTTTTGATTACTATCATAACATTTGAGACAAACTGAAAACATTTAGTTGATACTACTAAAATTAAATGAATTTAATTTATTACATTTCGTAGGAGAAGTGATGATTTTCTTTTCACTCTGAAATTACAATTGTAACTAATAATATATATTTTTACTATTTATTCTCTATCATTTTTTGTACCGCTGTTACCTGATTGGCAGAGTAACGAATTAGCAACCGGGGAGTTGCTAGTTCGAATCCAACAAGCACTTTCGCGTACAAAGGGGACAAGTACAAGTTAAATCTGTAGTGACGTCAAATGTCCTCGCGTAGGCTCGGTATGGAGTATGTGGCTAGCTCAGGTGTTGCCTCGTCATCAGATTATGGTTCGAAATTACGTGTTATTGTTCTCGGATCTTTCTCTCAGGGAATTGCTCGCTGACCATCGTCAATAGTACGTTGTGTTGCTCCAGTACTACGTTAATTAAAATACCTACCTACTCTTTCATTTTTGAACTTTCATTTAGAAGTCTTCCTTACAGTTTTGGTTTTAAGAAAACAAAAAGCAAATCACGAATCTCTTACCGTCACGAATCTTTAATCATCAGTTGGGTACTTGATGAGAATTACGTGGATATTCTCGATGCTCCTTATATTACACAATGGGTATCAGCACTTACTTTAAGGTTTAATAAAAATCTTTTCAAGCATTTTAAGTAAAACAAAACTAAAATACAGCTCACGACTTTGAAATTTGGATACATCTATGAGTATGTGGATATTTTACCAGTACCAGAAATGGGTTTAAATGCAAGTATGTACGTTGATATTAATGATGAATCAAGAAAAATACAATTTAAGAATTTGAAAAGACCATTTTGGAAAATACGATTTCATGAACATGTAAATGAGATTGTAAAGAGAATCTTTCATTATCTCCATAATTCAATTTCTCAACAATATGTACATAATTTACGCTTTTCACAGTTTGCTGAATAATTCAAATACATAACTAATGTATGAGATAGTTTTAAAGATGTTCAACTCTATTGTAAAATACTCATCTGAAATATTTTATGTCACTAGCGTTTAAAATTAACAGAATCGTACGTAATTTCATGAAAGAACGCACTGAAACCCCTTACCATTATTGACATCTGGCTCTATCAAGCATTTATTACTCCTTTGTATCAAATTTTTAGTTACTCAAATCAAAATCAAACATTTTCATGCATATGCGAGTTTTATTCATGATGAGTTCTTCTGGAAACCTATATTCCATTATTTAAGTAGGAGGACATTTGAATATAGGAAATTCTTTAGGCATTAAATTATTCGTTCTGATGTTATTTTGAGATCTTCGATCATTTCTATTAACGATGAGTGTTAGGATAACTACGATTACGCTACATATAATATTGTCTCTACATGTATGCATTTTTAATATTCGTTAAGAATATATATCCATTATTTCTTGCTTTAATACTCAAAATTCATGAAAATTAATCCTTCAATTATTTTAATTAATTTTGAGCATTAGGTCATCTATGATTAAATGACTTATTATCTTATATCCACGTGTTATTTTTATATTTGTGAAGAATATATATATATATATATATATATATATATATATATATATATATATATATATATATATATATATATGTCCGTTTAACCTTCTGATGGTCAATAGGTATCCCTACAGTGTATTATTTATTTATTAAAATTTTTTATGAAATTTATTTTTACCATGCTACACGATTTTTACCCATAAAGCATGTAATGAATAAATAATAATTATATAAGCATTGGAAAAATCTTAGGAATGATTCTATTGATCAAGAAGGTTAAAATTCATCACAAGTCATGCAAGGAAGACTAAAGGTTGAATAACAGATATATACATGTATGGACCGTCTTGTTCGTATTTTTTTTATGCATGCATATCTTACTTTACCCCTTCTTATGGTTGTATGGACGAGGTATGTTAACATTAGCAAAGCTGACCACATTTTGATGGACAAGATATCTTGTCATAAGAAGAAAACTGGCTATATCTTCATCTCATAAACACAAAAAATTCATTCATCAAAAATTGATGAAGAGATAACGCGTCATTAGCAAAAATGATCAGATCTTTATGAACGAGATACGCCGTCGAAAGCACTCGGAGGGTTAAAAGCTAAAATTTCTTTAGTTACAAAAATTAAGTAATTTTTAAAAAGTACTTGTATTGAATGTGTATACGTAATATATGTATTGAATTTTATTATTTAAGTATGAAATTCTGTATACACGTTTCCCTTTATAGAAATAAGTTGAAAACTAAAACTCATGTTTACATTAAAGATATTTGGGCAGTTACTTTACTCTACAAAAATGTATAATTAGCTTACAATACCTAATTATCTTTGATAAAATATGTAATTTATGAGACAAGATTGATGGAACTTGTTAGGATAACTTTTAATGGGTTTTATTCTGATTACATTGTACCTAAAACGACTATGTAGACTATCGGAATTTACTTCAAAGTAATAGTATATATATTAAGTGAAGTTTATAAAATAATATTTTAAATACACACCTATTTTCAGAGGTCTGTAATTTTTCCTCACGGATGAAACGATTGAGGATTTTTTATCCGCAAGCTTGAAGCTTTTTTCTCTGTGCACTTACTTCATTTTGCTCGACATACAGCGCAAAGCCCCATTTGGAAAAATGTAAAAAAGCATTTTTATTTTTATTATTTTCCTCCAATTTTAAATCTCGAATACATTTCTTTCCTGAGTTATCAGGTTTTTTTCTATCTTTCTCCAGCATGCAACCCTCCAGCTACACTGGAAATAAAACATTATTTTTTCCATTTTTTTGTGTTTCATTCTATCAAGTTCTCTTCATTTATATTTCGTCATCGAAAGAAGTTGTCGTTATACGTATAAAAAAGACGATCTTTACGCCGAGCGTTCCTTTCTATTGGCAGGATTTGATCTGCTGCATGATGTACGGTTATGAGTTTTTATAAATCGTCATTATCTTTCCGCTTTGGGATTAAGCATGTAACTTCCATTTCATTTACAGTGGTCTTTAGCGTCTCTAGAAGCTTCCTTAGTTTCAGTACAGATTGTAATGGATCTTTGTAACGTATAAGTACAATGATAAATTAAGATTTAGTATGGAAGAAATTTCTGCGTCGTTAATAAACCATTAATGTGCAGAATGATGATCTAGGTTACGATTCAAATAAAATTACAATATGAATGCACAATATTCATTAAATATGTATAAGTTGTCTCAAAGAGAAATTAAACTCTCTTTCTATGCAAATATCTTTAAAATAACGGACATCCTCTCAAAAACTCTTAGATGAAAATAGTCAGCTTTGAAGAGCATATTTGATAGGCAAAGAAAGAATTATGTGAGTTAAAAAATTTAATAACCTTTTAAACAAAAATTCAGTTAAAATTATCTGTTTGATATTCTTAGCCAAATACATATTAGACTTTATATTATGTTTTAGAATTAGAGAGTTTAGTTTAGGAAAATAAGAGATGGGAGGTATAGTCTATCTCGTAATTGCAAAACATTGACTGATTTAGAACTTTCTTTATTGGAAATACCGAATGATTCGAGGTTATATCAAGTATCAACCATAAACAGCACACGACAGTTACTCTAAAATAACGTAGCTTATGGATTATTTGTCGAGCAGGGAGTAATATTTGAGATAATAAGTAAATTAAATATCTTAGTCATACTAAAACCTTATTTAATTTAATCAATTAGAAAGTATAAGTGAAAATAATTTACTACTATATTCTGATTGGCAGTATTCTAATTACAAGACAAAATGAAATAATCTAATGCAGGATGTAGTAAAAAAATACATTCTTTACGGATTATAGAAAAAAAATTAATTTAATAATTTTATATATGTGAACCAAGACCTCATTAGAGTTCTACTATAAGATGTTATTTTTCTGTATATAACAGGCCTCGAAATAGATTTTTTAATACAGGTGCACCTTGTGCACCTAAGTTTTTAAATTAGGTGCACAAGGTGCACTGCGTGCACCTAGTGGGAAAAAATTAGGTGCACAGTTATATTTTCATGTGTACAGTGCACCTGTGCACCCGGGTATTTCGAGCCCTGGTATATAATAATTCTACAAATACTAATGTAGCTATTTCTCTAATGTATAATTATCTTAGAATGAAAAATTGTGTTATGTCGTTCAGTTATGCACAGGCGGATGTATTTGTTTTAACAGATCAATTAATTTCTATTTCAAATGGACCTAATATTATATTACAAATGGTCTTAAAAAATAGTATTTGTTTCGACTTTTGTTAAATTATTGTTCACATAGGAATCTTAGGAGACTGATTACTCTTGATTTAAATTGAATGTACTAATCTCACTCAACACTCCTAATAATCTGATTAACTACTTAGTGAACATTACATATACATTCTTCCTTACTAAAGCGAATGCATATAGTAATGACTAACTACAGTTCATTGTTTTCCAAAGGAATGTCTATACTGTATGGATGAAACATTGTACATATTGTAAACAAGAGGCCATGCTGTAGGGATGCAATTATAAAAGTACCACATGGGAAAGGATAACCTATTTCATAAAAAGTAATTTCTTTACTGTTAATGTATATTATGTATTATTTAACTTCAAAGCGATGATGAATATTTAAAGTACATTTTATATTTTTACACTATGAAAACCCTGCTTATTGTAGTGATATTCGTTGTTTTTCTGTTCAAACGTTTTGAATTTAAATCGTTTAAGATGATACGACCTTTTTGTGCTTCCCTTAAATACCTTGTTTAGGAGCACACACCAGGGAAACATCTGTCGTAGTGCTTTTGATGCAACATATATCAAAACTAATGGTGCTTAAAACAATGTAAAAGGCATAAAAGCGATGATCTTAATGCTTTTGAACCTTTATTGCTGTCTTTTAAAAACTCGATATCTTATACAAGTATTTAAAGTACAATTTTCTACAGAAAGTGGAATATTTCGGTTTTTTATGACTCATTCAATTTTCGATATATTTTAAATATCTAGATTATGACACATACGGGGGAAGTGTATTTCTTGAGAGATGGAATGAGCACTGTAGAGCAATTTACGTCCAAGCCATACTTCGAAAATACTATGAACTGCCTTACCAATTTCTAAAACATACAAGCCCATGAAGTAAACACAAATATTTACTTCACCATAGAATGATTTAGGATTGGGTTTTTACAATAATATTTTTGATGGGGTTAATAAAAGGTATGTTGTATTATAGATCTCTGCAAATCAGTAAGTTAGTATACAGCTGTCAAGATAGCACCGCCCATAATATAAAAATACTAAGTTTCGATACTAAAAGCTTACTGAACTGTTTTCAAAATTTCAAAAGCGAAGCTTAAAAGTAAAAAATGATATTCAAAACTATATAGTTTGGCAATCGCTGAAATGGTAAAGATACTAACGATGTATTAATTTCTGTCCGATTACTATCGTAATTCGCATTTCGGCACAATTTGTACTGGAGTGCTGGAAATAAATTCAAAAACCAATTTAGCTTTCAAAAATCTTTTTATTGAAATAAATTTTACATAAATAATGCGCTCATTTTATACAAATAATAAGCTTCAAAAATGAAATACTCGAATGTATTTTTGAATTGAAGTCAGATAATCGGTATCGGTTTATCTATCAACTTTCGTATATGACAAACAATAGAAAATTTTATCGTCTAAACTTCGATCGCATTCACTTCTATATAATAAAAAAAAACATCTTTTTTTAACTTCATAAAGACATGTAGAGTTCTTAGAGCAATTTGTGCTCCAGAGCATAAAATGTATCGGCAGTATGAAATGCAATATCCTTCAAACTCACCTGTGCCAAAATCGAATATTGGAAGTCTTAAACCAATATCTTTTATGAAAGTCTTTTTGCAATTAGAGGAAATTTATTCTATGGTTATACCTTTGAAACAAAGCGCAAAAGTAGTTAGAAAAAGAAAATCGATTCAACTTATTCCTAAAATATATTAAACATTTTTATTATTACATATTTTATGCAAATTTTTAATAAGAAAAATTATAATGTAATCAATTTGAAATTGGTCTGACTTATTTACCGACATACTGACGGGCCTTTTCAACAGCCTTGTTAAGTTTCGACTTTCATACTTACTAAACAGAAAATACTTTGTGTATTTTATTACTTTTTTAACAAAGTATACATTAAAACCGTATACATTGCTACATTACTCCAATATTAATACTATAAGTAGTTCTTTGGTTTATAATTTCTCAAAGCCTTTGAATTTCAAGCAAAATTGATATATTTTATGATCTTATTGTTTATGATAGCTTAGTAAACAAAAGAACACGGGGAAAAAAATCATATTCCTAACAGGCATGGAGAAGGATCACCTATCATTATCTCGCTAGTGATGGAATGCACAGTATTTTTAACACTGAAAGGATAATGGGCATGTAGTGTCACTTTTCTGGATTAAAGTTTTTAAAATTGTTATTAAGGGGGGGGGGGCTACACTTAAAAATAAAAATTCGTTGAAATTAATTTTTACCCTCACATTAGCAACAAAACAAAAACTGTATTTGGAGAATATTGTACGGGATGGTTTTTTTTTCTTATTCCGTTATATCATTCAAAATAAATACTAGTTTTGAAAATAAGATATAACTAATGTCCTAGTCATTAAAAATGAAATACATTTAATGTTCTACAAAAATAAATATTCGGTTACCTATGATACGGTCTGGGATTATTCCTGTTTCATACTATGAAATAAATAGGGAAAATATTTTTTTTTTACATTTTACACAGAAATGTTTTAATGTTTAAGACAAAGAAAACATTAATGAACATATTCATAATATTGTTTGCTGATGCTCTTACATAAACACACTAGGGAATTCACATATATATATTCTTTCTGTAACATCCAATCTTCCCTGAAAAACTTCTATCCAAAATATACATTTTTGTGTTCTACAGTAGGATTCTTTCAACCAAAAGAACCTACCAAAAGAAGAAAAGAAAAGAAGAAAGGTTAGTAGTTATTATGTGTTGTGTGAAGTAAGACCATCTCATTACTACTTTGAAATCTCGTGATGCTCAATGGTTTAAAGTGACTTAATGGACTTAAATAACACACCACACATTAGCACTTCTGGTGTTATGTCTCCACGAGGTACCTCGTCTTTGGCAAAATTGACCATACCTTGATGAAAGAGACATTTCATCATTTAAAGAAAACCAACCAGATGTTGTTGGAAGAGATATCTCGTCATTAGAGGGAAACGGACAATATCTTAATGGACGAGATATCTTGTCATTCGAAGGAAACTGACCAGCTCTTGATGAACTATGTATCTCGTCGCTAGAAGAAAACTGACCAGATAGTGATGGACGAGATATATTGTCACTAGAATAAACCTGACCAGCTCTTGATAAACTAGGTATCTCGTCGAAAGAAGAAAACTAACCAGATCTTGATGGATGAGATATCTCGTCATTAGAAGGAAACTGATCAGATTTCAATCTCGTCGCCATAAAAAATATAGACAAAACCTTGATGCCGAGATATCTCGTCTTCAGCAAAATTGATCAAATCGGGATGGACAAGATGTTTCTTTAAAGCCTCTGGGAGGATTAACCGTTTGGTACTCCAAGATCTTTCCTCTCAACACTTATACAATTTCGTCTAACGCATAACATATTTTAATCGTATTTCTGAACAATCCACACAAAGTAAAAAAAAAATCATTTGAAAGATACGGTCAAGCCTATCGAAACCAACTGATAAAAGAAGGATTTTATCCTATTCATTCCTGAATGTGATGCGGATATGTCCATGGCAAAATATGGAAACACTACCCTTACACTAAACTAAAATAAGCAATACTACGCTGAAATCTAGTGTGGAGTTGGCTTGGGAATTTGATGAATGGGATACCAACTCAGGCGTGACCTCGTCATCTGACCGTGGTTTAAAATTATTGGTGTTGTCCTCGGATATTTCCTTTCGGAGGTTGATTATGGACCGGTGCCAATAACCCGTTGTTTTGCTCCAGAGTGTGGCGT
The DNA here is from genome assembly GCA_947359465.1 of Metellina segmentata. Taxonomy (NCBI): domain Eukaryota; kingdom Metazoa; phylum Arthropoda; class Arachnida; order Araneae; family Tetragnathidae; genus Metellina; species Metellina segmentata. The sequence goes on along the minus strand of OX375884.1, from coordinate 58,297,484 downwards.
TAACTAAATACCTACCTAACTAATTGAAACCTCGCGAAGCTCAATGCTTTAAAGTGGCCTCTTAAATAACACATCACATAAACCCTTTTTTGTCTCAACGAGGTATCTTGTCAATGTCAAAACTGACCAGACCTTGATGGACGAGATATCTCGTCAATCGAACAAACCTGGCCAGCTCTTGAACGAGATAACTCGCCATTAGAAGAAAAATGACCAGCTCTTCATAGTACATATTAATTGTATGTCTGAACAATCCACACAATGCAAAAAAGCCTTTTAGAGATACGGTCAATCCTATCGGAAGCAATTGATAAAAGAAGTTTTCGCCCTATTCATTCCCGTACATAATGCGGACAAGTCCATGACAAAATATGGAGACGTTATCATTTGAGTGCATCCTTTCCGCTTCATCATTTCTTGTTTCTCTTTTGCAGAGCCGTGTGTCGCTCGCACTAGTTTCAAAGGCAACAAATGATCGTTGGGATGATAGTGATGAAGAACGCGGAGCAGTCGCTACTGTTGTCCCCGTCCTCATGATTGATGACAAAATGAAGATCGCTACCACACAGATGGAACATGTTCGTCTTCTTGTTTTCTAACAGAACACTGGTATTCGGAAGGAAATTTATTGTCTCCTGCTCTGAATAGAGCCAAGGGACGGGCCCAGAGAGCCCACCAAAAGAAAAGCAATATTAATTCGTACACAGATTTCGCCCGACGAGGCAATTCGGAGCGAAGCTAACAGTGGGAGGTACTCGAGTCATTTGAAATGCCGAGGAGCATTATTGTTAGGAAAATTCAGATGGTTGCTTCTGATTGGGCTTGAATAGCAGCAATTGAATCGCTAAGATTATGCAGAATTCTAGATACTCCTAAGCTACTGCCCTGAAATGTGTATGGATTGCTTACTGACATCTTACTCAAACTCTTGAACTCGTTACAGCCAACTAACTTCAAATTTAGAAAGTTGTAGAATTACTTCAGAGCAATTGTTCCTCCAAGCAGTTTTGAAGAGCTCTGTGGTCCATCATGATTCATCAATTTTGACAATGCCGAGATATCTTGCTATCCAAATTTTTTCGATTTTTTTATGACAACGAGATCAAGATTCTTCGCATGATAAGATATTTCGTCCAACACAATCTGGTGACTTTTGACCAAGTCTAATGATTGACGAGATACATCGTCGAGACATCCGGCAGGAGGACTAAAATTTGTAGTCTATTTCCCCTTGTTTTGTTCTATAATCAGAAAGTCAAAGAGCTTGTTCTTATCTATTACAAATTGCAGCCTACTTCCTCATTGATCTGTTAAAAAATTAGATAATTTAAGCTCATTATTTCCTATTTAAAAGTACGGCCTACTTCCTCATCGATTTGTTGAAGAATTAGAAATTTGTATAGTTCGTTCTTATCCACTAAAAACTTCAGCTTACTTTCTCATTGCTTTGTCCAAGAATTAGAAAATTATAGGATTCTTACTTATCTTTTTAAATTTGAAGTCTCTCCCTCATAGGTTTTGTCGAGTTAAGTATAATCAATCGCTTGAAAATAAAACCCCCTTTTGTGTTCAGTCTCTTTCCACGACATAGTGCAATATACCACTGACTAATTTTGAAATGTATGTTTAGTCATCTTTATTCACAGACAATCTAGGGCAACTTTTGTGTTAATTCTCTTTCCACGACATAGTGCAATATGCCACTGACTAATTTTGAAATGTATGTTTAATCATCTTTATTCACAGACAATCCAGCGCAAGTTTGAAACTTCTCTATACTTCCTTCTTCCCACTAACGGGAAGATTTAATTGATTTTTGAACTCTCGTTGTTCATTTAAAGGTTTCAGATAAGAATAAAATTTCTGCAATTGCTAAACTGTTTAATTAGTTTAGTTTCAAAGTAAACAACACGCCTTTTAAATTATCCTTGGCGAAGGTATCAAAATCCTTCGCGAATCGAAAACAGGATCTAATACGTCAGTTAAGATTTGAAAAACGGAAGTGTGTCATAAAAGAGCCCGGCGACTTTGGGCACTTTCTGGTGGGGTTGCTGATAAAATATAAATGCCGCTACCAGCAGAGTCTCGTTTCTCTCTCAGCATTCTCTAAATTTACTACTTCCACTAGATGTCGAACAATTATGACTGCTATAAAACTTCTGGAGCGAAGGCTAAGTACTTCCGAAATCAGCCCGAAGTGCCTAAACAGTAAAAAAAATAAACATTTGAAGTTTACGATAATTCAAGACTTACAGGATAACGTTTAGGAGATAGATAGTAAAGTCGGTGTTACTACTAATTAATGCAATGATATCCTAAAAAACAATGGATTATTGAATGAATATTTATTTTATTAAATCTTTGTAGTGTTGCCAGTATGATTTGTTGAAGTTACTTTGTATATGCAAGTATGACGATTAAAATTAATTATGAATCTTATTAACATTGTAGAGTTACAAACTGTCTTCGACTGAATAAGAACTTTGCGTAAATTTATGTTTATATAAAAAAATAATACTAGTGGAGACGTAAAAATTATCTATCAGACTCTTATATTGTTGAAGTACTGAAAGGTAGTTGCATTCTTTTAAGGGGATAGAGTACAAAAATCTTTCAAAATTTCGAGTATTTTTTTTTTGTTTAAATAAATGTTTATACAATTTTTTTTAAATTATATATCACTTATAGAGATACGTTGAGTAGAAATATTTTAAGTAATTTTTTGAAAAATACCAGTGCGTTTGCAGTAAGGTTAATTTCATGCTTTAAACTTCAATCTCTCTATATTAAAAAAAAGTTACCGCCGCCGCCGCCGCCGCCGCCGAAGAATTGAAATTTTTGTTGTTTAGCTCCATTCTTAGACGGTTTCCCGAGAAAGTACTGATCGGAAAAATATGAAATTAACATGCTTTGTTCTTCATCGTATTCCCTGGATAATTATTAAGATTTTTTTCCGATGCGGCTATTAGTTTAGGTTTTATTAAGTGTTAAAGTTGAAGAAGTGAAATTTCTTCCGCGAGTGAGCAAAACACATTCAAAATTTCAGTCTTTAATCGTGAGTTTTTTTTTAAGAGTACCTCTCAACGTAAATTTTTGCAGCTCGTCGAGTTTTTTTTGAAATTTAAATGTGGTTCTTGATAATATTTTTTTGAAATTCGGGAAAAATCGGGACATTTTTGTTACTTTTTTTTAAAACTGCCGTATCTATATCTAATTACTATTAGTTTTTAATTTTTAAAATATCGCAGTATACCTCAGAATATACTCTTTCTTACGGTACTATTATTTTTGAAATCGGTTAATAATTAAATTGGATGCGATCAAAAGTTCGTGATACAAAATTCGGAATCTTCGGATATTTTCGCTACGTTTTGTTAAAACCGTTATGTCTACGGCAAAAACCATTATTTTTTAAATTTGAGAACATCACTGAATACACTACATTACACTCTTTCTTATGGTACAATTATTTTTCAAATTGGTTAATAAACAAAATCGATGCAATTAAAAGTAGGTCATACAATTTTCGGAACTTTCAGATCGTAACTTCCGATACAAAACTAAAATGGTCATATCTATATAGTATTACTGTTAGTTTTTAATTTTAAAAATATTGCAGTATACCTCACAATGTACTCTTTCTTACGGTACAATTATTTTTAAAATTGGTTCATAAATAAATTCGATGCAATCAAAAGTTGGTGACACAAATTTCGTATTTTTCAGTTCGCATAGCTGGTTCGGCAAACAGCAGTGGGTTGCATTTTATACTATCGGGTTTGCCAGATATCAAATTTATCGTAGCAACAATTGCCATAAAAACGATTTCTTTTTATTTGGCGAGGAAAAAGGCTCGCTTTTTTCCCTCTGTTTTCAAGACAGTTTACCGACAAAGTACAATGTATTGATATTAACACTGTTTACTTAAAATTGTACAGGGAACAAGATACAGAAGATTTTTTACTGATGCGGCTATTAGTTTAGGGTGCATTAAGTGTTAAAGCAAAAAAAAGTGAAATCAATTGCGAAAGAAGTATTGGTTTGAGAAAGCAAACCAAACGGGATTGCGTAGCCCTCGCTGTGACGTCATGTACCGGAAAGTGAAATCAGCATAATACGAATTATTCAGATAGTTTCACTCTGTGAAAGGAATGTTGGTTTGCGAAGCAAACCAAATGACATCTGTGAAAGGAGTGTTGGTTTGCGAAGCAAACCAAATGGGATTGCGCAGCAATCCCCGGGGGTTGGCGAGCGTAAGCGAGCAGGGGGCGGAGCCCCCTAGTACCGGAAAATGTGTAATTTTTCTATAAAAGAAACATATTTTCAAGGTCTATTGAAGCATACATAAAAAAAATTGGTTTACAAGTGTAACATATTTTAACGCTGGCATTTTTTTCGATCTTCTCAGAAAAAATTCTTTTTAATTGTTAAAAAGGATGAAAATTGGTCATTTTTCAAAAAAACATCGGAGTTAAAAAAAAATAATCTCAAAATTTCAACTTTAAAAAAAATTTCTATGTTAAATGTCTTAACATGTATAAAAAATTCAAAACATATTTAAAAGATTCTGGGAAAATCTTCTTTAAGATTTGATCATTTTAACATTACCGAGATAGTACTGCAACGGACTTCTTAAATTCTTAATTCTGAACTCCTTCGCAGACCTCTTTATTTGGTTTATAGTTTAGTATTTCATATCTTCATAGTCTTGGGCAAACATTTTTAGGATATTAATATTTATTATCTTTATAGATTTCTCGTCAATAGCTGAAATATAATTGATATCATTGTCGTAAAAAATTTGCACCAAATTGAGGACGAGATATCTCGTCATTAGCAAAATTCATCAGGTATTGAGCTCGCTGAAACCATTTGGAGGGTTATATTAAATATTTCATAGTTTTCAGCCCTCTCTGAAGATTATGAGATAGATTTACTAGCAGTGAGCTTTGTCTTTTCCCCACACATGCATAATAGTTAAGGGGGCCCGGGACCCAAAATCCTAAACACTTCAATTTTAAAGTCTGATATTTTTTCTGTAGGTATACATTGTATTTTGCAATTGTAATAACTATTTGAAAATTTCAAAACTTACATTTTTTTTTTATTAAAATTAAAAAATGTTTATATTTGGACGTTGGGCAAAATTCATATATCTTAAAATATTTTATAAATATAACAAATTACTTCATTTTGCATTAATTAACTTCTAAAAGTTCATACTATAAATTGTTTTCGTGATTTTTTGTTAAAACCATTACAAAAATTTAAAAAACTATTTTGTTCAAAATTTGCATGAAACACATAGTATACAAAGTTAATTGCTGAAAACAAATTAAAGAAATATATTTGAAAAGTAAATACAGAACATTTGTTAATTTTTGACCAGTAGTTTTTAAGTTATATCGATTTTCACTATTGAAATCCCATTTAACACAAAAGGAGAAAAATATCGTTTAAAATTATGAAGTTTCGTTTGATTTGCAGCTTTCATGTTTATAAAAAGAATATTTCCGGTTCTACTGATGGTAGAAAAAATTTAGGTGTCATTTTATTCAGAAATATCAATATTATTTTTAAGATTATAACAAAATTGGATTTTTTTTCTTATTTTGAGTCCTAGCCCCTTAAACAACTAAATTCTATTACTTGAAATAATCCCAGGAAAAATTATATCAGTCATGAAAGACTCAAGAAGTCATGCAGTATAGACTAAATTGCAGAACAACATACATGAGAGTAAATACTTCAGATGTTGAAATTTGAGCTTTCATTGTGAAAAACAGTCTTAAATATATTAAGTTGAGTTTGATAATTGGAAGAATAACCACAACTATAACTTTTACCCAATTTGAAACCGATCAGGTATATTAAGAAAACAATTGTTTAGCCAGCTGGTTAGTATTAGTTATCTGGTTAGTATTATATATATATATATATATATATATATATATATATATATATATATATATATATATATATATATATATATATATATATATATATATATATATATATATATATATATATATATATATATATATATATATATATATAGTTAACAGATTGGTTACTATTAGTTGGTTAGCAGACTGTATAAAAATAACTCCTCTGATAGACATTAATTTCATAGCATATAGATGTGCAAGAGTCCCAACTCATTTTAGTCCCAAGCAATACATTTTACATCCCTTAATCACAAGTTAAATTTATACATCCCCTACGTCTAGTCGAAATGAAGCAAGCCTTAAGGATCTTGGGAATTTAGAAATCGGATTAGAAAACTTAATACACGTTAGTAAACGTTAACCTTTCGGGGATTATTTTCCGTAAACTTAAACATTCGCAAGACCACCTCTCTAGAAATGTTAATAAGAGAAGCCGAAACTATTTGACAGCTCCGCTCTATGAACTCTTAACTCATTAAACTGCTCGTGCAACACTTATCTCTTTTCAAGAAAATCTTGCTTCTGCCGAATGACTTGCCCTTTCACATTCTCACGCACCAACGGGTGTTAAAATTACCTGAGCCTTGCACACAACGCTCTCGCGTTCTATCATGAGAAATATGCTTGTCTCTGGAACGTCGGTCAGTTTTAATATTTGCTGGAATGACACAAGGCAGAAATCAGATTTAGAAAATTAATTGAGAAGGGTGGAGGACGATGCGTGTCCTTTCTGTTGAGGAGGTCAAGGATGCTAGAGACATTCTCTGAGAAGTATATTTCGCAACAAATATTGTGATGTTTAAAATTTTCTATTATACAATTAACTCTTTATTCAGTAGTTTATTAGCGCAATTCGTGGCCGTTAAGGGGATACTGGACTGACAATTCTAAAATCTTCCATTTTAAAGTTTTTGTTCTGTATTTTTGTTTGTTTTCCTTTTATTTTGCTATTATAATAACTATGTTATATTTTCAAAACTTAAATTTTTTTAAATTAAAATTAAAAATTGTCAAAATTTTTGACTTGGGCAAAATTGATATATCTTAACATATTTTATAACAAATCCATTCATTTTTGCATTAATTAACTTCTAAAAGTTCATGCTATAAATTGTATTTGTGATCTTGGGTTAAAACAATTAGAAAAAATTAAAAAAATATTTTGTTCAAAAACTACATAAAACATATAGAACACAAAGTTCGAAAAATTATGTACACAAATATATATATATATATATATATATATATATATATATATATATATATATATATATATATATATATATATATATATATATATATATATATATATATATATATATAAGGAATTAATAGCTGAAGACAAATTAAAGAAATCTATTTTAAAAGTAAATGTAGAAAATTGCGTTCGTTTATGACAAGTAGTTTTCAATTATATCGATTTTTACTACTGAAATCATATTTAACACAAAAAGAAAAAACGTGCGTTTAAAATTATGAAGGCTCGTTTGATTTGCAGTTCACATGTTTATAAAAAGTTAAATATTTTCGGTTCTAGATGGTAAAACAAAAAATTAGGTATCATTTTATTCAGAACTATCTATATTATTTTTAAGATAAAAATTTTTTAAGGTTATTTTTTTCATATTTTGAGTCTTAGACCCCCCTTAACCTTTTGACTAGAGCTATGGATATAACAAGCGCGATTCTTTCTTGGCGGGATGCTTATAACTTTCAAGGTACAACTGCTGTAATGTCCGTAGTATAAATCCTTACTTGGCACGATTCTTATAATTTTTGAGGTACAACTGATGTACTGGCCGTTGTCTAAATTCTATCTTGACTCGATCATGATACAACTGCTATAACAGTCGTAGTCTAAAGGTTAATCATGCAAATACCTCCCAAGCAGTTTTAACCCTCCAAGTTTTTTCCAGGAGATATATCCATCAGGATCTGGCCAATTTTGCTGATGAGGAGATATCTCTTCACCGAGATATTGACAATTTTTTGACGATGACGAGATCAAGATTTGGTTTGTTTTCTTTAATGACAAGTCATCATGTCAATCCAAATATGAGCAATTTTACCGATGACGAGATTTCTTGTCCATGAAGGCCTGACCAATTTTGCTGATGACGAGATATCTCATCATCAACGTATTGCCGATTTTTTGGTGATGACGATATCAAGATTTGGTTGGTTTTCTTCTAATGACGAACTGTGTCGTCCATCAAGATATGACCAATTTTTCTGATGACGAGATATCTCGTCATCACGATCTGGTCAGTTTTCAAATGACGAGATACCTCGTCGAGACAGATACAATTATATTTACTCATATGAACCCTGGTAATTTATTTGTTTTAAATTTCATAGTCATATTTTAATACAATTCTTACCACTATCGCATTTTCTCTAGCTAAAATTAAGATTTCACAGCTCAAACGTTTTTACGCACAGCGTTTAAGTTTCGTATGCATGGATTTATATCATTAGATTTATTTATTTTTGGTATTGTGGTTAACTTTGAAATAATCAGTTTATTTAAATATTTCACATTCTTAATATACTAGGTACTATATATATATATTATAGATATTTAGTGTAGAAGAAAACTCAGTTTCAATTAACATTACAAAAAGAGGAATTACTGTAAAGAAATGAAGTTTTTGGGTGGGTGAATGTTTCAATATAATTCCTGTACCAGCTTTAAAGACAGAAACGAAACATAGAATTAAACCGCATTCACAGAGAGATGTCCATCTCCAAGTGATATCTGGATTTGCTAGAGGGTACTGATTAGCAGCGCAATAGTCAGTCAGTTTGAACTGCAAAATATTTGTCAAAGCTGTCAAAGGAGTGCTAGTGTTGGTTATCAACTGTAAGTGTGTAAGTACTGTCAATTTAAAATTAGGACTAAAATGTAATTCGCATACTTGCTGCAGTTGATATTGGCACCATAGTGTTAGCTTTAACACATCCGATTGGAGGTTTGGAACGTATATCTGATATGAATAAGGATACGTCTTGTGTTCCCTATCTTCCCTTAAAATTTTTACAGAAAGTTTTGAACACCCCTAAGTAGTTTAATATTTAATTTCATTAAATAATTAATGTGGATAACATGAGAATAAGTGATGATGGATCCGTCTAAAATATACAAAAAACTTTTAAAGTAACAACATGTTACTCTAATTCAATTTTACTTCCCTAAAGTGCCTAAAATAGTAAAATATAAATAGGATATTTGGGGTATCTATACATTTCTTTCTCTCGACATATTTCCATGGTGAGATATTTCCAGAAACATTTCACATTAAATAAAATACTGAACTGCGTATCAAATTCATCTTCTAGAGTCTAGTTGAGAAGTTTTAAAAATGCCGTTTAGAATAAAACATTTTTTATTCCAAATGGGACTTTGAAATGAAATAGCAAATACTCCGAAATCTGAATGTAATTCTAATAAAAATACTGTTCGGAGCGACCGGAAAGAAAAGTTTAAACTGCAAATGAAACAGGTTTTCAAAAGAAAACAATAGAGAAACTTTGGAAGGTACTACTTAGAAATAATTGCTTTCGTTTTCAAAATCTTGAAGTGTAATTCTACTTTTGAAACAAAAGAAGCGTACCTAACAGCTCTTCCTTGGGAATGAAAAGAAATGCTATGCTGACTTATCTTTTGAAAATATTCATATTCATAGTTAACGAAAAATGTGGACTAATACTTTTGCCCCTCTGTAAAAAACTCCTCGACAGGAAGTCTGTCATAATAAGTAAGCTAAAAACGATGTTTTGTTGAAATTATATTTCGCTTCACTAATACTCTATTTGCACTATCAATAAACAACACGCGTTGTTGTGTTCGTATTGAATATGCATACTTGCACTTATAATTGAAACATTGCAAAAGTCAATAAGCTACTTAACTTATAAATTTGCACTCTATTCTACTTGAACGGGATATGCTTGAAACGCTTGTAGGTTAATATTGCTTTAAAAGATGTTATTTTTGTTTTGTAGAACTTCAGGAGAGACGTTGTTCTACAACAGTTTTCAATTAATATTTTATAAAAATAAGTAATAATCATTTAAAGAGAAATCCCTTGTTAATTTACATCACATATTTTTAAGCGTTTTCATATGGATTACAAATTTGACAAAAATATATAAGTTAACTAGATAATACTGTAAAATACATTCTTAGTCAAAGACTTGAAAGAAAAGCCTTTTCTGTAAACATTTGTTAATATTCCCTTTTCGCAGTACATTAAATCCTATAGAAGCTGTGAAAATCGAAGGTTTTATCCGCTACATTCAACTGAAATATATTCCGTCATTAGAAAAACGTGTTGATATTTTGATCTCGTCGACATGAAAAACTGTCAATGTCTTGATGATGAAATACTTGCTAATGCCTCGTCATTAGCAAAATTAGTCAGATTCTATTGGACGAGATACCTCTTTGAAACCACATTGATGGTTAAGAAGCAGGTAAGGCTTACATCCGCTACTTTAGAGTAAAGTAACATCAATGGGGTAAATGATACGAAACGTACTTGGAGAGTACGTACCAAACCAACGATGAGTAAAAGCAAAACGATGACAAGAACATATGTGAACGGAAAAAAACTTTCAACTGAACAATATGACATTGCACAGGAGGCCATGAAACAGAAGAGCAATTGCGTGAACTTAAAGTAAAGTGTCATTTGCAGGCTGTATGAACAACTTGAACATTGGAGCAGGTTTTGCCACTATTTTGGAGTTATGCAAATCGACATATGCTGCTTCGTTTATTTTTGAGGTTGCAGTATTTAAAAATAATGGAGCTCCATTTGTTTTGCACCGCAATGCACAAATTAGAGAAATGTTTCAAATGAGACATTGATCCTCCTAATGGTTGTGTCTGGACGAGGTACTTCAACATTAACAATCACATCAGATCTTGATGGACGATATATATGTCATCATTAAAAAATTGGTCAGATCTTGATGATAAGATATCTCGTTAAAATGGCTTGGAGAATTAATGAAGAATTCGTAAATGCTTAAGAACCGGATTATCAACGATGCGTGACGAAATGGGGGTAAGAAGTGAAAACATTAAATTTATTATCGTTTAAATGTTTCTAGAATGCATAAATTATCTAAAGTAAATATAAATTGTGTTATCTGATTCATGGTACATCTTACTGCACATCCAAACTGAAGAGAACATAATGCTGGTATTCCTCCAAGATTTCTGAAAAGTTTTCCCCCAGAGACAAAAATAGCTATAACTTCATAGTCAATACCTCTGTGGGGAATTTAACGTTTCATTTTACCAGTCCCTTCTCTGACTGAAAAAATAAGAACAGCTTACGATCTATACATACATTTTAAATTTAAAGGGTTTAATATAAGTTGCGTCTCAAATGTTCTTTCGCCATCTGCGTATCGAAAAAGAAAATGAATATTTGAAACTTAAACGTAACTTCCATTTTGGAAATATGGACCACAGTTTTTTCGGATGTTCCATGCATCTCAAAGATATTTCTTTGATTTTTGAATCACTTATTTTCAAAAGAGCTTGCAAGTTCGAAATGTCTTATATCCGGATTACAATTCCTCTTCTTCCGCAATAAAAATACAAAGCTTGGTGAATCATGCATGATTTGATTCTGGAAATGTGCCAAGCATTTTGCTTCCAGCTTTTATAGTACCCTGAATTGTCTTTTGGTGTTCCCCTGGAGTTTTTGCTTCAATGGAATTGAGAGTGACTATATTTTTCATGTGGCTTAACATAAGTGTCAGATGTTAATCCTCTACTATATCCACCCGCATGGATTGAATTGGACATATTTTACCTTCACGGTCGTGTTATGAAATGTGGTGGTTTATAACGCATTGTCTTTTGGCTGAATTCAAAATATTTGTACTACGCTAATCAACTGATGATCGTCTTGACGAGGTATCTCGTCATATGCAAAACTGTCCTGATCTTGAAGGACGAGATATCTCGATCTTAGAAGAAAACTGGTCTTTGATCCCTTTTTCATATTCAAAGAAGGTTTAGAGATCAGTTTGAAATTTGCATTGTGTAAAAATTGTCGATGCAAAAATCTAAAAAGTATATAGAAAAAATGGACACAAGAGCATCATGCAATTTCAAAGTTCAAAATTCAGTAACCACACTTTAAAGACGTTGTTTTACTTACATTTTTATAATAAGTAGCTTAAGCATACCGAAGTTTCCCAAATATGTTAGAGATTCAGAAACGCACTTCTCATAACAAAAGCAAGCCCTTCTTACAACTTAACGATAACTTTCAAAATGGTCATATAACCGTATACTTTTGTGGTTACGGAAGCTATTATACTTATATTAATACCTCGTCGAACTGCCTAACTAGTTGCAAAATTTATAACTCAGTGGGTGATAGAGTGTTTGATGGTTACATCATTACTATTACTAAGGAATTTTAAGGGAACTTTTGATTAATTATTTTTTAATCTTCATTATATCTATTAATATTATTAAAATATTAAATGATACAATGAAGATTAAAAAATAATTAAACATAAATTCCCTTAGAAATCCTTAGTAACAATAATGATGTAATTATCGAAAACACAATGTAAGACACACAAGAGAAACTGTAATACCTTTAGAGGAAACAGAAAAGTGAGATTATAAGAACTTGGAGAAAATAAAGTAATCGCTACGATAATATAAATATAATACACCATGCCAAAGCCTTCACAACGTTTTAATTCCCTTTTTCAAACTCGTCAAACCCTCATTCAGTTCCAATAAAAAATAACCTCCTATTCAGTCTTGAACTATTATAAATTCTTGAGTAGGATTGAGCTTGTCATATTTATCGTACAATAAAGAAGTCGTTTTGGAAAGTTACCATGAATGATGTAATTAGAATAATTAACATGTTTTAATCGAGTTGTGGCTTTCTTACTTCCCAACACGATGCACGAACCGTACAATACGCGTTAAAAATGTGTTTATAATTTTTATGGTGTGGCTGATGACGACGCAATTTATTCTTGTTGACCTTAAGAAGATGATTGATGATATGTAACCTCAGTTAGGAAAAAAAAAACAGAAACGAGAAGGAATTCATTAATCTTTTCGTTAGACAACATGTGACTCGTTTCCGTCAAGTAAAACAAAAGTTTTTATTCGATGTATCCAAAACAAAGAAGTGTCTCTCGAAATAAACATTTGTTCTTTTCTCAGTAGAAAGGGCAGAACAATTAAAATTTCAGTTTTCAATCAAGAGTGGGTTCATGAATAGTTTTTCATTGTTTCACAGGCGAGGTACGATTTTAATCACATTTTTTGTTTTAAGAAACTGTTCAAATGTAAAAGAAAATTAAAATTTTTTTAAAATTTCGTCTCATTGCTTTGATTTAGTTTATACCTTAAACCTACAAGTGGTTTTGACGAGATAGCTTGTTCATGAAGGTCTGAGCAATTTTGCTAATGACGAGATATCTCGTCATGAAGGTATTACTGATTTTTTTATGATGACGAGATAAAGGTATGGTCCTTTTTCTCATAATGATGAGATATCTCGTCAATAGAGATCTAATCAGTTTTCTTACGATGCTGAAATATCTCGCCATCAAGTTCAAAATGTTTTGAATGATATCGAGATAGAGATAAAGTCAGTTGTTTTCCAATGACGATATATCTCATCCATAAAGATCTTACTAGTTTTCTAGTTACTAGATACCTCGTGGTGACAACTATCAGAAGGTTTTTGGGCGTGAATAGTAATTTGTGTTAAAAAATAATTTTTAAGCCTGTAAACCTTGGTGGTTTAAGTATACTCACACACACACACACACACACACACACACACACACACACACACACACACACACACACACACACACACACACACACACACACACACACACACACACACACACACACACACACACACACACACACACACACACACACACACACACACACACACACACACACACACACACACACACATCACATATATCTTCACACACACACACACACACACACACACACAAGATAAATTATATAAATCTAGAAAAACCAATCTTTAAGTTTATGATTAACTGTTTTGTACAGATCGTGCTTGGAAAGGTGGTTTCTCAAGTTTTATATGCAAATTAATTATTAATTTGTCTCTCTTATGAAAAAGATTGATAATCAATAGCAGGCTAAATAGATATGTCACAAATAGAAATATGAGATGGAGTTATTTCTGTGTTGATAAAAGCAATAAACCAGGAATATATTAATCGACTCTTAACGTACGTAGTCATAAATTACCAAAAATGTGGTTTATCATAAGAATTTTGATTTAACTCATTCATCAACGGAAAAAAATACTATTTTTACGAAAAATAAAGAAATACGATTCAAATTTACTTTTTATGAAAACTGTATTATAGGGGTGTAATTTATTAAGAACTAGCAAAATACCCGACCCAACTTGCTTTGAATTGGTTTAGTCTAGACTGAAGAGATGATCAAAATATATAATGACTTATGTCTTTCGTAGAATGAAGTAATATTTTAACAACTTTCTTTCACCAAACTTTGTAATTTCTACAACTTACTTTGAACACAAATCATACACATGCATATCCATTCGTAACAGATTTCACATAAATCGCACATTTGCTGTATGATAAAGCTACAAAACGACGAAAGGTGACACTAAGGTTACTACAACAAAAGACGATTTTCAGGGATACTTGGAATTCTCTTTCTTAAGTTATTTTCATGTTCAACTCAATTAATAAAACTTACGATTTACGGCGAGTACTCTCGCACTCATAGTCAACAGAACAATACTTTTTTTTATCTGCGACCCTCTTGCATGATGCATGCGACATTGTGGAATTTCGCAAACTTTTTCTGTCACAATGGCAAATAATTTTTTATTGCTTGAAAAGTTCTAGTTCGGATTTTTTAAACATTATTATTCTTTCAAGAGCGGCATAATTACACTTAAAATTTGCTTTATTATCACTTACCAGCCACTTTAAGTCGAATGCTTCGTAGTTGTGTTGGGTGTGATGAACAGGAAATACAATTTATTGAAATAATACATTTAAATTATAGTAAATATAATAATATAAAATCTAACACAGAAAACAAAACAAAAACCAGCGGAATAAAACAAAATATAAGCTACCGGGAAAAAAGTTGTTTTAATTCCATGTTATGTTGTAGCCTCTGTCAAGTAGTGGTATATAAAGACGTGGAAGTAAAACGTCTTCCCTAGCCTGTTCAAAGTCCCGACATAAACCCCATAGAACATTTGTGGGATGAGTTAGAGCGACGCTTACGAACGAGGTAACCACGTCCAAAATCTACATCTGAGCTGACGACATTCTTGCAGCAGGAATGGACACAAATACCCATAGCTGTGTATGAAAACCTTGTTAAAAGTATGCCCAGAAGAGTTGCTAGTGTAATTGTAGCATGTGGGGGCCATCCCCTTACAAAAGCATACATTCTTTCCCTTATACCATCACATCTTGCTGTAAGGTCCATTATTCTAGGGTAGTGTATATCGAATCGAAGATGACATGTCTCGCACTTGCAAACGAAACAAAGATACCATTCATACACTATAGTATATATAACGAAATCAATATCACATGTCTCGCACGCGAAGACCAAACAAAGACCCCATTCAAACAATATCGCATATCTAACTAACTTAAGATCACATGTCTTGCACCCAAAGACAAAATAAAGCATTCAAAATCGCATGACGCACTCAAACACTAAATAACGATCACATTTATTCAAAATTTCACACATCGAATTCAAGATACTATGTCTCATGATAAAAGACCAAATAAAGATAACATTAATTTAAAATTGCATATATAACAAATTCCAGATCACATATCTCGCACTCGAAGACCAAACAAAGATCCCATTCATTGAAAATCGCATATATCATCGAAATCAAAATAACTCATTTTACGCTCAAAGATCAAATTTATGCTGATCTATTACTACTGAGAGTTACCACCCGTTTCAGCAAACCACATAATATGTGGACACTCCCCTAGGCGAGCGCGATCTGTTTCATTCTGCGTCCTTTGTGTTATTTCCAGACGGAGTCAAAAATAAAAACAAGTCCCCGACCCAGAATACTGAAACTTTTGTTCACGTCTGAAGGTGGGGACAGGAAAGGCCATCACAAAAGTATTTAAAGAATGATGATGAAAATTCCGGAGTAATTTATGCGCAGTGAGTCTGTCCTCTGAATGACGAATGGGACTGCGTAAAAACAGAAAACAAAAAATATATCCTCTTGTTGCTGTTTTCTTGGAAACGGATATTCATTTTGTTGAAAAAGTTGATGAAAAAAAGCATGCCAAAGTTACGAAAAAGACTATTCGTGCTCACGGAGTCATTTTGTTCTTAGGATGTCATCAACGATTTCGGATATAGGATGTATACATTGCTTTTCCTATTTTCGTCGGGAGGAGTTTTTGCATTCGCAACTCAATGCAATATTCCTAGGAAGAACTATGAATTCTACAAAGTAAATTTTTGCGATTTTATTTTCCATTTCCCGGAAGATTCCATTATGTTTTATTGATCATATTTCTATTACTTTTGCATACCGTAGATTAAAATGTGTTATTTCAAAATAAGCTTTGCTGGGTATTTATTAACTTGATTCCTCAAGTGTAGATATCCTATTGAGAGTTCGTTAGTTTTAAGAGAAACTATGTATAAAAAAATTAATTTAAGTTATTGAATTGTAGGTTATCACATGTTAAGGAAAAATAGGGATACAACAAATGTAACGTATATGATTTCAACCATATCTGGTTTTGAAATAACAAGAAGCTGGAATTCAAATGATTGATGAAATGCAAATTTTAATACTATATGTAATTAAATATTTATGAATGCATAAATACAGAGGCTGTTCACACATTTTTTAGACAACGTATATTGTATTCACAAAATTAAATTACATAAAATTCTTGTGTTTTAAATGTTCTATTTGATAGCCCTTATTCTGAACTATCTTTCGACACGGTAATTTCCAGGATAATAATGCCTTTTGAAGTGTCAGAAGAGGTATTCTATCCCATTCCTTCTGAGACTCTTCCTTGGATACTTGTTTGGAATTTTTGTCACACTTGAGGCTCCAATTTGACGTTTTTTTCCTTTCTTGTTGACGATATTACCTATCTACGCTTAGATATCACAAAACCATGACTCTCACATCGTTTTTGGATAACGGAATATGAATATTTCTCTTCGGAAAGAACATAAATATAGCCTTCGAACCACTGCTTCGATTAAAACGCCATTTTGAAGAAAAACAAACCTCTCAAGCCGCAGACGATAATTTTGACTTTTAAAAACATAGTACAACTGCAATTATTTCTTTTGCAGCAAACGATTTTTTATTACCGCTAACCAAAATCGTCTAAAAAATGTGCGAACAGCCTCTGTAATTTGTTTTCAGTCTATTTTAGTTTAATAGTTCTTACATTATTTACGTGTTGTTTTGATGATTATGGCTTCAGCAAAGAATATGCATTGTTTTAAACTGTTCTCGTAGAAGATGTAAAAATATGCACAGTAAGAAGTACATTATGGGTTTTTGTATTCATATCATCAGAATTATAAATTTTTATAAATCTACATACTATTGATTGTAAATCTCAATTTAAGCTCTCTTAAATATCATTGATTTTATAACTTAAGAATGAGGATGCATTTACATTCCTCTACGTATCTCTCATAATAATAATATTCGCATAAATTGCATCTGTAGATTAATGTGTTCTGAGAGAATTTAATTTATAACTAAGTGATATATGAATAAGAAAATGTATCTAACGACAGAAAAATATATAAATGTATTAGGACATTATGGACAGCAAAATTAGACAACTTTAAAGTTTAACCTTATAAAAGTATATCCTATTTCTTCATTTTTTATTTTATATTTTTATTATATCTAAATATACTTTTATTTTAAAAAGTATTTTGTAACTCATACACTAATCCTCTTTTACAGTAACCATTACGATTCCTCTAATGATAAAAGTTAGTTCTTTTCTTGTGTGGTTCAGTAAAGTTTAAATATTATTCCTCAAGATCTCGAAGTCCCTTCAAAATTTCAAAAATAAAACGGCAAGCTCTAAACCCTTCACAAGATGCTTAAGGGTGACTGCTTTGTGTTGTAACAAGACCATAAATACATATACACAAGATTTTCTCGTACACAAACAATTGTATCATGACAAAGCTTCAAAAAAGGACTTATCTGTACTAAGCTTGATATCAGTCTTAACGCTCCGTATATGTCCTAAGGCAGTTCCTACTATTTTCCTATAAAGGCTAATAATGAGACCAGGCAGAAATCGAGGAAACAAAAACCGGAGTTCCATCCAGTTTTAATGGCTCGGGAGAATTTTGTTCCAAATGAACTCCATACATCGGAACTAGCGTAACGGATCGGAAGTGAAGGATTATGATAGGATTTTGAAACATATGGAAACTGCTTGGGTTGAAAATAAATATTTTAGTAAAGCATCTTTTTATCAGAGGCTCTCGTATTTTTTTTTTAGTATTTTAGACGTAAATAGTTCTGCTTTGAAAAATTCAGTACTGTCACAGATGTCATGAACCGTACCATTTGTTTCAATCACATTTGGGGATTGAAACCTGTGCAGTTTTTCGATTGACAGTAATTCCTCCGCTTTTTATTTGCAGACAAGGAAAACTGTTTTAAGACAATAAAGTCTTAGGGGTTCTTCGAGTAACTCGAAGGATAGCCTGGGATGCAGTACCCATGTTCAAAATCCTCACGTTAATTCCGTGTTTGTCTGAAATTTGATAAATAAGTTTGAATAGTAGGTTTCGAGAGGCAAAACTTCCATATGACATCGACGCCCTGGACATGGATAGAGCTTCATTTCATTTCCAACATATTTGTCGTTGGGTTATGCAATTACAATGATAAAAGTGGTCTGTCCTGCGTTGAATTACAAAAATACAATTTAAAAAATCAAAACTAAAATATATATTGTATGTATATCCTCTGAGTTATGAACACTCCGAATATTGTAGATGCTTCTTCGTTAAAACGGACCACTGTAGAGCAGCTGAAAGAGAAACGGATTAGCAACCGGAAAGTTTCGAGTTCGAAACTCTGTCCAGCCATAAACCGTCGTGGACAAGGGGGCTGGTGTACATTAAAATCTGTCGGTGCCTCAAATGTCCTTGTGTGGAAGTTTGAAGATCAGATGTTGTTCTAGCCATCTGACCGTAGATCGAGATTACGACGATTCAGCAGATCTATCCCTTCGGGTTTGATCTGGGGCAGTCGTCGATAGCTCGTTGTGTTGTTACAGTTCATTGTTTATTATCTACCTACTTCCTAAAAATATAAACACCATTTAAGATCTCAATCAGGAAATACACTACCTTACAATAATGGACAGGGCAGCAAGATGTGATGGTATAAGGGAAATAATACATGCTTTAATAGGGGGGGGGTCTCCACGTGCTACAATTACACTAGCAACCCTTCTGGGAATACTTTCAACAAGGTTTTGATACACTGCCATGGGTATTTGTGTCCATTCCTGCTGCAAGAATGTCGGCAGCTCAGCTGTCGATTTCGGACGTGGTTCCCTGGTTCGTAAACGTCACTCTTACTCGTCCCACAAACGTTCAATGGGATTTAGGTCGGGACACTAAGCAGGACGGGGAAGACGTTTTACATCCACATCTTGATACCACTACTTGGCAGAGGCTGCAACATGACATAGAGCGTTGTCGACCTGGAAGTAACATTCGTCGCTTCCATAAAATTGCAAGAGCGTAAGAAGAACCTCACGTGGGGTTGGTGTGGAAGTTTGGAGAGTAGGGTGCCAGCTCAGGCGTTGCCTCGTCATCAGACTGTTTACAAACAAATTTACATGGTTACAACAAATTTACATGGTGTTGTCCCCGGATCTTTCCCGTAGGGTATTTATCCTGGATCGTCGTTAATAGCCCGTTCTGTTGCTCTAGTACGACGTTAATTAAAATTACCATTACCATTACCAAAACAACGTGGTGTTGTCTTCAGATCTTTCTCTCCGAGTTGGATCCCATTATCCCATTGTGTTGCTCCGAGCGACGTTGATTATAATACCTACGTATCTTGTAAAAAACACTGCTCTAATTGTCCCTTGTTCTGGGGTGGTACAATATGTTTTTCTTTCTCAGATTTTCATTTACTTGGAGCTTCAGGGCATTTTGTTTTGACGAGATATCTTGACACTGGCTTACTAATGAAATCTTGACTCACGAAATATCTCATTGAGACAACTTGGAGGGTCAAGAGTTGGATACTTGAGTTTCATACGGTTCGTGCTTCAAATAATAATAAGCGTTGTAAAAACTGCTACTGCTCTGAAATTTCTGTGATCAGATGTTAATGAATATTTAGCAATAAAGATGGTGTTGGTATTTAAATAAATTTTAAAAGTGCGAATTTAGGTATGAAATCACTAGACCTCCTAATTTAAGGTTCAGGAGAAATTCCAATTTCAGTGTGGGTGAATTAAGCATCAATTCCCTGCAATTGACAATAGTTCAGTTAAAGGGGCTGTAAAAATCGAATAGGTGTGTTAGGTTTCGTGACGCATTGGCCATACTTGACCAAACTGCGCCAAACACAAGTCAAACGACGTCAAGTAATACTCACACACACTCAAAGCAAGTATTACTGTCGCATAAGTGAGAAATACACACCGTTTAAGTTACTGCATTCATCCTATGCCTCATCGCTTATTTGAGCACTAATTGGCCACCATTTTATCAAATGAGAGAATATTTATGTAGAGCTTTAATATGCTTAATAGTTACATATTTAGACTTATTCACTTTAAGCAGATGTGAAGAGTTCAGGAATCATACTACCACTGGAGAGGATTAAAGCATATTATTCTGGCATAAATTTTGTAGTCCCATTTGTACACCTTAAGGGACTGATCCCGTACCGTCGTCAATAGCCCGTTGTGTTGCTCTAGTACAGGGGTGGCCAACCATTTTGAGAAGAGTGCAACTATCGGAAGAAAAAAATTGTGCGTCCCACTTTCAACTTTTCCAACAAACTAAAAATATAAAAATACGAAAAAATGTTATTTATAAGCTAATTATAAGATTTCTACGCAAAGAGCAAATATTTTTTTTCAAATTAAAAAAAAATATAATAAATAAAACAAATGTACAATCTTGGGTTTTACTGTTTATAAACATTTTTAAAGGTTCAGTCAGTTAGGTTATGTATAAAATAAAACTGAATAAACTTGAAACATGTAATTCTAAACAATTATTAAACTGACAGTACTAAATTAATGCGGCTTTTGAATTCGTTGTTTTTTTTACCAAGTCATCTATATTAGGATTAGTTCTTGAAGACGCTAACAAAATTAAGTGTTTTAGGTGTCAGGTTTACGTCCTTTGCACAAAGAGCTTGATGAATAATACAATGACACTTAAAAACTTTTCTTCCCAAATAATTTTCAAGCAATGTAACAAAATCCTGCCAACCATGCAAGGCACTCCATGCGTGGAAACACTATCTAATTTTGTCTACTCTTTTTTGTTAACTTCAATTACATTTTTAAGTTCCTTAACAATGTCCTCACTTGTAATTAAAACTAGTTGGCGCAAATCAAGAAGTTCTTCCACACAATCAAAATTATCGTTCATGTAACGTACAAATATGCTTAACTGCACAGTGTCTGTGATGTCACAGTTTTCATCCTAAGTTAATAAAATGTATTTGCAATATTGTAGTACAGAGACAATTTGTGTGCCAACATTCTGGCTCATGTCATCTATACGACGCATGAGGGTATTTCTCGACAAAGCTATTTTATCAACCATTTTTTTGACGTTTATATCACCGAGATTTTGGGCGAATATTAAAAGGCTATTTTTTTATTATCTAATTTTTAAATCAACGACGCTCAACGCCAAATTTTAAAAACAGTTTAAAAAAAAGCTTAATCTTGCTCGGCAGTTTAAAATCAACTGAGCCAGACAACCAGAGTGTCGCACTCGCTCTCGCTGGAGAACGGACAACCATATCAAGACACAAAGGCACCCACTCAAACCATTGGGCTCGTCCCGTAACCACTCTGTCTTAGCGCATCATTGTACTGCTGTCAAGCAGTGTCACTTTCCGGCACTGTTGTATTCAGTAGCGTATGGGTAGGGTTTTTATGGATTTTGACAAAGTTCCTGAAGACATTATTTTTCAATAAATCTTCGCGTGCCATTGTTAAACCTCGGCAGTGACACGAGTTGGCCATCCCTGCTCTAGTATGGCGTTAACTAAAATTACCATTATCATTACCCATTTGTACACGACGGTCTTTGGCTGGATTCGAACTCGTAACCATCGCGTGGCTAGTCCGTTACTTTTCCAACCGGGCTTCCACGGTCCCCACCCTCTGTAGAAGTAAGTATCTATCGAATATACCACAGAAATTCAAACCCGTAACGTCGGTCTATTCTCAGTGACGATACAGATAAAACGCGTAAATTAACATCGTCACTCTACCCCATATATTCGAAACACCAGTATAAAAATCCGTCCCCTTTAAGAATTGTAATATCTCCTCAGACAGGACAATAAAACAAACCACCCTAGTCTTCCCCACGCATCAGCGTTGTAGTAAATGCAATTGAGTCAAAGCTGAGGGACTTGGGAGCTTAGAAAAGGTGCGATTAGTTTCCAGCGAAAAGGAAATATTATTGATACGCATAGGAAACAAAACACTGGTGAAAAAGAAAGGAAACTTACGTAGTAGGTAGAGGAAGAAGAGACTGATAAATGCTTTTCCGGTACCATTACTTATGGTCATCGCCCGGAATTCCTTCTTCTCTTATCTATTGTTCCTCCGACTCTTATCTTGTGCTTGGTTTATACCGCATGATTGCGTTTCATTAGCTCCGTCACAGTATAAACCACAAATGAATGACTCATAGTGGGTATTATCCGAGCTTATTATCACTGAAGGGAATTGCTTAATTTGTATAAAAATTGTGATTGCGTACTCTCTGATCATTATAACCAAATGAATTACATTCATTAACCTCTATCGCGTGGTGAAGGCAAGTTAAGCAGGTTTGCAACCAGTGCGGGTATTTTTGAATTGCTAAAATGTTGTTTCTTCATTATATTGGCATATTATCATTGTTGTTCTTACAAACATCCATGCACGGTCTGTGCATGGATGTTTGTAAGCATATGGTGTAGAGGCGGTTTGTGCATCTTAAATCCGTCGTGGCCGAAAGTCCTCATGTTGGGTTGGTGTGGAAGTTTGGAGAATGGGGTACCAGCTCAGGTGTTGCCTCGCCATCTGATGGCGGTTCAAAACTACGTGGTGTTGTTCTCGGATCTTTCCCTTAAGGAATTGATCCCGGACTGGGGCCAATATCCCGTTGTGTTGTTCTCTCTAGTACGCGTTAAATAAAAATTACCAAAAAAAATTACTTCTCTATATTGGTTATTTTCAAATATACCATACGTTATTTTACGCTCTATGAACACTCATTCGTCAACTGGCAGAGGTTCAAAATTATGTGGGGTTATCTTCGTGTCTTCCCTTCGGGTTTGATCCCGGACCGTCGCCAATAACCCGCTGTGTTTCTCCAGTACGCCGTTAATTAAAATACCTATAAACTGATCACATTTCATAATTTGGTGACAGAGCATAATTTGGTGACATAAATTGGTGGACAAAGTATTAGAACACAGCATTGAACAAATACTGGGTAGGTATGATAAGCTTATTTTGAAATAAATAAACATGTGTTTAGGTTTATGTTGCATTACTTGATATTTTCAAGCTCATCTACGTGTCTCATTGGCCTGTATAACACTGGTGAATGTCCACTTTACAGCTACTGCGGATATTTCAACTGATCAGGGGGTCACTGTATCTCATTGGATTTGGCCAATGTACAAGCAGGCCTCGAGGATCTGTAGGAGACGTTGATTTGCCCTTTAGCCACTAAACCAAAATAATCTATCGATTGTCTATTAATTGAATCGGACATGTCAATCAATGAGGAATCTTTTTTGAACGTTCCAAACTCCAATGACGTACAAAATATGGACGTCAAGTTTTATTGCCACACGTCCGTTAAAAGTGACGTTATTTATTGTACTACCCCTTTAAGCATTTCTATTCCATTACTGGAAAAATTAGATTCTGAGTTAACCTATCAATCCATGACCTTTATACTATATCATTATAACAAATGCCAAAGTAAACAAGATGTACAACTGGAATAAATACTTGAATAATGTTATTAGTTCTGTAGTTGGAGTGGTGTGTAAGTTTGGAGAGTAAGGTACCACTCAGGATGACCTTGTCATCTGTCCGTGATTTAAAATTACTAGGTGTTCTCGAAACTTCCCCTTCGGGATCGATCTCGGACCGTCTCTGATAGCCATTTGTGTTGCTCCAGTGCGCTGTAAATTGCACTACTTGCCAAACTTATTTCTGTTCAATGGTCGTAAGTTATATACACTACCCAACAATAATGGACCGGACGCCAGTGGATTTGTATAAAATCCGACTACTTGTTTGGGGGTGCTTTCCGTGGTATGTCCAGGGACCTTTGCATGTTGTTCCTGGCAAATTGAACTACAACGACTACATGAACATTTTGGATAATCAGGACTTTCGGCCACCAGCCGCCTCTACACCATACGTATATAAACATCCGTACACTGACCCGGATTTGAACCAGGATCTAAAACCTTCCGATCTAAAGACCAACACCTTAACCAACAGACCGGTTGGTCGGCTCATATAGTTTTGAACCACGTTCAGATGACGAAGTCCCCACCGGAACAGGCAACCCGCATTCCAAGCTTCCACATCACAACAACTTGGGCACATTTCAGGTCACGCCAGATTTAACTTGCACCAGCCCCCTCGTACACGACAGTCTTTGGTTGGATTCCGTCACTACAGGGCACATTTCGACTCGAAGATAAACCACCATATTGATATTTAATTTAAAACAGAATGAAAAATCCATTTGAGAGAGAAGTCATTTCAGCTCTTCTAAATAAGGTCGTTTCGAAAAAATGATTGGAGGTGGCACCAAATACACATAAAAATAATTAACGGATTCATTTTTTTATGAATGATTTAGATGTACGAGTATTCTGATGTATAGAAAGTTCACCCATTCATCCATTAATAGCTTCCATAAATAAATTTATTTATTTTATAATTAATACACGTTTTTAATCAATAAAAAGGCAATGATTCTTGATTGATCGAAATAATTAGCAAGAAAAAATAATTACATACGTTGGTGTTTCATTTTTTATCTGAGGATGTTTCAGACGCGAAACATCCCTTTCCTAGCATTGAGTCTAAAAATATTGAGCAAGAAATGTGATTGACAATGATAATATTTCATTAAGGTTAATTAAAAGAAAATTTGCCAGGTCAAGTTTGATGAGTTGAGTAATAAGAACTAAATGTTACTGCTATGGATCGATACATCATTAACGATGTATGAGAGATTTTTTCGTTTCATTTAAGCTAGACCCGGTGCGATGTCAAGGAGTAATATTTGAAAAAAATATTAGTTACCAATAAAAAAACTTTGCAAAAAAGTAGAAAGTTAAGTTCCCAGCTAGGTACTTGGAACGGATCATTAGAACGGCATTAAAAAATAATAAAGCTAATTTAGCTTATATATCAATCGATTATGACTGAAGATTTCCATCGATTTTTTGACAAGGAAAATGTGCTAATCTTTTTACACGAAAAAAGTATATTTATGAATGTTACTAGGAGAAATGGAAATGCCCGTAATGTTTAAAAAGTTCGTTGAGCACATTTCTCATTATTTTGAGATTGACTTCCGAAGAGTTATTATAATGATAAATTTCACGATTATTTAAAAGTGTTATTCCTATTTAAACACCTCTATAACAAAAATTAGTAAATACCATTTTACAAAAACTAATATAACGCCTTTGTATAGATTTTAGTTGCTCCTTGTTCCAAAATATGAGTCAGAATTTAACTTATATGTTTTAAATATTAATAAATCTGTTCCAAATAAGACATTTTGGGAAATTCCTTAAAATAAAAATGTGTATTTATCACTGACATCGGTTTTGTGAATTTTATTTAAATTTCTGTTATGTCTTGTAATACTGACATAAGAGTGTAAATCCAAGTCCATGACATCTAATAATTATAGAGACATAAAAAACACAAATGTAACGAACGAACGAATGTCTCATTAATATAAACACTCATATGCATGAATATTATACATTAGGGCAAGCCAATTCAATATTCGAAATAGAAACATTTTGTATCAGTTTTTATTTTGTCTAGTTTTCATGTATTGTGCCTGGTGCAACTTGCACACATATGACCCTTGTGCCATAAGAACCCAATCAACAAAAACAATCAAATATTAATAATTTTTCTTCAACTGAAGAGAAATACATCAGTGAACATGTGTTACCCTTCTGGTGGTTTTCTGGACGAGATATCTCGTCATTATCAAAACTGACCAGATCTTATTGAACGAGGCATTTCGTCACTATGAAATCTGACCAGATCTTGATGGACGAGACATCTGGCAATTAGCAAATCTGACCACATTTTGATGGACGACAGATCTCGTCATTAGCAAATCTGACCAGTTCTTGATAGTCCAGGCATCTTGTAATCAGCAAAACTGAAAATATCTTGATGGACGAGGCATTACATCATTAGCAAAACTGACCAGATTCTGACGGACAAGGTTTATCGCCCTTCTAGAAACGTGATAAGATCTTGATCTCGTCAATCGACAATATCCTGATGACGAGATATCTCATCATCAACACAACAATCACTTGGTCAGATCCTTATGGATGAGATTTCACATTTAACCACCTGGAGGGTTAAGGGTATTAGACAGAATCTAAGAATACCAATAGACCGTCTCTTTCTTTATTGCAAACAAAAGCTGATAAAAAAGTTTTTTTTTTAGAAATATAGCCGCTGGAAAAATGAAAAGGTTATAAAACATTTTTTTATCGTGGTAAACAAGTTTGGTAAGTGAAACCATGCCATGGGAGAATGCTTTCACAATTGTGCATATAAAAAACTGAGACGTAAATATCGTCTTCCAATAAATATTTATTATGATCCCAAATCTATATTGATCTTTCTGGTGATTTTCTCGACAATGTATCTCGTCCTTAGCGAAACTGACGAGTTGGGATTGACGAAATATATCGTCTAACAAGGTCTTGTCGTCAATATCTTTATGGCGAGAAATATCGTCATTGCTAAACTTTGTTAGATCTCGATAAACGACATATCTGGTCGAAACCAAATTGAGAATTAATGTTACATGACTGATGATGGTGTAATGTGTCTGGCTTGCTAAATGTGTTTTTCTGCATTCAGGTTTCATTCAAGCCTTATTACTATTAGAATTATTACAAGATGTTAGATCTCAAGTTTCCTAGCACGGTTTTATCATACAGAAACCCTAGCGACGTGTTCTTGTTTGGCCAAAAGGGGTTAAAAAGGAAATTAAACCTCTGTCATCCACACCTTAAGCAAATCAGTCAATTCCCGATTTGTGCAGCAAATTCAATTGAATACTAAAGCGATGCGAACCCAGTTCATAGCCCTCTTCTAGAAAGCTCTCAGCTCCCCGAGAAATCAGGACTGTTGTGAATAAAACAACGCGAGTTATTCTTCCTTCAGAGCTTTGCAATTCAGAAACCGATGCGAAAGAAAATATGCCGCGCGCTTCCTCAGGATGTTATCTATCAATTTATCATTCGCCTTACTAATGGTCGAAATTTAAGTTCACTAAACCTCATGAATATTTTATTCCCAGGTACTTCACTAATGGATTTGCCGGGTTTAACAAATCGTGCTCGCGTACGTTATGAAATTAACAGTAAACTTATTCTTGAAAAACGGGTTCTCTGCCCATGGTGGCACCTGGAAGGAAAATGTAATTTAAACAGGATGCCTAGCATTATGTGTTCTCGCCCCCTTGGGACCGGAGTAATTCAGCACCGGGCGATGGAAATGCGGATGATATGGTGCCATTCGTTCATTTGCGATTCCTTCTGGAGCATGTTTACGGTAACAAGCTCGTGTACCAATAATCTTTACCGTGCTCAATCGTCTTTTCGGGGTGTGCTCCCTTTAAGATTTCTTCAAGTAGATGCAAGTCCAGGTAAAATCGGATTTACTGCAGTGATGATTTAGAAGAGAGGGCTCGTATATTTTCATTCGCTGCTCACTTTCGGTTCTATGTTCCACTCGGCATTTTGGATTTGCAGAGCTGGTGTATTTTAAGTTCTTGTGCGTATGGTTGGGTTTTATAAGCCAAATAGGAGATGGACAACATCAAGTAATGGGCATACACATTTAATGAAAGCTTTACTGATACAGAAAAGAGGAATACACTCAGGGGTGAATTGAATCTGACAGGACTCTGTGTGTACAGGGTTGGGTTTGGTTTTCACGGGCCCTATCTGGCGAACATAAGCCAAACAGGAGATAGACAACATCAAGTAATGGGCATGCACATTTAATGAAAGCTTTACTGATACAGAAATGAAGAATACACTCAGGGATTAATTGAATCTAACAGGACTGTGTGTACAGGGTTGGGTTTGGTTTTCACGGGCCCTATCTGGCGAACATAAGCCAAACAGGAGACAGACAACATCAAGTAATGGGTATGCACATTTAATGAAAGCTTTACTAATACAAAAAAGAGGAATACACTCAGGGATTAATTGAATCTGACAGGACTCTGTGTATACAGTGTTGTGTTTGGTTTTCACGGGCCCTATCTGGCGAACATAAGCCAAACAGGATATAAACAACATCAAGTAATGGGCATGCACATTTAATGAAAGCTTTACTGATACAGAAAAGAGGAATACACTCAGGGGTGAATTGAATCTGACAGGACTCTAGTGTGTGCACGGTTGGCTTTGGTTTTCGTGGGCCATAAGTGACTAAAATCGGCCAAACATAAGATAGACAACATCATGTAATGGACATGCACACGTAATGAAAGCTCTACTGACCCAGTTAAGACGAATACACACAGAGACAAATCGAATCTTACAGTAATCAAGCCTTCAAGGCCTGTGTAACCAACAGCTCACAAATTGCCATCGTAGTGGGCTAACCCTTTGAGACATTTGTGATTGTAGAGAATTCATTGTGCTCCATGTTATTATTGTGTAAGCGCCTTCTCTTGCATTTGTATTTTCACGACATGAACTACGTTAAAGGTTTTCCCATAGATTGTGAACACATTAGCGTGATATGGAAGTTTGGAAAGGTGGGGAGCCAGCTCAAGTGGGATTTCGTTATCCGACCGTAGTTTAAAATAACATTTTAGTGTCCTCGGATCTTTCACTTCGGGTTTGATCCCGGACGTCGTCAATAGCCCGTTGTGTCATTCCTGTGTGACGTCAATTAAAATTCCTACTTAACTAACAGAAATTGTGACTTGTTCTTTAAATGAAATCGAGAACAAAAAATATATTTCTGTCCAGCCCAGTTGGAGTTCTGACTGAGAATGTTTGGTCGCAGTGGGTTTTATTATGTCTAACAACGTCACGTAAACGGACATACACTCTAGGAATGCCTTATTGACGATAGGATGTATATTAAAAACTGTAATGTTTCTACAGCTTCTCTATAATTCAATATTTTCCCCCTTCTCGCTTTGTTATAGAATTAAATAGAATTCTAAACACACTAAACATTTCTTTTATTCTAAGGTTCTTTTAAAGTGAGTGAAATTATATATTTACTGCAGATAAATGAAATATAATTGCAAAAATCATCATTTTCCCTTCAAATGAAATATTAAATATTGCTACGCTACTTCAAAAAATGTACATAAATGTAAAACCACACATCAAGGGACCAATAAAACAAATTTAGTATAAAATATGCAATTTAGCATGAATATTTAAAATGTTACATAGAAAATTACATAAACTAAACTAAAATACTTTAAAATTTAGTTTTATTAATAAGTATCTTGTGTGCTAAGTTCTTTTATTTATGATGTGCGACCAATGATCTCTTCGGTATTATAAAGGGCGAACCGATGTTTATTTTGGTAGGTAGGCAATTAATTAGCACTGGAGAAACACAACGAGCTAATGTCGATGGTCCATAATCGATCCTAAAAGAAAAGATCGATGACAACACCACGTAATTTTGATCCACGTACAGGTTACAAATCTAGATTCCAAACTTATATGGTTTCTAGTCCACAGATCTCTCTATTTGACATAGATCCTAACCGTCGTCAATTGCCCGTTCTGTTGCTTCAGACTGAAATAAATTGAGCAACCAGCCTAACATTTACGGTTTTTATAAAACCTAGACAAAACACATTAAGAGCCTTAACTTGCTCAATTCAAACTTTATAATAAAGTAGAGGCAATCTGCACTTGGCATAAATAAGGGTTCGCTTTTATCTTATATTATTTATGAGATGCTTTAGTAGGTGGGTATTTTCTCTAAAAAAAACCACTAAAATGGATTCAAGACTGTCCTACACCTCTGAAACAGATTATAGCCATCGGTGAATACAGCACGGATGTCTGGAAACTAAACATGCATATAAATGTAACTAGTTGAATAGAATATAAATTTAGCAGCAGGAATACTATTGAGTCATAGAATGAATTCCATATTCCATGGAAATACTTATAGATAAAATGTTTTAAGAAATTCGCAACATTTTTCACCATTGGGTTATAGTAGATTTATAATCTGAAAATATAACATATTCATTTGTCGAATTACTTCATCATATAAATCTTGAACCTCACTTAAATCGCTTAATATATCCGGGAAGTTATTATTTCCCCTCTCAAAATCCCTTCAACCATTTTTCTTATTGCTTTCACTGCCAAACGCTATTTTCGAAAAAACAAACACCGATTTAGTCGAGCGATCTTCCGCAAACTCTTGTATTTTTTGCTCCTCGCAGTCTTTAGGTTCATCAACTCTTAAATATGTCCCAGAGGAAATAAGGAACACTATTCACTGGAATGAAGTGAGGAAATTTTTCTCCGAGCTTCAAAAAAGTGCAAAAAACCGCACGCCGTATTGAGCTGCAAATTATTCATGCCATCCCTGGAGAAAAATTAAAACCCTGATATGCGCACCCTGCAGGGCAATTCGACGCTATTATTTATTTCCGAGATCGAAACGTCTCTGGAGTTTCATTA
Source organism: Metellina segmentata (assembly GCA_947359465.1). NCBI lineage: Eukaryota > Metazoa > Arthropoda > Arachnida > Araneae > Tetragnathidae > Metellina > Metellina segmentata. The sequence continues at coordinate 58,266,229 of OX375884.1, read as the reverse complement.
TGATGTGTGCCCGGGCAAAGCATGCACAAAATTTCAGTATTTGCCATAGTTCTGTGAAAATACACCGATCAAAGATTCCCATGTGGAAACCCTTTTAATCAGACTTCCCGAAATTTATAAGTTCCCTGCATTCTTCCACAGACTATTGGAAGCAGGGGAGATATTGCTTGTTTTTGAATTTTGGGGACTTTGGTAACGTCATTGTTTAAAAGTTTGCGGAAGTTTTGCAGATGATGTGGAAGACTAATTAGAAAGCGCTGGGTGGTATAAGCTGTACTCGTTATTATTAGTTTCTTTATAAATTTAGTATTACGGTTTCTAATTTCAGTTAAAAAAATCAGCGTAGTGTTAAGGCTGGTGATCAAGTACTCTCTAATTTCAGGGACCGTATTGAAAACAGGGGAGATTGTGTTTTAAAATTTTTATTCAGTGTGGAAGATTTGTAGCGCCGTTGTTTAAAAGTTTGCGGAAGTTTTGCATATGATATGGAAGACTAATTAGAAAGCATTGGGTGGTATAAGCTGTACTCGTTATTATTAGTTTCTTTATAATTTTATTACGGTTTCTAATTTCAGTTAAAAAAATCAGCGTAGTGTTAAAGCTGGTGATCAAGTACTCTCTAATTTCAGGGACCGTATTGAAAACAGGGAAGATTGTGTTTTAAAATTTTTATTCAGTGTGGAAGATTTGTAGCGCCGTTGTTTAAAAGTTTGCAGACGTTTTGCAGAGATGTGTGTAATATTAATAAGATATAACGTTGGAAGTATAACTTGCACTCATATTTATTATCATTTTGCTGCGGTTTTAATTTCCGGTAATAAGGTAGCTCAATTTATGTCTCAACAGAACAACAATGGTTATAGTTCGGTGATCAATTCCTCAGTACAAATTTCGGCTAGATCTATAGAATAATTAAAGTATTTATACACAGATCAAAAATACTTCTGCGTAAACCCTTTCATTCAGATGATTTATAAGATTCCTGTACAATTTCAGACTATTGCAAACAGAATTTGCATTTATTCGTATATTCGTATCCAGTGAGGTAGTTTTATAAAGTCATTGTTAAAAAGTCAGAGGAACTTCTACAAATTATGCATAAAACTAAACAGATACCTTTAGGCTCAGGCGCATAGTTATATTCAGTGTTCTGCAACACAACTCGAAGCAATAGCAATTGTTCTGCAGGCATTTTGCCCGAATTTCAGAAACTGCCGTAAAATAAAAAAAAGACGTAAAACACAATTATCGACTAAATCTGTATAACATATTTATAAAAAAACAACAATATTAATTAACTTACTTTATTTAAAACCTTGGCATACTTTCAGTATTTGCAATTCTGTCGATAACTTTTGAAGTTAAATATTTTGTCATTGACATAGAACATGTGTTTTTTATAAAGTGTTTGTGGTGATTTGGCGCGGTGTAGGGAGGTTTCTCCGTAGCTAGAGAAGAAAAAAAAAGTAAAAGCAAGGAGCGCGCTTTGCACTGCAGAACATCAAACATCATAACTAATGGTTGTAAAAAAACGACCACAATTTTGATAAAATTAAGGACAAAATTGTTCTGAAAAAGACTTTGTTCTGCGACGAACTTCGTAGTTTTAAGCACTTTCTGCTCCCGGGTAGTTGGGTAATGCCTAAGTTGTGATCAATATTACTTTACGTTATCCCATTTCATGTAAAATGTTCAACGTATGGAAGAAACAAATTATAAATTCCCTCAGATCAAGTGGGTTCATAATCACACCGAAGCACCAAAACAGAAATCACTGTTTAATCCCCATTTAAACAGTCATTCAAATTGCTAAATTTGACTCAAGTGTCTGAAGTTTCAAAGGAAAGCAAAAACCGAGATGAAATCAACACCACAATTGTGCATTACATGAACGAAAAAAATGAACACAAAATAACAATCTCAAATTTCTCCGTATCGGTATCAGATTTTACTTAAAAAGACGCTCCCAGGAACTTTTATTTTTCACATTTATTATCGCAATTTAGCCAATTGCTGCTAAAATAACGAATAACCCCAAGAGTAACTAATACTTTCATTAGTTTCCGGAGAAAAAGTGAGGTTTCGTACTTCTTAACGAGATAGGGAAATTATTATTTATGACTGAACGGGAAATTTGTGAGGATGCATGGATATAAAGGAGCGCTTCTCGTGCGTAACGGAGATATCGTGTATTCATAACACACCTAGTGATAATTTTTTTCAAGAGGCAAACCAATTAAGTGTGCTTGGGCTAGCACCACCTGTTTGAGTCACGCCGTAACTAAAAGTATCGCTAGAAAAATCGGGATGACCTTTTCACTATATCCATACTAAATAGACTCGAGACTTGAATACTAAAATGGCTTAAAATAATGCAGAGTTGCTTTCAAAAAGATGTGAGAATGCAGTTCTGAAATATAATAATCTGGAAGATAAGCCAGTTGCCATTAGGATCAAAATATTTCCTTGTCCAGCTCGTTGGAGTTGTGAAAGTCAATTAGAGCGTCTTGATCGTGAGTTGTTGAGAATAAGGAATTTATTTTTTGTCGCCTATTATAAATCAACATGAAAAATAAGGTGGGAAAGGTATAGAGTGTGGTGTGTTAAAGTTTTGGTTAAAGATTTGATAATTTGGGATCTGTAAAATTATATTCAACACGTTCATAAACTTCAATTTAAGTTCTTTGATAAAATATTTTATTACAAGAAGTGTGCAAAGCGAGTTGTTTTTGTTAGAAATTTAGATTGTTTGGGGGGTGAAAATTATTTCGACTTGTAAGTTTCATTTCTATACAAACTTGTAATACTTAGTACCTTATAAGTTTTGTAATTATTGAAGATCTGGATATTTTTATTCAAGAACAAAATTTAACGAATTTAAATGTACTGATAGATCGAGAGTGTAGTAGTAGAGATAGCATTATCACATACATTTTGTGAATTATTTACTCCCATGCAAAAAGGGTTTTTAATAACTCACTTATATAATGACTTAGTTTATGAAAAGAGAATTGTTACAGAACTGTAAATATAAACATGTTTTTCGTTAATTAATGTTCTCCATACTTTGAAAAGAACATACACCTGTGCTAATTATAGAACTGCTTACATGATACCTTGTATTAATATTAAAAAGTATTTTGAAATAAACACTGAGCGTTTATAATGTGTTTAATTTCTGGTGTAGCTTCAGTCACTAAACATGTTATATAATTAAAGGGGTCTGGGACTCAAAATATGAATAAAAGTCCAATTTTTTTTATTATCTTAAAAAATAATATAGATCTTTCTGAATAAAATGACTCCTCAAAATTGTTTTTACAAATTGTTTAAATAAATTTGCATACGTAGAACCGAAAATATCGAACTTTTTACAAACATGACAGCTGCAAATCCAATGAGCCTTAATAATTTTAAACGTTCTTTTTCTCCTTTTGTGTAAAATGGGATTTCACTAGTAAAAATCGATATAACTTAAGAACTACTTGTCATAAATGAATGAAATTTTCAACATTTACTTTTAAAATATATTTCTTTAATTTTTCTTCAGCAATTGTGTGTATAATTATTAGTTTTTTTTAAAAATAATTTTTCGAACTTTGTATACTATGTATTTTATAAAGTTCTTTAACAAATATTTTTTTCAATTTTTTCTAATTGTTTTAATCAAAAATCCCGAAGACAATTTATAGCATGAAATAGAAGTTAATTAATGCAAAAAAAAGTGATTTGTTATAAAACATTTAGCGATATATCAATTTTACCCAACGTCAAAATTTTGACATTTTTCAAATTTTAATAAATAAAATTGTAAAGCTTTGAAAATATTAAATAGTTATAATAATTTCAAAATACAATGTATACCTACAGAAAAAAATTTCAGAACAAAAACTTGAAAACTGAAGATTTTAGAATTTTGAGTTCAGACCCCCTTAATCAATATTCGACACATACGTTGAATAGGAAATACATGTGATAATTACAGTACTGCTTATATAATAACTTGTATTAATATTAAAAAGTATTTTGAAATCTATTCTGAGCGTCTATGATGGGTTTTATTTAGATGTAACTTTTTTCAAGCACTAAACAACGAATTCCATTGATCTCTAGTATGACTTCCTCAATTTAAATACTTATACTATAGTAGATACTAAAGTCTGTCTACTATTTATACTATAGTAGACAGATAGTAGATAAGTGTATCCACCACAGTAGACAGTGTATATAAGTGTAATCCTCTGACACCATTGATCTCCAGTATGACTTCCTCAATTTAAATATTTATACTTGGCGAACAATTCGCTTGAGGCTTCATAAATACAATTAACGTATATAAAGTTAACTCTGTAATAGACAATGAAACGCATTCTGTAACGACAAGGTATTGAATTTGCCAACTATTTACAAAATTCACCTAAGCATAGACGCGCAGAAAATAATATCTCACTCGATCACACTGTCAAGCAACGCACATTGAATCGCATGAAAGTGAATAATGTCTACAACCATCACGCCGGTCGACTGCTCGACAAACTATTCTTTCCCGTATTCAAATTAGTATTGTGGCCGACAGCAGACATAACAGCACGTTCTGCCTCGGTTGCATAATTGGGAAAGTACAGCCATCATGATGGATGGGATGGAGAACTGATAGCGTAATCACTGAAGAGTAATACATCACGAGTTTGTCACACAGCCCTATCTTGTTTCAAGCGTGCCAAGCCTCCTGAAATTTTGATTCATACAAATTTATGACTCTTCACACCAGAAAGCAATTGCGGTGCTTCAACATTTCCAGTGTCCCGACTGTCAGATGATTGCATGCCATAACCAGGAATAATATGCCTTGTTAGCTTGGATTTGTTACAATGCCCTTTGGGTTCGTTCCAAGATTGGGTTCGCTGAATATGACTTTCGCTCTTCAGGTGTGTGGGAAAATAAAATTGATTACCTAACGAACATGATGCTTTTTTTTTTGTCTCGCGTAAATTAATTTGTCTGGATAAATTAAGTAAAGCATCAGTATATAATGAAGATGATGTATAATTAAGGAAACACATTCATTAAAATAGCTGTTGTTTTGATGTTTTCAAATTCCTCCTAGTGACATTGACGAGATATTTCGTCCATGATCTTACGAATTTTGCTAACGACGAGATATTTCGTCCATGATATTACGAATTTTGCTAACGACGAGATATATCGTCATTAAGATACTTTCAATTTTTTGATGATGAAGAAATCAAGATATGGTCAGTTTACTTCTTATGATGAGGTTTCTTGTCCATCAAGATCTACGGATGGTTTTGCTAATGACGAAATAACTCGTCAAGATAACCATTAGGTACTTCTCCAAGAGCATAAAAACATTTTTTGATCATATATCAACGTATTTTACATCCTGATATTATAAACACTCTTTCAAGTAAAAATAATTCTACATAATTGGGGTTTTGAAAGTGCTCAAAACATATTATGCTGTGTTCAAAAAATGAAATAACCCCCCAAAAAAGATTGATTGTTCAATTGTTAAATATTTTTTTAAATCTAAATAAATTTAGATAGCCTCAAAAAACGTTTCGAAATTATGAAGATAAATCAAATAATGTACCAAAAGCATTATATGTTGCTACCTCCCGCAAATAAATCATAGTGTGGAATTCTACCGAATTACGGTGTGTTGATACCTTTATTTATATTCAGATTAATTGTTAATTATTATATTCAGTATCAAAATGTCTAATTGAATTTAATAAAAGAACTTAGTTCCAGTTGAAAAATAGGATTTTTCAGCTGTGAATAGCAATTTTACAAGCAATGATAAATTATCGAGATAAATTTATTATTTATATAGAAATATTTCCATCACAAAACATTCATAGATTCATATCTTTATTTAACATTCTTATAACATTTTAAATATCGCTTTCCATTAGTCTAAATGTGTTCGGATACATATGTAATTTAAAAAAGAAAATGCAAAGGTATTATTAAAGTATAAATATTTCTCTAAGATAAAATGTATCCATCTTCATGGTGTAAAAAAAGTATTCTTTAAAACATCAACATCAAGAATATCGAATTATTACATTTTATGTTTAAATATTTTTCATTATGCACTGGTTAGTTGCATTTTGCGTACCTATAATAACGATAAGTGCTGTTTAATAAATGAAATATTTTTCAAAAAAATAGATATATTTTTATTTACATGACAATAAATGCGACATAGAGAGTCTTCGCGACAGACGATTTTTTAAAACACACACACATCTCATTTGTCTTTAAAAATAAAAAGAATTAAAAGAAAATTACTTCAGACTGCATTAAAGTCTCGAATAATGCACTTTAAATGATTTTTGCTGAGAAAAAAATATTTGACCCCGACCTTTTTTCTCAGCCGAAAGAAGTTAACACTTGCTTTCGGTCGATATTGCTTTCGTTTACAACAAATAATGATAACACCGCGTAAAGAAAGAACTTAAGCAGCGTCAGTTAAACATAATAAAAAGTGTAATTGGTGCACATGAACGCTAATTGCATGTACACTCTCTCTAAAAAGAAATTCCGTTACGTCAAATTTTGTTACTCAGGAAGTATCTTTAACATGCACCGATTCTGTTTTTAAGAGGTTTTGTTTTCTTGGTGTTTATTTTTAGTATTTTGTGAAAGGCATTTTGTCTCAGCAGTTTAAGAGTTTGGGAGGAAATTTAAAATAAAAAAACGGAAGAACCGTGCACAGTTTCATCTCGTGAGTATCAGGTTTTGAACCAAAATAAAGCTCGAATTCGGGTACTAAATTAGCTTTATTATTATGATTGATAAGTGTGGTTAAAATTGCAAAACGTTTATTGAAAAATTAGGCATCAAAATGCATAGCAAGGTTTCCCACTTTCATGTGTGATACCTGCCGGATTACGAAAGATTGAAAAGTAAGGAGCCACACGTTTTAGTTCGGGTGTTTAGTTTTGCATTTTCCGGTAGATATTTTAATTGTCGTCGCCTTAGACACTGACTGTGATCCGGGATGAAACACGAAGGGAATGATCCTAGGACAACACCACGTAATTTTGAATCAAGATCAGATTAGGAGGTCGCACCTGAGATGACACCCCACTCTCCAAATTTCCAATCCACGCCAACGTAAGGACATTTGAAGCCACGACAGATTTAACGTTCAACAGCCGAATTTACACGGCCCATGGCTTCTATGGAATAAGGGTTGAAAGATTAGAAGTGCTCAACAGCAAAGAGATTTTGACCAAAGTCCGCCAAACACAGGACAACGAGAGACGAAAAAAACGCATAAAGAAGAAGTGCGGGTGAGGTCAAAACTGAAGGGAGGACAGATCATTCGGGTACATCGGGATTTCGATGCCCGTACTCTCCTAAATGATATGTGACGCTAAGGGCTGTATTAGTTCGTGGGAAGGGGAAGGAGCTGATAAAAATAATATATTTTGGGGGTATTATTTATTAGTCATTAATGTGATGTAATATTCGTAATAAGACTTATAATAGGGAGTTAATCCTCTGTTGTGGAAATCTCAAATATCCCCTAATATCAATTTTGTAAACTAGCCCTTAATTTACAGTTTTTAGGGTTAATAATTCGAAAAAATTTGCTCAACCCCACAAATGTTCTTCCACAACATACCGAGCAATTTCCGGGTAGTAGCTGTCAAATGTTTAAACATGTCATTCTCCAGGCTTTTGTAGGAATTCATTAACCTTCGGAGGAGTTCACAATGATTACACTTTGCATCCTGAAATTTTCTCTGCCTTACTTCTAACCAATTTCTCACCTTCTTGACCAATAGAATCCTGTCAAGAGGTTCTATTCTAAGCTATATATTTCCAATGGATTCTAATCCATGAATATGATAATGATTACAATGGATTATAATGTAAGGAAATGAGCAATGTAAGGAAATGAGCGATGGAATCTAACCAAATAATTCTATTCTAAGTAAAGGAGCAATAGACTGTTTCCAAATAAGTCTATTCTATAGAATGGGCTTCTAGAATCGTACCAAAGGCCTTGAACTCGTCATCATCAAATAGTGATAATATATTGTGGCGAGCTATCTAGTCATTAGCAAAATTGTTCGGATCTTGACGGGCGAGACATCTAGTTGAAACCGCTTGAGGGTTGAGTACTTGTTGAAAGGTAAAAGCGACACTACATTATTCAGAAATCTCCCGACGATCGAAGGGTTAACTAATATGGGTTAAATTTTGACATCTTTATCAATGGACATTACATCCAATTAGAGTTCCATGCATATGTGGTCCGAGAAACGTTAAACCCTAGTCCTAAGTGAAGAAATGTGTTTTTTTTCCGGATATAAATTCATAATACCCAGTCCATGTCAATCTTTATCGATGAACATTACATCCAATTAGAGTTCCATGCATATGTGGTCCCAGAAACGTTGAACCCTAATCCTAAGTGAAGAAATGTACTTTTTCCGGATATAAATTCATAATACCCAGTCTATGTCAATCTTTATCAATGAACATTACATCCAATTGGAGTTCCATGCATATGTGGTCCGAGAAACGTTGAACCCTAGTCCTAAGTGAAGAAAAGTGTTTTTTCCGGATATAAATTCATAATACCCAGTCTATGTCAATCTTTATCAATGGACATTACATCCAATTGGAGTTCCATGTATATGTGGTCCGAGAAACGTTGAACCCTAGTCCTAAGTGAAGAAATGTATTTTTTCCGGATATAAATTCATAATACCCAATCTATGTCAATCTTTATCAATGAACATTACATCCAATTGGAGTTCCATGCATATGTGGTCCGAGAAACGTTGAACCCTAGTCCTAAGTGAAGAAATGTATTTTTTCCGGATATAAATTCATAATACCCAGTGTATGTCAATCTCTATCAATGAACATTACATCCAATTGGAGTTTCATGCATATGTGGTCCGAGAAACGTTGAACCCTAATCCTAAGTGAAGAAATGTATTTTTTCCGGTTATAAATTCATAATATCCAGTCTATGTTTGCTGTCTTTGAGACTTATAACTGTTTTAATAGAAGTAAAATAACTTTCTCTAGTTTAATGTTATTAGATGTAAAACTCTTTGGGTATGTTGTACATCACAAATCTATGGTTATCAAATTAAAAAGCAGGCACTCAAAGCCGTAAAACCCCCAATCAAATGCAAACCGTGGATTTCAGAGGCAACAAAATCCCTGGTTTCTGTAGACAAGCTTTCGTTTGCAATGTTTCTTGTGCTTTATGTGACTAACTTATCAGAATATTTCTCTGTGATAATACCACCAGAAACGCGATAACTCGCTTTTGTCGAAGTAAAAATATCATCTGTGTGTATCGTTCCGTGCCATAAGTGTTTGGAGAAAGTTCCGTTGATTCATTTCGGTTCGGCTACTAATTTAAGAGTATGCGATAAGGATACATCTTTCGTTGGCATATAACAGTACTGTCAGTCAAGTAAAAGAAAATTTGTGTCGCTTGTCACAATTATGTTGGTCGAGAAAAAGATATATCAAGAAAATGATGTGTCTCATAAAAATATTTATTGTTGTGAAGAGAATTGGTGTCACATATAACAATGCTGTCGGTCGGCGTAATATTAGATTATGTAGCATATAAAACAATTGTAGGTAGAGTAGATAATTGGTGTCGCATATCACAATACTATCAGTCAAATAAAGGTTAATCTTCGGAACATATAACAATGATGTCGTTCTGAAAACGATGATCAGTGTTACATCTAACAATGCTGTTGGTCGAGACGAAAATAAATTCAGTCGCATGTAACAATACCATAGTTAAAAGAATGGTTAGATGTTTCGCATATAACAATACTGTCGCGCGGTCTAGAAAAAGCTAATATATATCGCATATATCAATGCTGTCGTTCGAGTAGAAATAATAAGTGTTACGTGTAGCAGTTCAAGAAAGAGATAATATGTGTCGCTTATACCAAAACTGTCGATCGAGAAGAAGATAATTAGTGTTGCATACAACAATACTGTAGCTTAAAGTAAGGTTAATCTGTGTCGCATATAACAATAATGTCGGTCTAAAAAGATAATCTGTGACGCAACCAACCTTCCAGTGGTTTCGATGAGGTATTTCGTCCAAGATCTGGTCAATTTTGGTTATGATGAAATATTTTGTCGAGACAAAATTTCCCTAATACTTCAAAGTAAATGAAGATCCAAGTAAGCAAAACAAATCGTAGCCATTTGGAACACGTTTTAGCAACAGCTACTCACTACAGGACGTTTTTCAGAAGAAAACTAAAATAATTAGACCAAATTATATTTCATATCAAAATAAGAAAATTGCCCGAATACAAAGACAGACGTTTCCCGTAATATAAACGTATTTTCCTTTCAGGGACGAGTTTGTTTACTTTGCCCGCTTTTTATTTCGTGTTCTATACCGAACGAAATGCTCTCACAATCGGAGGAAGCCTTCGATAAAAGACGAGTTTTGAGAGCGCATTCTTAGATGAGATGGAAATTTTTCATTCTCCGAAGCCTCGCGCGCGCGATACTACGCTAGTTCACGCCGATATATGATGGTTTATACTCCCGGGAATCCACCTTCTATGTGCTCAGAGGGCTTCAGAGCGGTGACATCTTGCCAACATTCCTGTGATTCTCAGTTGGATTTGGATTTCCCGTCTATCTTTCCACGCGGATTTCTTCGCGTGGGTTGAATGCATTCTTCGTGTCTGAAGAATTCTTGCTTCAGGAGTGACGCGTGGGCTCACATGATGCGATTGTGTCAACGTTTCATTGAATGAATTATTATTTTTAAAGAAGAGTAACACACAAAATTAGCTGTGACCGACTGCTTATCAAAATTATATATGTACAGGGTGATTCTACGGTTATGGGAGAAACTTTGAGGGGGGTACAGCTAACTAAAACATACATTTTTCGAATAGGAATGAATGGTCGGAAGTGACGCATGTAGGCATGAACACAAAGTATGAGACAATAACAGAAAAACGTTGTTTATTTACAACATCCTTGCAAAGCGCTTCTTTGCAGCAATGTTTACAATAAATGCTCAAAACTGCGACCACCAACAGTAATACATGCTTGGTAGCGACGAAGAAATGATTGGCAAACAGTTCCAAAGATGCCAGGCACGCGAGCTTGTAGCTGCAATGGATAGTTCATCAACGAGGTCCTCAATTGAGTCAGTTGGAGTCCAGTAAACGATTGTCTTTAGATGCTCCATATGAAATAATCGATGCTCGATAAATCTGGAGAACAGGGTGGCCATCGGACTGGTCCACCACGCAAAATCCATCGTCCCGCAAAACTGGCATTCAGGTAATTGCGGACGACCACGTTGAAATGGGCTGGCGCACCATCATTCAGAAACCACTCGTGATTACGAATGATAGTGGGAACATTTTGCTACAATTGCGGTAAAACCTTTCCAGAAAATCATCAACACTACAAGTTACATCACTACAAGCAATATGTTGCGCAATCCGTCGATTAGACCATCCACCTTCTCGGAGTCCAATTCTCGGCCTCTGTCAAAATCTTCCAGTTGCTTAACTTACTAGCGAACGTTTTCCCAAAGCATAACTCAATTAGAAACGATGTAACACAACAGCATGACTCGAAATGAATTTGCTGCGCTACTGGATGTCTTATTATGCCACGGTAAGCAGCGTGTTTGAGAGCTGCTATGCGTGTGGCGCATGCTCAAATTATTCTGAAATTTGATCATTTGCATCTCCAATGCTGATGTACTACTCCTCCAAATTTCCTTTATACCGGTTTACTCCTTCCAGTTGAAACCTTTTTTTGCCTTAGAGTGTATATATGCAGATAAGAAATGAAATTTCAATTTTGCGCTATGTTTGAAGCATTAATAGAAGCAATATGCCCGGACTGAAGTTTAGAAAAATAAAGCTCAATTTTATAAAAATTAACATAATCCATCTTCGAGGCATCTTTTATTAGAATTTGGTAAGTAAAACTTAAACAAAATCAAAGATCTGAAAAGTTACCATTTTATCACGAGTAGAGTAATGGTTTTAGTAATTTTAAAGAGAAAAAGATAGATAATTTTGTAATACTCTAATCTTATCTAAACATTTAATGAAATACCCAATCCTCGCTCTTCAGCTTATAAGTATGACTCTTGAGTACTGAAAACATATCAAGTTCATATCTACTTTATTTTGTGATTAAAGGTACCTAGATATCTATCTACATTTAACTTAAAACTCCCTTTAATTCTTTGAGGGTTTCAAGCGTATGTATTCAATCTAAAACCTGTAGTCTTCCCTGCATGACAAATAACCAGTTTTGAAAAGGGATTAGTGCATGCTAAATCTGTAGTGACCTGAAATATCCTCACGTGTAGAAGTTTTGAAATTTGGGTCTGACCTAGTTTCGAAATTACTTGGCGCTGTCCTCTGATATTTCATTTTATGATTGATCCCGAACAGTCACCAATAACCCGTTATATTACTCCAGAGTTAGACTTTAATTATAATACTTATCTACCTCCAACAAGCTTTGACCTTCACCCAAATAATCTTTCCAGTGATTCTTCCAAACAATATATGTGCTTAATGAGTGTGCTGTGGAGAAAACCAATACTACACTTTTCTACAAAGTCGAATATTCCACGGCGGCGGAGTTTTTAAGCATGTAAACACCCTGATGACCAAAGTTTCAACTTAGAAAACATACATCGATGCATTTAATTGAGAAAAGCTTAGAATATTTTCAATTATGATTTTAACATGCAATTTAAATATTAAGTTAACCACCTTTGTGGGATATTTAGATTTTTATTTAAACCAGGGGTGTTCAACCCTTTGGGCTTGCCTGGGCAGCATTAAGTCAAAATGGTTAGGTAGTTAATTAACATCTCACTTCAACAAATTAACGGTCTATTGGTGACGGTCCTGGGTCAAGTTGGTTGGTTTTTTGAGGTTTTATGGCGCAAGGGCTATATTTGGCCTTGCTGTGCGGGACACACCACATACAATACCAAGTAATAGACACATACAATAAACGTTTTACTAACGCAAAGAGAGAAATACACCCAGGGAGGAATTCACCTGGTAATCGATCTTGCGCCGCCTACAGCTCGAATGTTGCTTCCGCAATGGATATTTCCACTGAGCCCCGTAAACAGGGAAAGAGCTGAGGACTAGGAATGCGACATCGACAGCAAAACATCGACGTTTTGAAACATCGATGTTCAAAATTAAAACATCGATGTTTATAATACATCGCCCCAAAAACATCGATGTTTTTTAAATTCAGTGTATTTAAACTCCTTCCCCCCCCCTCCATTTCTTAAAACAGGTTTAGCAACTAGTGATGCTACATCGACAGCAAAACATCGATGTTCAAAATGAAAACATCGATGTTGATAATCAATTGACCCCAAACCATCGATGTTTTTAAAATTCAGTGTATTTAAAATTTTACCCTTATTTCTTAAAACTGGTTTAGCAACTAGTGATGCGACATCGACAGCAAAATAGCGATGTTCAAAATTAAAACATCGATGTTGGTAATACATCGCCCCCAAACCATCGATGTTTTTAAAATTCAGTGTTTTTAAACTCTTTCCAATATTTATTAAAACTAGTTTAGCAACTAGTATTGCGACATCAGTTCCAATACATCGATGTTTTTTATAAAACATCAATGTTTTGAAAACATTGACATCGATGTCGCATCCCTACTGAGGACTACACCATATATTTTTAACCATAATCAGATGACGAAATAAACCTGAACTGACCTCCCCATTTCTAAACTTCCATACCACGCCAACGTGTGGACGCTTGAAGCTATATCAGAATCACCACAACTTTCTTAAAATATTATATTTTTTAATATGACGCTAAAAATAGAGCTGATGAACATGAAACTGAAAGGTAGTTAATCAATTAACGTTGTACTGGAGCAACACAACGGGTAATTCGAAACGATACGGTACCTATTCCGAAGAGAAGGATCCAAGAAAAACACATCGGAATTTTGAACCACAGTCGGATGAAGAAGACAACGCCGGCACTCCTACTCTTCTACCTTTCTCACTAAGGGATGGTGTAAAAAGAGAGGGATATTTGACCACGTTTTCGTGAAACAATGTTTGGTTCGATAGAAGTAGTTGTAGTTTTAAGTGATTTCTCTAGGAGCACGTCAGAAAGGTTTTATCTATACCCCCTCCCCCCCCCCCCACTTCATTCTTTGAAAGTAGTAGCTCAGGTGTTGGCGTAGTCATCGGATCGTGGTTCAAAAATTGTATGCGTTGTCCTTCGATCTGTTCTTTCGAGATTGATCCCAAAGCTTCATTAATTTTAGCCTGTGTTGCTTCAGTGCGACATTGATTCAGTTACCAACCAACCCGTGAAAATAATTGTTAACAATTGTATATGTGTTACATCTAAAGCTCGAAAGCCGTTAATGTGCACATTACGTAGCTAATCTGCAGATTGACTGATTTGCTCCGTTAAGGGGATCCGGGACACAAAAATCGTAAAATTTTCGAAATTTTTTTTTTTGTCATTTAAGAAATTCTCTGTGTTTTATTGCTTAAAATGACGTCTAAATCATGTTTCTATCTTAATAAGAAGTAGAGATATAATAATTTTTGTGGGGCGTTGTTTTGAAAATCTAACACTCTTGACAGTTGTTGTCATGGCAACAACATCTGTCTTTAAAACTTTAAATGCGTTTTTCTCCATGAATTTTTTTTTCCAAGATTTCCTGTATTCAAACTGCTATAAGTCGAAAACCGATAAAGTTTAAGAGTTAAAATTTGGAATACATCTTTTTCAAACATTATACTTTAATTTTAATTCAGAAAATGTGAAACAAATATTTGCTTTTAAAAATATGACTTTTTAAAAAAAATACCTTAAAATTTTCAAAAATTTTCATTCAAATATTTTTTATTTTTTATTAAATTAATATTTTTTAAATTGCTGAATCAAAATTAAAGTTAATAAATTTGTGAATAATTTACTGCAAGAATTTTGAAAATTGATCAAGAATATTTTGAGTTTTAGCAATTTAAAATGACCCTTCTTTTTTCAAAACAAATTCATTTAAAATCTTTAAAAAACTTTTGGAAAAATTTTATGTAGTGATTTTGCTTATTAGTTAGATGGGTAATCAGTACAAAAAAAATTCAAAATTCAAAATTAATTAATAAAATGGTTTTTTTTTCAATGTGTCCCGGACCCCCTTAATGTGCGGAATCAAGAGTTTCCGTATTTAACCTAGGTAATGTGCACATTAACGGCTTCCGTATCGTTAAAGTTCAAAAGTTTGTTTTTCTCATTTCATTTCCCAACAGCTTCCTTCCCTCTCTCACTCCACTTTGAGTTTGGTTTCTCCTGTTTCTCTCATTTCCTTTCCCTACACCATCCCCCTTTTGATTCTTTAGATATCGAAAAATTAATAAATAACATTATGTTAATTTCCTTAATTGTAATAATATTTTAAACCGATTCATTCTTTCTATTATAGTTTTTTAATTGATTGATGATTGATTCTCTCAACTAATTTGTTGATTGTTTGATTGTATTAACTTAATTCTTTAGGTATCGAAACATAAATAAATAACATTATGTTATTTAAGCGTACAGAGACGTTGCTATTTTTTCAGCAAATATCTTATTTTCATTTTAACCAGTGCGTAGTAGGTAATGTATAGATTATCTAGGTAATTTGCAGATTTGTTCCAGCAAAGATCTTATTTTCACTTTAACGAGTGGCTAGTAGGTGACATGCAGATAATCTAGGTAATTTGCAGATTACCTAGGTATTTTGAGAAATGAAACAATTTTCGGCACTTTAACGGACCACCCTAGTTAATCTGAACATTACCTAGATAATCTGTAGAACAACTGATTACTGCACTTTAGCGGTAACATATACACCCAAAGAGTGATGTCATAAATAAGGTAGGACTGTGAAGCGAGAGATATTTATCACTGGGGAAAGTGATTATTTTAATCATCGCCTCACTGGAACAACACAACGGGCGGTGGTCCTGAATCAAACCTGAAGTGAAATATCTGAGGACAACACAACTTAATTTTGAACCACTGTCAGAATGATGAGGTCACACCTGAGCTGATACCTGATAACCCACTCTGCAAAGTTCCACACCACGGCCAGCAAGGACATTTGAGGCGAAAACAGATTTAACTTTCTCGAATGTCTTTGTTTTGATCAAGTTACTAATTATCAACCCTGAAATTGCGAGTTAGTAACGTCAGGGTTGTGAGTAGTAACCTCAAGATTAGGTTAACAGTAACAATTAGGTAACAGTTAGTAACCTCAGGGTTACAATGCGATTTAGTATTCACCATGTCTCTTTGTATACGACGGTTTGGGGTTCGATTCGACCTCGCAATTCTCCGCTCTCTAATACGTTACTCTTCTAACCGGATTTCCGCAGTCCTTCACCCTTAGAGCAGTCCTTCACCCCTTGAGCACAATATTGCTAAAAATCACATAATCATGTTAAAAGTTAACGATATTGTTTGACAATATTACAAGGTGTCCATTACCAATGGCGAGATACAATTACTTTGAACTGCTGACTTATACCAAGAATTACATTTAATAGGATGCATCTTTACAATAAATAAAGTTCCCTAGCAAATAATAATAACCTAAAAACACCCACAAAAGGTGAAGAAATGAAATATATCCTTAATAGTTCTAATCAGCTTCAGGACACAAATTGTATTAGTAACGTAAATTGCACTGGAGTAATTAATGATGAAAGACACCTGTATAATTTATCATTGTTGAATACAAAATGTTTACTTACAGCATTTGCATTAAAATATAAGCTGTGACACACATAATGAAAATACATAATTCATGGGATGTTTCTCTCCTCACGTATTATGTATTTTCATACTTATTAGAATTAATAATTTTGGGTAGTGTATGATTGTTCACTCTCGGTATAACTGCTTTAAATAATTAATCTTCTATACAGACATATATACTGATACCAAACGTGTAATTCTATACGTACATTAAAGTAAATTCCATATTAATTGATTATATGCAATCCTTGAGGATGCATTAATGATGGTTTTTGTACCAAGATTTTTGGATCGATGTTGCACCATTAGCATATGTATTACCATCTCCATGCGTGTAATTACATATAATTTTTACACATGAATACTACCTTGAAATGACGTATGACTTTCAGTTATAATATCCCAGTTAGTTATATACAAGTTATAATTTCAGATCATTCAATTCATCCCATAAAAATATGACGTCATCCAACCGAAGTTAACGTATTGTAGTCTTTAGATACGGGTCAATTCTTGGATCGTTACCATTAGCCTGTTGTTTTGCTCCAGTGCGAAGTTAATTAAAATACCTACCCATAAAAATATGACACAAAGAGTAAATAACGCGTAGAATACAGTTTGCATTTGTCATTATACATATTTCTAAATTGTAAACAGTTTTAAGATTATTACTTAAATTGATGTTCATTAACCCTCTTTTTACACGCATCTATTCGTTCTTCAACCTGCAGTCTTCCCTGAATGACTTCTAACCTATTTTGAACTTCTTGTCTAATCGAGTAAGTTCATCCTATATGCAACTACTGTATGTGTCCCTTAAAATTAAAACATATTTTAACAGTCAAGGTTTCAGATATTTCTATCCTTTCAGTTTGATCTTCAAAACATTGCTAAAGACAATCGTATCCTAAATTTTTAACTTAACACATCACATTGATTTTAACCATCATATTTGGTTTTGTACACAATTTTTTTTACAATCAACTGCTGATTTTATTCTGATTTAATTTTACTATCTTCATTTCACAAAACCTATACTTGTTAAACGCTTCACTTTTTGCACCAATTGAAGGAAGTTTCTCATGGCATCTTTCTCAGGTGCATTACAAGATGAAAATTTTTTTGGCAAGCAGTCGTCTTCTCGATTCACTGTCACGCTGATTTTCTTTCCGGATTTGGTTAAAACTAGCAGTAAATAAGAAACTCACTGCATACTTAACTAGACAATGGCGCAGGAACATATTGTACTGTCATTTCCTATTTAGCCCAATGCGTTCCTCAAGAGGACACATTATCATTACATTATGATCAACTAACCATCATTTGCGATTCTTTATCACGATAATTTTTAATTCGGTAATTTTAACTAAGTCGCACTGGAGCAATACAATGGGCTATTGGCGACGATCCGTGATCAATTACTAAGTATTGTTATTTTTTATTTGTTTAAAAATACACGCAAATATAAAGCAGATGCAACGTTCTTTTCTAAAAATGAAACAACTCTTGTGAAGAAAGTTTTATACATACACTCAAATTTGGCATACTATGTTCCTAGAGAACAGTGCGATTAAATTATACTCCATCAGCCATTTTTTTCTGATCTACTATCACGTTTCCCTGTTTACTATTGATTTGTTTAAAGTTACAAGTAAATATGAAACTGACGTTAAGACTAAAAGTAAAACAACTTCACTAGTACACCATTTTAAAGTGTCATCTATACTTGGCACAATACGTCCCAAGTGGACTCATTACGATTAAATTATGATAAACTTATCATCATTCGGTATTCACGATCACGTTTTTTGTAATTCCGAATTTGGGTGAAACTGAAACTGACAGTTCACTTCAATAAGTAAATCAACTGCAGAAGTATATTTTATAATATCATTCACATATGGTACACTATGTCCCAAGAGGAGTCAGTGCAATTAAACTATACTCAATCAACCATTTTTTGCAATTCACAGTATCACGATTATTTTTATTCCTGAATTTTTTCAAACAAGTGCAGTTTACTTTTAAAAGAAGTAAAACAACTACAAAAGTAAACATAAAATTGACAGTATACCGTTATAAGAAGTGAAACAACTACACAAGTACATACAGTCCCTCGTATTTGGCACATGTTTCAAGAGTACAGTGCCACTAAATTAAACTCAACCAACCATCTTTTCCGATTCACTATTAAGTTTATTTTTATTCCGTGTATGTTCCAATTACAAGTTAACATAAAACTGACCAGTTACTTTAAGAACTAAAACAGCTACACAAGTATATTTTATAATGTCCTTCATATATAAAACTACAATAACAGGTTAACTTCATGAGCGAAAGAACTACAAGCAAATATTAAACTGACAGTTTGTTGTTATAAGAAATGAAACAACTACACAAGTTCATATAGTCGCTCGTATTTGGCACATGTTCCAAGAGAACAGTGTCCCATTAAATTGCACTCAACCAACCCTCTTTTCCGATTCACTACCACGTTTGTCTTTATTCCGTATTTGCTTAAAACTACAAGTATAGTTTACTTTCATAAGTGAAAGAACTAGTAGAAAATATGACTGGCCATTGTTTTCCAATATGAAATAACAGTTTGCTGTTATAAGAAGTAAAACACAAGCTCATACAGTCACTTGCATTTGGCACATGTTCCAAGAGGACAGTGCCCCATTAAATTGCACTCAACCAACCCTCTTTTCTGATTCACTACCACGTTTGTTTTGATTCCGTATTTGTTTAAAACTGGAAGTATAGTTTACTTTCATAAGTGAAACAAATGAGTTTGCTGTTACAAGAAGTAAAACACAAGCTCATGCAGTCACTGGCATCTGGCACATGTTCCAAGAGGACAGTGCCCCATTAAATTGCACTCAACCAGCCCTCTTTTCCGATTCACTACCATGTTTGTTTTGATTCCGTACTTATTTAAAACTGCAAGCATAGTTTACTTTCATAAGTGAAACAACTAGCAGCAAATATGAATGGACATTGTTTTCCAATATGAAATGAGTTTGATGTTACAAGAAGTAGAACACAAGCTTATACAGTCACTCGCATTTGGCACATGTTCCAAGAGGACAGTGTCCCATTGAATTGCACACAACCAACCCCTTTTCCGATTCACTACCACGTTTTTTTTATTCCGTATTTGTTTAAAACTGCAAGTATGCTTTACTTTCATAAGTGAAACAACTAGTAGCAAATATGAATGAACATTGTTTTCCAATATGAAACGAGTTTGCTGTTACCAAGTTCATATAGTCACTCGTATTTGGTACATGTTGCAAGAGGACAGTGTCCCATTAAATTGCACTCAACCAACCCTCTTTTCCGATTCACTAGCACATTTATTTTTATTCCGGATTCGTCTCAAACTGCAAGTAAATATGAAACTCCACCGCCACTTTCCCAAGAAATAAAACAACCGCTCCGGAGAATTTCACGCTATCATTTCTCTAATTAGATGCAACCCTAACAGAGGGTTCTCAACCCCATCCCGTGTGATCGAAATACAAGCACTAACGATTCATCCGCCGTCCATGTTACAGATTCCCACCCCAGTACTTCAAGAACGGCGGAAACAGAAAGCATTCGTGACACGCAATTTATCGTCTTCCAAAACACTCCAACGACGTGGGTGCATCCCCAACGCCTGTTCCCTACCTGCGAAAGGAATGCCCTCCCGTGCTGGGTGGTTAGGTCCTTACTCGTTTGAGGAATTCTCATCCCTCTCGATTTGCATCCATAAAAAGTGTGCCCTCTTCCCCAGAAGAGATCAATATTCGCCTCAGCTGCGACCCCGGCCAATTGTCATGGAAATTCTTCCAAGACTCTAAAATAAACTATTCACCGGTTTCATACGTATACACACACATCCTATAAAATACCCTCAGTTATGCCGGTTAAAAAGTCTACACTTGGAATACTGATTCGAGGGGAGAGATGTTGCAGTTTCGTATAAATATATGCAATTTTTTTCCTTTTCGCCCCTTCCAGATCAGTTGCACTCTTTTTGCTTATGTTTTGCTCCAGCGTATCCTAGGCGTTTGATGGAGTGCTCCTGTAGATTGTGTGTAAAAAGTGCTCTGGGATGTTAAGGGTGAAATTTCTTACTTGGAATCTCGGTGGGAATACATCGCGAGAAAAATGGGGCATTAGCAATTCTATGAGAAAATTCCCGACCGCAGAACAAACCCGGTCTTCGCTTTTATGTAACGATCATTTTTATTGACAATTGGGAAGTTTTCGAAGAATATTTGGGGTGAAGTTTTCTTTTTCATTTTATATTGACACGTGGGATTTCAAATTATAATACTTTGCATTTTCAAACCTAGCAATCAAGTAAAACATGGATACTACGATACTTTAAAAAAAATAATATCGCTAGAGATTCCTAGACATAAAACCTATCCATATCTTGAAATTTATATTAAATGTAAAGCTCTTTTGTTTCGTCAATGTTAAAAAAACCAGTTTCGTATGTGTACAGATCATGATTATTTATGATACAAACTTCATGTTAATGTTCAGGACTACATTTCTCCACGTTTTATATGAGCGAGTAGGATTACAAATTATAATACAGATTTTAAAATTATCAATCATGTGAAACAAATGGATACATTCATCCACATGCTTAAAAATAATCTCACTATAAATTCTAAAAAATATAACCTATTTTTATCTTAAAATGAATACAAATGTAAAACTATTTTTTCTTGTCAGCGTTCAAAGTCAGCTATACGTAAGGTACATAGCATGATTATTTATGATACACTCTTAACTGAATAAACCTAGTGTATTAAAGTTTATGACTTCCTTTACATTAAGTACAGATTATGACTTGGTGTGCGTTAGGTAGAAATCATGATTATTTACGATACCCTTGTAACTAAAAAAACCTAGTGTATTGAAGTTTATGACTTCGTGTACTGAACTACTACGAGATACAGTCAAACACCTGGGTTTTAAGCAAACAACACTTTAAATTAACTCTCCGAGTGGTTTAGACGAGATATCTCGTCCAATTTGACCAATTTCGCTAGTCATAAGACATCGCGTCATTCATATATTGATGGTTTTAAAATGATGACGAGATCTAAATCTGGTAAGTTCTGGTCAGTTTTGGTAATGACAAGATACCTCGTCGAGACAACTGCCTGGATGGTTAAGATTAAGCAAATTTCAATTCGCAAAGGTTGAAAGATTCTACGAGATTTGAGCTTCGACCTGGCTAAAGACCGTCGTGTTCACTAATGGTGACTGGGGCACGTTAAATAGGTCGTGGTCACAAAGTCCCCCCTGTTCCCATACCAAATCAATACCTCTGGGGGTACCTGATCAGGGGGTTATCGGCCTCTGATTGGGATCTAAATTACGATATGTGTGAGTGAATGAATGTATGAAAGGGACCATCCTATAAAACGGATGTGTCATGTATGTCGAGCAAAGACGGACTTCCTCCCAATAGGGCTCAATAACATGGAAGGCGCACCCCCCTCGCCTCTTGCCGTCTTCGACGGGCCTTGCACTCCTCCGGTCTGCCAGTGTAGGCAT
The DNA here is from genome assembly GCA_947359465.1 of Metellina segmentata. Lineage (NCBI taxonomy): Eukaryota > Metazoa > Arthropoda > Arachnida > Araneae > Tetragnathidae > Metellina > Metellina segmentata. The sequence continues at coordinate 58,243,811 of OX375884.1, read as the reverse complement.
AAGAAACAACAACAACGAGATCAATATTTGAGTTGAGGTTATTGAAACAATAGTATAAGTGTTGATTTTTTTTTATTCTTTAATAATTTTGTACTCATTTGATAAGAATGAGAAGATTTAACTCGACAGATTGAGTTAGACTGGTAATTCGATCTAGAAATAAAATGAGTCTAAAGTATAAAATTCCAAACGAGAATAATTTTTTACGACATTCAGTAGATCTTAAAATCTAAAATCTTACGTAAAACACGTTTGTATTTCATAAATCATACAACAGTACATCGTACTCTTTAATAATAATTTCCTATTTAAATTACTATAACAAATACTATGTTGAAACGATAATTAAAGAATAATATATCATAATATATATTATAACAGGGGTCACACACACGTAACCCAGTTAGTAACAGATTAGCAACCGGATGGTTGTGAGTTCAAATCCAACCATAGACTGTCATGTGCAAAGGAAGCTGGTGCACGTTAAACCTGGCCTCAAATGTCCTCACGTTGGCGTAGTGTGAAAGCTTGGAGAGTGGGTGTTATCTCATCCTCAAAATTACGTGGTGTTGTACTGGGTTCTTTCGATTGGAGGACTGATCCCGGACTGTCGCTAATATCCCGTTATGTTGCTTCAGTGCGACGTTAATTAAAATAACTACCTACCTATCCTCTATTATTACAGAGATGATTAGACATATTATGCTTACTTATGGCAAGACTAATCATTCAAAAAAGATCTTCCTAAGTAATCCACCAAATCTTTCATAAAAATAAGAGTTTGTATCCATCTTTGTATGTAAATGTTCTTGTTAAGCATACAATGTAGCAGAGAAAACCTTTCTACCTGGCACTCTTTAACGGTATACTAATCTTGTAACTTGAAACTTTTAAACATTTAAAAAATGCGAAACAATACAGAATTACATTATTCAATTAAGGGGGTCCGGGACACATTGAAAAAAAATGTTTATTAATTAATTTAGAATTTTGAATTTTTTTGTACTGATTACCTATCTAACTAATAAGCGAAATCACAACTCAAAATTTTTCCAAAAGTTTAAAAATTTTTTTTAATTTAAATTTTTTGAAAAAAAGAGGGGTCATTTTAAATTGCTAAGACTTAAAATATTATTGATCAATTTTCAAAATTCTTGCAGTAAATTATTCACAAATTTATAAACTTTCATTTTAATTCGGCAATTTAAAAAATATTAATTTACTAAAAAAATAAAAAATATTTGAATGACAATTTTTGAAAATTTTAAGGTACTTTTTTTAAAAAAAGTCATATTTCTTAAAGTAAATATTTGTTTTAAATTTGCTGAATCAAAATTAAAGTATAATGTTTGAAAAAGATATATTCCAAATTTCAACCCTTAAACTTTATAGGTTTTCGACTTATAGCAATTTGAATACAGGAAATCTTGAAAAAATGTATCATGGAGAAAAATGCATTTAAAGTTTTAAAGACAAATGTTGTTACCATGACAACACCTGTCAAAAGTGTTAGATTTTCAAAACAACGCACAAAAAAAATTATTATATCTCTAGTTCTACTTAAGATAAAAACATGATTTAGACGCATTTTAAGCAAAAAACACAGAGAATTTCTTAAAATAATAAAAAAAAAAAATTTCGAAAATGTGACGATTTTTGTGTCCCGGACCCCCTTAATGAAATATTTATTAACTTATCTATATTTTCTCAGTAATTCACAGAAATAAGTTTCATAAACTATTTATCTTTACACTTAAAAGGTAACCCACCAAATTTAAGAAGAAAAAAAAAAAACCGCTCTATTTAGTCAAATAATATTTCGATATTCATATGCAGTATTCTTTTGGTTACAAATTACAAGTAGTGTATTTTATTTTATTTATAAAATTATGATTAAAACAAAGAACTTATTACTCACTTCTAATAACACTTGCGCATTGGAAGGGGGAAACAATATTATATTCCATCAAAATCGAAATTCGTTGAACGGATTCCATCTTCAAAAATGTATTCGTTATTTATACATTTATTCCGGGAAAATATGGCGGAACTCCCATGTTTTCATTTTATTCCGTACGTCATAGCCTGTAGAACAAATAACTAAAACTCAAAATAGAATACCATTATCTTCTACGAAACATACAAATATATATTTTCAAAATCCAAGTATAAATTCCTCTCGAACAGAGCAGTCTTAGCTCAACAGCTAAAGATACTCCTAATTATTTATCAATATTAAATATGTCTCAAATTTTAAGTTTCTTGATATCAATTAATTTAGGGCTTTGTTATGAAGTAAAAATAAACATTTGTCGTCGCTGGACACTATAACTTAAATACAAATCGACATTTGAAAAAATTATCATTTACGTTCTAAAACATTTCTTACAATTTCACAACTTTTGTATTCGTTATTTATACATTTTATTCTGGAAAAATACGTTGGTACAGCCCTTATTCTTCCAGTACGCCCAAGTATACTTGGCAAGAAGCTGAAACGAATAAAACAGAATATTGTTATCTTCTCCGAAACATACAAATGCATATTTGCAATATATAGATGCAAATATGAATTCCTTGAAAACAGGATTCAAATGTCCTCACTTTGGAGCGGTGTGGAAGTTAGGAGAGTGGAGTGTAAACTTACGATGTGATGTCCTTGGAAATTGATCCCGGATAGTTGACAGTAGCACGAGTCTAGTGTGACACAAATTCAACTACCTACCTGTTGTTTTGACCCTTCATGTGGTTTCGACGAGATATCTCGTCCAACAGGATATCACAAATTTTGATAATGACGAGATAAATCGTCAATGTATTACAATGCTTTTTTTAAGACAGGATCAATATCTAATCCGATTTTTTCAAAGATTGTGATCGTGTTTTATTCTAGCGACGAGATATCTCGTCCTACAAGCTCTCGTCAGTTCTGCCAATAGCAAGATAACTCGTTCAAAAAACAGCCAAGAAGGTAAAAGTAATTTTTACGAATTCGTGATTTCTGTATTCGTTATTTATACATTGTATTCTGGAAAACATGTACAATTCACTTCCTACTTGTATGTTTAAGTAAGTAGGACTTGAAGCCTAAACTTTCAAAAGGGAATTCCACTCTCTCGCCAAAACATGCACGTTTCTTCAAGATTGAAAACGCAAATGCAAAATCCTTGGAAGCAGACGTGTCAGCAGTCTCCCATCTTTGACACAGCACCAAAAGCAACGCTTGCGTGTTAATTATGGATGAAAAGCCGAGTCCGGTTTACTGGGTAGCTCCCAAAAAAATTTCATTTCGAAGTGATTGACGGCAACCCGAAAAGATATGAAACGGAATTTAATTATCTTTACAAGAGAAGAAGTCTTCCAAACTTTGCGGAATAGGAAGGGGAGGGTTTTGTATTTCAGCCAGTTCCTTTTGCTTTCTCTTTCCTACTGATTTATTACTCCCTGGGGAAACTCTGAACTGATCTGATTGATTTTCTTCCTAGTGTGCAACTAGTGGACTTTGGTCAATCCGAAATCGTGTGGATCATCTTTTTTGTTCCTTTTATAACCATTGTTTCGCTGCTGTCCATGAAATTCTCGTCAGATTGAACAGAAGAAAAAGTCATGTAGTTGTACTTCTCCGGTGAAGGATGGCCGATGTGAAAGATCACAGAGAGGATTCTTTGGGAGCTGAGGGTGCTAAAGGAGGTTGGGATTCTGAGCACGGTTGTAGGGGAGGGATTGGATGTTACTTGCAGAGCTAGCGGGAAATGGATGCGCTGGGCTTTTTCAAGTGCTTTTTTACTAGACGGAATTAAATTAGTAGTTCCTCAAAAACTAAGGATATCAGTTTTCGCAATATTGATATTGTTAAAGAGGCTTTCTTTCAAATCCAAAATATATCTTCGTGTCTTCCATACTTTACATGTTACTAACACTCCAATTATTTTTTACTTGATACCTTACCTATCAAAATCTAACCAATTTTGCTTATGACGAGATATATCGTCATCAAGATATTGCTCCTTTTTATGTTATGACGAGATCGAGATGTGGTCATTTTCTTTTTAATTACTACATATCTGGTCAATCAAGATCTGGTCAGTTTCTTTTTAAAAACTAGATTTCTCGCCAGTCACGTTCTTTCCAGTTTCTTTTTAATGATTAGATATCTCAAGAATCAAGATCTGGTCAGCTTCTTTATAATGACTAGATATCTCGTCATTCAAGATCTGGTCAGTTTTCTTCAGGTCAAGATATAACCTAACGTAATGAATGCCGATATGCTAATGACGAATTTCATAATCGGAACTGCTTGCCTTTGCAACGAAAAAAGGGTTAAATTGGATCAGTATGTTTCGTTAACCATCCAAGGGGTAAAATATGGATGCCCAAGTTGTTTTAAAATGGTAAAAAAAAAACATCCACATTTTCAATTTTATTAAATTAAGTCATTATTTGTTAATTTTAGTAAGTTAAGAATTTATATAAACATTTATTAACACAAAGTTTTTATTAAAAAATTGATGTTCTAAAAATAGTTGTTTTCATTCTTTACTTACATTCTTAATCTTAAAAGTACATGCGCATGTACAAATATTAAGGATAATGCAATCAGAGATAAATCCAGTGCCAAGTAACTCAAATTACAAATAAATATTCAACAAGCTGTGTGGAAAGGAAAGAAGTATGAACACCCATATCCTTCATCATGCTACTGGTAACTAAATAAATGAAAGAAATGCTTTTTTTGAACAGATTTTTGTCAACACCATCTTACCCTAATACAAGCTCTATAACGAGCAGACATGTTTTCCAAGATTTTCAGTGTCAAGCAGTTCCGATTGCACACTAGAGCACTTATTTGCTGATAAGCAATCTTTGGTATTGTTGTGTAGGATGCAAGAAAGAGAGAAGTCCGAAAGCATCACAAACACGCCATATTGGATTGAGGTTATTCAATCTGATTCTTAATGATTCAGCATTTTTTAATTTATGGATAGGTGTATTTTGGTTTTAAAAATCCCTAATGAATCCCTAATCAATGAAATTCAAAGTATTTCGATTTAATTTCCCGTACAATCCTTTATTCAAAACAACATCATTTTGAATTACCACACACATTCGGAATTCTTTCATTTCATTTCAATTCTTTTAGTAGTCTGATGGGCTCACGTATGGCTACCTCTTATCCTTCCCATTTGGTATTGATCTCGGCCCGATGCCAATAGACCGTTGTGTTGCTGCATTGCGACGTTGATTAATTACCATTACCACTCGTATAGCTATCGTTTAGCGACAAACCAAACTCTAAATAATCTCACTTGCCTGATCCAAACTACAGAGCACACCTCTGCTTGAAATATATTGGGATATTCCGGTATCATTTGTGTTTTTACTAACTCATAGTATACATAAGGTTTATTTGAATCCTCCTGAAGGTGTTTCGTAAAGATATCTTGTCATACGAAAACTGACCAGATTTTGACTCTCCATAATTATCTCACAAGCATATTTAAACTGTACTATAATAATGAAATTCCGAAAAGTGACTACATTATGCAATATTATGTGTAATGCACTTGCGCAATATTCTCTTTGTAAAAGTATAATTCCCCATTTATTTTGTTATATCTTCGAATAGCTTAACTTCCGTCCAAAACTGCCCTACAGTGGCCAGACCATCCAATAATATATGCATTTTGTTCTGCGCTGATTTTCAAACAACTAAACCGAACGGATGATGGCAAAGTAGCAACACATCATCGACTATATTTTAGCTAAGCTAAGCAAAATAACACTATTATCTAAATACCCCACCGAGAATGCAGGGAAAATGCAAACACCAAACTAATTTCTTTGATACATATGTGTAACTTACACCTACTATACAACCGACACTATTAAACCGAAGGAATGGTGGTAAAATAACAACACATCATCGACGATATTCAAGCTAAGCCAAGCAAAATAAGAACTATTAATTTAATGCCACAATGAGGGTGCAGGGAAAAGTCAAATAAAAAAACTGTTTCCTTGAAACATATGTGCACCTTCTACCTACAATACGTGCTTGGTAGCGTGTTTAAAACCCTATTGAATATCTAATGCAGAGTCGATAACTTTTTCTTTGTTTTGCCTTTCCTGTTCCCTTGCAAGACGAGACATCAAGTTTTATAGCTAAGTTCTGAAGCACATTTACTTTCCAAATATCTAGATACGGTTGAGTTGTTCAGAGCAGGCCATTCAGAAACCAATCATTGAACCCCTCTAACGGCACCTCTTCAAATAGCACCTGCGCTCCGCCCTGCTTTTATTTCCCTCGAATTCCACCCACCCGGCTTTTTTTTTCTTTCCTAAATTCTCTCTTCTGTCACCACATACACTGAGAAACACAGTTTATTTTACTTCCTTTGTTCTATTTGAGAATCCGTCCAACTTTCTTGAATAAGGCGAGTTCGCCTATAAAATTCCTAGGCGCTTGCGTAGACATTCGACCCTTATTGGGAGGTAGGGTCGAAAACGGTCTGGTTCTTAAGGCGTCTTCGATAAGCGTCAAAATCTTTGTGCAGTGCCCTTTGAAAATTCGGTAAATAAGTAAGAACTAGGGATGTCAACTCTCAGAAAAAAAACCGGTTTTCGGTAAGCCGGTTTTTCTTCGTCCGGTTATAACTGCCCCGGTTTAACTGAGTAAAAAATACGGTTTTTAAAATAACCGAAAAAAACCCTGTAAAAACTTCAAAGTGTTTCTATTTAGTCGAATATAAAAAATGCTAAATGGTCGTCAACTGTTTTTATTTATAACATCATAACAGTTACAAAAATGCACATTAATTCTAAAATAAACCAAAACGTAAGTGTTTCAAATGAAGGTATACAAACTAATAAAATAATTAAAACACTAGTTACCTTTTATCTATACAACCCAATACTTTTTATTTACTCTGCTCATAAATACTCGATCAGTTATATGCTGGTTCGTTAATCGACTTGTGTCATCCGAAACCACAGAATTCAGAGCAGATACTAACCTTTCATATAGCACTGAACTTCCAACAACTGTCAAATACTTAAAAGCTAGCCATGCAAATGCAGGCGAACATTTCTTTCTTTAACCCCGAAATTCAAGTGGACTGTTAACCCTTAACAACAGAGGCTGCTGTGAATATAGTTTGATATCATTGGGAAAGTAAGCATATGCACCCTACGATTATGGAAAAATGGATTTTGTCAAAATTTCGTCATGTTGCCAGAGAAGGCCTGTGTTTGTTGAATCGGAACCCGCTGATATTGCTGAAGGAGGCGAATTTTTTCCTAATTGATTCAGGCAGTGCGTTAACTCTTTGCTGACTTGGGAAACTGCTTGACTAGCAATTGTGGAAGACATATGAAATCGTAATTAAACGTTGCTTCACCTTCGTTTATCGAGTTCTTCGTTCTGAGGTATAAACATCGCTTACCCCTTTGTTTATACCTCAACCCGCATAGACTACACAATGCAAAGTCAGGGAATGAGAACAGTTATGTCACGTGAGGGGTTGAAAAGGGATGTAAACTATGGATCTTGAAAAATCAGTTATGAAAAAAGAACCATTTGCATTTCATAAACACAGGCCACGAATATAATTTTCTTGAATTTTGGGGCCTGTTTCTTTTTCCGGTTATTGATATTTAAAATAACAAACGCGGTTATAACCGTGTCAAGAAAACACCGATAAAAACCGTTTAACCGAAACGAAAAAACCGACTTATCGGCTTAACCGGACGGTTATTGACATCAATAGTAAGAACTTTTTGTAGTGTTTAGAACGAAGATGAAATCAGGTTAATGGTTGTGGTAATTAATTAGTATCGCACTGCAGCAACACAACGGGTTATTGGCCACAGTCTGGGAACAAACGTCAAGGGAAAGGTTCGAGGACAGCACCACGTAATTTTGGAACATGGTCAGATGACGAGGCAACATCGGAGCTCTCACCCCACTCTCCAAACTTTAACACCACGCTAACGTGAGGATTTGAGCCACGACAGATTTAACTTGCACTATTCCTCTTGTACACGACAGTCTTTGGTGGAACCATGTTTTGAACTCGCAAAGCTCAATTTGCTAACCCGTTGCTATCGAACCTGCACCGCCTACAACTCTCATTTATAATAGTCATGGGAGTATGAGCTAGTGGGAGTAAAACATTGAGTCTTTTTCAAGTTACTAGTAGTGAAAATAGGATTGAATTACATAAAGAGAAAAATCATGACTAACTTGAATACTTTAATGTATGAATATTGCAACATATACTATTTTCAAACACATCGTTTATTATTATTTTGTAAGAAAATATTACGATTGCTTAGTTTAACATTGTATTTGTGAAAAAAAAATATAAGTAGCATATATTCTCTACAAGAGGAACTACTTTTTTCAAGCAACAAATTTGAACACATTTAAGGAAAATATTTATTTTTTTACTTACAATTCTGCTGATACTTTTCATTATCTTACAGGCTTTAGAGTCAATTTAATAGATATTCAACTTGAGCTCACATACTATTCGTGACTCGCAGGCGCTATTTCTTATGCCCGCTGAGTTACTAATTCAATGAATATCTCTCTGTTTAAATGTACTTTATTGCACTGGAATTCTAATATGGTTATATATGAATATCTATATTCTAAGAATATAATCTCAAAAAGTACAAAGTATGCTACTATTAAAAATGCTTTCGGCTATAAAAGCTTTTAGGATAGCCTTAATTTAAAACTTATTTGCGTGTGATTCTTAGTCAGTGTCAAAAAATGTTTAGCTCGCAGAAGCTATTTCATTTTTTGTAGTTCTCCGTACTGAAAGCTAAAAAATATATGCTCTAGAGGAAAGCGTTTGTTCTGTGTAAAATGTTATTAAACCTTGTTTAAAACTCAATTTTCTATTTTTTCTACTTTTCTTGGAATTTATTGTAAAAGCATATAAATATTTCTTATAAAGCAGATTTAATTTATATATTAACAAAAATTTCCCTTTTAGAAAGTTTCTCAATAATATAATAACTGAAAACAAGGAGATAGATGGTGAAATATACCGAAGAATTCTGGTAAAATGTGGTATAAAGCAGTTTCTGCTTACTTTGAACATAATTTATTCCCTACTTTTGAAATACTTTAAGGTAAATTATCAGTCTAAACTCTCCGAAATTAATTTTACTCTGTACATCTTTATAACGAAGATACATCACACATTCCAATACCCAGAAACCTGTTTCTCCGAACCTGCCTCAAGAATAGAGCAGGCCTTTGAAAGACATACTGGAATGCCCTATTTGTACTATCAAAGCACCAGTCTGAAAACACACCCTACAAACTCCCCATAGTTTATTTAAGCACCTAAACTTTCTATTACCTCCCGGCAACGGAGAGTTGAACCTCAAATAACAACAGTGAAGTCTCCAACCTCCCAACAAAGATAAACACTGAATTCACAATCTGGGTTTCCGAGCAACTAGAATGGAGCTAAAGACCCCCGAACACCTAACCGAAGAAAACGACTTCTTTTATTGGTAAAATGATGTGCAACAGCACAGTTCCAAAGACCCGGGGAGTCCCAACAGGAATATAAATTCATCAGCAGTGAAATCTCTGTTTGGGATGTGTCGAATGTTCATTATGCCTCAAAGCTTCCCAGTTTGCAACGCTGCGCAGTTGAATCGACCTCCAAAACCAACAATTTCCGAAATTTGAGCTCGATCTGAGGAAGACTATCATTGGTGCAAGCTCTGGGGATCCCGACTTTCATTTCTTGCTTTCCCATTCGGTCTAAAAAATCAATCTATTTCTACTTCACTCTGTGCGTTGAGGACCAATAAATCAAAGACATGACGAGGCCAAGAAGAGTAGAATAGCCGATAAGACGAATCTATGATTATTCGCGCTTCGTCTTCTTTGCGCCTTAAAACCGATAACTTCCAAATTAATCACACGTTTTTAGTCCTTTTTTCTTTGAATATTTATCGTTTTTCGTTGTCATTGATTTTTACACTCCACCATAGGGACCGTTTATGTAGTTACTGCATGAATAATTTTGAATAAAGACTGCTTCGCGACCAAATGCTTTGGTATTTATTCCGAAAACCAATCACATTAAACGGCAGAATTGACTCGGATAAATACAACAGTTCGTACAGATAAAGATATCGGCGATTCTTTATCTGAAAATGGCATATTTGGTTGTGTTAGAGAGGCTAATTCTGGAGTGTTTGAATTAGCATTTCTTGTTAATTAGTGGGAATTAGGTAACCATAAGTAACCGTTATATCAGAGAGAAGAAGTAACTATTTTAAAAGCAGTGAAGACATCAAATATAATTTAGTTGTAACAGTGATTTAATTTGTATGACTAAAAATCAATTACGTATTTGAACGATTTATTGTGCTTATATTTTATCTAACACTGACGAAACTATTTAGTTGCTTATTGCAAATGCATACCAATAACTCATACAATTATATTTAAGACTAATTGAGTACATGTTTGATTCATAATTAGAATAGTTCAAGAATTACCAAATCCAGTCACTCCAAAATTAAATTTTTTGGTAATTAGTTGAGGAAGAAGTGTTTACATGTGCTTTCAGATAAAACAAGATATTCTGGGATTGTACTTCACTGCGTACAAACATTCAAAGTTAAAACAATCGTATACAAGACCATACAAATCAAAACTTTAAAGTACATCTTTCAAAAAATTTTGATTTTTGAATTTTGTTGTGGGAATGGAAAAAGAATAACTATACACTGCTTTAGCTTGATTCGTCGCACTGCTGTCATCAAATTTTATTTCTGAAAGGCTAATCAAAACTGGTACGCTCTGGAACTTTATCTACAAATTTGCATGGCTGAGTTCCTTCTTCCTAATGATTTAGTGAGATCTTGAAAGGGGTTCATCTATTTTATGTAACATTTGAGCCTGATTTTTGAGGCATTATGATTTAATCTAAGGTATAAAAATATTTTCAACCGTTAAAATAACAGTATTTTCTAAAAATACTGAAATTTTTTATCTTACAACTCATTTTTAACCACATTAATTCACTATTACATTTATTAGAGGTTGTCTTTTAAAACATAAAACTAAAACTTGACTAAAAAAGTATTTTGAATCCAATAAAATTAAAGAAAATAAAAATACTTCGGTTAACATCTAATTTTATTTTACACCATTTTAGCGGTTTTTAATTTTTAACACAAGCTAAGTTGGAATTTTACTGCAGTAACATGCTAAATTTCACCTTAAGATACTAAAGAGGTTAACGAAACACTAGCGCCATCTGTATTTAGTTTTGCAGGAAACCCTATCAGTATTTATTTATTTAAAACATTTTGTGATCATCTAAGATATATTCGTTCACTTCAAATCCAGTGATTGATAGTCAGAAATAAATTTATATTGAACTTGGATTAGAGCCAAAATAAAAATATTTTTCTGGAAAAGTTGGGACATTTTTATTCAATTTTGGTTTTTTGGAGACAGTTTATGTAAGAAAAAAGCTGCTATTTGTGTGGGAATTTCATAACTTCAGTTCATGTCCGAAAGATGTCTCAAACATGTCCAGGAAAATAATTTAAAAGAAATGTTGATGATATTATTTTAAGAAAGAAGGCACGACTTTGGAAGCCATTCTTCATATCCAAATGGATGTATACTATTTTTTAGTATGAAACACTGGGGTTGAAAATGTTTGGAAATTCATGTCTAAAATTGGATAAAACGCATGGGAAGAAATATCAGCTCTGTTGGCAGTGTAGTTATAATTGTGTATTGATGAATAATTAAAATTCTTTTGAGAATCGGGTTATAAGATGATGCTATGATAAAAGTTATGTAAAATATTCACCTCATATTTTTACTATACGAGCACTTAGTTCTAGCTAGAAAATTATAGTAGTTCAATAATAAGAAATCTCATTTGTAAACGAACATTGACATCAAACTATTTGATATCAGCTCATTCTTATTATTTTAAAATTTAATTTGTTTCATGAATTGATTTTTTAGGGTGCATCCGTCTATCATAACTGTTTTCATCGTATGAAAACTATGGGATATTATGGAGGGTAAAAGTTCCATTGCCCACTAAAATAATACATTCAAAATTATTACTTACATATTCATATACTCAAAGTTTAAAATCTTTATTGGAAATCATTATCATGATTTTGAAGCTCATAAAAATAGCGATAAAAATAGAAAATTTTTCGTATTTTACATCGACTTTTAAATGCTTTCTAAGATATGTTTCACTATTTTATGATTATGCTGAATGTCGCATAATCATAAAATGGCCAAATATTTCAAAAGCTGCATTGTGAATTGCAATTCTTGAATTGCATTGCGTCTTTGACACATGAGGTAGATGAAAAAAAAGTAGGCTAAGAGGTATTATACCAATCTCTAACAGCCTTACAAACATCACTGTTCGAAGTTTATTGTTCGTTTAATTTTTACCATCTACGGTCTTTTGTTTTGAACTTATTGAGAAGGAGTCGTAGCAAGAAATATCTTTCTTCCAGAACAGTGAAATTCAGTTAGCAAAGGCGCCTGAAAGATTTAAGACGTCCTCTAATTTACATCCCTAGTTTGTCCAACATGTGCTGCATTGGGTAGTTGTCAAGACATTTGAGTACCATTTCACCCTTGAAAATATCCTCTTAGACAAACCTGTGATCTCCTGAGCTCTGTATGGCTAAGTGTCTATAAAATTTTACTGGGAGGACCTATATCTAATATATCTATGTGATGGATTACATCTCCAAACCGTCTTACCAGTAGCTCAAGGATATTATATCTATAGAGATAAGGAAAAAAGCGTCATCTTCGAAGACTAGGAATGACATGGAACCATAACAATTGATTAATTTCCGATCTGCGAAATTTTGCTGAGGACCAGATACCTCCAAAAAATCTTCCTTGTAGTCCAAGGCTTTTTTCCAAATGAAAAAAATTATGTTGCAAGAGTATCTCTCTCGAAGACGCCGAGGAGCATACAACCCTAACACTCGATTCGTTCTAGATCCATAAAATTTAATTGAGGACCGAGGATACCTCCGAAAAAATTTTACCTAGGTTTCAATGATTTTATTCCTATAGAGCTAAGGAGGAAAAGTGTCTCATTTGAAGAAGTGGAGCGTCAAGTCGCCATAACTCTTGGTCCATTCTCTGCTCGTAAAATTTAACTGAGGACCAATGATAGCTACACATAGTTTTCCATATGGTTAAAGGATTTTATTCTTGTAGAGCTAAGGAGACCAATTGCCTCTCTCGAAATCATGCAGCATCGTGCTTCCTCAAACCTTGATTCCAACTCTGCTACCTTAACGATCCTTCTCCACGTTCTTGGATGGATGTGTGTGATAGCGTGTCTCACGCTCTCTCTAGATGAAAATAGGTCGAGATTCAGTTTGAAACTATATCTCGACACATCAGACAGCAGAACAGAGGCCTAATGCTTCTATGGTATGATGGTTGGGGCATCACGAAGGATATCTCTCCTGTGGAAAGGAGATAAGACATTGGATCCCCACAAGGAGGAAGGGTCGTTGAAACCATGGCACTGAGTCCAAAGGATAAAGTGAGGTTCAAATGATGTTGAATGTTTTTGAACTGCAATTTTTAGCCTATTTTTTTTAAGTTTAAGAAACTAAATATTCGCTGTATCTATATTACACACTAAATTGAAGTACATTATTAAATTATAGTGCTATGTCCATTTCTGAGTCAGATGTCACTGTGTGCATTTTGCAAAGCTTTGGCAATACCGATTATTTCTCACTGAAGAGCTGTTCCTCGTGATCATAATCGATGGTTTGAAGAATAACTACTAATGCAGGGCAGTGGAATATAGGATTAGGTGCGAGTTTGAAAACCAGGCAGTTGTTACAATATACGCTCTGGTTCCATCGCTCTTAATTTTCATACCTTTACAATGTTATGTTCTCAGTCTTTATATTGTTGTGTTTTTTTTATCTATCGGTATTGATTTCATAAATGTGTTGTTTTATTCTGATTTTTTTCTGGGCCAAATTGTATTACATTATTAAATTATATTGAATTATTAAGACTGTACAATACAAATGAAAACGAATACCGAAACATCAAACATTTGCACAAATGGGAGCTTGTTAAGAGGTTGGTCATCTATACCCAAAAAATCAAGCAACATGTCATGTAGAAGTTATAAAACCATCGTTCTTTCTTTGCTCGCGGTCTATTCAGTTTTTCACGAATCAATCGGAGCAGTCATACTTATAGGAATCGTCATCGGGTTGGTCATTTCTCTAATGAATAGGTCAAGATGTTAAGGGTAGTCCGTTTCCAATTGCTTTCTTTTTTTAAATATAAGTATTTTTACAGTTACGTATTGATTATATATATACTCCTTTTTGCAAGGAACCGAAAGCCAGTCATGTTAAAATATAATATATTGAAAACCATACCATTCTATTAGGTGAAAATACATTTTCTTCAAATTAGATTTTTGTAATGCTAAGTTTTTCTCAAGAAAATGAAGGAATATTAGTTCCTGTATGACATTGACCCCCTAATGTGTCTTCTGTAAAATAGGAGGGGTAAAAAAATCAGAATGCTTGTCCTTGTGTGTGCGTGTGTGTAGAACGAATGGACTTGATCTCATTGGTAAGAGCAGTTATTATGAAGATGGTTTCACTAAGATGGAATTTGAAAAAGGAAATAACTGTTATTTTTTGTGCCGACACTACCCATATAGATATAGATATATACCCACATATATTTCCTCACGCTGTATTTCTCGAATTCCTATAACACTATTTAATTTCTCGCACACGAAACATCTTGGAGTGATTTTTGAAACAGCTAAGTAAAAATAAATTATATAATCATCAATTTCTTTCAGTTTGAACTATCATAATTTAAAAGTTAAATCAACAGACTAGAAAATACAAAATATTTTCCACGAGTCTCCTTATTTATAACGTAATCAATAAAAGCACCGGTGTTTCAATGCTCTAATCCAAAGTATGTGCGTTATTGATTAGTTGGTTTGTACTTCATGTAAATATATATCCAAGACTCATTTAATGTATACGTTTCTTGTACGCAAAGGAAAGGTCTTTCCCGCTCATTACAGCCGCAGCTGTTTCGCCAATGTTTTTATTGCAGGCCTCTCTATGTGCTATTCATGCTACCGCTTTCAGGATAGCTTCCCTAATAGGATGAAAACGTTTTCTTATGTTCCGAGCTGAACTTCTCCTTTTTGCCTTCTTTAGGTGACCGCTGCTATTGCCTGAGGGATATTTTTCTTCGTTGCTCCTACACTCCAAACATTTTATTTTTTTTCTTGTAGATGTTCAGTTTGCTTCTTTTTGAATTTCGTTTTTTAGAACTGTCTGTTCGTATGGATGTATGGACTGAATGGGGAAACCATTCGTTTTAACGACATTTAAAAAGGCAATAACGTTTAACGCGGGTTTTGATCAACAAATGGATGAAAAAGGAGTGATTTAGAGTAGTCCACTGATGTTTCATATCTTGTTTTCATATTTTTTGTCTATTATTATAGATGTATGTACTGAATAGAGAAATCGTTAATTTTTAACGGCTTTTAAAAAAGCAATAACGTTTAACGCTGGTTTTGATCAACCCATAGAGGAGAAAGGAGTGATTTAGATGTCCCCTAAAAGTTTCATAAACTCTTGTTTTATTATTTGTCTGTCTATTCTCATAGATTTATGGAATGAATAGGGTTTGGTTGGTTTTGGGGTTTTTTGAACAAGGACAACATTTGTCTAAGGTTGGTGCATATAAAATCTGTCGGGGCTTCAAATGACCAAATGACCTCACGGGATGGTTCCCGGACCGTCACCCGATGTGTTGCTCCAGTGCGACGTTAATTAAAATACCTACCTACCATGTGATTACATTTCGGACAGGAGTACTTTGAACTGATATGATCAACATTTTATTTTAATTTAAAAGTGGATTATAACATCCATATTTTAGACTTTGTAGTAGAGTCTATGCGTTGAATTGGAAGTTGAAATATCTCATGGAAATAATAATTTCTCAACACTCCTAGTGGTTGTCACAACTTCATGGACGAGATATCTTTACATTACAAAACTGACCAGATCTTGATGTCATCAGTGTAAAAAGATCCACATGATTTTGTAGACAAGATATCAAGTCATTAGCAAAATTGGTTCAATTTTGAAGTATGAGATATCTATCTTGTCGAAATGTCTGGGAGGGTTAAATTAGAAATCCAAACATTTTTAAGTCTTAGAGAACACAATCCATACAAGTTTGTTTGACTTGTAGTCAGATAAAATTAAAATTAGAGAAAAGTGGGAATTAATAAAAACTTAATATTTCAACATTCCTTCCCTTTTACTATGATGACGTAATCTAAAAATATGTACAATGGAACTCGAATAAAACGAAATAAGTGTCACTCGAATGGAATAAACAGTTTTTCGTAAACTAATAGCATGCTGAACGTGGGACATTGGGATTCAAATATGCAAACACAAACACATAAGAAATAAAGCATGGAAAGTAAAAGGAGGTTCCAAAGGGAAAAATGCAAATAAGCTTGTATTCTAAATCAAAAAATGCAAATGGATTTGTTAAGTGCCCAGTAGCGTGCCTATTCTAACATCATGAAGAAATCGATGGAAATTTAACTGAATAAGACCAAAACACAAATGGTAACATTTATTCGTAGTGTTTATCTTAGAAAGCAAAGAAAAGCGGAGTTTCTGTGAACAGACTTTAAGGAAATGCTTTTTGAAAAGTTTTCCAGGCGCTTCTGGTCTGTTTTACATTATGATGAAAGAAAATAAACTGAAAAAATTGCAGCACACATGCTTCAGTATTACTTATAAATATATTTTAAATCTTCTATGATAATCATTTTATGGAAAAAATATGCCTGCTATTGAAATTTTAACTATTATTATCACTGATTGCATATTCTCCCACGAGCTATCAATTCGTCTCATATAAACTGAAAGTTGAATCCATAAAAGAAATATAAAAGTAGTGAGCCCAGGAGCATAAACTAGTAGTAAAGTAGCCCTAGGAATATTTTCATTTGGTGGTTGGAACTGCACAGTCATCATCTGATCGGTCCGTGCGATATAATGAGTTTTTGTGATTATATCGCTTTTGTCGCTACTCTAGAAATGCGCATTCTCTCACCCGCCCTGTCATAAGATGTCATATCGCCAGACGAGGCGATAACCTGCCAAAATTGGAAAACCAAGTCAATATTTCAAGAAGCAGTCACGTGACTTCTAGTACACACGTGCACACATTCGGAAACTCTTCTCAGTTCACTTATATTTCACGTCTATGAGTAAATCAGTGATTTAGTTGGCTGGAAGAAGAGTTTTTCTCGAATGCTCAAGGACGTGTGACACATTTAATAATTTAGCGTATTATTTGACGTTTTCTGCTAAATTGCAAAGTAACTTTTGGAAATGGGAAGATCAGACATTCAATATTTAGGCTCTCAGAATCCATGGCTAATTGCTAATCAAATGTCGCCTAAGTAATATCACACTTATACATACTTTTTTTGTTAATTGTGAAAGTTTATTTAAAAATTAATTCTTTAATTTTTAAACACAAAAATGTTTATGCAAACTATTAAATGAAAAATTCATTATTTGAATATAGTGCAGAACATTGACGTAAGATAAATGCCTTTGGATTTTTTCACGATAATGCTTTCAATAATATGCTAGATATTTTGAAACTATATTTCTTTAATCTCAATCATAATATATGCACCGTTATTTTTCTTTGTACTGAAATAATGAGTTCTGGGAAAATATTTGAGAGGGTGTCTCTTATCTGTTTTTGAAAAAGTACCATTGCTAGCTAATACTTAGAAAAATTTAAGTATCAAAAGAATTTGACATTAATAATGACTATAAAAATACTAAGGTTACTACAACAGCAAAGGACCAGTGTACATTTTAAATCATCGCGCATATATCAATTGGCACAAAAAAAATAGGTTTCTTTCTGTGCAGTGTATTCTATTCAGATAACATGCATATTTACACAAATATTCATTAATAAAGCACAACTTATAATGTTTATAAATTGAAATCAAATAGATTTTAGAATATACTTACAAGTTTGTTGATCTTGCAGACGACTCAATTTTTCTATGTAAACATGTAGGTATCTGTTCAATAAAAAATACAATCGCAATTAATTCGAAAAAATAAATGTCAGTTAAGCTATTTCCATTTCTTTCCCTTAATAAGCCTTGAATATTGACTTTACATTATAAATAGTAGGTTACTTTTCCGTATAGGAAACTATTTTAAATAAAGAGACTTCATCAAATGTAACATAAAACTTTAAAAAAATTTATTATTTTTATTTTAAGATAAGTATGTAGTTAGTTAGCTTAATTTATGTCGCACTTGAATAACACAACGGGCTATTGGTGGATCCAGAACCAATGCCGAAGGAAAACATCTATTTTAAGTTAAGAACTTTAGTCATACAGAAAATTATGATGATTATGATGAGAATTTTTGTTGTAAAATGAGAAAGAGAGCATGATTATCACAAGTAAGAGTATTGTTTCTCAATTTTGTATCAAAGAGTAGTAATTTAGATTATTGCTTATAATTGTTCTAATTGCATTATAAGCGATAAAAATTATTAAAAATCCAACCATTAAACCTTCTTTCAACAAAGATCATTCTAACCCCTTACTGTAAGTCATCAAAAAATGGAATCAGAGGCTTATTTTTTGCAACTAATAGTAAAAATGCGAACAATTGCTTTCAACTGTTTAATATTCATTACAAACGATGAAATCCACCGAGAGAATTAGTCATCAAAATCACTTTCAGTTAATCTCATGGCCACTTTACATCCCAATATATATAAAATGAAAGAAAGCAGAGCGTTATCTTTGTGATTAATAGTAATAAATACACACAATTGCTTCTAATCAATTTTTGAATTAAAAAAAAGCACAATATAAATTACGACGAAAATAAGCCATCAAAATCACTTTCTAACAATGTATTGCTCACTATTTACTAAATGACCTTTAAAATGGAAAAAATTCAGAGCGTTTTGTTTTCTGCAACTAATAGTAAAGATTACGAACAAATCCTTTAACAGGTTTAGGGATACATTACAAGCCATGAAATCCACCTAGAAGATCAGCCATAAAAATAACTTTCAGTTAATCTGATGGCCGCCTTTCATCCAAATATATTTAAAATGAAAGAAAGCAGAGCGTTATCTTCGTAATTAATAGTAATAAATGCACACAATTGCTTCTAATCGATTTTTGGATTTAGGAAAAACGCAATACAAACTACCAAGAGAATCAGCCATCAAAATCACTTTCATCCAAGGTCATGCTCACTCTTTACTGAATGACGTTTAAAATGGAAAAATCAGAGCGTTTTGTACTCTGCAACTAATAGTAAAGAGTACGAAGAACTTCTTTAACAGGTTTAGGGATTCATTACAAGCCATAAAATCCACCGAGAAAATCAGCCATCAAACTCACTTTCAGCTAAACTAACCAGCCATCACAAGATCTTTAAAATGAAAGAAAGCATAGCGTTATTGCTCAATTAATAGTGAGAAATTGCTACAAATTGTTTTGAGAATTGATTTAAAACTCTCAAGAAAATTTCTTATAACAAAGGTCATTCCAACCCTTTACCGCAAGACCTCTACCATCCTCATAAAGTAGGGGAGAAAGAACGCATGATCTGAAAGCAATGAAAGCTGGTAAGTACTTCGCCATTCAGAAGCTACACATGATCATCTGGATCATGGAGTAGCCCCAAGGGAAAAGAAAGCTGGTGTAAATATCCAAAGAGTTTACCAGACCCAAGAGAAAAATCTGTTCACCAACCTCTCCCATTTGCTACGTTAGAGGTTGTAAGGTCTACTTAGTGTGACTTAGTAAAGCCTGATCTACTGCGTAAATGCCTTCACGGCAAGATTCAGAATACTTACGAGTCACTTAATGATTTTCCTCGTGACCGTTGTCCCAAGACTGTGTTTCCTGCTGAAATGGCGATGTGTAATTCAGGAGCATCTATGTTTAATGGCGGGTATAAATCATTGGCCCTTATTTTTGTTTACAGGGATAAAAGGGAGCTGTCTGAGCAGGTACAGGCAGTAACATTTTTCAAGCGTCTGTAGCAGAGTTTCCCAAACTTTTTTGGCTCAACGCCCCCTTTTTGGGGAAAATTTTCTCCCATAGAGAACACCCCACTGGAATACTTTGACTCGGCTCGTAATAAATTGCAAGTGTAGTTTGGCCCATGCTTTTTGAATTTCAGCTGTATGGGAAATTTTATAATTTCGAGAAGCTAGATTGGAAACAAAAGAACTCGGAAACTGAAACTATAAAGCTATTTATTAAAATGAAATAAGAAATAAATTCCAGATAGGCATACTAGGTTGCTCGCTATTGTTAATAATTAATATCAACGAAATCAAAACAATAAAAATAATGATGAGAAGGATGAACATGGTGTCGTGCTATCAATTTGATGCTCTATTTTTTTATGTCTTCCTAAAATCTACAAAGTCAACTCTTTGCGATTCGTTCCAGTGTTTAGCTAAAGCGGCATGGGTAGCCAAATTGGAAGACTCGTTGATTGGCAACCAAAGAGTAGCCAGATCAAACAGCGATCTAACAGTCGTGTACTTGGAAACTGGTGCACGTTACATATATCGTGACCTAAAATGTTATCATGATGGCGTGGTGTGGAAGTTTGGAGAGTGCGGTGCTAACTCAGATGTTGTCCTCATCATCTCACCTTGGCTTAAAATTACGTGGTGTTGTCCTTGGATCTTTCGTTTCGAGATTGATCCTGCAACGTCGACAATACCCCGTTATATTGCGCGTTGATGTCTACGTGTCCTTGGCTCTTTCAGTTCAGGATAGTTCTTGGTGACACAACCGTCCATTTTATTGTTCCAGTGCTCCATGAAATTCAATTAAGAACATACTTACCCTGTTTAGGGTAAAGAACTCGTTGCCACACTAAATCCACGTTCAACAAAAAAGAGAGAGAGAGGGAGAGAATGATGGTAATATAATCAAATTGAAGTCGAAAATACATACATACATGCGAAAACTTGTTCGTGACGTCCTGCCATCTTCATTTTAGACCAATCAGTTGTAACTTACATTTCACAACGCATAATTCTTGAGACGATATTATTTATTTGGCAACAGTTTGTTTATTTTTTAAATGCAATTTCAGCACTTCACCAATACAAATTTCAAAGACATTTCGAATTCGTATATGATTGTTGTTTGGTCAACACCAATTAGATTAAAGGCCAAACGTACCCAAAATCAAGATAAACTCTACTTTTAGGTATAACTCTTACATGTATCATGAAAGAGCATACGGGAAGAAGAAATGAACTCTTCACTTTCAACGTCTAGTTTGTTTGCATTGAGACTCTCAGAAATTCTCTCTCCCTCTCTCAAGTTTCCCCCTATTTATTTTAACAATACTCTAATGTTCAATCGTTAATGTGAAATATATGTAAATAAACCATCCCACTTAGAAGTTATTCAAATAGAACTCACTCTCTATGAGATATATAAAAATTCAAGAGCAAAATATCTTTACATAAAATTGCATCCCAGAGTAGTTCGAGAAGAACAATGTACTTAAGATTTGAGAGACCTTTTATACATTTTTCAAAAACTTGAAAGTGGTGAATTTAAATTAATGTAGAAACTAACAATGACAGTACAGTTCATGAAAGAAGGCGAAGTACAACATAAGGGTACTACACTAGAAAATTTCATTTATTTTTGTGAAAAATATATGCAATTAAAAGGAATGATTTATTTGGCACCTACAGAAAATTTAAATCTTCGTATAAATATTTGAAAACAATTGACATCAGGCATCTTCTCTTGGGATTTCTAGAACAAACATTTTGTAAGCATACCAGCTGATGGATAAATACAAAACAGTTTTAAAACTACTATCTTAAATATAGTGCTTTTGAAAACAAAAAATCACAGACACTTTTCATTTTTATACTTCCGAGTGATTAACAATATTCTGACGATTAGCTTCCAAGAACTACTTTCATATTTCTTTAAAAATCATTAGTGATACCGCTGTGGTTTTTATCATACGATACAACTTTTTAAATATATTAGACGGAAATGTTAGAATATTTTACATTAAGTTATGGATCAACTCTACGATTATTTATTTCGCTGCAATGCCTATTATGATTGCTTATTGAATATGTATTAAACTTACTTTGGAAAATCCTTACTTGGGGTGAAAGTTTGTGGTGTATCGGAATCCACTTTACACTGTACGTCCCGTTATAATTACCCATCGTGTACCGAATTAATAAGGAATAATGAAACTAGTATACCAAATATTAAAATTGAAAACGGTATAAATAAACGAAACTACATTTAAAAAATATATACAGGGTGATTCTTAAAAGATGGGCAAAACTTTAAGAGGTGATAGTACACATACAAACAAATAACTTTCATCAAATAATGCATGGTCGGATTTAAAACGCAAAGATGCTAGAGGGTGCCGAAGGTGTTGCTGTTATAAGAGACATCAACAAACAAAGAATAAGTGACAAAAGCGTTTAATGACATGTGATTACAATAAGTGTTCAAAAAGATGACCGGCAGTGGCTATGCATGAGGTACAACGACGAAGAAAGAATTGGCGAACTTACTGAAAAACGCCAGGCATATCGTGTACTTCCCCTGCAGCGGCCGAAATTCTAGCGACGAGATCTTCTGAAGATTCAACTGTGGTCTCATACACACGAGCCTTCATCTGTCACCCCAAAAAGAAATCATTACATGAAAGATCTGGCGAGCGTGGTGGCCAAGCTACAGGACCACCTCTCTCAATCCACCGACTTGGAAAAGTTAAATCCAGATAGATTCGCACCTCTTGTGCATAATAGGCTGGTTCTCCATGTTGCTGGAACCACATTACATTCTGGATGTGTGTGGGAGAGTCCTTCAAGATGTCTGGCAGCAACTGTTGCAGAAACGTGAGATATTTTCCCCCGTAAAGGCGTTCTGGCAGAAGATAAGATCCGAATAGGTGGTCTCCGATTATTCCTGCCCAAATATTGACAGAAAGGCGCCGCTGATGAACATGTGAACAAGTGACATGTGGATTTACATGTTGATTGTGGGTGTTAAATGCACCACGTGTAAATGCACATGTATTTAAATGTACATGTAAAAGCACAGTTGCCATAAAATCTGGATCTACTGCGCTTTTCTGCAGAAACCAGCGAGCGAATTCCACACTACGACGATAATCGTTTGGAGACGGTACCTGAATTCTTTGAACATGGTAAGGATGCAAACGTTCAGCCTTCAGTACTCGCCATGTCGTGGATTGTGATACATGTAACTGCCTAGCCATTGCTCGGGTATTTGTATTTGGCTGATCAGCCACCATATCCAGAATGTCATCTACCACGACTGACGTTCTGTCCGTCTTTGCACGACCTGCATCCGATGGGGATGAGAAAAAGGATCCCGTCTCGCACAACTATTGGTGCAATCGCTCAAATGTTTTACGGTCGCGCAACGCCTGTTGGGAAACCTCTGTCCGTACAATCGTTGAGCCTCTGAGCCATTTCCATTTGTAAGTCCGTAGATAAAATGCATATCAGCCTTTTCCTTATTAGTGAAGGGCAACATCTTCCGATATGTTCCTACCACGATTGACAGTTGCATACTCGGATCAGCGCGGCTTTTATGTATTAATCCAGGCGAAAATTTGCATGCGAGTTCTTCTTTTTCCCTATAACACATTTGCATGCTATTACTGTCGTTCTTCTACCAATAACTCGCAACATGAATGGAGCTTTAACAATTGCAAGGATCAAGTTTTAAAATGCGTCAGCATATTTGCGTTTTGTTTCTGACCATGCATTCTCTGATGAAAGTTGTTTGTTTGGATGTGTACTATCACCTCTTTAAGTTTTGCCCATCTTTTATAAATCACCCTGAATTTCATGTCTAACCATTTAATGGACAGCGTCTATTGTCCCACCATCTCTGAAAGCATTAAGATAAATATACTACGTGCATTAATGCTAAGGTATATGCATATTCACTTACGTAAAATTTGTCATTGAGTGCCTTACCCTTCTCGTGATTTTCTCGACGAGGTATCTCGTCATTAGAAGGAAATGAAATCAGGATCAGAGGAACAAAACTGACAGTATCTTTATTTCGCCATCATAAAAAAAAAATCAGTAATATCTTAATGACGAGATACCTCATCAATAGCAAAATTGGTCAGATCTTGATGAAAGAGATATCTCATCATTAGCAAAATTGGTCAGATTTTGATGAAAGAGATATCTCGTCATTACCACTTAGAGGGTCAATGGACTGTGAGAGATATGTTTTCCCGCCTCTCCTTAAAAGTACAGAATTTGTGTAATGTATAAAATATATTCATATAAGGTGAATACCGTAATCCATAAAATTATTTTCTCGACTGGGTTTACTATAGTGCCCTTTAACCCTCCATGTGGTTTTGATGAGATATTTCGTCCATTAAGATGTCAAGATATAATCACTTTTGGTAGTGACGAAATATCTCGTCATCAAGGTACTGTCGATTTTTGTTATGATGATGACATCAATATCTGGCGAGTTTTCTTCTCTGACGAGATATCTCGTCACCAAGACATTTCCGATTTTATTATGATGGCGACATCAAGATCTTGTCAGTTTTGGTAACGAAGATATACCTCGTCGAGACAAACACCAGGACCCCAGCATTAAACCTCTTAGGGCTACGAGATTTTCGAGTGCTACTTTTACCCTATAGCACACAATAATTAAATAACCCTATCTATTTATTTAAAGAATCTTTGAAATAATTATGTTGGTCAAGTTTGAAGCTGGTTGGAAGTCTTGCAGGCAAGATACTATGTAGATCGCATAACGGAAAAATGCATATAAATCCCTCAGAAGTTTGAAGGGTAGATAGGGTGGTTTAATCGAAATTCAACCTTGTCTTCTACTTTCAATGTCAAAGTTAGTATAGACACAGATAATTGAGATTAATTTATACAATAACATATTCTTTCTTTGCAATCAATAAAATTTAGACGAATTGCTGGATAATTCCTGTCCAATTTCAGCAGATTACCACTTCTCAATCATCCTCTCTTTCCTCCTAAAATCTCCAGGGGATAAATGAAGTTTACAAAAACTAAAAGTTCGTGAATAAGGGAAAAAGCCACAATAAAAGTCAATGCATGTGCGTTTTCTCATCATTTTCCTCTTTTATAACTCTGTGGCAGCTCCCTTTATGGTTATCCAAAGCTGCCTTTCCCCTACCAATACGCCGCTGCCAAAATGAAAGAAGTTTCTTTCAAAAATCCCATATATATTTTTCCCCTAATATTCTTCCTCAGAACTCTTATACATTTTGAAAAGGTTCCCCTTCTCTTTTGATCGAGTCGTCTTCCACGCAAGACGAATCGATAGCCTGTGGCAAAAGGTAGATTTAATCTTGCTTGCGACGGAGTGGAGACAGAAGGGGGCATGGTATAAGTATTCTTGATTGCTCAACTTTCGTCTTAGATTCCGTCAGGTTCAGCAGAACAGTTGGAAATCTTTCAATCATTGATTTCGAGCAACATGCACTATTTTAGAGAAGGAACAGTTGGTCCTTTGTGCTAACTATAAGATTTGGAGACGGACGACAATGCCGATGATATCTCTTCGTCTAACAATATCCATTTTAAATTTAAGTGGCGCCATTTATTATTTATGCTTTCTCCTAAATCCTCTGCTTTCTCCTATCCTAAATCCTCTGCTTTCTCCTATCCTAAATTCTCTGTTTTCTCCTATCCTAAATCTTATCATTTCTGTCTCCTATGCTTTCCACCAAATTTAATCCTCCTAAAAGATTAATTATCATTGTCTTCGTCTAAAGTATTGCATTCTGGAGTTTGGGACACATATATCCTGCTGACATATATCTATGTCACTTGCTGACTGAGTTCCAGTTTTTACTAATGCTTTGGGAACATTTAGAATTCTTAGTCAGTTTTTTTGTATATGTTGTGGCTAGAAAATTACATTGAAGTTTTAGTTGTCTTCCACTCAATTGGTAGTCTGTGACAAAAGGTAGATTTAATCTTGTTTTTGACGTTGTCTTGGTTCTTGTAGTTACAGCAGCGGACATGATATAGGTATTATTGATTGCTCATCTTTCATATGAGATTCAGCAGAAAGTGGGAAATATTTCAATCATTTATTTCAGCATTATTTTAGGAATGGGACAATTGGGGTCTTTAATGCAACAATACGTTTAGATATGAACCACAGTGTCAGTGATATTTCTTGGAATATAAGTGCCAGAATTTTAAATTTGAGTGTTGCCATTTATTCTGTAAGCTTTCTGAGAACTGTTTTGAACACGTATTCAATAATAAATAATGACTGCCATTCTCGTCATCTCAAGTAGTGCATTTTTCAGATGATAACACCTATATTGCCTTTAAATGGTACAAATAATGGAATATATCCAAAATATGGAACATATGATAGCTGAATCATATCTTTCATATTTTGCAGACTGATTTACAAGGTTAAACTTAGCTATTTCACTAATGAAAATATAAAGGTAAAATTAATAATTTGAGAGAAAATAATTCATTAAATAGTATTAAATGATCAGTCTGACATGCCACATATGTATCAAACTTGGTAAAACCTAAACCATTTAATAAAATTGTTATAATTGTGTGTAACTGATTTTTATCAAAGTTCTAATTTCCTTACATGTGAACTATTTTATCTTTTGATTTAATAATTGAATTCTTTCTCTCACTAAGCATTCTGATATCAAACCAAAGTCACACCTAAAATAATTCAACCCCTGTAAAACAAAATATATAATTCAAGAAATTAGGATACAAATATACTATACTGATTATTTCAGGGTTCCAAAACTCAATAGATCCAACAATACACACACGTATAATTCATGCATAAAAAGTTAAATGCCAAAAATACCAAATTAAAGCCTTTATTTAATATATTTTCTATTGATTGAACCATTAAATCCCTTCTAAGATCGTGATACAAGTTACCTAAAATAGTCTACAGTTAAACCACCCTTTAATTCTAGAAATTAGGGAACAAATACACTCCACTGATCACTTTCGTGCTTGAGGCCCAATCTATCCAACAAAGCAACATATAAATCACAAATTAATGCCGAATAATATGTGACTAAATAGTTCGAAAGAAGAAATTAATAAATTCACGCCTATTACCTCTTTCAGTGAGAGGGCAGATAATCGATCCTTGCCAAGTCTGAAGCAGTTAAACAAGAAATGTCACCTTAATCACTGGTCTTCCACCCTCCAATTGGCAAGTGCACAGGCGTCATCAGAGTGAGCTTTAAACATGGCGAGACTCGTCTAAAAGTGTCGCCCGGAGTAAAGTGGGCTTCGCTCGTGGCAAACTAATCGAGTAGTTGAACATTTGGAAAGATATTTCCAGCCCTTTGTCTCGAGATTTTGTGCAAGTGAAGCGTGACTGTGAGGCCAGTAATTAATCTGTAAGTGGGTATTTGTCGCGAGATACTTGTTTCTCCTAAGATTGGATAAGCATAGTTTCGCGAATGAAATGCGCGTATTAGAAGGAAAAGTTGCAGGAAAGAATTTTAAGAGAAATTCCCTTACAGAACAGGAATCGGCGTAATTGGATGAATGTGGATGATTGGATGTAAAAGACTCCGATCTTTGTGGGTGCGGACTTTGTGGTGTTTCACTGAGATGGACTCAATGTTAGTTGGAGGAGGAAGAATGAATTATACGGTGCGGTTAAACTCTTTGAAGGGCAGTGTCATACAAAACTTTTTTAATAAATACATATCTCCTTATATGAAAATATAGTTAACCCAATGCAAATTTTGTGTTTATTATTAGTTTTTTTAACCCTCTAAGTGGTTTCAACGAGAAATCTCGTCATCAAGATTTTGCAGATTTTTTTATGACGATGAGATTAAAATATGGTCAGTTTTCTTCTATGTGACGAGATATCTTGACCATCAAGAACCGTCCAGTTTTCAGAACGTCTAATGGCAAAATATCGTGTAAATCAAGATCCTATCAGTATTCTTCCAATGACGAGATATCTCGTCGAGACAACCACCAGGAGGGAAGGAGTGGTTGGTCTTACAGTACTTCTAGCCACCAGAATATCAAACAGAAAACTATTGGTATGACTTACAAGACTTAATATACTTGTACTACAATATTTACATATTCTTGTTTTTAACCTTTTGCAGAATTAACCTAAGAAAATTCACCTAATAAGATTAAAAAAAATAAAAAATAAAGATTATATATATATATATATATATATATATATATATATATATATATATATATATATATATATATATATATATATATATATATATATATATATATATATATATTCAGACCAATCTATAGCACTTACAACTATGAAAATTGGCATACGGATAGTCCTAAAAGTGTCCCTAGAAGCCCCAGTTTTAACATCTGAAGTTTGTTTTCTTGCAATAAATGAATTTTGACAAAGAATCACGTTTTATACACGGTTTATATATTTGAGTTAATACAAAGAAATGTCGCGGTCATATTTGAGCATTACTAAATTTCGTAAATCCTTACCGTCCTTATCAATATTTTTCTGTCTTTTTTTTTAATTACTCTATTTTAGCTCAGGAAAGTCAAAATTCGACACTTTGCACATCTTTGTTTTTCAGAATTCTACATTTTTTCATCGGAATTTCGTTTCTGTTTGTATAAGTCTTAATATTTTGCATATTGCAATATATTAGTCAGGAATTAAATGTATATATTAGTATTAAAAAAAAATTGTAAAAGCTATAAAAAAGTAAAAACGTAGTTAAAAAATATTTTCCGTGCAACTTAAATTATTGCAATTTTCTATGTAAGAAAAGTGATTATTGTAATTAATTTTTCAATCAACATTTAACCATTTGAACTCGAGCAACGCCGGGTTATTCAGCTAGTCAATTGATTAAATATGATAAGTAGTTTTGATGTTATAATCTAAGCTGACTGACAAAAGGACTTATTTTAACATTTTATAAGCTACTTGAATTATAAATATTAATTTACCTTCACTCTGCAAACCTGGAAAAGTTGTCATATATACTTCAATTTAAAATTTTACAAATGATAAGAATATTCTGAAATAAGCAAAACCGCAACGAATATATACAGCAGTTTTGTTCGAAACAAACCTTTTTATTAACGTCATAACTAATATTTACTGTGTATCGAAATCTTATCTTTTACAACCGATTTCACAGAATTCTTTAAATTTCACAAGGTTCTAATCAAGTCTAAATCCCCCTTCAATCAATATTACTTAGAAATTCTAAACTATAAGAATGAAAAAAGTAATTTTGATGAATTTCGGTGCATAAAACAGCACTGACTGAAAATCAAAAACAATACCATTGGTGGTACTTTCCTTTTCAACGAGATTAAAAATGAACCGCAATGGGGAACGTCATATTTATTTCTACAGATGGCGTTTTATTAAGTGAAAAACTCCTTTACTTCTTCAAGGAAAAATCAGTCGGTAAAAAAAGAACATCATAACATCATTAATATTCATGAGCCAAAGGGAGAAAGCAATAATAATTAAGCTCATTACCATTTTTATTCTCATGGTTTCCTTTTAATTCTTAAATTTTTATTCAGTGAAAAGTTGTCGGGATTCTAAATCAAAAGCTCTGTTAAGTGGAAAAGCTTGCGGCTTCCCTGTTCCTGACATTTTAAAGTATTATTTGAATCAGTTTATTCAAAAGAGAGTAACCAATAAAACGCCAACAGATACACATCAACATTTAAACGGTGAAATGAAAGGGAAACAAATAAAAAGGAAGTCATCTGGAATCAAGATAATACTCAATTTACTTCTTAAATTAATTGCTTTAATTTTGGTTAGGAAACCTCATTAGAACTCTGATCAAGCATTGCATTGTTGTTAGAATTTCTGTCGTGAATAATTTTCAATTTCAATTTCAAGCGTAAAGAATTTGATGTAATTTATTACATAACACAATAGAGCCTACAAGGAACAGAAACAGTGAAGTGAAGATGGAAATGTAGTTGAAATCAAGTATTTGAAACAGGCTAGAATAATATTAATGTGTTGTTCCAAGTATAAATTTCTCCAAATACATAGCTGCCTCAATTAATAACACTAACGGATTTTTTTTGGTGTTATTTGTTTCAAAACTTTCGAAATGTGTACCCAAATAAACAATTCATTAATTTTCAAAATTTTATAAATAACAACATCTATTGGTTGAAAAGGGTGCGTGGTAGCCCACATGGTAGAGTTAGCAATTGGAGAATTGAACGTTCGACTCACTGGTTATGTTAAATCTGTCACGCAACCAGCTAATCTTGTGAGTGTTAAACCTGTAAAAGTAATGTGTAAAATGGCGTAAAAGTTTGTAGAGAGGGGTTAAGTGTTGACCTCGTCGCCATTGTTCAAAATGTCCTCGGGGCTTACTCTGTTGAAATTCAATCCAGACGGTCGTCAATAGCCCGTTGAGTTGCTCCATGGCCAAATGCAACTACCAACACACCAATTATTGGATGAAAGAACCATGGTAAAGATTATATTGGTCAATAAGGTTAAAAACTGATTAGAAGTCATCCATGGAAGACAACACGTTGCGCAACAAACTAATTAGCTTTTTGTATCTTAAATTCCAAATCATTATATGTGTTGTGCTGAAAGGCAACACTTCACCACTTTAGCATACTCGGAGGGATAAAACAAATAAATTCACTAAATGAATACAAACTACCTTAAAAAGTAATGAAAATTATTTAATTCAGGAGAACCGGACTCAAGCTCAATGGGATTATGCATACAGATAAATTACGTAAGATTTTCATGAACGATATTTTGTTTTAATATCTTAAAGATAAAAAAATAAAAGTACATCCTAACACAACAAGATTTTACTGTCCGGTTACATTGCTTCATGAAAAATGCATTTCATCCTCCAAAACGCATCACGCATTTAATTCCAAATAAATAATACAAGGGGAAGACGAAAGTATTATGAAATGAAAGTTTCAGTCTGATTCCATGAAGATATCCATCACTTGAAAAAGCTCCCCCTTCATCCTCGCCAATTAAAGTGTAATATATATAAGTATGTATTCGGATACACGGTGATTTTTTATCCTTCATGATTCCCGCAAGCAACAATCATAGATCCCTGACCCTGAACAACTTCAAACTACATTAATCTGTCTCTGTCACATGGTACCACGCAACAAATAAGTTCCAAATAAATGATGGCGTTGAAATATGATATGGGAGGAAGGAAGCTTATTTCTGACGATTGTTGCTGGGGAGGAGTAAGCTATGTCGAAAGGAGAAATCGAGGACAGTAGGTAACATAATAGTTGCGTTCGGAGCCCAAAATCTGTTAACTTTACAAAATATTCCGTGGTTGACTTCCTCACACCTTTCATGCACATTTGGTGTACGTTTAAGCTTACAGTTTGCATTCAGAAATACAATAGTTTGTGGATAGTTGACAATATATTTACTTATTTTTAGGGGTGTGGTATTAAATCCATTAGGATAATAACCTATGTCCTAAAGTAACTGTCACATAAGACCCTCCTTATGGTTTTCTGGACTAGGTATCTTATAATTAGCATCTCGTCATTCATTAGATAAGGTCATATTTGATCAAATTTTTACAAACCAACTATCTCATCTTTAGAAGGAAATAGACCAGACTTTGATAGACCAGATATCGAATTAGAAAAAAAATTACTAGATTTTGATGGACTAGATATCTCATCATTAGAAGTTAGAAGAAAACTTACCAGATATCTCATCGTTAGAAGGAAATAGACCAGACTTTGATGGACCAGATATCGAATTAGAAAAAAAAGACTAGATTTTGATGGACTAGATATCTCATCCTTAGAAGTAAACTGACCAGATATCTCATCCTTAGAAGTAAACTGACCAGATATCTCATCCTTAGAAGTAAACTGACCAGATATCTCATCATTATAAGTTAGAAGAAAACTGACTAGATTTTGTTGGATTAGATCTCATCATTAGTAGAAAACTGACTAAATCTTGATCTAGTCATCATAAAAAATTCGGTAATATCTTTGATGGCGAGATAAATCTGGTCATCAAGTAAAGTTAGTCATATCTCGACGGACGAGATATATTATCAAAATCACTTGAAGGTTAACATTTGAAGTTGTCATGCCTTTTGGAACTTATTAATTCGTAAATAAAAATTGTATTTTGCATTAGGGTCGAGCATTACATATGGAGACAGTGTTTGACTTTAACATAGCTTAAGGACTACAGTTAATAGTGTTTAAATATATTTTCTTCCTCAGTTTTCTTTTTTAATGTTTAAAACTTTAGTATCTGAACGGGGTTCACCCTGTTCCAAAATAAATGGCACATTTAACACCTGAAATTTGTTCCGTACAGTTGACACATTTGAAAAAAATGGAAAAGTATTAGTTTATTTTTCTGTATATATATATATATATATATATATATATATATATATATATATATATATATATATATATATATATATATATATATATATATATATATATATATATATATATATATATATATATATAACCAGTAAAACTGATGATCGACAAAAAATTTATTTCTGCTGCCCAAATACTTTCGCTCGATACACATTGGTGTTGCCTTAAAATGTAGTTTATTGTTGTTTGTGTGTTTAATCTGTATGATGCTGTTAAATTATTAACCATAATGTGTACATTTGCAATTTATTCTTTGGAGTTGTTGTTAGCGATGGTGCTGAAATTGTATTCGAAAAACAAAGCCAAGTAACATGAAGATTACAATAGATATTTATCCTCCTGATTGATGTCTTGACGTCTTATCTCGTTATTAGTAAAGCTGCCTTTGATAAACGAGATATCTCGCCATTAAAAGAAAACTGACCAGGTCTTTATCGCGTCCTCATAAAATCTCTGCACTATCTTAGAGACGAGATTCCTAGTCGTTAGAAAAATTGGTCAGATCTTCATGGAGATCTCGTCAAAGTCACTTGGAGGACCTTTTTGTCTCACTCTGTTGAAATGTCTGGGCAATTTTCCAGATAACATTACACATTCCATGCATGTTTACGATGTCAAAAAATATATATATTTTAAATAAATGCTTTAAAAAAAGCTTCAATGGATAGTTTTTATAGCAGTATTTGTTTAAAGTATAAAAACACTTTGAATTGACATTCCTAAGTTGCGTTGTACCGTTAAGAAATGTTACCGTCGTTGACACAGTTCACATGAAAATTGAAGAAAAACTGTCTGTTATCGAAACGAAAATGTGACACTTATTTTAGGACGGAGGGGTGATATTTATATCATAACTAACATTCTTTATATTGCCGAAGATTTCATTATTCGGGGCTAAGCTAAAATTGAGACCCTTTTTCTCTTCATAAATATAAATATAAATTGCATCTATTACTTCTCCCGAGTTGCATTTTTCAAAAAACACCACTGAAGCAGTTTAGGGCAAAAAATATTTTAGCGACATCAAGAAGACTGCTTTATCTGGTAATTAAGTCAAAGGCTACGCATTTTTCACCCAAGTAATTTTCCGAAGCATCTAGCTTAACCCCACACTTAATTTTTACACTTCCAACCGTTACAAATCAAGTTTCCGGTAGAATAATTTTGAATTATGCTTTTAATAAGCTATTCATTATCGGCGATACCAAAAACCCGTTATTACCTTAAAACTCGGAGCAGGTGTTGCATTCTATGCGTAACAATTGTAAAATATGTGGAAACCGATGGGGACTGTTCCACACTAGGAGTTGAACCACGGCTATTTATCTTGGCATAAGAAGTCGAAGATTCCCTGGAGCATACTGGTTTTCCACGAACAGTGAGTTTACTCAAATTATGCGCTGTGACATTTAATTATTCCACGGTTATTACTTCCACGACGTTATTAATACACGTCGTGAGGATTGTGTTTGGAAAGATCTTGAAATACTCGTGCTCATGATCACATTCGGAATCATGTGCCCTTGAGACTGTCTTCATTATTTGGCTGTCTTGCCAATGTGGGCTGTGCTGCTCATTTTTCATTTAAGTAAAACTGGTGGACTGAAATAAACATGAATTCTCATTATAACTTTCCTTATTTTATAGGATTTATAAACGATATTATTGGTATCACATAGAGAGACTTGTAGGTAATCAGCTTATCGTCGTCGTACTATTAAAATCTCGCAAGTGCAATATATTTGGGGCTTAGAGGTTTCAAAAGTATTTGCTGTGATGTAATGTTGTGACTATACATATTCATTGCCATATATACCATTTTGACTTGGGATCCACTGCTTTTTGCTATGTATCCCATGTTACTGTAGTACTGTAGTACTTATGTCAACGAACTAGTTTACTAATTGGGTAGGGACGGAGCACAGTTGCTCTAACCTAAACCCTCTTTGACTCTATATCCCCTTTGACCATTCCTTGAGTTCCACTTTTTTGAGTGTCTTGACAATGTCATATAGTGCTGTGATGATAGTATATGCTAATAATTTTTCATTAACTTAAAACTGAAGTGAAATTTGCATGACAATTTCATTCAAAATCCTTATCTTATAGTATGTGAATACTATAATATTGGTATCCTATAGGGAGGACTTATAGGTGAGCAGAATGTCATCGTTTTGAGGAGATATTAAAACCTCTTTAGGCTCGTTAAATCTGGTTAAAATATTTATCATTACACTGTAGCCATATACATATATTGTTTCCATATATACCACAATTACTTGGGATTCACTGCCTGACAGTGGATTCCTAGTCACTAGTGCATGGGGCAAAGATCAGGCTTATCAATTGAGTAAGACTGGAGCACAGCTGTCTCAATCTTAAAATATTTTCCTCGATATAAAAATCAAGAGGCTATTCTATAATGGCAAATGGATCTTCACAATCTATAAAGAAACAGCTACTAGAAAAAAACGGGAAATTTTTATTGAAAAGCAAGACTTTTATCCCAAGTTTCGTGCCAATAGCTATTGATGTCACTTGTTTTCGATTTCTTACCGGAGATGACTACCTACAAAGCACTTGCACAGCGCTGGAGTAGCAATATCAGCTATCAGTCCTGTTTACGAACTGGATGAAATGGCAGAAGAATCCCTCAAGAAGAACCTTAGAATTCTTGCAATTCGGCTGCAGATAGTGTTTTTGAAAAGATGTTTTATCGTTTTGTACTTCCTTTGGGCTCCTCATCGACTGATTTCTGAGAAGCCTCTTAGACGGATATAGGGCATACAAAATCATTGTTTGTTTACAAATATACTTACTAGACCTGCTTCAAAAGCTCCTGTCTACATTATCAATCAGACCTTCAGTCGAATAACTTTTAAACCTCGTATCTCATAACTGATCTACAGTTTAATATCCAGTTTTTAAATCTCTAATTTTGATTGCAAAATCCACAAGAGGAGGTTTGATAGTAAAACGACGATTTTTTACTAGTGCATATAAGGTTTTAACAATACCACACACATCGACACTTGTATTCAAATTATGTACCTTTAATAATACTTCACTAATAGTCAATTAACCTTGAAATCAATCTCAAAATGATCGTTTTCAGCAGCTGTATACGAGATTTTTACTTAAATTTTCATCTCATATTTTCTGATAAAATCACTCTTCTCTACTTGTATGTATATGAATGTTACAAATTTTTTTGCCCCTCCACTATAAAAATAATCATTCGCGTTAAAACATCAGTACTAATTTAATATTTAAGAAGTAAATATTTTCTTCTCTAAGTGCATGATTTGTGATAAAAGACGCTAAAGATGCAATCCAATGAAGAAAAGCCTCTGATATAAAACGACTTAAAGAAGGAGAAAATGAAAGGTGAATTGGTGTAATTTTCGCTAGCCATGCGGAGTAAGAGATGAAAATCACCCTTCCATTTTTTACCATTCTCTCTATCAAAACCGCGTCACTATTCTTTCCAAGGAAAGTGAAGGAACGTGCTTTGGCTACTTCAGATTCACAAGATATGCTTTGAGATCATCTCATATTCTGACCCATGCTCGAAAATTCTGTATTGTCAGCACTTTCCGAAATCCTCGTTGTTCAAATTCAGTCGTAAAGTGATTGGTTTCCATGATCCCGGAAGCTCAAGAGCGTAAGGAAGGTATACAGTTTCACTCACGGGTTTGTTTCCTCGATTGCGTGATTCCGGGCTTTAGCATACCGGGATGTGTTTTGCTCGGAGGCAAACGTGAAATGCTTCGTGGAACTGAGCAGTGAGATTTAAACTTTTAAGTTGCCGCATTGTTACATAAATGTTGCCCTTTGACGTTACTCAATTGCTATTGATCGATCGTAATTATGTATCGCAACTTAAACCTACACGAGGTTTGAGGGCCACGGTCGCCCTGTTGGAAGAGGATCGGATTAGCCACCAGAGGATAGGGAGTTGGAATCCAACCAAAGACCGTAGTGTACAATAAGACCTGATGCATGTAAAATACGTTGTGGCCTCAAATCTCCTCACGTTGGTGTGGTGTGGAAGTTGGTAGAGTGGAGTGCCAGCTGAAGTGTGACCTCGTCATCTACTATCAAAATTACGGGGTGTCGTCCATGGATCTTTCACTTCTGGATTGATCCAGGACCATGTCCAATCGACCAGTGTGTTGTTTCAGTGTGACATAAATTAGCACATATACCACAAAAATACCGAGAGGCTTGAACTAGATACCTCGTCCATCAAAATCTGACCAATTTTTGTAATGACAGGATATCTTGGCATCAATATATATACGATTTTTTTAAGAGGTTGATACTTCGTTAGTTTTGACAAGATAACTTGTCCATCTGTACTGACGAGATACCTCGTATATCAAGATCGGGACATTTTGCTTCTGAAGAGATATTTCGTCAACTATCAGAAGGGTTAAGCAGGACATTGATAAGTGGACTCGCATGCAGTTTTAATTAACGTCGTACTGGAGCAGAACAACGGGGTATTGGTGACGGTCCGATTGGAAAGACCCGTGGACAATACCACGTAATTTTGAAACACGGTCAGATGACGAGGTCACACTTGAGCTGGAACCCTACTCTCTAAACATCCACACCACGTCAACTTGAGTACATTTGAGGCACTGACATATTTAAGGTGCACCAGCTCCCTTTGTACAGGACAGTCTTTGGTTGGATTTCAACACTGATAACTGAAGATGTCGAGATCCGATAGAAATAAAAGAAATCTTATGCTTAGAGTCACAAATATTTTTAGCTCCAAAAGATGTAGCTTTTTTTCTATGAAGTCAATAAGGTCGAAATAATATCTAGCCCAAAGTTAAAATGAAGCTCACCTCTTTTCAACTCTGTATGAATGAAGGGTCTGTGGTAGACCAGTTGTAAGAACAGTGGATTAGCAACAATGTGATTGCTAGTTCGAAACCCTATCGAACTCAAGACCGACGTGTACGTGGGTGCTGCTACACGTTTAATATCAATGCTTCAAATGTCCTCACGTTGTCGTGGTGGGAAAGTTTGGAGAGAGGGTGGCAGCTCATGTGTGTCCTTGCTATCTGTTCACGGTTCCAAGTTACGAGGTGTTGTCCTTGGATCTTTACCTTAGGGGATTGATCAGAATTAGGTTAAAAACCACCATGTTTGCTTTAGGTTGATAGATTACTTTTCTTGCCACCAAATTTTCCCCTTGAAGAGATTTCAATGATATAACTCGTGTATCAAAATAGAACAATTTTGCTAATGACGAGTTATTTCGTTCTAAAGATAGTGCCGATTTTTTATGAAGAAGAGATTAATATCTCAACAGTTTTCTAATGATAAGGTGTGTAGTATATTAGTTTTTGTCAGTTTTTCGAATGAGAGATGTCTTGTACATCAGGATTATGTCAGTTTTTATAATGAGAGTTGTTTTGTCCATCAAGATTTACCAGTTCTTCTAATTAGATATGTTTTGTTTATCAGGATTATGTCAGTTTTTATAATGAGAGTTGTTTTGTCCATCAAGATTTACCAGTTCTTCTAATTAGATATGTTTTGTTTATCAGGATTATGTCAGTTTGTATAATGAGAGTTGTTTTGTCCATCAGGATTTACCAGTTCTTCTAATTAGATATGTTTTGTTCATAAGGATTTGTCAATTTCTTAAATTAGAGATATTTTGTCCATCAGGATCTGTTAGTTTTTCTATTGACGACATAGAGACAACACAGAACACAGAAGGGTTAATCTGTACCTGAGGGGACAACTTGTTTTCTGTGTTTTCTTGCCCGGAGAACTTTCTACAATTAATTCAATTTAACTCCCTCATTAATTAAAAATATTTAAAAATAGTGAAAACTAAAAAAATTAAAATCCTTTCAAATAGAATTTTTCCGAAGCGAAATTGAGTTTCTTAAAATATGGAATTCGAAATACGTTGCTCGAAGATAGATTTGAGATTCTTTGTATTAAAATACAAGGGCTTATATCACCAGTATAAAGGAAACTTAAAATTAAGATGGGAGTAAATAATAGTGGATAGTACCAGATTACGTTAAATGTGTTCTTGCGTAATTTTAAAACTTAATCTGAAAATCGCATTTCTTTTGGGATTAACCAAATAAACATTTTAGTATAAATGTAAACGTTTGTTGAATAGACAAAAATTTCAAATTAGTATATTCTATATATCCCCATAAAAACTACATACAAATTAGGTAAATTAAGAAGTTGAATATTGGCGACCTAGCAACAACCCGTAACCCTCCCAATTTTGCTAATGACGAAATACCTCGTTATCAATAAATCTACATGATGAAGATATTGCCCTTATTTGATGAGGTCAAAGATGATGACCAGGTCAGTTTTGCTAATTAAGAGATATATTGACAACCAAGATCTGATCAATTTTGCTAATGACTAGATATCTGGTCCACCAAGATATAATCAGTTTTGCTAATGACGAGATGTCTTGTCCACTAAGATATAATCAGTTTTGCCGATGACGATATATCTTGTCAACCAATATCTGATGAGTTTTGTTAATGACGAGATGTCTTGTACTCCAAGATGTGATCAGTTTTGCTAATTATGAGATATCTTCTCCACTAGGGTCTGATGAGTTTTGCTAAAGACTAAATATCTTGTCCACCAGGATCTGATCAGTTTAGCTAATGATGAGAAATCTTCACCAACAAGGCCTGATCAGTTTTGCTAATGACGAGATTGCTCGTCTCGACGACGACCAGGAGGGTGAAGCAATCGTCGAAAAGAATAAAGTGTCCTTTTGTTTTCTTGATGTTTAATGTATTTTTCAAATTTCACAATCTACACATTGAATTCACGAATTTTAACCCAAACTTTTACATTTTAAAGAACATGTTTGCTGTAAAGTGTCACCAGGGGAACTGAAATAGATATTTTCTTTGTAGTTCATCTAGAGAAATATTCTGCAAAACAAAATTTTTTTACAAATCTCTATAGTCTTTTTGGAACCTTTCTTTTCCTTCCCCGTTCCCCATCAAGAGCGAGAAGCAGAAGGGTAAGAATAAAATATAGTGAGCTCATCTCCGAGCTGTCACTCACCTAGAGTGGAAAGGAGAGATGAAATTTCTTCATACTCTGTACGGACAGATGGAATAAGTATATGACCATCAAATCCCTGTCGGTGAATATTTCATACACTTCTCCGGTTGGGGAAACATTTCAGTAGTTTAGACTAGTGTCAACAAATTTAGTTCTTTTACATTCTTCAACTTCGTGGGACTTTGAAATGCTGTTGGGACTGAATCAGAGCATTATAATCTCTTGCACTTCATCTTTGGTTAAAGAAATTAGCAGAAAATACGAGAAGAAACTAAAATATATTAAACCTCGAGGGAGTTTAAACGAATAGTTTCACATTGCAACCTCCTGCAATCTTTTCCATCTGACTTCTAACCCCAGTTTCAATATATATATATGGCATTTTACACATGAATGATATCCAAATTTAGCCCTCGTGGCAAATAGAAACTCCACTTTCCGTTTGACGAAAAAGTAAAATTTAGTTGACGTCCTATGCCGAACAAACAAGATATTATAACATACTGCATTCTGTTTGAATATTGATTTCAAGATGCTTCGTTTGTTTTGATACAGATAGAGTAATACTTATTCTAATGCAAATTAAATGTTTGAATCAAAATGTATACAACACGAGATGTAGGCATAGAAGGGGAAGGTGAGGCACAATGTTACATGGGGTACAGTGTTGCACTGCATTTCATTTTAAAGCGGTAGCAAAATAAGCTCCAATTTGTTAACAATGTTGTTAGCTTTCTTATTTTTCAAAAGTCCATGTGTTTTGAAATAATTTGCATCATTAGTTTCATTTCTGTAAGCAAATCTCTGTTTTTGCGTGTTAAAAGTAAAATTTCATGTTTGTAAATAAATTATCTTTATTCATGAGTGGTACATATTTTATGCTGAATAATATTTTAATAGTAAAGCCAATTGTGTTAAGGGCCTGTTGAGTTAAAATGGATGATCTAAATTTACATTAAGTAGTCATAAAAAGTTTTTGTTATAAGCTATGTCAGATGGGGTACAGTGTTACAGAATTAAATAGGGCAAACTGTTACATACATAATTTGTCCAGTTAACACATTATAAACAAGCATATGTTTCGCAGGGTAAATTTCAATATTCTTTTAACCCTGCATTTTTTATTGTAAGAATTTAATTATAAATATGAATAATAACAGATAAATTGGTTATTTTTCCTAAAGCTTTTCCTGCATATATATTAATATATCTTTTTGTGTGATTATTGCAATCTTTCTTTACATGATCAACAGTTTTCTTTTGTTAATTTCTTCGAAACATTCATATGCTAACAAAATTATGTGTCGTTAAGAAGTAAGGTCTTTCCCTAGAGCCCCACCGCAAAAAAACTGCACAAAATAGATGACAAATGAAATGTTGTATCTTGACTGATACGTCAGTTAAAAATATGATTACAGAGGAAATATTGAAGAGTAAAAATGCACTAAACCCTAAAAATAACGAAATTCCCAAGAAGCGAGCCAAAGTGAACCTGAGGCATAAGCCTATCGAGATATTATCAGCAGAAGATGATGATTCACAATTTTATGCTGAGAGTGATAACATCTCTTTTTCAGAATTGCAATCAGACATTGCTGCATTCAGACATCATTCATTGCTGCAGACAACAACAATTAACAATGGTGATTGCGTTATAGTTGAAGAAGGAGATCTAAAAGAACATAAAATTTACTCTATTGGGGAAGTTTATTTTAAGCCTGCTTAGGGAATTATTAGATGTCTGTAAATTAAAATTTAAATTAATTTTAATAAAAACCCATTATTTATATTTATTGCTTCTACTATAACGTAACGCTGTATCCCACAGTGTGAAAAACTGTACCCCGACAGCGGAGCACAATGTTATAATGTACATCACTACCAAAAACTTTAAATACTGGAAATAAATGTTGCACTTTTTAATTTTAATGATATGTAAGATGTATGTAAGAGATAAAAGATCATTTTAAGGGCTTTGTTTGCTTCATATAGATGCATATCTTGATGCCACAGCTGAAAGTAACAAACGTGTAACATTATGCACCACCTTTCCTTACTTGAAAATCATTTGGGAAAAGTAAGATTCATAATTTCAAGTAATTCATAAATTGTAAAGTTCATCCTTTTATCTTTTAAAAATTAAAACAATAAATTCCATACTTTATTGTATGTTGTTAAGCTGGTTTTCGGAATTTTTTCCTTGCTCAGAGGTTTAAAGTTATGGTGGTAAATGAGCTATGTTTTTTACTTAAGTTTGACATATATCGTCTTTAAGCTCTTTTTTAAATATTCTATGAAATAGAGTTTGATAAATTCAGCCATTGTAAGTTTGAATGTGTTTCAGAGAAACACACACACACACACACACACACACACACACACATGATTTCATTGAGAATATAATCTTTAACATAAACATTAAAGAGATTTTGTAAATGTAAGTACTGAAGAACCATAAAGAATAGGAGTAAACCATCAGATAATGTACAGTTGGTTGCTCTAAACTATGTGTTCGTAACTATATTCAAAGCAAGATAAAATATCGAGATAGCAAGTAACATAAAATAATTTAGTTTGAGCTTATATTTAGCAAAACCCAATTCACTACAAAATTGATAGCAAAAAAATTACTCCCTTTTTTAGAATATTGTCATGTCACCCTTGATATCTTTCA
Source organism: Metellina segmentata (assembly GCA_947359465.1). NCBI lineage: Eukaryota > Metazoa > Arthropoda > Arachnida > Araneae > Tetragnathidae > Metellina > Metellina segmentata. The sequence goes on along the minus strand of OX375884.1, from coordinate 58,201,374 downwards.
ATTTTCCAGTTTATGTGACGTATTATGAGTGAGAGCTTATTTCAAAGTCCATTCATTATATTTTCATTGATACTGGTATACTGTTTCAAATTGCAACAATTTTGTAGAAATAAATTAAATGTATTCATGGATTGTCTTGTAGGTGAGGAAATATTTTAAATTAGTACTATATAAATACAAATTAGTACTATATAATTAGTACTATGCAAATACAAATCAGTAATATATAATTAGTACTATACAAATACAAATTAGTACTACATAATTAGTACTATATAAATACAAATTAGTACTATATAATAACCAAATTTTAGTAAATGAAAGTAATTTTGAAACATTTATTTTGCAAGGAAAGAGTGATTCCAAACTACTTGAGCACTGGTGCTTTTAAGCATTCTTGGTGGTTGTCTCTACAAGGTATCTGGTTATTAGCAAAACTTTGCCATGTATCTTGATGGATGAGGTATCTTATCATTAGAAAAACTGACCAGATCTTGGTCTTGTCATTATGAAAAATGGACAATATCTTATAGTACATTTTGTTAGAACGTGCTGGATATGATATCTGGTCGAAACTACTTTATGGGTTAAATAGGTGTTCATTGAGACCTCGGTGTAATTAGCATTTTCATAGAAACAAGTGACCATATAGAGATACTCCAAATAACTAAAAAACTATTAATTTTACGAATATAAAACAACTATGGTCATTAGTTAGATATGATTGGTATATTTGTTTAAAATTCTTTTAAAAAAATATTCTTAAAGTTGCCTTTTAACTGTTTATTAACTACTCTAATGGAAAAATCCAACCTAAACTATATCTATAGAGTTAATAAATTCAAATGCATATACAAAGTTATTTTAAACCTAATCAGCTATCAGAAAACCGAATATAGAGGTACCACATTGTTATAACATTAATGAAATTTAAGAGTACAAAATAAATACCATTGTTAGTTAAATAAGAATTTAGTATTTTTGAAGTCTTAGCTAGATAGATAGTCTTTTCGAAATTTCAGTTTAAAAAAGTACTTAATTAAAAGTATTAATGAAAATGTACTTACACACAATTGCCACTTTACTGTTTACTAACAGCTCTTAGAAAAGAGCTAAATTCCAATTATATATTTATTTTGCTAAGAAATTTAAATGCACTTAGAAAAATAATTTGAACCTACCGAGTAATAATTGGTTGTAAGGCACCCCCCCCCCCTCTTTTCGAAAGGTAAGCATTGAAAAAAACATCAAGCCAGCCAAAATTTAAATTTAAAAAACGCAAAATGACTAGTTAGATAAACTCATTAGTTAAATATGATTTTTAAAATTATTCAAAATTCCTCAGCTAAAATCGTAAATTCAATTACCGTTTGACTGTGTCTACTAAACGATCTTAGAAAAAGTGAATATAGTGTTAATAAACAGATTTGTACTTGGCAAAACGTACTTGGCAAACGAAATCATTTTTTAAATTTTTTTCAAAGTTTTAACTTACAAAATATCCCTAACTGTCTACTAACTGTTCCGAGGAAAAGCGAACTGTCCACAAATATATCTAGTGTCAAGAAATAGAAAGGTACTTAGCAAAACGATTTTAAACCTAGTGAGTAACAATCGGTTTCTTAACTAATTCACAAATGACAATTCGCACAAACGTAAATTCAATTCCAACTTGACTATGTCTGCTAAACGCGCGATCTTATAAAAAGTGAATATAGTGTTAATAAACACAGTTGTACTTGGAAAAACGTACCTAGCATACCAAATGATTTTTTAAAAATTTTTCAAAGTTTTAACTTACAAAATATCCCTAACTGTCTACTAACTGTTCCGAGGAAAAGCGAACTGTCCACAAATATATCTAGTGTCAAGAAATACAAATGTACTTAGCAAAATGATTTTAAACCTAGTGAGTAACAATCGGTTTCTTAACAGATTCACAAATGAAATAATCCCTGTCTAACGACTCTTCGACAATTGTTAAGGAATTCTTCTATATCGGTGAGATTTCTATGCCGCACTAAAGAGAAACCGGGTCTGTTGGCTGAACCGTAAAACAAGTGTACATTTGCCTTGCTAATTGTTACAGTTCCGGATATCAGTCGATTTCCTTGTTCTTCTGTGATCCTTCTATCTCTGGCGGATTCCACCCTTTAAGCGTAATGTTTGCAATTCGCCCCTATTCAGATTGTGAATAAAAGAAAGATAATCAGATGGTGTTCGGTTTCCTATGGCAAGTACCTGATAATGGTGGTACGGGATTAAGTAGTGAGCGGGGTGCATAAAACTAATGAAGTGAACGCATTACAAGACTCGAAAATGTGCTGAGCACTTCCTTTTCGGAACACTGTTATCAGTTTGAATATTTTTCATTCGCATTTAATGCTTCATTTCCTTGGATCATGCGCTCGAAGCTCAACAGAGCCTGTTCGCTCAGTAGATATACATTTGTCACGACTCATGGCATATGATGTACTAGTATTCTGTTAAGTACAGCTATTCTTAGATAGGTACACGTTGTCATCGTGTGAAGAACTGGACAGATATTTGAAATTTAAAGTTTACCGCACGTGTGAATTTGTTACCATAACAATGCAATTAAAAGGATGGTGTAATTTCGAAACCCCATCAAAATTGAATCACCATATTTGACATTTTATACCGTAACTTATTATAGCAGTGTGACAATAAAATGACTGAATGAACGTGGTCAGCGTGAACTGGCCATGCTGGCTCAAGTAACATCATAATTCAATGGTGGGCCGACCAATATTAACCCTCTAAGTAGTGGTGACGAGATATCTCGTCCATCAAGCTCTGAACAGTTTTTCTAATGACGAGATACCTTGTTGCGACATCTACCAGAAAGGTTGGTAAAGCTGATATTTCAGTGACAGATAACAAATAAATGACTCTAGTCATCTGTTCTTAAAGATGCTATTATACACTTAACCCTCTACCGGTTTCCACGACATCTCGTTCAATATATTTCTAATTTTGATAGGGACGAGATATATCGTCCATCAAGATATCAGTTTTTCTAATGACTAGATACCTTACAACTACCAGATGGTTTAATAAAGCTGGTATTTCAGTGACATGTAATAAATGAAAATGACTCTAGATATATGTTCTTATAGATGCTATTGTACACTTAACCCAGGCCTCGAAATAGATTTTTTAATACAGGTGCACCTTGTGTACCTAAGTTTTTAAATAAGGTGCACCTTGTACACCTAAATTTTTACATAAGATGCACAGGTTATATTTTAGGTACACATTAAAAAAAAACCGTAATATAAGAGTATTTATGTATTCGAAACTGCTTTATTTTAGTTGAATATGTTTATATAGGTTCGTAGTAGATAGTAACTAAACATATTTATAAATCGAAATTCTCCTTTCTCAGTCGGCTGTCGCGACAGTCGTTTCAACAGAGCCACCTGGAAAATGTTTCGATCATCCGAAAGTTCTGGTGGCAGTGACAAAAGTAAATTTTCCTCCTGTATAAAACCGTTATGGCCCAGAGATTTTGTTTTCGCATAGTATGAATTTAGGAATTTTAATTACGTTCCTTTAGATTGCGAGAGGTCGATCCTAATATTTTGTTCCAACATCAAAATAACATACAACACATTCCCCACCCTTTTTTTAACGTTGGGTGCTCTGCGTGCACCTAGTGGGAAAAAAATTAGGTGCACAATTATATTTTCATGTGCACAGTGCACCTGTGCACCCGGGTATTTCGTGCCCTGACTTAACCCAATACGGGTTTCCACGATATATCGCCCACTATCTTTCTAATTTTGATAGGGACGAGATATATCATCTAGACAAAACATCTCTATTGCTCCAAGTGAAATAAAGATTTAGAGAAGACAAACAATTTGACTTTTACCCAGGACTGGTAACAGTTTGGAACTGGATCTGTTATCGATGTAATTGGTAAGATTTAAACTAATGGTTTTCCTTCACATATTAAAACCCAATGCAAGAATTAAAGTTTTCGAATGGATATATTCTTAACTGACGAAACTCTGATGTGTAAGATTAAAACGTGACAAAGACAGCTGGATGCAACATGAAATATTTTCAAAACGGAAAAAGTTATCTAGCTCTGACTCAAAATAAATTAGATTTATAAATATAGCGTAGTCGCATTGAAGTCTATTTCGGAGATCGAATTTAAAATGGCTTCAAAAGAAATATTTTAAATGAGCTTCCCAACTTTTACAGAATTTCAAAGCATTATACTTATACCGATTTTCGAGGAGGTTTAGTTTTGTTGGTTGATGGATTAGACGAGCGAACGTCGTGACCTAGCTTTTGTACTCAGGTGCCAACACCATCTGTAAGAATATTGATTTTGCATCAAAACATTCTGTAAGTATTGAACCGAAGTTAAAAAAATCAGTACAACTTCCTTTAAACATATTTAACGTTCAATTCCGTTCTATAATTTATTTTATTTATTTTTTGTGGGGAAATAACCCGCAGATTTCGTGAGCTTTTGTGATTCACAAATACTTTTATACAAACACTTGAAAAACTGACTATTTATTTTTAATGCATTTGTATAAATATATATGTGTACGTTTCCTCTTTTCTGCACAAATCGATGATATGAAATGGCTGAAGGAATTTTTTTAGCTGTTGTGTTTGTTCTTTATTTGGGTTCTTTATACAGAAAATTTCATTTCATTTATAAATTCACTTTGTACACAATGTTTTTAATTCTGTATGCAAGCTTGATGTACAGTTACGGAAAAACAACTGAACCACTCTTCTTCATTCGAGCAATTCTAACAGTAGAGAAAATTCAAAGATGGCGATTGACAGGAATTAACGTATTCTATAAATTCCCAATTCATAAAATCTGCATAAGGGGCCGTCCTCATATTAAATTGACCATCGACTTCATAATTTTCAATGGTAAACCCCTATTTCGACACGCAATTTCGAATCAATATAAAAATTTAACTTCAGATACCAAATTTCATGTCATCAGATCTACCGTTTCGAAGTTATGCGTACAGAGAGATTGGAGCTCCAAATGTTAAATCAGTTTCTTAGACTTTTATGGAGATCTTCCTAAATAATATTTCTATAGCTCTGATATTGTGTACCGCGTGTGTTACTGTGAAATAATCCAAGTAAAATAAACTTAATATTTTAAATAAAATAAACCTAATATTTTAAATAAATAAACTTAATATTTTAAATAAAATAAACCTAATATTTTAAATAAATAAACTTAATATTTTAATTAAAAATTAGCTTTTAGTGTGAGGTAATATTTATTTTTTAATGTTAGAAAAAATTATGAATCGGAATCTTATTATATTTTTATAGGAATCGCTTCATAATGATTTCGAATAGAGGCATCCTTTGCACTTGCACAGCAAATATGATAGTATAGTTCTCAAATCGTTTTCACTTGCATAATAAATATGATGGTACAATTCTAAAATAGTTTGCACTTGCGTAGAAAATATGATAGTATAATTCCAAAATCGCGTTTTTCATGCGTAATAATTCTCGGATAGCTAATTATTTTTTTGAAATAGTGTTGAAAATCCAAATTCGGGTAGCTATAAATACAATTAATCTCAATCTAGAAATAGAGACTTTCTGAGTCGAGTTGATCCCTGGAATTGGTACCAACTTTAGGATTGAATATATATTTCAGGATATAAAGGTAATAAAGTCCTGAAATTTCATATCTAACGATGCAGAATCTGATCATGGTCATCGAAATATGGTGTTTCTATTAGAAATTTCGTTGTTTGTTAAAAATGTAATATGAAGACGTCCTTTTATGCGATTGTTTTTAATTTGCATTTGTAGAAGACGTTATTTGCTATTGAATGGTACCTTTGAATTTGCTTTAGTATGAATAGTTCTTGAAATAAAGAAGGTGATTAGTTTTTTGGGTGACTGTATATTCTGGTAAATGATTCATTGACTAAATTATGAATTCAAGGTTTCCATTTATACTAGTTGAAATAAACATTTTTCAAATGCATCATCTCGTTAATTTTTTTAGGACACAGTAAATTTTACAGCAAAGTCAAAAGAAGATCAAAATCTATACGTATATCTTTGGTTTAGAGCAAAACTCATTAACCAACAAAAAATAACTTGTTTAATAATGTTTAAGGACTAACTATTAGCTTTTAGGAAAAAAGTTAAAATCATAGGCTTTTTGATATTGTTATGTATCTTTTATACAGATAATGATATGTGTTTTTGGTTCTCATCATTCTGGAAATAATACTGTCTTCAATATATGTCAGTTAAAGAGTTTCTGCTCTAAGCCGAGTTATTTATCAAGTCGATACTGTTGAATTTCATCTCAAATTTTCAAATCGTCAAATATGTTCGAGACGTATATAATACACGCTACACTACAATACCCTTAACTAAGAAACAGACCAATCAATTAATTGAAAGTATCCTAGTAAATATTGAATGGGTGAAGAATATCGAAACTGGTTAGAAACTGGGTGCAAGGAAAACTACTGTTAGCTCTGCAGCTCGGTGTACTGCAGCTCGAAAACCGCAGCTCGGTGTATGTCCAGCTATGTCCTTCAGAGTATTAATAGAATCGTGATCTAAGATATTATTTAACTTGAGATTAGAGCTATAAACATGAAAACTATTTATGATGTAGTAATGTCAAAAACATTTTCTTTTATAATTTTTTAACTTCCAAACATTTAAAAAAAAAATTAAATAACAGTTTCTTTCTGTGTACCACAAAGTATGCATGGGTCTAGTACGAGATAAAACCTTCTTTCTGAATCACGATATACAGAACGATTTGCTTATAAGAAAGTAGGTAAGCGTCAACTGATTTTTAGTGAGTTAGTCATTGCTAATAGGAGGCTAACTTTGCAAATTTGGCGAGTTTACCAGAATAGAGCCTGTAAGGCGCCTAGCCAAAGGGACGGGAAAGGAAAATTAGGTAGGATTTTCCCATTTAAATCCCTAAAGAGATACCCCTTTTACACCCACTGTGAAATGAACTTACCCTGCGTGGAAGTGTACGGGAATCTCATATGGCCTCACTATAGCTAGATGGAATAAAACTTCAAATCATAACTACAGTATAACAAATAAACAAAGCATAACATCAAACATAACAAATAAACAAAAAAATAACAAGACACAACGAATAAACAAAATATATTTAGTAATTGCATAAAAATTTACAGAACATGACTTTTAGAAATAGCCAAATACTACGTGACGGTGGCAGATCGTAAAATATTTTTGCAAATCGTTTTTAATCCCTCAAGTGGTTTTGACGAGATACATCGTCATTCAAGGTTTGACCAATTTTACCAATGTCGAGATACCTCATCAATCTAGGTTTGACCAATTTTAATACTGTCGAGATACCTCGTAAATCAAGGTTTGTCCAAATTTACTAATGTCAAGACATCTTGTCAATCAAGGTTTGACCAATTTTACTAATGTCGAGATATCTCGTAATTCGAGGTTTGACCAATTTTACTACTGTCGAGATACCTCGTAAATCAAGGTTTGTCCAATTTTACTAATATCGAAACATCTTGTCAATCAAGGTTTGACCAATTTTACTAATGTCGAGATATCTCGTAATTCGAGGTTTGACCAATTTTACTACTGTCGAGATACCTCGTAAATCAAGGTTTGTACAATTTTACTAATGTCGAAACATCTCGTCAATCAAACTTTGACCAATTTTACTACTGACAAAAAAATCGCCATCAAGATACAGGCCATATTTTTATGATGACACGATCTAGATCGGGTCAGTTTTCTTCTGATGGCGAGGTATCCTGTCCATCAAGATATGGTCAGTTTTTTGCTACTCTTCCAGACAACGTGCAGGAGGGTTAAAGAGAGACTTCATTGCTAAAAAGGTTCAAGCAATCAAAGAGCAGATGGATAGCGTCCTCTGCATTAGTCTCATCTGTATTAGTCATTAAAGGTCAATACAAATCTGTGCAAGGGAATTCATTAAGCTCCCCTTACCTACCGATGACTTGAGTTAGTTGAAAATCAGGTACAAAATGTCAGGTATTCAGCAGTAATAATAGGTAGTTAGTTGAATTACGTTGTTCTAAAGCAACACAAAAATATATTACATTTATAATAGAAAAAAAAAGTGGCTTCCAATGTATCGATGCTATTTTTGTGCAGCCCCATTATATATGAAGTGAAATCTTTACTTGAAACAGCTTTTGAAGAAAGTTTTGAAACATACATAAATCAGAAACACTTTACGACATGAATCTTCACCGGGTCAGCTGCATGTAAAAATCGTTTCCTTACCTTAATTTCCAGGTTATCGATATAAACATAGTCAACCCATTCCTTAATATGACGCATATTGTATTATTGTTAGACATGCAATCTTTAGTACCATTTCAAGAAACTCAGTGTAACCGCAATTACATGCAAACCTCCAAACATCCTACACAAACAGATGGTGTAAAATTCGTTCCGCTAGTATTATGGCAGAAATGTAACAACCCTTCCTTACTTGACGTTGGAATTCCGATTCTTTACGATTTTCCATCACACGAAATGAACCCTAGAATAAAAAAATATCATTCCATTTAGAATAACTCAAAGCTTATTCTGAAAGAAGAGTCATCAGTAGAACACTGCGCAGTAAAAGTTTTCGATATGAAACGTTTTTTCGATAGAATGCGCTATTCAATAAATCGATAACTTGGCTGCTCACGAAAATTGAACCTGACTCAAGACGCTATAAAGAAAAGAAGGGGAGACACGCAATGTCTTAATAGTAAGACAAGTTCTCCTTTAACTTCTCATGACAGAACTCCCAGCTGTCGAGATGTTCGAACTTTGAAGAAACATCTGCACATTCTATCGCAAATAAATTGGAAAAGAAAAGTGTAAAATATTTGTGGTGTATTGTTTATTTGTTTATTTTATTCTTGTTTTGTTAACACGATTTTTTTGTGTGAGATGCTCTTATGGTAAATTACTCGAACCTCTATTTTATAAGGGGATACTTATTTGGCACAATTTACCAAGTTGGAAATGTTCAATAAAAATCAGATGTTAAATCAAGTACTTCCCTATTATATTTATACTCACTAATATATATTTGAAATTGATTTATAAAACAGTTAAAATGCTTTTTCAAATAAATGGTGTCTCTAAATTGGATCTCGAGGAAACGTTTATTATTATTTTTTTTGTTTTGTTGCTGTAAATTGACTCTTTGGTTACGTATGTATAAAAAGGAAATGCGACAACCCGTTCATAAATGAAATAGTATTCCAAACCTCTTTAAAAATGTGTGTATTTTGTAGCTAAAAGGACTATAAATTCGAAAATTAAATATTAACCCTTCTGCTGGTTGTCTTGGTTGGTTGGTTTGGGTTTTATGGCGTAAGGTCCAGTATTGTACAAAGCTGTTCCAAGCAATATTAAATAAAAATCAATAAATATATGGAAATTAGAAATATTGAGCCCAACTAGCAATAAAAAGTATCTTAACCAGTACAGAAACATAATATAGGGGTTAAATTTAATAAAATATATCGCAAGGTATATGACTGAAATATGCTACTATTAGTTATATGAAATACATAAAAATCATGGTTGACATGAATTGATGTTTTAAAACAATCTTGCAAGCAATCAACAAACCTTGTCTCGACTAGGAATCGCGTCATCAGTAAAACTATACAAGCTTGTATGGACGAAATATCCCGTCATTGGAAAAATCTGACCAGATCGTGATCCTGTCATCATCCATGAAAAAATTGGCAATATTTCGATGAAGAGATACATCGTCATTAGCAAAATTGTTTAGATGTTGGTGGATTTGGTCTCTCATCGAAACCAGTTGGTAGGTTAATATTTACAAACATGCAACTATAATGTTTAAAAACTTCTTGCTAAAGTCTCAGTTGTCACATTATCTATCGAGCCCTTTTAGGAGCCGCTTGTTTTCGTGTTCGTAATTGGACAAGACTAACTGCAAAATCATCTCATCCGAATCGGCTTATCAGACTCTTCAACTTGATCTTTGCGTGACCTTTCTAACATGACATAAACCCACCTCCATATTTTTCCTGAGCTTACTGACGTTGCAGTATATAATACTGCTGATAGAGCTTCGTGTTCCATTCCTCTTTGAAAATCATATTCGGAAGCCTGTCTAAAAGGCCAGGCTTTGTATCGTATAAATAAAAGTATTTTTCAACTGAATAGGCGTTAGATTTCTTGAATTGCAGCAGCTGAAGTTTGAAAGATTCTACTAGGGCTAGTCAAAAAGTATCCGCGCTTTCACAAAGGACTCATATTTAGGTTTGTCACATTATCTTCTGCTCGTATATACTTAGTTGGTACTACCATGGTCACGTTACCGAAGTTTGACCTTGATGACTTCATTTTTTTTGCTTCTGCTTCCGTGTAAACATGGCAGCTCTAGCAGTGTACATTAAGAACTAAAGAGCAGTGATCTGATTTCAATGGTCGGAAGTTGCTCCAGCGGCTGAAATTAATCGGAGGCTTACAACACTATATAGGGAAAGTGCTCTATCATGTAGAAGTGTGTATGAGTAGATCAAGAAACTTAAAAGAGGCCGTACAAGCGTGATAAACGAATAGGCTGATGAACTCCCGTGAACCTTTACCACTGACGAGAATATACAACAAGCTTGAGATATGGTACTGTAAAGCCGACGAGTCACCATCAACAGTATAGCGTGTTCCCTGTAAATTAGACGAACTAAGAAGTGGGGGCAGTGGTGCATGGATGGTTGGATTACCAACCGAAACCATCCTTCTCTTGGAGAGAACACGCGAGCTTGCATACCACTGAATCAAGTTCATTGAAAAGGAAGCAGACTATGTAGAAAAATGGCGAACTTGTTCAACACCTACATCTGTGTAAATAGAATAGTAAAATAAAGTCCGGATAATTTTTGACTTTCCCGAGTGCTATCCATAGTATTAATTTTTAGATATTTAAATATTACATAAGACGTAGAGGGTAATGAATTACTAATATTTTTTCTAAGAATAGAAAGTGTACAACAGGAGCAGTAAAACGTAACTCTAAAATATAAAAAATCGCTGTTTGAAACTTAAGCTCGGTGAAAAGAGATTAAATAAATCTATGGACACAGTATTTTAGACCGAGGAGAATTTTGTTTTGCACAATTTCATAGCCCTCAAGGGCTACGTAATTAACTTTTAAGTCTTAATAGTTGGCTTTAACTCGAGGCTATTAAATTGTGTAAAAAGTACAGCGACCGGTTTTTAAACGGCACAAAGGAACTTTTTATTTGTCTCCATTCACTAACGCCTATAAACATTTTCAGGAAAATGTCTGTTTATGAAGCTTCGGGGAACACGAAAGAGAGTTTTCCAAGTTGTGGGTGGAATACTTCGAGATTGCGAAATCTTAAAATCTTCGTGATTCCGCGTGGGACAATTAAGTTTTTACTGCCGTAAAAGTAAAGGAAATACTCATCAGTAATCAGCGAAGTTTCGAGTAAAGTACGGTTTTATCTCTTGACTAATATAAAAATATTTAAAATTTTGTCTAATTTCATTCATTAAAATATTAATACAAAAATATACCAGCTCCTCTTTTCAACAATTAATTTTTAGGATTCAGTGGGTATGCCCACTAACTGTGACCTGAAACTTGTGAGTTTGAGGTTCAATTCCTGTCAGGTTATAATCTTCCATGTGTGTTTTTCTCTCCTTCTGCATCAGTAAAACTTTCCATTTGCGTGTTTATCCAATACTTACTGTTGTCCTGTCTGCTGGAGAGTCACCAAATATGACTCTTCGACATCAAAACCGAAAGATAAACATTAAATTAGATATTGTTGTTTAACGTCACGTTTAATGGTTTTGTCTCATATGAAGCAACGTTTTTTGTTGAATGGTAGAAATAAGATTGTACAGAGATGTTGTTAAAGGAAATAAAATTTTGTTTTGTATTTAATTATTGGAAAATGTATTACGTTATATGATGAAACAATATAATTGTTTACTTTGGGATTCGAATATGTATTTCTGCGTGAAATATATTCAACAAGTTTCTAAATAATTGTTATATTTTATTTTAGATTCAAGATATTCAAATTTTATGCTAAAGATAAATATCACTCGTGTGATATATGTGTGTATTTTATGATATTGAGAGGACAATAATAAAATAAAGTTACTGCGCCTTTCGCATAGAAATAATAGATGGACTTATATTTAATAGTTATGATATTAATTATAGTTATGATAGATGGATGGTTATAATTTAATAGTTATGATATTAATAAAACTTAAAAAAAAGTTTACATTTGAGTTATTCAGTTTGAATAACAATACATCATAGAAATAGAGAACTTGTATGTCCTTTTAGGAATTCAACAATGCAGTTAATTTTAGCAAAAAAAAACATATTTACTAAAAATTCATTTAAATACAAAACTATGCTCAGATTTTATATTTGTTGAAGATTGTCTATTGGTGTAAAAATCAAACCTTTAGTAACCTGCAACTTTCATAGAGCTAAAAATTTAAACTTGACCTATTACACTGATATATACAAATTAAAGGTTCGTGCGTTAACTATTGAATGGATTTATGTTTATAAACTTCTGGAATTTTACTGTTATTTTTTTTTGAAAGCTAAATACATGTACATAAAAAGTATTTCTATCCATTACTAGAAAATAAATTTATCTACTGCAACCACGACTTGATAAGCAACTACAGCTAGTCAGGTTTCGCTATGAAACAATTGAAATGAGTAGGTAATAGTCCGAATACTAATCTAAAACAAAGGTTTTTATTTATTACTATCTATTAGACGATCACGAGCTTTATAATAGTCTCCACATTCTAGTTAATTATTTACGATTGAAAATATATTGTAAATTAAGTAGTTTTTGCTTTTACGAGGTTTTAATGAAAGCAAACTGATAACGAGTAGCATGAATCCACGCATACTAAAGAAAAAAATCTTCTAGTATCTTCTGTAAATAACAATCCATATGCTTCTGTATTTTTCAATCAATCAAAATCCACAAGAGAGCAGATATACTGTGACACAAATGATTCTAGATCCTAGTAATGTCATCCCCTTCAGCATATCATGATACCTCTTATTACGATACACACGATGGATAATTTGGTCATAAAGTCTGATGTGATGGACATTGCTTGTATTATTAGAATGGTTTGAACAGAATGGAATACAAATGCTCACTTCAAACACTAATAAGCATACTGCTGATTGTTGGGATGTGGATGTGGCCTTAAGTGACGCCTTTATTGACAACAAACTACTCCAATGAGATTGCTATGCGTTAATCCTAAACGTATATGACTTCAATGTTGCATTCAGTAACATGTAAAGTATTTATAAAATTTATGTTAGTAAAATAGTAGCAATGTTAGTAAAATAGTAGCAATATCTGCTCGTGAAAACACGCACGTTATTTAATTGTTGATGTTGTATTGAAATACATAAATTGACAAAAAGGTTTAGAGTGAAGTGTATGAAAATTACATAACTTAGATGCCATTTATAAAATTTGTGTAACATACAGCCAACTATTGTTTTGCAATTGCTGCATTTTTATACGAATTAAGCCATTGCTGCACAGATGTATTCGTTTAAATTTGTTTCCGAACTTGGTAAATACTTTATTTGCTTAGTTTCGAATGGGGAGAGCTACACATAAAATATATTTGTTTCATGAAATTTTGTTCGGTCATATGCACGTCTATAATCAGGAAACAATAATTTAGGATTAATCCTAAAACCTATTTAACTGTCAGAAAAATGTCTTCGAAAATAATTCAAACAAACTAAGTTTTGTAACCGATAAATAATTTTATTAATAAAAAATACCGCAGGCTGTGAAGGAAAACGAATCAATGGTTTTGAAGACTGATCAGTGGAAATGAATCATTAATTGTTATAAAACTTTTCAGATTTGAAAAACTATATATTTATTTTATATTTTAACTATAAGTAAAGGTGACTACAGCTTTAAGTTCAAGAAACGAAGATTGTTTTGATCTGTATGGTAATTTTCTAATTTTCAAGATATGAGCGAGGAACTTTACATAGTTTTCAAATAAGCATTGAAAGACATACTTCTTCATTACAAAAGATATTTTTGCTTCATATGCCATTTTTCAAAAAAGGAATGAAATTGAGAAAAACTGAAGAACAAATAGTTACGATTTTTGGATTTAGAGCATGACATTTCTATAAGATGTTTTTTTTAAATTAACATCACACTGTTTCTACAAGAAGCAAAATATATATTTCAAGTATTACATAAAATACCACCAGATTAAGTTGATTTTTATTAGAACAACATTTTTGAAGATCATGTATATGCAGAGAAAGAAATTACCAAATTCATTCAAGAAAGTGTAGATAAAATAGCTACTTGAAACTTAAGGAAGATTACCCTGAACAAGTATTATTGAGAAGGAAACGAATCGAATGCTTGAACTTCATAAAAACTTTATTTACGTTGCATTTCAATGTCATTCATATAAAAAGTAGTCACAAAAAGGCTAAACTTTAGAATATATTTAAAGATATTCAAGATTATTCACACCAGCTGTATAGCTTTTGATTGCCAAAATATATACATTTTAATACAGATATTATTAAACTGCTTTTAGAGAATGCTCTCAAACAATAATAAAAAGATGGTTCGAAAACTTTCTTTTTCTGATTTTGTACAAGATTTTAAACTTTTGACCGCACTTATTGAACTTTACCCTTACTCATTCAGTCATGTTTATTTATTTAGCCATTCGTAACAGCTTTATTTAACAACATGTGTCTTTCTTTTAATTTAACTGTACAGGCAACACATTCGCACAACATTCTCGAAAAAAGAATGCAATTTTTAAAACTCCTTAGGTCTACAGGTATACGATTATGTAAATCAATTCTTTATATCAAATTTCCTTAGCCATTTCTGTAAAAAAATACGAACTACAAATGTCATTAACATATTCATTTTATTTCTTCAACTTATATCAAGAAATTGAAGGCAACTTTAAATAATCCAGTTAAAGTGTATGGTACTCTTCAGACGCTATTTGTAAGCGTCATCTACCAGATTTTTAGATTTCATAGAAAATCGCTACAACATCTAATGCAAAATATTATGAGATAAACAAGAGACACGACGAGTAGTTTGACTTAATATATTTTGTTTAATATTACTGAGACTAATGCCACCACCATATCAGTCATAACTTAGAGGTCATTAAGTTAATCGCAAGAGATGCTTAATGTGGACTAAATCTATCGATATTTGTCTGGAAAAGTTGCTTCAGACTTGGCATCCGACCGCTGTTTACCCCGAGTCAAAAGAACTATTATTAAAATGTCAGGATCTACATATCATTGATTGCCGTGGTTGTCTGTCTTCTCAAAAGCTCCACATTACTCACCCTAATGCAGGTCACGATTACAGTTCTCAACTCGTTGCAACAAGGGACTAGAAGGTCACATGGAATGATGGATTACGATTCAAACTCTTCGTTATTGGGCACGGAGTTTGCCTAAGAAACCCTTTCTTTCTAAATGCGTTGTGTACCCGCCGTAAGAATCACAGAGGGATTGTCTAGGGCTTTGTCGACTTAGTAGGACTAAGTCATTTATTGTAATGCTTTCCTATTTGAACTCGGAACAACTTAACTATCGCATCCTATAACCATACGATACGGCAATACGTTTAAACAATCCCTTGTCTCCATCAGCGATAGTTTTATACCCTATTTTAAAGTAAAAAGGACAAAAATACAAATTTTAGATTGGCCAGCTTCAAGTTCGGACTCAATTGAACTTCTTTGGAAATAGTAACTCGAAAGTAGAATCATTTTTCCAAATGAAGATAGTTTTTCTCTAAGGTTATGAATGATGTAGTCAATACAATCGCTGAAGCCAAACGAGGTAAATAATAATGTTTATTTAACCCAAGTTATTAAGTGGATTCCAAGATACATTTAGTCCATCAAGATCTGCCCAATTTTGCTGCTGACCAGATATCTCGTCAACAAGATATTGACAATTTTTTTATGATGGTGATATCACGGTTTGATCAGTCTTCTTCTAATGATCAGGGTCATGTTTTTTCTAACGATGAGATATCTCATTCGACAAGATTTTGTTAGTTTTGCTAACGAAAAGATACCTCATTGATACAGCTACAAGTAGGGTTAATAAAATAAGACAATTTTAAATTTTAAATTGAGTCTTCGAATACTTTTGACAGTATTATGTTACACAGATTCACAGACAAAATATTTATAGTTTCTCTATATTTATAAACTGTCTTAGATTTTTATCAAAAGAACCATCTCTCGGTAGATTGGTAACACCAAATATTGGTAAATCTTCCATAGGAATAGTTTTATTCAACCCAGACCACGGTCTGATCTTTTCTGCTAGTATCGTCTGTACTTTGTTTCGAGGAGTTTTGCACTTCTTTACTATAGAAATATTTCATTCAACACAGATCAACCAAGGTCTGACCATTCAGTTTGTATTTTCTGCACTTTGCTTCAAGGAGTTTTGTACTTCTTTACTATAGAAATAGTTACATACACTCCAGACCAAGGTCTGATCCATTCTGCCAGTACTTTTTGTGCTTTGCTTCAAGGAGTTGTCTACTTCTTTATTAGCAGAAAACACTCCAAATGTATTCATTTAAAAAAGTTAGTAATCAAAATTAATGGTAATGGTCAATAATCAATTCAATGCGAGGCAACAGCGATGTGTAAGTAAGTTTTATATAATTTAATATAGCAATAAACCACTTAGGAAACAGCTCTAAAAGGTAAGTGCGAAATATTTGGTACTACAGTACTAAAATCATCACTCATAAGCTTTAGGTTATGATTCCCAAAAACATTGAGATTCCATTATACTCAGGTATCGTAAACTATAAACCATCTTCTTTATTTGATGTATTCCAAATTCCGTGCAGTTCAATGGAAGGAAGAATATACCGCATATCTCCAGGTTCGTCTATTTTCCTACATTCAGTCCTAAGGATTAGTAATCAACTACTAAAATATGGAAAATGGATTTTAATGAGAGAAAATAATAAAATAACTTATTATTGCAGAAAGATGAAATATTCCTGATGATCCATTCTATCAAGACTATGCAGTGAAATATCAGAAGGACTGCAAAATATGGATTTAGGCATCCAAGTTTTTTCAAATTTCCAATTGAAAGAAAAGAGAAACCACGATATTAAAATCTAAAGCTCGTATTATATGCCTTTTACGTATCCCTATTAATGAGATGCTGAATGATTGTAGAACATTGACAATTTACATGAAGGAAGTAATTTAAAGTTAAGTTCCTCAAAACAACTGTGGCTGAAGAAAAATATACTTGCTTGAAGAACTCATTACAACAAAATATAGACCAATTTATTCTCCTAGATAACTTCAGTGGATAATCTACTCTCTAAACTTCCATAGTTTCAAGGGGAATTCGTCTCATGTAAGTTTACTTTTTGAAAGCATGGTGTATTATTTTAAATGCGAAGGGGTTGCATACCAGGATGAGAAGGGTTGCATACCAGACATCTAATTAGGGAGAATTTGCAGAGACAAAGAATCGCACTTAAGCCAAAAAAACGGTAAACTTTTATTTTACTAATTCAGCAATTATTCGAGTGGATCAGAAGAAGACGGTAAGCAACCCTTCTCGTCAAATATCTTTTTTCTGGAAATAATTTGTGTGTGCGCGCCTGTACTGCATAATCGGCATTTTACCAAGTATAATGTAGGGTTTAAGGGGGCTTACGACTTTTAAACCTTCCAAAAATTCGATTTTTCAAAAAAATATATTTATTAAAGTTCATACATTTCTGATCATTTTGACACCAACCGCATGACAAAATTCAAATAAATACCAGAGATATGAAAGAAAATCGAAAGGTACACTGAGCAAAACATGGGCTTCTGTAACCAAAATTTTATCTTCACGGCGGTTTTTCTCAGCTTTGTTTTTTTAGAAAAATCTCAGATTGAGCGCATGATATCTGAAGTACTATTTGAGCAACTTGTTCAAAAATTGGTATACATATTCGCTAAACCTACATGTTTGTTTTAAAACCACAATATTGAAAAAAAATTTAATATTTTGGAATTTTGGAGAAGACATTGTTGTTGACGTATCAGAATATTTACTGCTTCCATGAAACATAATTGATAAAAAATATTAATTTTTATTTATTTTTTATTTTTTTGCTTTTATTTTAATTTGTTGTGTATATAGAATAACATACACTCTAAAATTTATTTGTATACATCTATTTGTTTATATACAATCTTGCGCGCAGCACTGTTCCTCAAATCTTTACTCACAATGAAGTTATACCTTAACGAGCCCGACACAAAAACTCCTGCTAATATTTAAATCATGTTTGTACAATGTATTTTATACCTTAAAAATGCAGGAGCATAATAGAAAAAAAAGTATTCCATTTTATGCAATACTTAAAAAATGACATAGCTTCGAAACTGACCTTATTCCTACTCCATCAAGAGTGTTTTAAAGGTCGCAAGCCCCCTTAAAACACAATAGTTGAGTGAAGTTACGTATTTTATATTCATTAACAGAGTTCTAACGTGATTATTTCAGAGGAATCGAATGTGTCAGTTCATTATTGATATAGATAGTATAAAGATTGAGATATTTAGCGATTAAAATTTATTGTGAAACACTATTTGTAGTTGAATTAATTTTAGATATTCAGAACATCACGTTTTTCACAAAATTTTTAAATTTCTTACCACTCAGTAATAGGAAACTTATTTGGGATACATATTCGTTTAAATGAATCTAATAAGAGATTACAATAAATGGTACTTAGTACTCTAAAATTGTAAGAATAATATAATATAGTTATTTTAGAATGAGATTTAAAAAATGAAACCAGAAAGACTAACTATATAGAACTACATCACCTGAAGTCATAAATTCGGGAATTTTATGTCGAAGTTCCGATACCATCCCTAAATATCTCTCGTATGCAAAAAAATGTGGCACAACAAACAAACCAAAAAGTTAAGCACAATGAATATTTTGGTAATTTTTGACAAAAGTTGAGACTTGGTACACCAGTATATTAAAATATACGTATAAAAGTAGAAAATCAGTGAAAACAATCTTGTGATTTAAACATGAATTATTTTAAAGTTTTTTCCGTTTGTGTATCCAAAGCTAAGAATATGGAATGAATTAGTTTTATTGGATGAATGGTTACTCTTCAGAGTCACACCAACCACTTTTGATCTTCCCGTGAACCAATAATTTGAAAGATCATCCGAACTTTTTGAATGACTTCTATTTACCCTCCAAGTGGTTTCGACGAGATATCTCATCATCAAGACATTGCCTGTTTTTATGAAAGCGAGATCGAAATCTAGTCAGGTTTTGGAATGATGAGACATTATCCACAAGATGTGGATAGTTTTGCTAATGACGAGATACCTCCTCGAGACAACCACATGCAGGGTTAAGAAAAATTTCCCCAAAGTAACAAATACATTTTCTTGAATTCATATCCAGAGATCTTGTTGACCAGTCCATCCTACCCATTCCCGGGGAGTTATAGTTCATAAATGAACGCTATACAAAAATAACTAAAGTCAAAGCCGTGAATTTTCCTTATCTCTTTCAAAAGTTTTAAGCAATGTAGAACCACGATTACTGCCCGCATAACACCACTGACACCAAACGGGTCCTTTTCCTTGATGTCATTTGGATTGCATCGCGTTTCCCGTTCTCTTCAGAGAGTAGATTGGTAAAAAGCACAGTCAGTAAACTGAATCTGGACTCATCAGTGAAGTGGAAATGTCTTCACTGAACCAGATTCCTTTTTCTGTGTTGATAAAGTGGTCTCTCCTATTCGTTGGGGATAATGAGGCACAAACTTCTGAGTGTCTGGCACGAAGACAAAACGCCCTGAGCACTCGGTTAACATTTTGTCTTCACGCTCTTATTCCTAAAACAGTTCAAACGCCACATTGTCCTAGAACTTCCTTCTCCCAAACCTTGAAGTGAATCAACCCCAGTCTTTGAATAGTAACAGTAAGAAACTATTCGGTGGAATTTAGGTAGAAACTAGAAAAAATCTCACATGTTGAAAAACTTTTTATTTAATTACACTAGTTTTGCATAGTTAACATACTTGATGTTACTTGACAATACAACATTTTTTTAATATGAATAACCTATACAAATGTTTATAATATACTATGTGGATTAACCACATGATCTTTGTGTGCTAGAATGTTTAATCTTTGTATACCATTGTATTCGATCATTTTATAATGTTAATATTTTTTAAACGTCACTAAACATTATTTTTTGATGGATAATTACTCTTTATTCTTCAAAGCGTTTAATGATAATTTATGACGTGCATGTGTGTGACAGATTACCTGATTTTCGCATCCATGTCTGATATGCAACAATCTTTTAATGTGGTTATAGAACATTATATAACAACATTCTGCAACAGTTGGTAATTAAATTAATTTTGATGAAGAGTATATATGAAATGGAGCATTGTTTAAAATATAAGAAGTTAGTAAAATTTAAAGCAGTAATGTAATATATAACTCTTAATACTGGTTCTGAAATTAAAAGTATTGTGAGCTCTTTGTCTCAATTTATAACAGAATTTTATTGCCAGAATTCTAAAATTAATTATACTCTAACTAAGATAATACAAAATTGTACTCCGTGCAATACAACTTGGAGTACACTTATTAATCACTCTTCAAATACATTAACCCTCCAAATGAGTTCGACGAGATATTTCGTACATCAAGATCTGATTTTTGCTAATGACGAGATCATTTGTTAATCACGATCTGATAATTTTGCTCATGACAAGATATTTTGTTCATCCCGATCTGATGATTTTGCTCATGACAAGATATTTCGTTCATCACGATCTGATGATTTTGCTCATGACAAGATATTTCGTTCATCACGATCTGATGATTTTGCTCATGACAAGATATTTCGTTCATCAAGATCTGCTAATTTTACTCATGACGAGATGTTTCGCTCATTAAGATCTGATAATTTTGCTCATAATAAGATATTTCATCATGAAAATATTGCTGATTTCTTATGAGACCAAGATCTGCTCAGTTTTCTTCTAATGACGATATATCTCTCCTAGATCCTAGTCCAAGATCTGGTTAGTTTTGCAAATAACGAGACATTTCTTAGAGACAACCACCGGGATGGTTAAGAATTAAAATCAAACCTCTTTTTACCAAATGTTTTAAATTTACAGAAATATTGTTGATTCCTCAAAAATATTACTGACGCTAATAGAATAGGACAAAATCCTTTATGCAGCAAAAACATTTTTAGCAAGAAGTACAAATATATATATATATATATATAATTTATGTGTGCCAAATGTTCTTTCTCGTATTAGTAACTTACACATAATATTTTATAATTAGGTATGATACGTATAGAAAAAGCAAGATATCTAGCATCTTATTATAAAAAACTAAGAAACTAAATTTAATTATTTAATTATATGTTGGTAACGTTTGAACATTTATGTAAAACAACAACTGTATATTGAGTTGCTATCTTTGAGGAAATTTGAGAAGACACAGAAGCAATTAAAACTATCATAACTACTTCATTTTCTTTGATTAATATTTAACAATTGGTTATGACTCTAATTGTTTTTTAAATTAGGTACTGAATCTCGAGATGTTGTATCAAATACACTCTGACACTACCAATAGTTTTTATAGATGTTTACCAAGCTGTAATTTTAATTTTATAAATGGATATAATTAATTAGTACCCCAAACGGGCAAGACAAATACTATTTCTTGCATTTATCATCTTTAGAAATGTTTAATTATTTTGATGGTGTTTGCAAATGCAATCAAAGCAAAAATTCATGATATCAGTAACTTCGGTTAAATGTATCATACCTTTATGCTAGTTATTTTTACTTTAAAATTCACATGTCATATGATATAATGCAATCATATGCAGCTTAAGATTGAAAGTGTACGACTCAAACACAATGATAAATATACGTAATTATCAATGTGATTTGATTAATTTTGTTTCTTTGTGAATACAAGTAAAAAAAAAACAGTCACGTGAATATATACTTTTTTTCATCAAGACCTTAAAAAATGTGCCGGCTGATATATAACTTAATAACGTCTAAAAATAGAAAAACCAGCCCAAACTTTCTTCGAATTCCTATCACATTAAAATAAGAGTGTTACAGTGTAATAAAATAAATTGTTTTTTCTATTGGTTTCAGATGCTATGTTAGGATGAAGACGCCTTAATTAGCGTTGTGGAAAGATGTAATTAGTTTCTAAGCAACCTAATTAATTAATTAGAATTTATATAAGGACGAGGTTGAAACATTTGAGAGGAAATTTTAATTTTTGTGGGCTGGTGTATTGCTAATCAAAAAAGTCTACAATACCCGCTGTGTTAGGGACAATAATCGTCAGTCCTGGTCCTTCTAAGTATGTAAATCTATTCATCCAATTGCTGTCTTTTTATTATTCCACTAGTCTTGCATATTCTAATTGCTTTTGGCCGTCGCCTCCGGTAATAGAGTGTAATTAAACAGTGTCAAGTTACTTAAAACTTTTCTCATTCCTAATACACTAAACGGTTTACCGTCAATATTAAAACATCACTGCTGTTTGCTGAAGCATGTTGTGTTTTTTATTCATTATTTTAACGAAAATTTTGAGTAGAGAACGAGCCTACCTTATTATTTTCCCGTCACAAGTCCAATTAGTTGGCCGTAAAAATATCGCGCTGAGAAATTTATTATGGAAAATTAATATTCTGACATCTTGTACGGTGGTGGACGCTGTTCACTTTTATCTTTATCGCTGAGCGAGCGATCGAGGCAAAAAATACTACATGCTCCACTTTACATTAACAACGATAGTCCGAACGGGGCAAAGAAAATAATGCAACTTTTAAGTCGTTCCCAGATTAACTTGGCTGCTAATTAACAGGGGCAAAATTTAATAAACTTCTCACCACTAATCTGCTCGATTAAAGATGAAAACCGAGGGCGCTGAAAAAGAAAGTTTTTCTTTAAATCGATGGGTTGAGGGGAATGTCCAAACGATGACTGGGAAATTAAAACGAACGCCGGTTTTGACCTGCTTGATGTGAATTATGCAGTCGAATAGAGTAGCGTTTCGTGTGAAGGGAATGCTGTCAACGGACTCTTATAACGCGTGAATGAGGAAGTAATTCAATTGCCGCGAGGGGAGTTCATTTTTTCCTTTTATTTACTTCACAAGCTGCATCGTTACATTCATCAAGCGGCGAATTTTCTGCGACAAGTGCTGGTATGAGTCGGAATTTTTAAAATTGAGTATTCATTTTTACTACGCAAGATCCTTAAAATCAGTTCACATTATGTATAAAGTATCACTTTAAATGTAAAATTTTGATTGATGAGAAGCGATTCTGAAATAAATATAATGTCGATGCGATGTTTAAGGAAGTTATATTTCTGGATTTTAAAGAAACTAATTCGACCAATTGAAGAAGTATAATGTTACAGAGAATATGCAATTTTTAAATGTATACATATTTTTCAGACTTGTTCGTCAGGACAATATTCCTAAACCTGATAATATTAACTCAATGAGGGGTTCTCACCCATATATACGTTCTGCAACCTGCAGTCTTCACTGGATGGCTTCCTTCCAGTTTTGACCTTATCGACCAATAGAATATTTTCTGAGATTTTTTCAACCAATAGATGAGATTACTGATTCATTTTGTGGGTGTTCATGGTTCAAACACGCTTTGTCCGCCAAAAATTCAACAACTGTTAAGGACTTTTCAAAACCAAAAGAAAATTTTTTCAAGGACATGAAATTGTTTATAACGACCAAAAAAGGCATATGCTATAGTTGCCAGTTAAAAAGGAAAATGTGAAAAATATAAAAAACGACAATTTCTTTACTGTATTTCCTTTACCCATGCCTTCAACTGAGGTTATTCTGATATGTATCACGTGGTGTCAAAGGGCGTCACACCGGCTTTATTCATAACGATGCTTAAATGCTGCACCTGCCGTGAAGAAAACTAGTCTGGACACGTTCTAATGTAAGACGAAATTACACAATTTTGTACTAGTGAAAAAAGCACTTTCAAGGACTTTTTACCAAGTTCCGTTATTTTCAAGGACTTTCAAGAAACCCTAGTTGGGTAAAATAAATTCAAGGACTTTTCAAGGACCGTGGGAACTTTGGTGTTTGAGGAAAAAGTAATCTTACATTACTAGGAAATCATTCAATGCTGCTCAGAGTGTTAATATAGTATATATGAATCAAAATATTTATATTAGCTATTAGTTTGTCAGTTAACGATAATTTAATGTTACGCAGGAAGACTTTTAAGGTTATGAACTAAATTGTAGAGACAAATGTACTAATTAGTAGAGGTATCTTTAGTGTTTTTAGAAATAAAACTAAATTTAAACATGCTGAATTGGTCCGATAGCTCTATAGTAGTGGACTGTATCAGAATTTAAGCAAATCGTTGTAACAAAAACAATCTTTATTAATAGTAAACTTAACAACGTATTGGATCGACCACTCTCATCTAGGCTAAGGAATCCTAGTACAAATGAGGGCTAAGGAAGCCGCGCGTTCTTAAGCTCTAGGAGAGTGCCTCTCTCCTCTCTCTCTCTCTCTCAAGCCTCAATGGCACCCACGCGCTCACACAGCACCCTTTACAATATAGAGATTTAACACATGCTAATTCAAGCTAATTGATTAATACTTTTATAGGCTCTTTATAATATTGCTGCGTAATAAAAGAAAATATATTTAAGCAATTCTAGCGATTGACTTTTTATAAATGAAACCCAAACTAAATATTTTTTCTGACTTAACTCAAAAGGCAGACAAAACTACGATGATTAAAAAAAAATACTTATTTTAAATTAAAGTGCAACAATTGAAATAAAAATATTTATTTTAATTCCTCGAAAAACGCGAAGCGTTCTCGTAGACCACCAATGATGGGACAATTAGTAACGTTTTAAGCAAAGGGGAAAGAGGGACGGTGAAGGAAAAGCAGCAAAAGCAAACTTACGCACGAAATAAATGCACCGCGAAACATTTTAAACCAAACTAAAAGCCAGAAATCTCTCGAGGACCGCGTTAAAATTTCGTCTCTGCTTTCATTACATTTCAACCATTTATCATGATATTCTTTTCTGGTTTCCGGACTGGACCAACTGCGACGCATTAAGTTCTGTACATTTCTCATGAACTTCATGTTTAGAATTGACACTTGGCGCCGCAGATCCTCCGTCTTGTAGCTCTGACCTAGATATTACGCGGTATTTCGAATGGATTTTGGCATCGTAAGAACCTTGCCTCTACATTGCTTTCAATGAATAGCAAAGTGATTATACTCGGCTCTTAATTCAGATTTTGAACTCGGCAGAAGCAATGATGTCGTTTCGAGACGCTGGTAGTAAAATGTGTCTGGTGTTCTGAGCCTGCGGACTATTCGAGATTGGAATATGAATACTTTGGTCCGGGATGTGTTGCGGGATGTATGTGCAAAGTCAAGACCCGACGCTATTAAAATTTACCGGACATCAATTACGAAAGCAGCGACATAGTTATTTGAAAAATTTATAATTGTTGGTGAAGCCTGAGGTTTCCGAAAGTATCAGTGGTGAGATTTTGAAAAGGGACAGTTGGATGTGTGTGAAATATGATTGTGATTATAATTCCATTGTTAAAGGAAATACGGAAATTCTACAGAAATACGAGATTGAAAAGATCTGCTTATCTAAATGTGAAAATAAAAATTTTGGTGGAACTCATTTCAATGATTTGAAACTCATTTCTCTCAACGTTCATCTAAAATAGTGGTAATCAAATAAGAAGTTTAGTTTTTAATAAAAACGTGTAATAAAACCAGTATTTAATCTTCGAATATATGATTAGAAAAATCGTATTCACGAAGCAGAGAAGAAAATTAGTGTAATTAGTCAAGAAACCTGTTTTATTTTTTATTTAAATACAAATAATGCGTTAACCCTTCAAGTGTTTTGGACGCGATATCTTACGCATCACGATTTGTATAATTTTGCTAATAACCATGCACAATCAAGGTATTGCAGATATTTATAGATAACGCTATCAAGATCTTGTTAGTTTTTCTTTAATGATAAGATTCCGCTTCCATCAAGTTCTGATCAGTTTTTCTAATGACGAGATATCTCGAAAAGACAACATACAGGAGGGTTAATAAACGAAACGATGTTCGTATGTGATGGTTTTGGTGGTATTGGCTCCTAGTCTCGTATATAAGCTGCCACGGAGGCATTGAAGCAGTAATTCAGATAAGATAAGTGTTATGTAGCATGGCTTGCAAGCAAAAGAATCCTACTAAAATATTTCATGAAATGCAAAATCATTTCAAAGATACATCAAGATATATTTTTGCTGAAACCGTATTTCTTACTTATCAAGTAACATTGTATTTTTCCGATGAAATAATACATCGATTCTAGTCTTTGCCTTGCCAATTTAACTTACAAACAATTTTGCAGAACTTCTTGACTGACCAGGTAGAAGTGTTGATATTAGCCTTGTGGTGAACCTAAACATATATTTTTCATCTGAACTGTAGTTAAATGTAGTATAACAAAAATAAACGTGGTGTAAGATATCTAACTTGAGTACAAGTACCTCAATTTATATAGAGAGCAGTAAAAGAATGGGATATATATTTCTAGATAAAGAGAGCTATTTCCTAATTGCTAATCCTCCTATTGACTGTGTCAACGAGGAATCTCGTCATTAATAAAACTGGTCAGATCTTGATGGACGAGATATCTCGTCATTAGAAGAAAACTGACCAGGTATTGTTCTTGGCATCATACAAAGTTGGCAATATCGTGATAACGAGATCTGCCGTCAATAGCAATAATGGTCAAATCTTGATGGACGAAAAATCTCGTCGAAACCACTTGGAGAGATATCTTGAGCGTACATAAGTTTATTGTATTGGTACTATACAGCGTATCTAAAATTTTTAAGTTATTAACATGCATATCTTTACCTTTTGTTAAAAGTTTAATCCAATTAATTAAATTAATTAATTTTTCATCCAATTTTAAAATTGGATGCTTCCAGAAACAAGTCGTTGAAAGTTTTCAGATTTTTGCTCAATATTTTTTTGGTGTTATCTGTCAACGGAAATTTTTTTTTTTGGAAATTGTTGTAACCTCCGGGTTACATTCTAAAGAGCTAAAATACAAATAAAAGCGTTGCTATATACATTATATTTGTATCATTTAGAAGTCGCATTTATTAATTACAAAGAAAAATATTACGAAACAGATTCGTCGCTTTATTTATTATGACTGCAGTAAAGTATTCATTATAATTTTCATTTTTGTTCTACGTGATACTTCCCATGTCATTAATCCACACTCGACTTACAAAATCAATTATAATTGATGGCGTAATCAGAACACAATACTTTTATATAAAAAAAGAGAGATATACATTGTTATTTATCAATTGTATTAGAAATAATGAAATTAATTGTAACAACGAGCTGTAAACTAATCCTGTAAAATAATAAATTCTAATTTCGTATTCCATTCATGAGTTTTTTGCAATGAATTCAACTTTTACAAATAAAGGTTTTGAAATTTGTTTCGAAAAAAAGAATGAAATAATGAATTTTCTTGTGAATATTTCTGGAAATCCTTTTTTGGATTTATGTGATTCTGTTTCGAATAAAGGTTTTGAATTTTGTTTTGAAAAGGAAAATGGAATAATGAATTTTCATGGGAACTTTCCTGTTATGTATCAACATTGAATCAATATGAATATTTATAAAAACATATTTATATGAACAGTTTGTTGTGATGGCTAAATATACTCTGTCAACAAAAAGAACCGAAGCATACCACATAAATTCGATAATTTATATCACATATAAGCGATTACTTGTACCAAATTTTGAAGATACTTAAAATTTAATTGCACATCATGAATTTTTTTCGATACCTTGTAAAAACAATCAGTATATAGCATGAAATCATAAAACAGCTGGTCTTATATTAGAATTAATAAGTTTAAAAAATAACTGGAAATGCTTCAATGATTATTGTTATTTTTAATTAACATCGTACTAGCAGAAATGTTTTAACTGTGAAATGTTACAAAAACAAGTGGGATAAAAACATTCTTAATATCTAAAACGTATATACCCCGGTCTATGCAGTTTTTATGGGAGACAAAAGACTGTTGAACGATACATACACAAAACCAGTGGAAATGTTTTAACTGTGTATTATTACAAAGACAAGTGTTATAAAACATTCTTGATATATAAAATTTATATATCCCGATCTATTCAGTCCTTACGGGAGACAAAAGACTGTTGAACGATACATACACAAAACCAGTGGAAATGTTTTAACTGTGTATTATTACAAAGACAAGTGTTATAAAAGATTCTTGATATCTAAAATTTATATATCCCGATCTATTCAGTCCTTATGGGAGACAAAAGACTGTTGAACGATACATCAACATAAACATTTTCAAAATAGAACACGTCGTGTTACAATGTTGAAATACAGTTGGGAAAGAAGAAAACTTCAGGAAAACAAGGGCTTTTCTTCATCAGTTTTAAATTACTATACACATTGCGTTTGAGAAATATCTGGCTAAATTATAAAGCGTGGCAGAGGTGCCGAAAATAAACATTTTTTTTTTCAGATAATGTGTGGTCAGAAAGGTCGTGTTTAGGTGGCAAAATGCTGTTTAAGTAACTCTATCTCCTCTCGGAATTTCAACAGAATGAGTCAGAGCCCTCTAACACCTAAACACGGCATTTCTATGACAAAAAAAATATTTATGTTATGCCCCTCTACTAACCATTATAATTTCACCAGACAGGTTAGAAACCCCTGTATGTAATCATATAAGATGCAATGCATTTGAGACAGACATTACAGACAAAGAGACGCATTAAATAATGCAGAGTGAGTTTAGTGCAAAATGTGTTAATTCCATCCTCCATTAGCACTTAAATGAAACACATGTGTAACATCGTACCTCTTTCTCCATACAAGATAATTGACTAAAATGTATCAATCCGGGTTAAGTGTGTGCAACCTTAAAATGAAACTTTTAGAAGACATTCTATTTAGAAACATTTGTTTAAACTGTCGATTCAATTTGTAATAAGCTTGTCGTCATCTTGATAGTTCTATTAACATATTGTTATATATTCAAAGTCAAAGAAGTGGATGAAAGAACAAAATTGGTCACCATTCCTGTGTGAATCGCGCAAATCTTTAGTAATAACAGAGATTACAAAATAATTATTGTAGGCTTGAGAAGAATGAATTTCATTATTTGTAATTAATGCAACAAAGGACATATTAAAAGAACAAAAGCGAATATATCTTTAAAATAGTGCTTTGTTCCATTTATGTTACGACTTTAGCCAAGAAATGTTTATTATGCAACAAAAGGGAAACGTTTTTGATTCCGTTGTTAGTGTGATGCGATGGGAGCATATTTTATTGCCTGGTATCAAAAGAGAAAGCGAGAGATATAGCCGTTGCTTATAAACAAATTATTCCGAAGACATGGCCTTCGATATCAAGTTAGCTTACTTTAAAAATGAGTATTTCATAAAATATCATACATCGTGTCAAATGGTGCAAAAGAACACATTTTAAAAATATATCTGCTTAAATTTCTGTTAAGCAAAGAATAGAACGTCATCTATCCACACTTTCTCTTTACTCTGGAGAAAAAAATGATTTGAGCAAATGTATTTTTCAGTCATTTTTCGTTCATCCTCTTTCTTTTTTCCTATTCCATTCAACTTCGTTTTAGAGTCCGGAATTCTTTTATTGATTCTTATGTTCCGTTACTTATATCAACTTTATTTTGTACATTTTCTTTGGGGTGTTTAACGTCCAGACTGCAACTTTTTTCCAATTATTTTAGCTATTTCGCTTTATCTAAAGTTCCGAAATTATTTGGGATTCCTTCCGTTTCTTAAACGTTTTCTTGATTCTTATGATCTAAGGACGCATTCTTCCGCCTATCATCTTTTATTTTAACATTTTATGTATCTAGCATAAAAATGGAGGCACGCGTCGAGGAAGAAATAATATATTTAGAGTTTCAATTGAACTTTATTTTAAATGCAAGTAGTTTCTATACATTTTATTTTAAGGACTCAGAGGAAATTATCTTTCTTGGTGAGACCATATATAAATTTGTACTGTACGTTCTAAAACATTACATGTAAATTATTCAGATTATTATAATGCATACTGATTAATCACTTTTAATGTTATTAAACAAATCTTTCAGTTTTAGCTTTTGGAATAGGTTGGCTATGTTTTAGTGGTGCAAAGACCGTATTTGGCTTAACTGCTCCAAACACTGCACACGTTAAAATATTTAAATATCATAAAACAAAATTAAATTCAAAATATTGAACTTGAATGTTTAATTAAGTTAGAGGATTACAACATAAATTTAGATCAATAAGCGCATTGAATATAAATATAGCTTATCAACCTAATGTATCCGATAAATAAAAATAAATCAAACTACTACAATGCTATTGAGTAATTGGTTGTAAGGTTGTTCAAGAAATATTTCAGTATTAGTTTTTGCAATGAATTGGTTGGGTCTTATTGAAGCAAGGACCATATATTTGGCCTTATTGCCTCAAACTCTGCACATATTAAAATTTTTAAATACTATAAGATAAAATTAAATTAAAATGTTTTGAATGTTACATTAAGTTAGAGGATCACAACACATAAATTTAGATAAATGCGTGCATGCTATATAAATACAACTTTTAAACTTAATGTATCTGATAAATAAAAAATAATAAAGTTATTATAATGGTATTGATTAATCGGTTGTAATATTGTTCAACAAATATTTCAGTTTTAGTTTTTGTAATGGGTTGGTTGGGTTTTATTGGAGCAAGGACCATATTAGGCAAAACTGTCTTAAATTATGCACATATGTAAACAATTAACTATCACAAAACATAAATTAAAAATGATTGGATGTTAAATTAAGTTGGGATTACAACATGAATTTAGATCAATGTATATGCCCTATATAAAATATAACTCATAAAACTACTGTATGTTATGAATAAAAATATGTTTGAATTGTTAAATAGATCTCCCTTAAGATGCTAAGATGAGTGACACCAGATAAGCTCGGTTTCTTATAATCGATTAAATAATTTCAATCAAAAAAAAAAAAGAGTCAGCTATTGTAAAATTGTGAATTTTATCCAATTTCATTCTGAATTTAAGAAAATCTACAATGTAAACGGCGGTTCTTTGTTTTAATTTTTATAGCATTATAAACAAATATTAAGTTTTTAAAATAATTTTTAATATTGATGGAAAAGAAGTGTAAAAAAGTCACTATTAAAAAATACTCTAAACCTACAAAGAGTAAATAAATAATTCGAATAAATAACTAAAACTATACTCTATTGTATAATATTGGGAGATTAGGAAATAATTAAGTCATTTCTTGTGTTTAAAAGTAGTGCGATATTTACAATGAGAATATTATCAGGTATACACTCTCAAATTTGTTAACTGAGACTTTGTAAAACGTCTTACATACTGTCAAAAGCATAATACAATTTTGTTTTGAACGTTCAGTCATATTAATGAAAGAAGAAAATACAATAATATACTAGAAATTAATCAGGTAATTGACACAGGTAATTTCTATAATGATAATGCGATACAAATGTTTTGTTACTTATTAGTATCATTTAATTTATGATGCATGTTTTAAGAATTTTTGTATTATAATAAGCTTGGGGGGGGGTGGATTTCTTTACGCCGAAATTTTTTTAATCGTATAATAACGTTCTGTGGATTTAATTTCTGATTAAGGATTTATAATGTTATTTAAATATATTAATAAGTAGTTCATAACAGTTTTAAATAGATTGTTGTGGATCGAAATACAAAATAAAATTATGATTATACTAGCCAGCACGGCGTTGCCCCTGACAGTTGCTTTTGTGGGGTTAGGTGTGACCACAGTTAACGCTCGCTTTCCCATTAGGTATGCTTCGCAAACCAGAGCCACAGGCAATGCCGTGATGACCTTGAAAGATAGAAGTGGCTAGTAACAAATAAATAGCAATAATTATATTATAAAATATTTGTAATTTTCCGCAGATTTCAAATCCGTTGGAATTTTTACTCTGTCTTTAACGATCTAGGAGATAGAAATCCAATCAGCGTGACGTCACAATCTCTTGCGAAAACATAAATATTCAATTGAAAAATATTTATTAAAAGAAAATCAAATGCATACGGTATTGATCTAATGTAAAGTTTTCCTTGTCTGTGATAGTTCTTTTCGTGGGGTCAAAGCAGTAAAGCAGAAATATTGGTAAAATCAGTCTTCCTAAACGATTACAAACGGGATTGCTTCTCAGCCTGAGTGGATCACGTGACATCCCGAAACTCGTTTCTCGTCTGAGACTGTATAGCCTGTGAGCCTCGACCGAGGTACGGGTGATCCGAAAGACGGAAGATGAAACAAACTGGTTCCAAAGGCTGACGTCAGTGGGTAGGTCGGAAATATCAAAATCGTGGTGCTTCTTCTCTCTCCGGAAAGGAAGAATGATGAGTGAAAATAACTAATAAATTCATTTAAAAATGTTCTAGATTGAATTTTAAAATTCGGCCGCGATAGAAAAATGGAAAGAGATGCGGACTACCTGTGTTCCAAATCTCATCATTGTAAGTGTCATAAATTCGTCAGGCCAGTCCAGACAGGCACACAAACATTTCATTTTATAATAGTAGAGACATGTATCTCCTATTAATCTGTATTTCTGTATTTTGCTGCCATTGGAAATGCAAAAGGATTCATGTAATATATATATTCGTTTACATAACCACAATTTTACTTTGTAATTCAATCTAACAATCATAACAAACAATTATAAGTATAATCAATGTCAAAATTTATTATATGCATAAATGCGGTTCATTTCATTGCTTATTGTCAGAAACATATTTGCTTAAAGCAAAAACTGATTAACTGACATCTTTTCAGAGACATTTAATGACACGACGATTAAAAATACATAGCCAGATTGTAATATGTATAAAAAATACATAACAACGTCTTTATAATGTGTATTTTTTTCCTAAAAACTAATAAGTGGTCTTTAAATGGCTGTACAGCAAAATAATTGTCAGTAAATGAATTTCTACTCTATGCTCAAAACAGATTTACAGATTCATTATCAATCCTGGTGGTTGCTTCGGTAATGTATCTCGAAAATAACAAAACTGACCAGATGTTGACGTGTGAGATATATCGTCCTTAGAAAATCTAATCTGATCTTGATTACGCCACCATCATAAAACGGCAATATCTTCATCATCACGAATTCCATCTGCAATCTTGATAACGAGGTATCTCGTCATTCGCAAAATGAATCAGTCCTGGATGGACGATATATCTCGTGGAAACCACTTGGACGGTTAAGCTGTTTTTTAAATATGTTGAGAAATCTATGTTAATTAATTATTGGATAAAACGTCAATCAATAGCACTCTGCATGATTTCAAATGCAACAATTTGAGTGTAGTAAGTAAAAATCGCGATGGTTTATTTCCGAGACGCGGTACTTTAAAAGTGTTCAAGCCAACGAAACAATCCAAAGACAAGCTTGATATTTATTCCCTTTCGATTCGTCGCTTCAGAAAAAAGTCGCTGTCTTCACGGCAAAAACAAGTCTCTTACCAAAATGAATTGCACTTTTTCCAGCGGAGGAATCCTGTACATCTCATTCATAACCTTAAGGGATAAACGAGCGAAAGAAGACAGTTTCGTATATCTTTGATTCTGGTGAAATGCTAAGTAATACTCTAGTACCTCCGTTAAAGTTATAAAAACATCTTATCTACATTCTATTCGAAATGGTGTTACTTTTTTCCCTGGTTCCGCGACATGCATTTATCAAATGCGACCGTATCAGCTAGCTAGCCTTTCCCCTTTATCAGAAGGCACTATAATAAAGTTTTTTTCACTCTGAAACAAGATCTAGTTATTGCCCTGGGGATAAAAATCTTTTTCCAATTAATGGGTAAGTCTTTTTCTCTGTGGAATCATTTAATCTGGGAGAACGAGACGAAGAGATGGGCGTAAAAAGGCAAAACGAAATGAGGAGGAAATATCAAGCACACCTCATTAACGTGGATCCTACTTTTCTTTCGCCTTCTGTCTTTAGAAAAGTCCGAGAAAGATATCAAAGATTGCATAAAACGTGCCTTCCTCTTTCGGGAGATTTATCTTCCATGCTTAAATTGATTACATGAAAGGAAAGATTGTGATAAAGATCAAGACAGACATTTGCATTTGAAGATCCCTGCTTGCTCAGATATTGAAATGAGCTCGGCGTGAACGCCGAGTTGCGCTTTTCGGAGTAGTTTGCTCGCGCCAAGAAACGCATAAGTACATATTCTTTCAATGAGAAACTGCTTACATAAAAGAAATATGTCTGACTGTAAATCATCTGGAGTCTCGAGTAAATTGTTGGATCGCTCGTTTTTGGGAGGAAAAAATGGATCGCGGAGAATGATGGCAGGCTCGTTGCTCGAAATCGTTTTAATGTATAAGTAATAAGCAGTTTATCGCAGTTTCATTATTCACAATGAAGTAAAATTTTAAACGAGCTGTTTTAAGTTCGATCCGAAGCCGCAAAAGCCAAACTTTCTTAATGGAAGGGGTCACGCATGTTTTTGACTCGAAAGTCCTTTACAACAGAAATATTAGTTCTTCACTTGGCAAGAAATAATGTATAATCGAAATTCACAACATCGAGTATGTTCACTCGCGATTACGCTACTTTTAAATACATACTTTTATAGAGAATGAGTCATATGGTGTGCTTTTAATATGTTATGTTAAAATTTATTATATAAAACCCATATATAATTTGAAAATATAGAAAAAAAAGTTTGTTGATCACCATAAATATATATATTCAACATATATCATACGCACAAACACTACCCTACAATAATACAATGGACCTGACAGCAAGATGTGATGGTATAAGGGAAATAATACATGCTTTAATTGGGGCATGATCCCCACGTGCTGCAATTACACTAGAAACCCTTCTGCGCATACTTTCAACAAGGGTTTGATACACAGCTATGGGTATTTGTGTCCATTCCTGCTGCAAGAATGTCGCCAGCTCAGCTGTAGATTTCGGAAGTGGTTCCCTGGTCCATAAGCGTCGCTCTAACTCGTCACACAAATGATCAATGGGGTTTAGGTTGGGACTCTGAGCAGGCCAGGAAAGACGTTTCACATCCATACCTTGATCCCAGTGCTTCATAGAGGCTGCTACATGACATGGAACGTTATTGTCCTGGGAGTAAAATTCGTCATAAAATTGCCAGAGCATAGGTAGGAAGAACCTGACTGTCCAAAATGTTCATGTAAGCGCCGGCGTTAATTTTACTAAGAACAACATGCAAAGGTCCCAGGCCATACCACGAAAACACCCCTAAACAAGCAGTCGGATTTTATGCAAATATATATATATATATATATATATATATATATATAATATAAATTCAATTATCTAGATAGCTTAAATTATATATAGATAATTCATTGAAATACAGAAATATATAGTTCATTTAGATAAATATATAGATATATAGCTTAATTAAACGCAACTGAATGAAATTACCTGTCAACCTATTTTCTAAAAAGAAAAAGGAGAGCGATAGTTAGTGAAAGAAGGAGTGCTTCATATTTACGCAATAGTTTCTACTTACAAGTTGCCAGGTTTCAATCTGCGGAATAATGAGTGTCGCATATCTTGTAACTGACATGTCAAGACTGTTGTTAAATAAACACTAGTTTGTTTAATTGATATTACAGATGATGATTGACCTGGATGATCGCTTGATTCATAGTCAAAGATCAATTCTCTCTTTTAAAATCAAATTACTAAACTGTTTTATTGAAAAGTCCTTCCATTGATGTCTGGATTGTTGTGACGTAACCTGTTCTTAAAAATCGTAATTTAGATACTTATATAGATTTGAATTTTTATACCAAGAGTACATGTAATACTGAATATAATTTACTATACGCAAAATAGAATGAGGACTTCTTTGTCTCGAGTAAAAAAATTCCAAAGTTCTTACTAACGCATTCCATTGTGCCACTTCTTCTTACAAATTTTATATATAATAAATTGTCCATTCATATCGCCGACATACAAAAGAAACAGGCAGACCGAATGTAATTTCTACAACATTTCTGTCTGTAAATTGTTTATAACAAGGAAAAGCCATTGCCATAACTTTATTTGTGGTCGTATATTTCAAAATGCGTCCCATACGTTATGGCTTTTCGCAAGATAAACAAATTTGGCAGCTGTAAAATAAATTGAAACAGGACGTCCTCTGAATGTTTCAATCGAATGGGCAAGTCAACTGCCCCAAAGGGGGTGACAAAAAATTACGCAGCTCATAAGGGCTTGCCTGTCTTTAGTGATAACTGGCTTTGGGTACTCCACACCATAAATGTCTCCCTTTGTCGGTTCACCTTTATAATCTGATCAATAAAGATATAAAACTGTTAGCGGACAAAGCTGACGCAATCTTCCCGCTATAAACGGGAGCAATAATGGGCCGGCTGAAGAAATTTATCGCCTCTTTTGTTTTCACGTATTATGACTCGGAACCCATGTTCCCAATACTATAATTTCAATTTGCTGTAGAAGTTGCTCGTAAAAGCCCCACTCAGCAGCCACTAGCAACCGAGTGGCAATGTTTTTTATCTCTTTCGGGCCAGATGTCGAGAATAAAAATAATGTTTTAGGTGCCACGATTAATATGTCGTTTGAGGAACAGATGGATTTGACAATTCCAAATTTCCTCTTTCGGCCATCGCTTACCTCGAACGTTGTTTCGCACCCGGGTCTATTTGTCTTCCTCGAAAACACGACTTCGACCTCGCTGTTCGACACCGACTGCAGAATGGGGTGAAAAGTGGGTTTCCAAAAGGCGTGTTCGATATTTTTCTGGCCACTGCATGTGACATACAGTGAAAGCTTTTGTTCCCTTTCCGAGCTTACATTTGGGGAATGCGGGGGAAAAATTTGAATGGATTATAAAAACTAAACATATCGATTCATTTTTATGCATCATTTTTATTCCCACTCTTTTCGATAAGTAATAAATCAAATAAATCATCGCATCATCTGTATAGATACACACACTGATGAATTGAATCCTCCTAGTGGTTTTCTGGACGAAGTATCTCATAATTACACTAACCACAGATTCCGATGTATGAGATATCTCGTCATTTGAAACGTATCGTCAAGAACATCCTCCTGGTGGTCGTCTCGACGAGGTCTCTTGTCATTAGCAAAACTGACCAGAACTTGATGGACGAGATATATCATTATTAGAAAAAAAACCTAATTGATCTCGTCAGCATAAAATAACCGCAATATCTTCATTCGGAATTCAATCGGCAATATCTTGATGATGAGATATCTCGGCATTAGCAAAATTGGTCAGATTTTTACGAATGAGGTACCTTGTCGAAATTACTTGGAGAGTTAAAATACTTCTCATTAGACCATCTGGTCAACTAAATATGTTCATTCTGATCACTATTTAACCTGATCTCGTCCATACTTCAATAGAGATTTTATCCTTCTGAGTGTCATGAGATATCTAGGTAGTGTAGTATTACTTTTTAAGGGGGTCCGGGACACATTGAAAAAAATTTTTTATTAATTAATTTAGAATTTTGCATTTTTTTTTGTACTGATTACCCATCAAACTAAAAAGCGAAATCACAACACAAAATTTTTCCAAAATGCTTTTAAAAATATTTAATTAAAATTTTTTGATAAAAAGAGGGGTCATTTTAAATTGCTAAAACTCAAAATATTCTTGATAATTTTCAAAATTCTTGCAGTAAATTATTCACAAATTTATAAACTTCAATTTCGATTCAGCAATTTAAAAAATATTAATTTAATAAAAAATAAAAAATATTTAAATGAAAATTTTTGAAAATTTTAAGGTACTTTTCGTTAAAAAGTCATATTTTTAAAAGTTAATATTTGTTTCAAATTTTCTGAATCAAAATTAAAGTATAATGTTTGAAAAATATATATTCCAAATTTCAACCCTTAAACTTTATCGGTTTTCGACTTATAGCAATTTGAATACCGGAAATCTTGAAAAAATGTATCATGGAGAAAAACGCATTTAAAATTTTAAAGACTGATGTTGTTGCCATGACAACAACTGTCAAGAGTGTTAGATTTTCAAAACAACGCACCACAAAAATTATTGTATCTCTAGTTCTAATTAAGATAAAAACATGATTTAGACGTCATTTTAAGCAGAAAAACACAGAGAATTTCTTAAAATAATAAAAGAAAATCGAAAATTTGACGATTTTTGAGTCTTGGACCCATTTAACCCACAACACATGGTATGACTAACTAACCACATTTAATGGCAGGGAGAATCCTAGGGTACATTCTATTGGTCGTGGACGGTTAATTTTGTAAGAAAGCATGCAGAAAGACTCGGGGTCCAAACGAATATGTACATGTTAGGGTTAACAGAAATATTTCTATAACTTAGAAGAGTGATAGATATCATCTTTGTGATAATATATGTTACATATTAATTTGATGAAATCACTATGTTTACATATCAACTGGGGCTCTATAACTTCAATATAATGTACCGTAGTTTTTTTTCTTGTGATATAACGTGCATTACAAAATAACGGAAATAAATATAAAATTCCAGTTTATAACGTTAAATTCATCATCGTCATATATTCGTAAGAAAAGTAGTCTATTTATGGAAATCCGGAGAAAATGTTGCAAATGTTGAAATTGTACTGGTGAAATAACGCATTATATCAACAACTATGTCTCTTTTAGATTCTTCGGTCTCAAATACTAGAAATGATTTCAGAATCCATATGTACAAGCTTAAAAAAATCATAAATTATCTTTTACAATTGCCATTTTAACTACTGATTTCATTCATCATTGTGAAATTTCTATACATATGTGGGTTCGTTTTCCGTAATATAATTAATAATAGTAATATAATCATTTTCCATAGATTATTTTTGCTTTTATTTAGGTCGTGATTCAATGAAACTACCAGTTCTTGTCTTCATCCATGGTGAATCCTACGATTGGAATGCTGGAAACCCGTATGATGGAAGTATACTTGCGAGCTTAGGAAACGTTGTTGTGGTCACAATCAACTATAGACTTGGAATATTAGGTAAGTTCAATTATGAATTCGTTTGCGTGAGCATGTAAACCAATTTCCTTCCTAACAAATCTAAACAATTTTCCTCCTAGTGCACTGTAGAATTTATCTGGCATATAATAGAGTGCTTTCATCAATCTATTTTGTCTATAACGTTTGAAGTAAATTATTATATTTGTAATTCAATCCATTGTACTGCAACATTTCATATTAGTGGTATATTTTTTATATCGACACAAAAATTACAAAGATAAAACTTTTTAATATACATTTATAAATTTAATATTATACCCTTTGAGTGGTTCACATGCATGTATTCGTTCTAACCCTGTATGACTTCCAACCAGTTTTGTCTTTGATTAATGTAATATTTCTTAGGATTTTTCACACAATAGTTTGGGTTATTTTGTCATTACGTGATTCGCAGGGTAAAATCAATATCATACTACTTAGGAATCTTGGAGCTCAGAGGTTTAACAAATTTTTTCTGGATTGGTTTATATTCCCCTCTATGGAATATGAGTATGATTTCGCTCTGTGAACTTTGCTGATCACACCAGGCTCATTTGAAATGTTTTATAAAGAGTCGTGGTTTGTGTGTGAGGAAAGAACTTAGGTGGTAAGACAAGTATTTAGGAAACATTTAATAAATTTGAATTAAGTGTGAACTTAATATTATACGAGATATAGTATTTCCAATAAAATTTTGGGTATTAACCTTTTATCAATGATGTATTATTTTTAATATGTTTCACTATTTTCCACTTCAATGTATCTCAATTGAATCGTGTTTACTGGATTGTGTAAGGACAATTCATTTTTTTTATTTACCAAGTAAATAAAGTTTATTCACTAAAGTATTTACTAAGCATCGTCGTCTGAATGCAAGAATAAGGTACCTCAAAATGTGAGTATTCTGAGTTATACTTAAATTGGTAAAGATGAGATTATACAGAATTTAAAACAAGGAATAAGCAAAATTTTAGGCACTTAAGCTCTATCTACCGGCTAATGTAGGGATATTTGAAACAAGTGTTGGTGCTGAAGTGTTTTTCGCTCCATTTCAAATAGTTAAATTCCTGTACGGTTTGATTTCTCCCTGGGTGTATTTCTCTCTTTGGTGTCAGTAAAATTTTCCTTGTGCATTTAGCTGTTTATCTGACATTGTTTGTCGCATTTTGGTCAAATAAGGCCCTTAAGCTATAAAACCCAGTCATCCCGTCCTATTATTTCAAGAACCAAAAAAAACGGGACGATACGTTAAGAACTTGATTACACAACGACTAATATATTTGCAAAACATCGATAAAAATAACAACCTTGTATCGTTCCTACCTAAACATCTTCCTAAGTACGAATATAAAATCTCAGAACAGGCTCACATTACACGCAAGTATAGCAGTATCAACTTAGCCAAGAATTAAACATTAGCAACATGTTTTCTAGTAAGGTTTCTTAGCAAGTCAGCACCAACCTAGAATATTATCTCTTTTCTCAAGAGCTAAAAGTCTTCCGAAAGAATTTGTCAGAGGAACCCTCCTAAATATTACTTTAAATCCCTATAATGAGCAGTATTTTCCCTTTCACGGTAGTTTCAGTGCAGTTCAGTCGACAGTAAAGAAGAAAATCCCATT
Source organism: Metellina segmentata (assembly GCA_947359465.1). NCBI lineage: Eukaryota > Metazoa > Arthropoda > Arachnida > Araneae > Tetragnathidae > Metellina > Metellina segmentata. Next base: position 58,160,261 of record OX375884.1, on the reverse strand, counting down.
ACGGTGTTCGGCCGAATTTTATCCCAAGCACTCTTCAGAAGTATCAACGGGAAATAATATTTATTGGAAACACGGGGAGAAAAGGGGAAGGCCGCTCTCCCATTTCCCTCTACTGCACAGGTAACTTAAATGAAGATGAAATACCCCATTTGGCAACTCCACGTGCAAAGGCTAATCTACCACGCGATGTAGAACAGATGGGCAGTGCACACAAATACAATTTTAAATTACAACGGCGTCCTTTTTAATTTAAAATCAGTAGTGTATAGATAAGCCAAACATCGTATTCATATTTTATATTGTTCGCATGATAATTTTATAGCGAACTGAAGTTTAAATGTTCAGAGCGTATATGAGGAATTTTCAAACTCTTGAAGAGATTTATGAAAATCAAGATTTCGTGGTACATATTTCATTGTTAGACTAGACATATCACGGTGTCCCTTCTATTCCTTTTTCAGATTTAATGCGCTTTTAACTCTTATAAGATAATCGTTTTAATCAGACCCATTTTGTTGCTTGAGAATGACTCGGTATAACACGCATGTGGTTCATTTTGACATTCATTTCTTTTTATTAATATTCCATTTTCTAACAATTGTGGCATTAAGAGCACTCAGTTGCAGCGAAGAAAACGGCTTCCCAAATTAGCAAGTTTAAATAAAAACTGTCGGAATTTGTACAAAAAAAATTGTTGTCCCTTCTACGGTTACATGCGGACATTAAGAGATAATTTGGCCCGGATTATCCAAGGAGTAACTACATAACACAATAATAATAATAATACATTTTCACAAGAACACATACACAAAATTGCCTTTTATGTGCACCTAAGCTTTTAATGCAATGGAGATTTGTATATAACTGTTTCTTTTTCGGACAGTTCTGAGGCAGACTCCTCCTTATCATTTTCAGACTTGACTAGATGTTGATGGACGAGGCTGGTTTAAACCATTTAGAGGATTAAATCTAATGTGTTATTTCGACATTAGGAATAATTGAACAATATTACGGAGTAAACACTTTTATTGCGAAAAGGTGATATCTTATTTATAACAGAACTGTACACAGTTCTCATGAATTTGTTGTCACTGAGTAAACATGGAAACAAGCAATTTGTTCAGCAAATAATCCTTGGAAAACTACATCCTATCAACAAATTCAGATTACATAATTTCCCATTCATCATGTTTCAAATATCTGCTTTAAGTGTGTATATTACACCAAAAAATTTTGCTTGTTCGTACATGATAAATATTACATAATTTTGTAAACTCTAAAATAAGCTCAAATACAATTCCATCGTTCATGGATGGATACGTTTCATTCAGACTTATAAATCTCTATTACCGGACGAATTCGAAACAGAACATTATTTGATCTCAAAAATAAGATGTAGATAGTACAATGATTTGTCCAAATAATTATATCTATTGCTCATTTTGTTTGAATTTAAATTAGAGTGACAGTAAAAAAAAAACTATACGCATGACTAATAAATATCAATTGCAAATTTCTAAAGAGCTAATTCTATGGATGAATTAAATTTTAGAATGCATTGCACGTATTAAATGTCATTAGGATGAACAATCTTTTTCTGAGATCAACACAAATAGAAATACACGTATATGTTTCCATAATTTACCTCATAAAAATTAATGTTTTGTTTTATAATATAGTTAAGCAGTGAAGTTAATTTCGTTTGATAGATTTATTACTTTAATTTTTATAAGTTCAGGAATTTCTAATCTGCATTGTATGTTTAAAGTTACCAATAGATAATTTAAAACAATTTCATATACCTTTATAAATAAAGTCAAAATAGGTATGTGTGCATTTGAGGTCTTTTGTAATAGGAATGTATTTTCTTTCGTTCATAAAAATTAAATTTTCTGAACGCTTTTTGTGTAACAAATTGTTTCCTAAATTACGAAATTTGGTCCACCAACTGAACCATAGCATTATTTTCTTTAAATAAAATTTAATTTGCGTCTCATATTTTAATAAAATTTATTGTTCATAGATGATGCAAGAAAAAAGAAAACTGCTCTTTGTAGAATTAAGAATACATGCATGATAAACGGAAAACTTTTCATATTCCAATCATGCAATCTTCTAAGCATCATAAAATTTCGTAGAAATATATGATTGTTTTAACCCAATAACACACATAATGACTAATTACTCAAACCCATTGGTTGAAAGATTCCTAGAAGAGATTCTATTGGTCAAAAAGTTTAAAATTGTTTTGAAGTAATGCAGGTAAAACTGTAAGTTGCATGATGAAATAATGAGTACATGATCCTCAGGGAGTGAATCTTAAGTTTCTCAGCAACTTCTATTATGGTTTGTATGAAGTTTAAAATATAGTATCTTATCCTACTTGAGTTGCAGCAATATAAAAAAAGATACATTTAATAATTATGCTTTCTACATTTTCACTAAAATAGCACCGGCATTATTTAAATTGAAAATATATCATTATCACGCAAAGTTTAAAATTATACCAGGTAAAGCGTGGTATAAAACCATAAACTCGGTAATGTTAAAACTAGTGACCTAAACGCGAGTAACACATAAGAATTTCATATATTATGCCATCTAGTAAAACTCCGGTTCAGAGCTAATTCAAAGATACGACGGCGCACACTGCTAATTTGATCGAAATAAGTCCTTAATAAATACACATTTACTTTAGTCCCAAACACACAAGATCCCCGACTTCTCAAATTTTGCAATTTCAAGTCAAGCATTAAATTTCACTCAGCTGTCAAATTACATATTTAAAAGATTTGAAAGGAAAAAACACGTTTAAGCGACACAACGTAATTCACATTTGTAATTATCTAATCATATCTCTGGAAAGAAAAACTATACCTCGCTTCTTTTTATCAAGAGGGCTTGTGTCAGAAACAATTTCATTTCCGTGACGTTTTTAAATTAGTTTCTTAATATCGCCTTACTCTTTCCGATCTTGCAAAATCTATCAAAGGCAATTTATTATACTTTTTAATACTGGGTGAAAAAGTGACACCAATTCAGATAATTTGCGCCAGAGCTCCGGAATATAACTTTATTAATGAGTGTTTCATACCATATATTTCTCATTTCTAATACACATTTAGCGTTTTTTCTCATCAGCCTTTCTTCTACTGCAGTGACATTTTGACAATTTATCAAATAGTACTTCATTTTTTAAGCAGACAGAGTGAGGGTAAAAAATGCAAATCCGATGGAAAATTACACCCTCTGATGATCTTGCTCCGCACCTGTTTGGATATTAATGCTGCGAAGATCCTTCAAAATCAGATCGAAATATGTGATTACTCTCAATGAGATGCGTCCGAAAGAAATTCATGAGGGAGCCTTAAAGATTGTTTTGATAAATGAGTTAAGGCGTTGAGGGGGGAGTGTTTAAGATAGAGCTTTATTAGTACTGGTGACTTGTGCATTGCTGAGTTGTTTTTGTTTCCGTAATTCGTATCAATCTGTTTCGTAAAATAGTATGATCGTCCTTTTTTGCGCCACAAATCCCAACAATCAATGACAAAATAATAAACCTTAAGGATACTATTTCAATTATTTTGAATGAAAAACAAACATACTGTACGTACCCATTGGGAAAACGAAGACTAAAACCGAAATAGACCTAGTTGAAAAGTGTCCATATCGTCGGTTTAGAGAAAATCTTAAATTGAAAACTTTTTTAAGACACTAAATGTTTCCTTTCATGATTATGAGAAATACATTGTCGTATTGTAATGCGTATAAATATATATAACACCATCAAAATGCTAATAATTTTATTCTTGATCTAAAAACTAAAAGTTAGTCTTTTAACAGCTGTATTGTTATAAGCATTAGTTTTGTCAGTCAATATAAAATTCTACTCTAAGCCTAAAATGTAGAAAATTTTGAGCTCATCTCTATAATGAGCACTCATTTAACTTTTCCCACTGAGAATGTACATTTATACATTTCATTTAATAGCCTCTAGTTTTGAATTTTCGTAGATTAATTGCATAAACAAAATAACGATAGGTGAACCTAAGTGGATTCCAACAGCATGAGTACCGCATAGGTTTTCACCTTCCGATTAACTTAAAGCCCTGCCCTGAGGATAACAATTTTTAACATTTAATTAACATTAACAAGACATTAATTTAATTTTTAACATTAATTTTTAACATTAACAAGACCTAACGGTTAAAAGAGACTCGAATAAATAAGATAGAAACAGAAGTGAAGAAAAAGACAAAAATAGTTTTTACCACTGTACAAATGTAAGAATGGCTTCGTTTCGTTTGATAGCCTCTAATTTTAATTTTTGCTAAATATATTAAATCCAGGATTATTGCATAATTCGCATTACGATAGACGAACCTGAGTGAATCCCAGCAGAAGCATGATCATTTACCGTATAGGTTTTCCCCTTCCGCTTAACTTGAAGCCCTGCCCTGAGGATAATAGTTTTTAACATCAAACCGTTAAAGGAGACACGAATAAGTAAGATAGAAACAGACGTGAAGAGAAAATGACAAAAATAGTTTTAACATTGATTAAATGTAAAAATGGCTTCGTTTCAGTTAATTGCCTCTAATATTAGTTCTTGCTAAACATATTAAATCCAGAATAATTGCATAAATTGGCGAACCTGAGTGTATTCCAGCATAAGCATGATCATTTACCGCATAGGTTCCCCTTCCGCTTAACTTGAAGCCCTGCCCTGAGGATAATAGTTTTTGATATCAAACGGTGAAAGTAGACCCGAATAAGTAAGATAGAAACAGACGTGACGAAGAAGACAAAAACTAGTTTCTACAATTGAGTAAATGTAAAAATTCTTCGTTTCAGTTAATTGCCTCTAATTTTTGCTTTTGCTAAATGAAAATTAAATCCAGAAAAATTACATAAATCGCATAACGATTGGCGATCCTGAGTGGATTCCAGCAGAAGGGTGAGCATTTACCGCATAGGTTCCCCTTCCGCTTAACTTGAAGCCCTGCCCTGAGGATAATAGTTTTTGATATCAAACGGTGAAAGTAGACCCGAATAAGTAAGATAGAAACAGACGTGACGAAGAAGACAAAAACTAGTTTCTACAATTGAGTAAATGTAAAAATTCTTCGTTTCAGTTAATTGCCTCTAATTTTTGCTTTTGCTAAATGAAAATTAAATCCAGAAAAATTACATAAATCGCATAACGATTGGCGATCCTGAGTGGATTCCAGCAGAAGGGTGAGCATTTACCGCATAGGTTCCCCTTCCGCTTAACTTGAAGCCCTGCCCTGAGGATAATAGTTTTTGATATCAAACGGTGAAAGTAGACCCGAATAAGTAAGATAGAAACAGACGTGACGAAGAAGACAAAACTAGTTTCTACCATTGAGTAAATGTAAAAATTCTTCTTTTCAATTAATTGCCTCTAATTTTTGCTTTTGCTAAATAAAAATTAAATCCAGAAACATTACATAAATCGCATAACGATTGGCGATCCTGAGTGGATTCCAGCAGAAGCGTGAGCATTTACCGCATAGGTTCCCCTTACGCTTAACTTAAAGCCCTGCCCTGAGGATAATAGTTTTTGATATCAAACGGTGAAAGGAGACCCGAAAGTAAGTAAGGAAGAAACAGACGCGAAGAAAAAGACACGAAACAACAGCAGCAGCAGCAAATACGAAGTGAGACAGAACGGGGAAATCGAAAAGAGAGAGACAAAACTGAAGAAACGAAAAGACATTTTTCGAAAGCCTAAAGACAAAAGCATGATTCTAAATTGAATTATGGGGGACTCTTGCCATGAGCCTCAGTTACGACAAATGGAAGCTAAAAATCGTATAGCCAAGGCAAATCAGGTCGAATTCGTGTTTCGCAAAGTATTGTCCGTAAGAGGAAGGGGAAAAACTGGAGAACCGGAGAAAGCCTTCCACTAAAGGTCCGGGGAAACACAACAAATGATAGCAATGGAATTCTTTCCCTTGAGTATGGCTTTCTTTCAAGAGAGGGACGGTAAAAGGAGACGGAAAAAGAAGAATCTCAGGAGGGAGTTTTACAAAATGGGACATTTTGGCACGGGTGCAAAGCTTTTTTCGCAAATTATCTTAAGGATTACGTATGACATTAGAATTTCTGAAAGCTTTCAAAGCGTTTTATGAGTTTTCGATGCTATTTTGATGTCTTAAAATGCGATTAATTCACCAACCGAATCATTGTTTGATTTTTAATACATATCGTGGTCAGTTAGCGTTATGGAAATAAATATGAATATCTCGACTCGATGGGCTGATCATGTTCAATTTGAATTCGTAAATAATTGGTTATTAACGTAGTATCACATACATATACATCAATTTTAATACTTACAATATCAACCAGTTCAATGGTAAACATAACTTATTTGAGAAGATAAATGAGTTATTCTTTAATTCACCAAAATTTTCTTTCTAAAATTTTGTATGTGTACGCGCGGTATGTGTTTTTTCTAAACATGAATGATAAGTTGATAAAAATGTGATCACCTACCAAATTTCCAAGAATTCAAAACTAATTCTTTCTGTTACCTCTCATTGCTTCAAAATATAAACAATTAGTTTGAAAAAAAAATAATTATTTCAATACCTTGTCATTACTAGGGCAACTTTTTTGTTGAATTAAAAATGGGAAAAGTTGCATTTATCATTCCCTAAAGTTGCATTTATGGAAATAAAGTTTCATTTATTTTTGATACACTAAAATCTAAAATAAATTATTCGTAAAAAATTTCAACTTTTCAAAATTTATTGATAATTTCTGTCGTGTACAACAATATTATATTACATCATTACATACAGAAGAACGCCGATGTCGTTGAATGGCCGATCCTTGGCCAGTAATTTCTTTAACATTGAAAAACTGCGCTCAACAGAGACTGATGTTGCCCGATATTGTTGCACTAGAAAATACTCACTTGGGGGAAAATCATTTCAAGAAGATGCAGCAAAAACCGTCAAAAGAGTGCCAACCAATGTGTTAAAGTACTTCTTGCCATTTATTTCACTTTCGCCTCTGTTAGGACGAACACCTTCTTTCCATGAACTTCTTGTTTGATCCGCAGTACTTCGACGTTCGCAAGATCATACACACGTGATCGAAGGGTTGATTCTGAAGGCAAATAATGAAATAGTAATTTCATATTAATTAATTTTAAGCTTATTTTTAAAAAGTTGCAGGAGGTTGCATTTATGCAGAAAGTTGCATTAATGTTGCGGTTACAACTCCCTTACAATACACCCCATCTAGGAGGAATTTAGGTTTTAGTACTTAACATGCAGCGTAGAACGTGTGAAAAAAAGTTGCATTTGTTGCAAAAAGTTGCCCTAGTCATTACAATAAACGTGAAAATGTGTGTAGTAGTAGCATTACAATTATGATGTGTGTATTACATGTACTGGGTCATTACATTAGTAATAGGTTTTTTATATCAGTCAAAATGACAGATGAAATGTTTTGCTGTCATTGTGTAATGGTACAATGTGTACATAAAAATTAAAATTTTCAAAGTCGTGGTTCTGATTGCAGCTTTCGGGAGGTATCTCGTCATTAGTAAAACTGACCAGATCTTCACATCTCCAAAAGAAAACTACGATATATTGATGAGGTATCTAGTCATTAGCAAAATTGGCCAAGTCTAGATGAACGGCAGAACTGGTCGAAACTAGGGATGCGACATCGACAGCAAAACATCGATGTTCAAAATTAAAACATCTATATTGATAATGAATCGCCCCCAAACTATCGATGTTTTTAAAATTCAGTGTATTTAAACTTGTCCCCCATTTCTTAAAACTGGTTTGGCAACTAATAATGCGACATCGGCTCCAATACATCGATGTTTTTTATAAAACATCAATGTTTTGAAAACATTGACATCGATGTTGCATCCCTACTTTCAGACCGTTCACACTTGGTCTAAAAGTATGTTCAATTTGCTGATTATGAAAATTATTCTACTTGGTTATTTTTAAAAATTTTTTAATGGTACTTTTTTCATTTAAAAATAAAACATCGACAACGTAAAAACACCGACAAGTATAAACATCGATGTTACAAAAACATCGACTCCAATACATCAATATTAAATACATCGCTGTTTTTTTAAAAAACATGGATGTTTAGAAATCATCGATATCGATGTCGCATCCCTAGTCGAAACTACTAGGGGATTTAACTAGTTGTATGACAGTTTGAATTTTCGCTCGTGAATTTAAGAGGGAAAAAACAACCGTTACAATGAACGAAAGGTTATTTAAATTATCAATTACTTCCCAAAAATAAAAATAAAATCACTAAAGCGATGTATTGTGTACAATTTATCAAGTTATTGATGACAAATACCTGCACTACTACCAAAAAGGCGAGTATTTTCATTATAAAAATGTAAAACCTCACACGGCAAGAGAAAAGCTGCAAAAACTAAGACAATTTGAAAAAATTATGATATTTGAAATTCCACTGATTAGTTTCCAAAAACATTTAGATAGTTTTGTATTTATAATATGATATCCGAATACATATCGATTCATTTTTTGAGTTTAAACATACCAGCTTCTACCACCAGGGTATTAAAAAGTAAGCATTAAGATGGTAACACTAGAAACTAATAATGCTACATATTACTTAGATCCAGCTGAAAGTTTCTTATCCGTAGTTATATATCCGTGTAGAGAATGAATACATAATCTTAAATACTAGCATGACTTTCACAGCATAAATAAGTGTTTTGAAAAATTTAGTTCTCTTTTAGGCTTAGTCATACTTTAAACTTGACTCAGAGTCAAACGAAATTACTATTGAAAATTCCTCATGTTTCCTGTAGTGTGATACATTGAATTGGAAAACAAGTAATACAAATTGAATCCACTGACCGAATGCACATCAAATAACTTTAATAAAGTTAGGACGTATGTGTCTGATTTGATTAGACATGCCTAAGACGGTTTAAAAGTTTTCTAAACTTATAGTATATATTTCTATGTGTGACACAAATGTGAGGTGTTTTCTGAAATTTATCTTAAATATTTTATAAAAAATAATTAACGTATTTCTTAAAAATGTATTACTTTTAATTTTAGCTATAAACACAAGATGATTATTTTCTTTTATGAATGAAATGGTATCAAAAGTAACTGTGATATCAAATTTAGAATATACTCACAGGCCAGCATGGCGCTGCCTGTGATAGTTCTTTTAATGTCATTACTGGTACTGAAATCAATAAAAAAGAAATTTCGGACTACCTAAGGTATCGATGTGTAAAATTTTCCGCAGATTTCAAATCCGTTGAAATTTTTACTCTATCTTTAACAATCACGAAGATCGAAATTTGGACTAAAGAATAAATAAGAAATAAACGCCAGACAAAAATTTGTATTTGTTTTGTTTCGCTTCGCTGTAATTGTTTGTACTCAGGAAATGAGAGAAAAAATAAATTTATTATCTTAATCATACTGTTACCATTCTAAGATATACAAATAATAAATTATTGCCAATAAATTAATTAAAAAATTTTCTAGATTAACTTTTAAATTCGGGCTTCGCACAAAATTTTCATAAAATTAGGACTACTTCTGGGCTTAATTTCAGGACTGAAAGTTGAATAGATCGTCTGGAAACACACACAAACACTTCCTTTTATAACAGTAAATTTTATTAAATATGGATAGAAAAAAATGTACATTTCGAACCAATATCTATTTTTTACTTATAATAGGCTATACGATAAATGAAGATATAGATACAAAAAAAATGAAAGTACAAAATGCTTGTCAGATTGTAATTCATAGAATTTTAGCAAAGAATCTCTCTTTTAGAACATTTTTTAGAGATACATAGGTCTATTAAAAAACTAACATAGATTGGCAACTGTATTTGAATTTACATAAACATTTGAGATGAATGAATCCGCTATATTATTTTATATTAATATAAGAACAATGCGACAGATAGCTCTTATGCCCTTAAATGAAATTTTAGCATATAATTTATATTGATAAGAAATTAGTATTCATATGTGTACATTCCAACTAGAAACAAGACAGCGTGCATTTAAATTGTCACTTCCAAAAATTGAAGAGTTTACATGTGAATTTTCTCCTAAGTACATTTCTGGTTATTAAAAGTGTGCTTATGTTACGTATATTTCGCTTTTATTTACAGTGTAATGCATCTTATGAATATTTTACTATTTTAGAATCGTGTGTTTATGTCAATTCATGTGAAAAGTGAATGCTTAAAAACCTTTAAGTATAAATTTGTATTCTATTGAAATATAATCATGTTTTTGAACTTAACTTTAAATGATGGCGATTGTCTATTTCCGAGAATACACTCCTTATGCTGCATTTAAACTAATTTACTACACCATTACATACCCTCTTCAATCTCATTTTATTTCTATTAGTCAAATATTTGTTTTGAATCCCAACATCAACTGTAATTCAATCGCACAATAATTCAGGACACACCACAACATTGTCCATTTTATTACATAAATTTTTTTTATTAGATACGTCTTGGCATGGAAATACCTGGAATTATATTGTAAATTGACGAACATTCCACCGAGAAATAAAATCTACCCTACTTAAATATTTCGAAATATCACTCCAATATTTACTTAAATTTATTAAACGAGCAAACGTTAGGATTCCATTTGTTTATTCTTTTTCAAGTTCAATTTCATTTCGGTTAGCCTCCCTGAATAAAACGTCAAGAACACATTTCCGTGGAATAGTAAAAAAATGTCTCCCATACTTGTTAGAGTGTGGAATGAAATACCGAATTTAGAAATCAATATGATTTGTTATCGCTGTACACCGGCTGCTTCCAGGTTATGTATCAGCACTATTTCCTCGATTTATTGCTGTTTCCGGAAAGAAGGGCAGGATACTATTTTAGCATAATTCGATATACCCATCGTATTTTTGAAATGCCTTATCAGGTTGTGGAAGAATTCAAATGCTGCAACCAAAAGTGCGGAAGCGAATACAGAATGTCAGAAAGTATAGATTTCGGGGACGGTTCGTTAAAAATGACGTATGTTTTCAAAAATGGGGTTGCTGCTTTCGGTGGTTTTGGAGAGCGTGCTTGGTTTAATGACGATGGTTTTCTTGTTTTGCGATCCGGAGAGTTTCATTGCTTTCTTATACAGAATAAAATGCACACTTGCGATGCAGGGAATTTATGCTCAAAACATAAATTTTGTTTATGGAAGATAAATAGCTTCTGTAAGGGAGTTGGAGTTCCAAAAACATCGATTTTTGAATTTTTGGAGATGATTTCGATAGTATGTTTCATGTTTCTCGATGGTACTTAGCCTTATTTTTTAAAACGTAGAAGAAGTTAAAGATATAAATAAGACTAATAAGAAACTCGGTTAAAAATTCAGATTTTTAACTTTATACTTAATTTTTTTTTAAATGAGCTATCTTCAAGATATTTTTATTAAAATTTGTGATAGTCGGGTTATTTAAAGTTTCCAAATATGCTCTGCCGACATACTGAAATAGCTTTTTAAGTGGAGTACATTAAAAGAAACATGGATTTTGTGAGTTTTACTTAATTTAAAATAATAATTAAAAATAAATAAATAATAAGTGAAAAAAAATTTGTTTCAATGCCATACCATATAATACTAAATCCTCACTTCAGTATGTAAGTGTGTATATATATGTGTACACAAAGAAGTTTATATCTGTGTCGTTAGTATATTCTGATACATATAAAGCAGGAAGTTAAAGCTAAGTTAAAGTCGGGTTTACTGGAAATTTAATCAAACTTTCAATACTAGAGTGATACATCTAGAAATAGTTATGGTAACGAAATTCAACACACAGCAACTGTCTTACTGTTGGATAGAATCAAAGTAAAAAAAATATATATTTTAATATACTTTTTATCATATGAGGTAAATACAAATCTACACTAACTTAAAATATTGAAGGACATTGCATGAAAAACATTGTGACTGATGTGAAAGAAAAAAGCTTCGAATTTGCATTTGAAATGACGTGTAATAGCTACGTTAAAATTAAGCGAAACCCGAAGAAAAACAATCTTACCGCAAAAAGACAGGAACATTTGCTAGTACTTTTTAGACGAGGCAGATTATATTTTAAAAAAAACCCCTATAATACAAAATTACTTTGCATTAAGAATATCACGTTTTAACCCTCTTTTTAGATTACCTATGGATGGTTTTACACCTAATTTGTATTAATTTTAACCCCTCAGGTAGTTTCGACTAGGTAACTTGGACATCAAGATCTAAAGAATTTTTCCAATGACAAAGTATCTATTCATCGAGATATTTTTGATTTTTTTGTGATGACGAGATAAGATCTGGTCAGTTTTCTTCTAATAACGAGATATCTCGTCCGTCAAAATCTGAATCAGTTTTACAAATGACGAGATACCTCGTCAACCAGGTTGTTTAATCGTCAACCACCAGGATGGTAAAAACAGGAATTGTTCTGCTGAACTTTTTCCAATTCTTGCTGTCAGTTTTGAAATAACTTTCTCATTTAACAAAACAGTTTACTGTAACATAACACTTAATGTCTTTAGAATTTTTTTAATTTCACAAAATGGGTTTAAAATCCCTACTTTGCTAGAAATTTGATTTATTACCAATAAACAGCACACGAAATTATAAAACCGTATAATAAATCACCTAAATTCACTACCACGTAACCCAACGATAGATTTATTTCCAAGGAACAGACGTCTCACTCTCAACTATCATTTTACAAGGCATTTGTTTCCCTATAACACAGTCTCTTAACAACCGAAAAAAGTCAACCTTAAATCCCTACTTAGAGACCCTTCTAGAGGAGGAGATTTTTTTCCTTGTGTAAGCAATTTCCGCCAGAAGGAATCAATTCTTGCTCCTCAATTCTTTTGAAGCAAGTACATTAATTAATGGCATGTGCAGTTTTTCCCCGGAACCTCAGCGGGTGAAGTTTCAAAAGATTTCTACTCGGCGAGTTTCAAACAGAATGAAACAAAGTCCAACTTGCCCTCACGAGGTGAAATTTCTTTTCCTTAGGGTAAATAAAAGCTTCTACTCTTTTACTTCCATTTCTTCGACTTCTAATCATTTAACCGTTGTTATTTTTCGAATTATATGAGAGCGGTTTTGGCTAAAGTGCCCATTGAAAACTATCAAGACTTATTTTTAATGTGTAAAGAGGGAGCCTCGGTCAAGGCTTTTACACAATTGAAACTCTAGAACACTTCTTTGAACCCTAATAATGAAGCTTTCACTGCTGTTATATGCATGACGAATTTTCCCTGAAGCAATTACTGTCTCTGGACCGAATGTACGTCTCATTTACTCACATGAAAGTTCGTATAGCTGAAAACGCATTAATCATTTTTCAAATTTGTATGCTGTTTAATGGCATTTCCTAACGTTAATAGATTCTTTTATACTTATTAACGATTGTACACAATGCGTCTTTTTTCTGTGCTTGCAGCAAATTTATTGCTTTTGGGAAAACTTGGGATACAATGTTGAAAGATAATAATGCATTAAAAACTATCATATTTCATGAAACTCCTCTACTTTTTTATTATCTCGATAAAAAAAACAATATTAAGTCATGCGCAGTCCTGTGTGTTCTCAGGATATTTATTTTAGGAATAATTATAATTAATAATTATAATTAGGAATAATTATAATTAATAATTATAATTATGAATAATTATAATTAATAATTATAATTAGGAATAATTATTTTAACTACACTTCTTTAGAGAGATTGCCTTTTTTTTAAATTAGGTTAGTTATATCTCTTTGAATTTGGTAAAGTATAGCACCAAATGTTAATGTTTCAAATTGTTAATCCATTTCCGCAACAAAAAAAAACTACTGATGTTTATTTTGTGTATTTTAACAAGAGTGAACAACAAACAGTTACTTATAGAGAAAAAGAGACTACATGATAGGGTATAAGGAATTGGTATGGAATTATTATTACTTATGAGAGAGAGAGAGAGAGAGAGAGAGTGAGAGACTTGAAAATAAGGCAATACATTTCATTATTACATCAATAAATCCACCTAGAGATAATTTCATATCAAAATATTTAGTATTTATACACTCTTCACCATTTCACTTTTAAAAATTATCTCGTGTCTCAAATGATGACGAGTAAAATACTTACAAACCAAACTTAAACGTTACATCAGTCTTAAATTTATTTATTTAATATTTAGTTACATAGTTTTCCATACTTTACTTTAAAATGGGTTTTCAAATCCAGGGTCAAAATACCTTTTCATTTATCGCCAACGTTAAAAATATTTTGCAACAGTCAAACGAAGAAAAGATTCTTCAAGATCCTAAAACAACCTAACAAATGAATTCAATTAATTTTTGAGATGCATTTTAAATCAAGGTAGAGCGCTGAATTTTTAATAAATTTGTTAGATAAATAATATAATATATGATACAGTAAAAATACTTTAAAGTACTCAATACTTCATCGGTATATTATCTTGCAGAGGTGTTATTAATTACTCCGGTGTCACGGGTGTCATGCACAGCTATATCATTGGCAATTAACTAAACCGCTAATATGTGGGTGCCTTCTGCTTTGGGCATTGATCTATAAGTCATGTGGAAGATATTTCAGCTCGGCTGTGGTATTAATGTCTAATATTTTCTCATTTTCAAATAGCGCTCCAGAAAACTTGAGATAAAAATAGGTAATGTTGATGTGAGCAAATGATTTGCTGAGGAATAAAGAAGTTTTATAATACATCCAATTCCGGAAACATATATTTCCCTTATATGTTATATGTATAGTATATTCATTCATAACCATCATAACTATTAAAATCTTGCGGGCGTATGAGTTTGTTCTCTCATAAATAATAATTGTATAGGCTCATCATAATTACAAAGAGAAATAAAACAAGTTAGAGTTAATTTCCTGATTTAGAATATAAATTGAGACAAGTTCGTAGAAACATATGTCTAAACGGCAAGCACATTCATTTCAATTGCATCAAATTTCTCGATTATTAGAATGTTTCGCATTGTAATTATGTGTCTATATTCGGCATTATTATTTCCTATAGATTTTATAGTTTCTTTTAAGTGTAAAACTACTATAAATTAAATACTAATAAAATGTTACTGGTAAAAACATTTGTTGGTGTATCAGTTTTTACTCGCATAAATAAAAATTATGTACTCTCATCATAATGAGAAAGAAAAATACATCCAACTTGGAATAAATTTTATGCTTTTGTAAATTTAAATAAATTCAGAAAACCCAAATGATTTAAAACCGCACAAAAATTTCTTTCAACTGTATTAAATTTGTCGATTGTTAGAAAGTTCTCCATTGGTAACTATGTTTCTCTGTAATACAGAGTGACTTTGTTTCTTTAAAATTTTACAAACAGTTTTTGTAAGTTCACAATTACTATGAATAAAATATTTCTACCAAAATACGCATACACTGTGGGTGTACGAGTTCTTACTCTTAGAAATAAATATTATCTGCACTATTAATATAATGGGAAGTATAATATACAACGTGGAAAGTCATGTCAATTAGAGTGTAATTCAGACATTAGTAACGCAAATTTTCATAATTTCGCAAGAGCATATGATTAAAATTCAATGCAAATTCATTTCAATTGCATTAAATTTCTTGATTATTAGAAGGTTCCTCCTAGTAAACATGATTATATCTTATTCAAATTCAGTTTCTGCTTGTTAGTGAAATAACTGACATTTTGTATAGCTTGCCTCAAACTGTAAAAACAAAACTGACAACATAATCCCTTACATAATATAAAATTTATACTTTGTATTGAAGCACTTTCTCAATGTGCGTTAAATACATGATTATATTAAATTAATCTATAAGTGTTCATTTAATTCATTCTTCTCATTTATGATGTATCTTCTAGGATTTCTGCCTGCCACTGAAGGTTCCGCTAGAGGTAATTACGGTCTCATGGATCAAGTCGCTGCATTGCACTGGGTGCAAGAGAACATCGCAGAATTCGGTGGTGACCCCAAGAATGTCACAATAATTGGACAAGGTCATGGAGCTGCATTCGTTAATTTACTAATGATATCGCCGATGGCTAGAGGTGAGTGGTACTTCGTGAGAGATTTTATCAGCAATTTATGTACTCCGTGCTCAGTTTGAAAATCCTTTAAATTCTAATAACTTGGAGGAGGATGGCGATTAAATTGATGGTTTAAGGGTGGGACTGATCCGTAATTATGTTCGTAGATTGTATGTTCATATTTTGTAAAATTATCTTTCGATGGTTAAAATTATAAATTTTATTTATGCAAAAATAAAAACTGTGATGTGAAGAATTTTATGTACGATAAAAATAAGTGCTTTGAAATTACACTTGATTCCAAAATTGCGTAAAGTCAGTATGAATAGGTTATCGTGTAAGGATGAAAATTAAGGGTACTATCGTTTGCGTAATAACTTTTGTAACATGTAGCCTGTTCGTACTCAAATGCAGTTTCAGTATTCGCTTATATGAGAGATTTTCAGTGCAAATGAAAATGCCACTATAAGACGAGAATTTTAATATCAGCTATCGGATACGGAATACCAACATAAACCACATTTTACCACTAAAACCAGCACAGATCATCTGACCGTGGATAAAAATGACGGGGTGTTGTCCTCGAATTTTTCACTTCAGGTTTGATCCCGGACCGTCGCCCATTTTGTTACTGCAGTGAGGCGTTAATTAAGATACCTACCACTAAAACACTAGCACAATCAACATTTAACTTTTCAGAAAAATACTCTTTTATTAAAAATTTATCACTTAAGAGAAAATTTATCACTTAAGAGCAAATTTATCACTTACGAGCAAATTTATCACTTAAGAACAAATTTATCACTTAAGGTTCTTAACCTGAATTATATTTTCTAATTTTGGGAAGTTTATGTTTATTCTGAAAATACTATCATACCTCGTACATTTTCTAGGTGTTTGAGGTAATTTTTCATGTTAACTATTAAATAGAAAATTTAACTTTATGTTTAGAGAGTTTACTACTAAATTAAAAACTTTAGTTCTTCAATTCTGTGAATCTGTATATTATATATTTTTAGCTGGCGATGGATTATATTAAAGTAGTTACTAAAAAATCACATAAGAAAAGTTTCACAACTCGTTAGCGCAAGTCTGACAGACCCAAGCATATAAAATTTCTTTATCCTCTCATAAATGACACTAGCTAAACTTCTGAGGCTTGTATCTTTATGTGACCGCACTCATTAAAACCAAAAATATTGAGTGTATTTTTTCTGTTACATTCTAGTTCTTGTTTTCATCTTTGGACCAGAGCTTCCTAACATATCCAAAATAAATATTAAGAAATTTTACTGCATTCGTTGCAATGTAGTTTTAACTCAATTTTAGGGAATGATTACATTTTGTTTTGGGGAAGAAAACATTGTCCCCGTGGATGTTACCCTGTAGTGTCTACGTAGACGTTGATCCAAAATACCCGAAATCATAATTTGTACAACCGAACTATTGAAATTGTAGACTGAATATATGGGTGCATTTTACATTACGTGCATTTTACATTACGCAGGATACTTCAAAGTTACCAATGACTTCCAATCTTTAATTGTTCCCTATATTCCTCACTTAAATTGCATTCCTAATTGTCTTGAGGACGATAAATCTCGTCCTTTGGAGGAAACGTTAACCAGAACTTGATCTCGTCATCAGAATAAAATTATCATCTTCTTGATGACGAGATATCTCGTCATTCGAACAATTGGTCAGATCTTCATGGACGAAATATCTCGTCGAAACTCGTCGAGGGGTTAAAATAGACGCAATCTGAGTGCATAACCATAAGTAAACTAAAAATTTATTTTAAAACCCTAGGTCTGCGGGATAAAAACATCTTCACTCTCTTTTTGTTTTACCCGTGCATTCGGAAAACAGTTTTCCACTGTGCTCTCAAGTGTTAAAGAGTAAAATTATATCGATATTGATATCATTAGTTAATAGCCTTTATATCTGACCACAAATAGACCGCTATAGTTCAACGTATTTATTTAAGATACGATCAATAGATGGTAAGAAAATAACCGCAGCTAAAGAGGTGAACGTGCTAGCTAACTAAGTTAGAAATTCTGTGAGTGCGCACATTTGCACTTATGAATTATTCAGTTGAAAGGTGGGATTCGATCGCTTTATACGACTTGATCACAAGTTTTTATTTTAGAAAGCCCTAAATCCCCACACTAATATAATTCATCCTGAGGCTGCTTCAAAATGAACTGAATAAGATTTAGTAATCTCATTTTTTAAATGCAAAGATATCCTGTTTTTGCATACCTACAACTATTTGTCATTTTGTTTCACATTTAATACAGGTAATTGAAAAGTGTGGTTAGTAAATGCCAAACATATGGAAATTAAAATACTTTTTTAAACTAGCCTTGTTATTGGTATTTAGAGCATTGTTATGTTTTTTAGAGAAAAAAATGTTGTCAACGTTAATTGATTCTTTAATTCCAAAGCAATTGCTTTTACAAAGAAAAAGCGGTTATAGTTCATATTCGTATACGATATCACTTTACTTTTCTGCTGAAAATTTTGAGTTCTAATAGTTCTACAAGAAGGTTAAACGGCTTCACTTTTCAGTCGGAATTAAAATCTTAAAAACGTAAGTAAAGTAAATTTATATATATATAATTAACATTCATTCATTTCTTAGTTTTGATTATTAACTATAAATGGATTATAACAAACCATAACCTGTTGAAATCTCAAAAACCATCACAAATTGCTCTGTGTAATATTCTCATTTCGAAACAATTTTTCCAAAGTCGTAGAGGCAACTAGGACGGTGACGTTTTCAATATGCTACGCTCTTTCAGAACATTAAAAGAAAACATTTTCATACTCAGGCATTTTGAATTTTCGAAAAATTTGACGCTGACGTTTATTTACAAACTTTTAGACTTGAGACACTAAAATACAACATTTTCATCCTCAGGCATTTTGAAATTTTGAAAAAAAAAATGTTCGATTCTTCTTTAACTTAGCCCTCACGTCACAAACATTTATCGTAGAACCCACAACGCGAATAAACTGAGAGAAAAGCATTTATAACCATATCTAAGGTTCTCGATTTACATGAATTTTACCTTAAGAAATCTTGAGGAACAATGCTGGTCCTAGGGAAAATAGGTAACGCTGGAGAGCGAGTATTGCTATAAGATGCTAAAAAATCTGATACCTTAAAATGTTTTAAGCAAAAGAGTATCCTTTTTAACATACTGACACATTCACTATAATGATACCATTGTTGCGAGAATAAGATGTTATAAAATGCAAGTTACAACTGATCGATCTGAAAACAAAATGAGGGATCGTAACAAGCGAGTGTTAGAATATATAATCCAACTTGCAATTTTGTTTTAAATTTACGTAACACTGTTTAGTTAAACGTAGATTTATTTTTGTAACTAGTGTATTTATTAAAAGTGGTACTGAAAATACTAGTTGACAGTGGAGAGAATAGGATACATCTGACGAAAACAGAAGTTAATAAAGTCAGATTGGTAGCATAGCATCAGGGACTCATACTTAGCATCATAGATTATTTTTAATTTTACTGAATTTATTAATATTTAATAACTAATAATGTTGATAAATCTGGTATGTCCATATGCATTTTTGTTTTGTTATTTCATTTCAAGAAATAGCTTTAAAATTTAAGTAACAAATTGTTTTATTTTCAAATTTTTGAAATTCCAAATATTTTAAAAAACCATCTTTTAATGTTACAAAATCACACACTCAGTTAAATAAATGTTTTGATCAAACTCAAAAACTATAGCCTCATCTACTGCAATTTATTTTTAGTCAAGATAGAGCTCCCAAAGAGGGCCGAAAAGGAAAGGTGTCTTTGAAAAGGGGAAGTTGAACCACAAAAGTTTGCGAAACTAATCTAAATAGCAATTCGCTTCTTACAGTTGTATAAGCAATCGCAACTGTCAACAAGCGTAAGATTTTACGAAAGATATTTTAGTGTGTCGTTATCACCTGTTTATTTCCCCCTTCTTTCTTAAAACCACATTTAATTCTTATTTTCAAACACAGATTTTAAATGTTCTAAACCTACACACGTTGCTACATAAATATTTTGATGCAAAACAAAAGTTATAGGCACATAAATACCTGCAATAAAAGTAAATCAAGATATAACTTCCATACAGAGCCTCAAAAGAGTTTTATTAGAAAGGGGGAAGTTGAATCCAAAATGTTTGTTAAACTTATATAAATTACTATCCACTTATGGTTTTATGAGCAATCTCAACTAACTGTCTACAAACATAAGATTTCACGTAATATATTTTAGTGTGACGCAATCGTCTTTTTACTTTCCTTCCTCTTAAATCCAAGAAATAACTTATATCTGGTTTGCTTTCAGGACTGTTCCAGAGAGCAATCATGCAGAGCGGCTCAGCCCTAAGCCCATGGGCTATAGCCCACGACGCCCTGACGTACGGTCGGCAGGTCTGTGGAACCTTGAACTGCCCAACTACAGAGAGTGCCCCCATGCTTGACTGCATGAGGCAACGGTCATTAGCAGATATCATGAAAGTCCAAGTCATGGTTCCGGAACATCTTTCAGCATTTGGGCCTACCGTGGACGGAATCGTAATACCGGTGGATCCTCTAACCCACATGAAGGAAAAAGAAAGTTTGTTCGGGCAATATGATCTTCTCTTCGGTGTCACCAGAGCTGAGAATTTCTATCACTTATCTTTCAATGAAGAAAAGCTGGGAATCGATCCGGACAGGCGAGACAGACTGCTTCGTACTTTGGTACGGAATCTCTTCAACTACCACATGCAGGAAATATTTTTGACCATCGTTAACGAGTATACAGACTGGACTCGGCCAGTGCAGCATCCCGTTAGTATTCTGGATGCTACTTTAGAGGCACTGGGAGACGGATTAACTGTTGCCCCCCTCATCAGAACTGGGAACTATCATTCCAAAACAAGGTCTAAGACCTACTTCTACGTGTTTGGCTATCAGACGGAAAACGGAGATTACCCCCAAAGACTCGGTGCTATCCACGGCGAGGACTTGGCTTACTTGTTCGGAGCTCCGCTTGTAGGAACATTGTCTCACTTTCCTAAAAATTACACGAAGTCTGAGATGTCGCTTTCTGAAGCTGTGATGTCGTACTGGATAAACTTTGCAAAATCTGGGTAAGTAATTTTAAGCACTTTCTGCTTTTCAAATGAATTACTTTATGTAATGCGAAGTTAGATGGATTTGGGAACGTACACTTGTGAAAAGGTAAAATATTCGTCAGTAATAAGGGCTGCATTCCTCAAAATCATGTAGGGTCGTCACCATTGGTGATAACTTCCATCGGTGGGTTCACATGTTTATTCGCGATAGCTATACTGCAACTAGAAACAATCACGCAGAATGAAATTGAAATACATTTGTTATAGGGGGTCCGGGACACAAAAATCGTCAAATTTTCGATTTTTTTTTTTATTATTATTTTAAGAAATTTTCTGTGTTTTATCTGCTAAATCATGTTTCTATCTTAATTAGAACTAGAGATATAATTATTTTTGCGATTCGTTGTTTTGAAAATCTAAAGCTCTTGACAGTTGTTGTCATGGCAACAACATGTGCGAAAGACGTTGTTTAAGACGAAGGAGACCTTTAAAGTATATAGAAAAAAAAAGTAGAACTTGTAAAAATCAAATAAAATCAAACATTTAATAGGAAAGAAGGAGTTAGATACTCATCTGGATGCTTTTAAAAAAGTATATAAGCATTTTATTAACTGTAAATTGGTCTTTAAAACTTTAAATGCGTGTTACTCCATGATACAGTTTTTGATGATTTCCTGTATTCAAATTGCTAAAGTCAAAAACCGATAAAGTTTAAGGGTTGAAATTTGGAATATATATTTTTCAAACATTATACTTTAATTTCGATTTAGCAAATTTGAAACAAATATTTACTTTTAAAAATATGACTTTTTTTTTTAAAAAGTACCTTACAATTTTCAAAAATTTTCATTAAAATATTTTTTATTTTTTATTAAATTAATATTTTTTTGAATTGCTGAATCAAAATTAAAGTTTATAAATTTGTGAATAATTAACTGCAAAAATTTTGAAAATTGATCAAGAATATTTTGTATTTTAGCAATTTAAAAAGACCCCACTTTTTTCAAAAAATTTTAATTTAAAATTTTTAAAAAACATTTGGAAAACTTTTGTGTTGTGATTTCGCTTATTAGTTAGATGGGTAACCAGAACAAAAAACTTTAAAATTCTAAATTAATTAATTAATTTTTTTTTTCAATGTGTCCCGGACCCCCTTAACAATGGTTGTACAAATATAGCATAAAAGAGCTCTCCAAGTTATTTCGACAAGATATGTCCATCAACTTCGGAGCAATTTTGCTTTAATATAGAGATTTCTCGTCAGCCAGATATTGACAATTTTTTTATGACCATATTAAGATCTGGTCAGTTTTCTTCTAATAATAAGATATCTCATCCACAAAGATCTGACTACTTTTGCTAATAAAGATATTTTTCCTCATCATATGGACGAATTTTTGATGACGATATCAAGATATAGCCAGTTTGCTTCTAATGGCGAGATGGCAGGTCCATCAAGATCTGCCAATGGTCTTTCTAAAGGCGAGATTCCTCATCAAAAGACAACCACTAGGAGGGTTGAGCAATTAAGCGTAACGTGCATTGAAAATCCATTAAGGAAACATTTATCTTGTATCTTATATACTATGAGGGATACCTCTCCTTTGTAAAAAAAATCTGGAGAACATGTCGCCCCCATATAATCCGTAGTTCTAAGTGATTTGCTCTAAAAATCCACTATAATCCATCACAAACGGCGGATAATTGACGAATGACTTCAAAGATGAATTTATTAATGTAAATTTGTACATTAAATGGGATATGCTCCTATGCCCTGTACATATCTGAATGCGTCATATATGCTTCTGAACTTGAGTAGTATTTCTCTTACTGCTAATCATCTTTATTTAAATTTGTAGCTTGTTTTCACATTGGATTGCCATGGCTTGTTAATTTGGCCAATTCGTGTTTTAACTAAAGAAATGTAATTCTTTTTTGGATTTGCGTCTCTAACGTAAGATGTAATAAGACTTTAATATTGTCAACGTAAGTACTTTTTAAGGAATGGAAACATATAAATATATTTTTATAATTTAAAATACGTTCTAATCGTATGAATTATTCTTTATGCAAACTAAAGAATAGGTAAACAATGTTTCAATAAATTGTACGAATTTGAAAACATCTGTGTGTTGACGTGATTAATAAGACGTTTAAGAATTTCTAGTGCCAAAGAACTCTTTCATTGTTAAGGAAAGCGAATATTTAAGAATTATTATTCGGGGTCAATACTTATTTATAACTAGCAAAATACCCGACCTTACTCGGTTTGAATTCGTTTACTCTAGATTGAAGAGATAATCAAAATATATAATGACTTACGTTTTTTGTAAAGTAAAAATTTATTTTAACACCTTTCGCCACCTTTATATTTTCTACAACTTACTTTGGACACAAATCCTACACATGCATATCCATTCATGTAATACATTTCACATACATCGCACAATTGCTGTATGACAAAGCTACAAAATGACGAAAGGTGATACTAAGAATACTACTATAAAAGACGATTTATAGGAAGATTTGGAATTCCCTTTCTTAAGTTCTTTTCATGTTCAACTCAATTAATTAAAATTACGATTTACGGCGAGTGCTCTCGCACTCATAGTCAACAAAACAATATTTTTTTACCTGTGGCACTCTTGCCTCCGGTATGCGACATTGTGAAATTTTGCAATCTTCTCCTGTCATTACTACAACGAATTTTTTAATGTTGGAAAAAGTTCTAGTTTGGATTTTTAAACATTATTATTATTTCAATAACGACATTATTCTTTAAATAACGGCATTATTCTTTAAATAACGGCATAACTACACTTAAAATTTACTGAAAATTTATACTGACTTACCTAACATTTTCAAGTCTAATACTTTGTGGTGCTGTTGGGTGTGATGAGAAGGAAAACACATTTATTAAAATAATAAATATTTAAAACAGGAAACAGCGAAGTAAAACAAAATAAAAGATGTCGTAAAAAATTGTTCCAAAGATATTAATTTGTGATTCAATTTTATCTCTTGATCTCGCACAGTTGCCACAACTTACAACTAAAAGTGTACAAAATTTAGAAATGTGAAATTAATTCAGAGCGAAAGAACCAGAAAAATATCACTGCTCGCGCGATCGTGTTCATTCTCGTTTCATTGAAAAATATCGTCTGTCCCAAATTTTCGGAAATCGTTTTCATTGCGCAAAGAATAAAAATAAGACTCGAAATAAATGAAGTATCAGAAATGAAATTCCATAAAAAAAAAAAAAAAAAAAAAAAAGAAGATGAAGAAGAATTACCTTTTCAGCAGTACTGGTAAAGCAATCGAATTAATCGTAATATTCAATAGACATTCCAATTTTTCTAAAACTACCAAATTATGGTTGATTTAAGTATACTTACTCAGGTGTTTTGGTATGAAACTCAACTAAATATAACAATAAAGAAATGTTTAATATTGCATTCACTAAACTAATAAATAATGTATAAAATAAAATACAATGCAATCAAATATCTGGAATACAATTCATGTGATGCCTACACAAACACACTAACAGAAAATCGAGCATAGAACAGAAAGACGGACAGACAGACTTTCGCAACCAATTCCACTCACTAAATCAAGATAAGTACTCTCTGTATGCAAATTTCCATGAAAATATCTTAAACCGCGTGGACGTGTATAGGGCACAACATACAGACAGACAGACAGACAGACAGACAGACACCAAACGAGAAAAAGGCTGATTCGGCATCAGAAGGGTCCAAAACGGATAGAAAACTTGAAATGAGTCGAAAATATTGAATGTACAAACAAACACTCCATTCTTATTTATATAGATGCAGTTTTACACTTCAAATTAATGCTAGAATATTAATAGAAATGAAATATTGTTATATTTTAAGTAATGCATTATCAACTAATTAACTTATGTTGTATAAGAAATAAATTTAATTTCATTATGCAAGCGAAAATTATAAAAATTATTTTAAGAATGTAAACAAAAGCATTATTAAGACTTATAAACGATTTCTTAAATTGTATGCGATTAATATATTAAAGAAAACAAATTCCCTACAAATATATTTGTATCGACATTTAAGCAATTTTACTCTTAAATAAAACTAACAGATTATAAATTTTTTTATATACTACTCGTGAAAAATCACGAAATTGAAATGATACACTCCGCCTTTATTTTTAAATGTGGAAACTTTATTTTGATATTAACTAACATAAAATATTTTTTATACTAGATTCAAAGCCAGTTCAAAAGCATTTATTCATTACGGTAAAATAATTTATTTTCAAGAATCACATTTACGCAATTAAGTTTCCTTTCAGGAGCATTCCTCTTTTGCTGCAACTGAATTTCTCATCGCAGTATTTATTATTTATTTTAATGCATTTACCTCAAGAAGACAAAATGAAAAGAAACTCCACTGAAAGTAAACAACGAAGACAATGGGAAGAAAAAGTACTTTAGTGCAAAAAAAGAAATCTTCAGAAATCCCGTCACTCTAATGATAACTGACATGAGTTTAAAAGATTTTTAATATCTGCGAAAAAATGTGAAATATAATATAAACGGCGAACAATAACTGGAATTGCATTTCAGCTAAGAATAAAATGAAAAACAATTGACACCACAGACACAGAAGTAAAGTAAAACTACACGAAAAACATTAGAAATGTTACATGGTTGAAAATCTGCAGATAAATGTATCGTTCTTCTTTTAGTTTCCTCTTTTTCTCGGAGTTAAATTCCTTGACGTGAAGAATTAAATTGCGTTTTATATACTGTATAAGAAGGTGTTAAACTCATAAAAATGGATGAAACATAAAAAGTATCGCATACAATGTAGATTTTGAAATTTTTTTCGTGTATGGACTGTGTAAATATAGCCATTTAAAAAATGCAACAGTTTACATATCATCTATTTCAAGTGTTTTTAAATTTAAAAGGTGTGTTAGTGGAAATGTTGGTAATGAAATTATAGCTGTATCATGTTAAAAAAAGCATATTTTCCTTTTTACTATTCGAGATGCTATGCAATCAATCTTGCATTAACAAGGTACATTCATCCACATTATTGTCTTTTTCATTACATTATGATGTAATACCTGTATGTTAGGTAGATTTCCCAAAAGTAGTAACAATTATAATATTAACCCTCATGTTGGTTAGCTCAAGGTGGTATTTTTCGTAACTAGCAAATTGACCAGATCTTGATGGACGAGATATCTCGTTGAAACTACTTAAGGGTTTAGTTGTAAATAGAATATGTTTCTAACTTAGAATTCCAAATAGTATGTGTCTGATGATTGTATGAATAAAACCCCGAAATTCTGAAATTCAAGTTTAAAATACAGGATTGAAAAAGTTTATTTAATCTCGAAAGTTTAAGTTGCAGATGAAGTGACGAAATATTCTCTCCATTGGTAGAACAATGAAATACGATTATGTTAGTGTTAGGAAGTATGATAGTGTTAAACTATGTTCTCAATTCCTTTTTACAATAGGGTCATTGATTAAAATGTGTGGGTTTGCCATTGCTTTCTTGTCGCTTATGGTATTGAACATTTTAACTTTTCAACTCAATGAAATTTTTAGTTTTACACTTTAATAAAAATAACTTTTAATGTTTCAAATAGTTTAAAATACACAACTGGGCGGCTTAAAATTTTCTTTGAAAATAATGTGAAAAATTAGTACTAGTTGTAGAAAGTACACTATTGCAGATCATGATAAATACTTTCTGAAATTAGTCATAATAGATATTTCTGCATTAGTTAGTAAACATTATTGAGAAATATCGGAGACAATATTTCATATTTCATGCATGAAAATGTCTTCCATGAAAGAAAACTGTCAAAATGCAAACAGAATGTGTAGCGAAATTCCAAAGCAATTGTCTTTGATAAATTACCATTTATCTTTCGTATCAATTTTCTATTGATTCCCAAGCAGACACATCAGCAAATAAATGTCATTACGTTCTGGATTTCAATCTTTGTTTTCAATGGACTTTCCAAGGAGGACTTGACATCTATCCCCCTTATTGTTATTGATTTTCTGGCGGTCAACAACCTACTGGAGTTGATCTGACATATGTCAGATCTTTTAAAGAGGATAAGCAACAACAACAACAATGTTCTTTCGTCTGAAATATTTGACTAAACTCCTTAATTAGCTGATTTGCACCTTTCCCACGCTTTGGTTTGCCATTTATTGCTCTTCTGATGCTAAATTTCAAGAAGCTCAGGCGTCTCATTAATGTGTCTGTTATTCGTAATTCTAGTTCATAATGTTATTACATTCTATCTTTATAAATCAGCTTTTGTAAGCTAATCACAAATCCTATGTCTGCTTCATTTAAATATGTCAAAAGGATCTGAATGCGATGTGCATTTTGTTCATTGAATCCGCTACTCATTATGCTAGTTAATGTCACGTGTCACATAATATACACACACTATAGTCAATTCTATGTAGAAAGAAATATTGATGATGTATGTAATATTGATGTATTAGAAGACAAAACATTTTATACAGTCTAAGCTCTTAATCGTCAGTAGAATTCTCTTCCATAAGGTTCAAAGCATCAATCTTTGTCCCAGAGTAGGATTCAAATTCGATGTGTGTTTGCTAATCAAATCCATTCCTCATCCTGTCTGTTAGTGTCAAGTCTACCTCATAATATATATGAACATGATAGTCTCTTCTCTGTTGAAAGATTCGTGATACGTACAATGTGGATGTACAGAATACAGAAACATTTTATGCATTCTCAACTCTTAATTTTTCAATAGAATCCACTTCTATAAGGTTCAAACCTTCTGTATTGTGACCCAGAGAATGCGACTTTGGTTTGCTCATATAATCCATCACCCAGCCTGATTTTGTTAGTGTCAAGTATATCTCACTATATATATGAACGTGATAATCAATTCTATGTAGAAAGAAAGATTTATGATACATGAAATATTGATGTATTAGAAAACAAAAATAGTTTATACAGTCTCAGCTATTAATCGTCAATATAATTAATTTCCATAAGGTTCAAACCGTCAATTTTGTGTCCCAGAGCAGGGTTCAAATTCGTTGTTTGTTTGCTCAACGAATCCATCCCCATCCTGCTTGTTAGTGTCAAGTCTATCTCATAATATATATGAACATGATAGTCACTTATATGTCGAAAGATTCGTGATACGTACAATGTAGATGTACAGAATACAGAAAGATTTTATGCATTCTCAACTCTCAATTTTTCAATAGAATCCCCTTCTATAAAGTACAATCCCTCTTTTTTGGGACCCAGAGTTGGATCTTAATGCGACTTCGGTTTGCTCATCGAATCCATTCCCCATCCTGCTTGTTAGTGTCAAGTCTTTCTCACAATATGTGTACATGATAGTCACTTCTATGTCGAAAGAATCGTGATACGCACAATGTAGATGTACAGAATAAAGAAACATTTTATGCATTCTCAACTCTCAATTTGTACATAGAATCCACTTCTATAAGGTCCAAAACCTCTTTTTTGTGACCCAGAGTTGGGTCTGAATACGACTTTGGTTTGATAATCGAATCCATTCCCCATCCTGCTTTTGTTAGTGTCAAGTCTATCTCACAATATATATATGAACATGACAATCAATTCTATGTAGAAAGAAAGTTTTATGATGCATGAAATATCGATGTATTAGAAGACAAAAAATTTGTATACAGTCTCAGCTCCTAATCGTTAGTACCATTAACTTCCATAAGGTTAAAATCGTCAATTTTTGTCCCAGAGCAGGGTTCAAATTCGATGTTTGTTTGTCCCATCCTACTTGCTAGTGTCAAGTCTTTCTCACAATATATATGAACATGATAATCACTTCTTTGTATAATATTCGTGATTTTAATACATTATATATAGAAAACCAAAAACATTGTATACATTCCCAGCTCTTAATTTGTCAATAGAATCTGCTTCAATAAAGTTCATACCCACTGTTTTGTGACCCAAAGTGTCGGGTCTGAATGCGATGTTTCTTTTGTTCATGGAAACCATTCCCCACCCTGCTTGTTAGTGTCATGCCCATCAGATTGACAGGAGATTGAACCTGCATTTTCAAAGTGTGTAGAGGGCTTATGTGATGCGCGGTGCATTCATTACACGCGGACAATCAATCAACGTCAACCTTAAGTGCACGGAAATTTATATACGCAGTAAGTACAGTATTCCGTGGAAAGTGATTATTTTAATTTTATACTGAGTAGTTAAGCCTGTTTAGGCATGCTAGATCAAGTGAGGCTGACTGATAATTAACTGTGGAAAATCTAGTACTTGACAGTTAAAAAAAACGAAAATAATTGACGTGGAATCCGAAACCAAGGCTTAATTAGAATTGAAATATGGTCTTCGTTAATCGTTAATGCCATTAATAATGGTTGTTTTTAATCCAAGAATAGTGTCGGAATTTAATCTCTATCTCTTTATATTAAAGTTGCAATGCTGTTAGGGCATGGTGTGTTCTATTTATCAAACACTGTATTGTCCGTCGGTGGAATATTTGCTGTACTGGTATTAAGAGAGTAATGTATTTACATTATCTGTAATGTCTGAGTGAAAAGTTTTAATTTTATGCAGTAGCGATTAAGTCTTTAAATTTTATCGAGTTCGGCTCAGATCTGTGGTATCCGCTTTCTAGATAGCGTTTATTGATTATACACTGATGCTCTTTTAAAATGCAATACCAACGATTACTTAAGTTTCAATAACGAAATTCATTTGGACGGTAACATGCGATGCAATGTGTAAATGACTGGAATAACTGAACTGATACAGAAAAGGATGCTAAAATCAGTAACTTGTATAACCAATTTCTTGCACATGGTTTGACATTGACCTAAAATGATTCTGAAGGATGAAGTGTCGTTTATCACATATTCAACACGAAAACACAATTCATCAGTTGTGACTGCAGGCCATACGGATCGATTTTCGAGCAACCGTATCTTCGACGGAGTACAAATCGGGTGACCATGCAGACCAAGGAAGATGTTGTACTCGTTGGTCAAGAAGAAATGTTGGATAATTTGGATGACGTCATCTTGTTGAAATATAGCTACGGAGTGCGTCTGGATGAAAAGTAAAACTTTTGCGTTCAAAACTTCTGTTATGGGCAGTTGAATGTACGTAGTGCCTTCGATGCGTATAAAGCAAGAGTCTGAAACAAATAAAATAACACCTCAAACCATGCAGATTGTTAATTATCGTCCCATTAGAGCAACAACATGCTATTGGTGACGGTCCGATTTCATTCCTCTGAGGAAATATCCAAGGACGTAATAATACTCGTAATTTTTAATAGCGATCAGATGACAAGAACAATATCTAAGCTGGCAATCCACTCTACAAACTTCAGCAAAGGTAGGATATTTAAGGCCACCTGTAGTCACGACGGTATATTCCTGGACCTAGTTTCGAACTCGCAACCCTCCGTTTCTCTACCCGGTTGAAAGTAGTCGCCTGGTTGGAAGAAGATTACCAACTTAGGTTAGCGTGTTCAAATCTCGATTCAACCAAAGATCATTGTGTATGTGGGGATTGTGTGTTTTAAATATGTCATGACCTCAAATTTCCTCACGTTGGAATGGTGTGGAAGGTATAGAGTGGGATGCCATCAGAGGGGCTGACCTCGTCATGTGAAAGTGTTGTTTCAAAATTATGTGGTATTGTTTTCGGATCTTTCCCTTCGAGATTAATCCCAGACCGTCAATAGCATATTGTGTTGCTCCAGAGCGACGTTAATTCAACTACCACTAACCCAACATCATACGAATAAAGCTTCGTATCAAATTCTGTCAACTGTTCATCTTATTGCCTCGTTTTAGGACAAAAAGGATAGCTACTAGCAGCAGTAGTTCACCGACATAATGTTGGAGATCTGCTTTTTGGGGCTCATTTATAAAATCCTAGTCACATTTTGACCTGTATTACATGCGCTCTCATTTAAATTATTAATTCAGATTTAAATAATTAGTATTTGCCATGAAAGCCTTTCGGCTGCGAAATGTTATGCATATAAATAACATAAGACTTTATTTCCCCTTAAATTGTACTTTTGAATTTGTTGTGTTGTCACCAATCTTCTATAGGAGTTTCCATTCTTTCCACGCAGCTGTTCTCATTCACTACACATTCCCAGTTACTTTTTTCAACTTCGTTAAGCAATTTTTAGGAATATCAGTCTTCCTCTTAAAACTTAAGCAATCCCTATAACTACCCGAATCAATGAGGACTAGATACCTGTTATTAGCTGGCGACCGGCATAAATTAAAACTCAGCCAAGTTAGACAGTGGAAATCCAGCCTGCTGAAAGCTGGCTGCGGAAGACAAATGGCACGAGAAAAAAACAAATATTTGTTTTCAACGACAATCGATGCCACTTGACCTACTTCAAAATTTTTTGTGCATCTGAAACAAATGATGAATTGCCTCCGGTCGGCGAAGTGAGGCGTAACAAAGTTAAGTCGGTAAATGTGGGCGTTGACGGTATCCGTCGACTAGTCGCCAACCACTTAAGATATAATGCCTTTTCACTGAAATCTTGGCCCTGGAAGACCCCGAGATCTTTTGTCTCCCACTTCCTTGATGTGATAATTCTTTTTAAAGAACAATAACGGATACCGTTACGTCGGACAGAATCTGCTACCGAGATTCCGGAAGCACTCCTGGTCACAAAGGGGGGAAATATTATCTCCCTTATATATATATATATATATATATATATATATATACACGCATAGCTACAAAAGACTTCAGGAGGTTAGGAATTTGTGCCTCGTCTATGTTGTATAATATATGAGGCATATCATATTTTTTAATACATAAAAGTTACATCCGATTTAAAATTTTTTGATTTTACTAAGTAATTTTATTTATAATTTATTAAGTAATTTTATTTATAATTTATTAAGTAATTTTATTTATAATTTATTAAGTAATTTTATTTATAATTTATTAAGTAATTTTTTTATTTTGTTAAAATTAACTCTACAAGTGGATATGACGAGATATAGCATAAAGATCTGACCAATTTTGCTAAATAAAATTGCATCAAAATATTACTAATAATTGTATTAAAATATTACTGATAACTGTAACAAAACATATTACTGATAATTGTGTCAAATTATTAAGTAATTTTATTTATAATTTATTAAGTAATTTTTTTATTTTGTTAAAATTAACTCTACAAGTGGATATGACGAGATATAGCATAAAGATCTGACCAATTTTGCTAAAGAAAATTGCATCAAAATATTACTAATAATTTTATTAAAATATTACTGATAACTGTAACAAAACATATTACTGATAATTGTGTCAAAATATTACTGATAATTGTGTCAAAATATTACTGATAATTGTATAAAAATATTACTGATAATTGTATTAAAAAAAAACCTGATAATTGTATAAAAAAAAACCTGATAATTGCATCAAAATACAGAAGCTGTTCGCTCATTTTTTTTGACGATTTTGGTTAGCGGTAATAAAAAATCAAATAAAATGTATAAAGCTATACATTTTTATACAGAATTAATTAGTTTTGTGCTATGGTAGCACTTCGTATCTTACAATATATTAGGTCATCCGGAAAGTTCTGCGAGTTTTTTAAGATTAATAAAAACGAAGTACAAAAACATAAGAAAACTTTATTGTATTCCATACGACTCATTTTGTTCTATGACCTGGAAAATTCCTTTTAAAAAAATCATTAGGCTTATTTGTAAAGAAATTATCGAGGTGCTGTTTGACAGTATCTGCTGTGTTAAAGTATGGGTACCTATGCATCGAAGCGGCTTACATATCCAATCTTCATTAGATGATCATGAACTGTACTTTTTAGAATATTTAGACTGTGATAGTTCCTAAACTGTATAACGTGGATTTTCAGGGATAGCATCTTTTAATAGGTCCTCGTTTACAGAGGATGGTCGTCCAGAGCGAGCATCTTCTTCGAGGCTGAAATTTCCAAGCTGAAATTTTCCAAACCACCTTCGAACTTCGTCCTCAAAAACAGAACTATGTCCATATACAGCTCACATTTTACGAGCAGTTTGACTAACGTTTTTCCTTTCTTTAAAGAAAAGAGCATAATGTGACGAAACTGAACTTTCTGGGTCTTCATTCTTAGCACTGCAATGAAACAAAATTTATGCCACAACACATGCTATAATTATGCAGCGTAAGCAGAAGAGACCGAATTTAAACATCTGCTTCAATCAAGGTCAATCCTTATCAGCGGTAGCAAAATAATCATAACAAAGCTAGCTTCGATTTGAAAACGCACAGAACTTTCCGGTTGACTCAATATATTCAATTTTAGTTGGGTTTGTGTAGAGCTCATATTAACCCAATACTGTAAGAACACCCAAATTGTTCTGACCTTTTCAGTTGCAGAACTATAATAAATATTCCAGACACTAACATTGACGGGAACTCACCTTGAAACATTTTGTAATACCACACTAAGTTAATTGAGAAATTTTGTAAAAGTTGCAAGGTTACTTAACCAGGGAGCTTATTTTGTGATTGACATGAATTTCATAACCTCACAAGCGTATTGGGACATATAAATTATTAATGGCCTTTGAAGTACCATGTTTGCTTAGAGATCAGTTTTATTCTAAAGATACATGCTTAGAATCTCTATTGATGTGTAAATTCAATCTGAGTGAGACATCCGCATCATCAATTCCGCATATTAGTCTAGTAATTAAACTGTCCCTGCGGTGTTTAGCCGACGTTCAGTTAGATCGATCTAGAAGACAGATATCGTTAAATAATTCGTCGCTCAATCTGTCTACATTCAACAAACCTTTTAAAGTTTTATTACGGTTTAATAACTCATAGGGACAGTACCGAAAAGTGTAGATAATAAATATTATGCTGAGCAATTTCCCTTTTTGTGGGCAATGATTTATAAATATTCAAGAATAACATTTATTCATAGTGATTTCTTTCATCCTTAAATGTAAAAACTATAGCGTTCAGTTTAATCTATCTAGAAGACAGATATCGTTAAATAATTCGTCGCTCAATCTGTCTACATTTATCAAACCTTTTAAAGTTATTACGGTTTAATAACTCGTAGGGACAGTACCGAAAAGTGTAGATAATAAATATTATGCTGAGCAATTTCCCTTTTTGTGGGCAATGATCTATAAATATTCAAGAATAACATTTATTCATAAGTGATTTCTTTCATCCTTAAATGTAAAAACTATAACGTTCAATTTAATCGATCTAGAAGAGAGATATCGTTAAATAATTCGTCTCGTAATCTGTCTACATTAAACAAACTTTTTAAAATTGTATTAACTCGAAGGGCAGTACAGGAAAATGTAGGTAACAAGAATTATTTAAAGTGAATTCCCTTTTTTTAAGCCTAGCGTTCTATAACTATTCAGCAATAATATTTATTGAGTGATTCCTTCATCCTTACATGTCGAAAATATAACACACTATTGCTTGAAAATCTCCAAACGTAGAGCCATATCCTCACGCTAAATAATATTTTTAATTTCTAGATTCACACATATTTAGTTTCAAAGAATTTCGAAAATACCAAGTTCGTCAGTACAAAATAGTATATTAACAAGCATGTGTACAAATACAAAACGAAATAAAAGTTATATTTAGTTAAATGTGTAAATATATCAACAGTGGCAAAGTTACCCTGTATGTCTTGATATGTAAGAGCATGGATGTTGGTGAATCCCAGTTAGAAGTAACAGTATAAGGTTCTCCTTAATAAACAGACCTATGTTTGTCCCTTGTAATGAGGTAGACCGAAGAGGTCAGTGGTCTGTTTTGAAAAAATTTTAATCGTTTATTTCAAAGTACTTTGTAAACTTATACATTCTATAGACTGAATCTTAATGTTTATAAATTAAGATACAAGTTTTTACAAAAGAAGAGTTTTGCCAGAATTATTTTAAAATAATATTCAAAAATTCATAATTTATACGTAAAACACCGAATATTTCCTATTTTAAGATATAAATTTCTTTGATATTATGCCCAGGACGTTGTTTATATATATATATATAAGTGTAAACTCTAAATGAATCCTAATGCTATATAGACAAATTTATGTTTACCAATCTTTCATGTGAGAATTTTAAAAACAGTTGGTACGCAAAATTATTCCGGACATTCAAGTAGAGAAACAAGACTTTCACGTCTAAACTCTCTTGGTAGGTGTCTTGACGAGGTATCTCGTCATCAGCAAAACTGAACAGATCATGATGGACGAGTTATCACATCATTGGAAAAACTGACCTGATCGTGATCTCGACATAAAAAAACCTGACAATATCTTCAACACTGCGAATTCAATCGGCATATTGATGACGATGTATCTCGTCATTGGAAAAAGTAGTAAAAATCTTATTAACAAAATTGCACATCATATTAACAAAATTGACTAGATCATATTGAACGAGATATCTCGTTTTGCTTTCTTATGAAACATCAGTTATACAGAGGCTGTTCACACATTTCTCAGACAATGTATATTGTATTCACAAAACTAAATTACATAAACTTCTTGTGTTTTAAATGTTCTATTTGATAGCCCTTATTCTGAACTATCTTTCGACACCGTAATTTCCAGGATAATAATGCCTTTTGAAGTGTCAATTTTAATAATGCTTTTTGAAGAGGTATTCTATCCCATTCCTTCTGAACAGCTTTCCAGAGTCCTGTAAGGGTTGTGGGACGACGTTTGGATAATGCATATTTTAAAAGTCCGAAAGCAAAAAAATCCATAGGTGATAAAATATGTTCCTGATAGTATTTGGAGTTAATCTTGGCATTTTTTTCAACTCTCTTTATTTTTAACTTGCCATTATGTGAAAAACCAGTAACAATCATGAATCCCTTAGAAAAACTTTCTTTTGATTCTGTGAACCATGCACTTAAATTTTTTTTCTCCCCTTTTATGATAATAAATGGCTCTTTTTTTGCAGCAATCATTTAAATACACACATGATTCATCTATTGTGACAATTTTTTTCCCATTTTTCTTTGGATAAGTGTTTCTCATATAGAATTCGGCAGCGTGTCCTGCGTTCAGCGATATGCTTTGGAGAAAGACGATGCACATTGCGTTTTTTCGTTTTCTTAAGATTTAAATCAACGTTTATCATTTTGTTTACAGTGGAAATCGAGCATTTTAATGATTTTGCAACTGTCCTTTGACTAGGGGGATTTTCTTTTGACATTAAACAACGTACCTTTGCAATAGTCGAAGATGCTCATTTCTTCTTTGGATACTTGTTTGGAATTGTTGTCCCACTTGAGGCTCCAATTTGACGTTTTTTTTCTTTCTTGTTGACGATATTACCTATCGACGCTTTAGATATCACAAAACCATGACTCTGACATCTTTTCTGGGTAACGGAATATGAATATTTCTCTTCGGGAAGAGCATAAGTATAGCCTTCGAACCACTGCTTCGTTAGAAACGTCATTTTTAATAAAAACAAACCTCTCAAGCCGCAGACGATAATTTCGACTTTTAAAAACATAGTACAACTGCAATTATTTCTTTTGCAGCAAACGATTTCTTATTACCGCTAACCAAAACCATCTAAAAAAAATGTACGAAGAGCCTATGTATGTGTTTCATTTTATCTTCCATATACTAAGCATCTTTAAGAAATCCCTCAAACGAACTTTGAAAAATTAGTCTTCATTTTGTTAATGCTTTTTACAGATAAGGCTTCGAGTACTTTAAATATGTAAAAGTATTATCACAATATTATAATCTCTACTGCACTCTGCACACAGAATAAAACTGAAAAAATTCATAATACTTTCGAAATTGTAGATCAAATGAGTGAAGTGAAGGGAATTATGCAGTTAAATAATCTTTCTTTAGATATTCAGGTTATCCTTGTGTCTAAAACTTGATATGTGTTTGACATAATCATCATTTATGAATATGTAAATAATTAATAACTAAATTAGTTATATGTGTAAAAATATTTTAGCTACTTTACTTTCTGTGTTTATTCCTAAGAATTTTTGTCTTCATAATATCTAATAAAATTTATTTATTATTTTATTGATAAAAATTAATTTTATCTTAAAACATGTTTTTTTTTACTGCAAAATTTATCTTATAGTAAAAATACAGCAAATTATGGTTTGTTACATAATATAAAGGGATGTTCCATAGTTATAAACTAGATATAAGTCCTTATTGTGTGATTTTATCTTAAATTACTACCCGAAATTAAAAAGTAAGCAAACTTAATCTTAACATCACAACTATTTTCTTACATCAGTTTCGTAGTTTTAAATAAAAATTGATTCGTTGACTTAAATTCTGTATCAGAATGATAATTGTCGTAAAGACACTTTACTTTACATTACATGTAGCTCGCTTTAAACATCGTCTCTCAATAAGATATAAATACTTTTTATTGATATGGAAATACGCATAAATTATTTTTTTAAATATGCAGAAATACGTAAGTTAATTTTATTTAAAACATTTTTATAAATTTCTACATTTTTGTAATATTTTCGTCTCATTTCTGTGAGGCCTTATTCACGTTGTAAAGTAAAATGCACGCTTAGAGCGATTTCATAAAACTTTATTTGTGACCAATATTTACTCGCCTTTTCTGTAGAGCAATTCATCCTAACTACCTCCACAAATTTGTGTTCCAAGTACCTCGCGTCAGTCGTTCAAAATTGTCCTCGTATATTTTGTTTTGGGATTGATCTCGGGCCGTCACCAATAGCCCGTTGTGTCGCTTCAGTGCGACGTTAATTAAATACCTACCCAAGTATCCCGACGAAGCATCCATTGAGTTTGTAAAAGCATTCGGTCAAAGTGGCACCATTCTACTCTAAACCCATATTGGCAATGAAGTATTTGTATTTCTAAAGGCTTTTTACTTCGCTTTCCGTGACAAATCACGTTTCCTCATACGCTCCTCACGGCATCCCAAAAGGTTGGCAGTGGTAAGGAAAATCGAATTTCAACTGCGGCACTGAAAATGATTAGGAAAATGAAATTCCACGAATCATCAACATCCACCGTGCGTGAGTGGAATTCCTCGCAATCGCTTTTCCTTTGTTTGGCCAAAGAAACGCTCCAGAAAAGCACCTAGGACACCATTAGTGGATACGAAAATAAAGTTTTCCTCACCGCCCGAGGTTGCCTCTTTCCATCGGTTCCATTTAGTGGCCCACATTAAGCCATCAAGCGAGCGATCAGAACGGAAGGCGTACGAATCAGAATTTCTAATGAGCCATTCTCAGTGGGGCTCTGGGTAAAGGGGTCTTCTCCTGCGATTGTGATGGCGCGGCCTTCATTCAAAATTTTAATACAGAAGACTGTGAAGCAGACCGTTTCGTGTGTCTGGGGCAGAGGGTTCGTGCGATTGTCGAAGCACGCAACAATTAATGAAAGGAGCAAGGGGTGAGAAGTCCGTGGCATGTAGACACTGGAAGATGCATATGAAAATGCCCACTTAGCCCGATTGCATAGGTCTCTATCTCAAATGAGTGTGCCATTGTAGAAATATTTTAACATAGAAATTGCTGCACTCCTGTTAATCCGGCAGAGTGTGTCATGGTATGATAATTCAATTGATACCTTGACTGTAATATATTCACTGACATTAGATATGGGGCTGTATTGCTTAAACAATTGGTTTGTTTACAAATGTGTTTGGAAGTCAATTAATCCATCCTATTAGAATGTACTGTACGTAAGTCTTCGTTAGTTTTTTTGTGAAAAATAGCATGAATCGTAGTATGTATCGATAATTATTTAATAGTCTTCTGTTATGATTATATGAAATGAAATTATTGTAAATTAGTGGGTGGAAGTCCGTGGCATATGGACACCAGACGATGCATATCAAAATGTCCATTCAGCCCAATTGCTTAAGTCTTTATCTCAAATGAGTGTTCTAGTGTATAAATATTTTAACATAGAAATTGCTGCACTTCTGCTAATCTGGAAGCGTGTTTCATGGTATGGTAATTCATTTGATACCTAGACTGTAATAAATTCAGTGACAATTGATATGGGATTATATTGTTTCAACGACTGGTTCGTTTAGATATGGTGTTGCAAGTATAGTAATTCATCTTACTGAGTGTTCTGCACACAAATATATTTTCCTAAGGTATTGTTAGGTCTCTTATGTGAAAAATAGCACAGATCTTCATACTTTATGACAATTAATGCATTGTTCGTGGTTATGGTTCTATGAAACGAAATTATTGTAAATTAGTAGACGGAAGAGTCCGTGGCAAATAGACATCATAAGATGCACATGAAAATGTCCACTTAGCTCGATCGCTCAGGTGTCTATCTCAAATGAGTGGACTATTGTAGAAATGTTTTAACATAAATATTGCTGAATTTCTGTTAATTTAGCAGTTGGACAAGGTATAATAATTCATTTGATACCTAAAGAATAATGTATTTACTGAACTTAGACGTATGACTCTATTGCTGCAACAACTCATGTTCAGAAATGTGGAAGACAAGTAACTCATCATATTTGTGTATTCTGCTATGCACAGAAAGATTTGTTAATGCTTCATTAACAATAAACATAAATAATTGTAATGTATGTCTTGTTTTATATTTTTAAATATTTTGTCGGTTAAGATTCTGTGAAAGGAAAATCTGGAATGAAAGTATTTGACCACTTGAAAGTTTGGGAGATACTGAAACTAGTAGGAAAAGATACTAATTAACACCTAAAAACTAAAGTTTCGGGATTCATTTTAGTTTGTGTTTTCGTGTCAATAATCCAACAGCGATATGAAATTAAACATTCAGAACATTATAAATTTGAATGGTAACATCTCAGATTTCCTTCCTTTATAAATTGTTATAAAGGAAACATACATTTTGTTAATACCTGAGGAAAATTGAAACTTTTATAGCTAAAATTAAAATCTGTATTTTATAATTATAAAAATAATTTCCTGCAATGGTACAGTTTTAAGAAAGGACATTTGTGTATTAAAAAAAACAATAACAATTAAAAGTTAGTCTAAGTATGAAGTCCGGAATCTGTAAACAGTAAAATATTTATAAAATCATTTTATTTTAGAAGCAGCTTTCACTGAAATTTCAAGTTACGTAATATTGAAATAAATATAAGCGTGTTAAAATATTCTTCTGCATTTAATACTTTATTTTGAAATGTTTACTCGGTGTCTGTTGATACTTGCTCCTATTCATTCTTTAAAAATGATAGTAGTGTAATATATCTTAAGCCGTAGACTGAAGTTAGGCTCTATAATGTTTTGCTAACTGCTATAGTAATAATTACAAGGTTCAGAACCACACAATATGGGAAAGGAATCGTAACGAATGCCTAGATTTGTAAGAAATATTAACCCTCCAAGTGGTTTCGACGACATTTCTTGTCCGTACAGATCTGGCAATTTTCTAATAACGAGGTATGGTATCATCTAGATACTGCTGATTTTTCATGATGTATTACATCAAGATCTGGTCAGTTTTTTCAATGGCAACGCATCTAGTTCATCAAGATCTGCTCAGTTTTTTTTCAATTACAACATATCTCATTCGTCAAGATCTGGTCAGTTTTTTTTTCAATTACAACACATCTAGATCATCAAGATCTGGTCAGTTTTTTTCAATGACAACACATCTCGTTCATCAAGATCTGGTCAGTTCTTTTTTAATGACATCTCGTTTATCAACATCTGATCAGTTTCTTTCAATGACAACACATCTCTCTCATCAAGATCTGGTCAGTTTCGATAAGGACGAGATATCTTGTCCAGACAACCACGAGGACGGTTAATAATACTCGACTAGATATTTCTGAGCAATGTTGTATTGCTCTTACCCATAACACACATAAAGGCGAAATAGCAAACTGCGATCTTTTATCATTGTTGTGTCAAGCTCTCCTCATTGCCTCAGTAGCCCGTGTGGAAGACTAGCGGGATAGCAACCTGAAGGTTCCGAGTTCATATCCAGCCAAAGATTGTCGTGTACAAAGGGAGCAGGTGAACATTAAATCTGTCGTGGCCTCAAATGCCTTTATGCTGGTATGGATGTGCAAACTTGGAGAGCGGGGAACCAGAATTACGAGGTGTTTTCCTTGGAGCTTTCCGTGGTGAACTACAATTACGTAGTGTTTTCCTCGGAACTTTCCGTGGTGAACCACAATTACGTGGTGCTTTCCTCGGAGCTTTCCGTGGTGACCAGAATTACGTGGTGTTTTCCTCGGAACTTTCCGTGGTGAACCACAATTACGTGGTGTTTTCCTCGGAGCTTTCCGTGGTGACCAGAATTACGTGGTGTTTTCCTTGGAGCTTTCCGTGGTGAACTACAATTACGTGGTGTTTTCCTCGGAACTTTCCGTGGTGAACCACAATTACGTGGTGCTTTCCTCGGAGCTTTCCGTGGTGACCAGAATTACGTGGTGTTTTCCTCGGAACTTTCCGTGGTGAACCACAATTACGTGGTGTTTTCCTCGGAGCTTTCCGTGGTGACCAGAATTACGTGGTGTTTTCCTTGGAGCTTTCCGTGGTGAACTACAATTACGTGGTGTTTTCCTCGGAACTTTCCGTGGTGAACCACAATTACGTGGTGCTTTCCTCGGAGCTTTCCGTGGTGACCAGAATTACGTGGTGTTTTCCTCGGAACTTTCCGTGGTGAACCACAAACACGTGGTGTTTTCCTAGGAGGTTTCCCCTCGGGATTAATCACGCCGATAGCCCATTGTACTGCTCCAGTGCGACGTCAATCAAAATACCTACCTTCCAAACTCCCCTGAAGATCACTGTCCAATCGGTATGCAAATACACGTTTTGCACGAGAGGGAAATGAGTTCATAAGAAAATCTGAAAAGTCCGACGCGAAATGACAGGAGTTAAAAGCAATCTAATAGATTTTTTGCTTATTTCTCGGAAGAAAGTTTCTCTTCCTTGATAGCCGAGCGGCATAACAAACTGCCTTAACTTCTAAAAAGATAAATTTTGAAATCGCAGGATAGCTGCTCGTACTTCGCCGTAAGCTGGGTCGGCTCATTCCCCGTATCTTTCTCTCTTTACTCTCGGGAGATTCCGACTTCAATACCCACTGGGTGAAGCGCGCAAAAAATAAGCAAAAATCCTTCAAGTCAAGCTTTTGGCAAGATTTATTTTCTTTGAGAATGTTTGGTGGGGAATCTGGGTGTTATTCGCGATATTTTTAGCGGCGGCGTCGTACTATGAGGGAAGACTTGCTCGATATTGTCACGGTATGTCATTTACGGTGAGCCTCTAGGGTGCTTATATCGATATATACGTTCGCTGTTTGTTTATTTGTTTATTTTTCTGGAGATATTTGGACGATGTAACTGTTTTCTTTCTACCAACAACTAAAGACAACAATGAGAAGTGGAAGGCGATATCGCCCTGATATGGGAATATGAATAAATATCCAAAAAGTTTTGCGCCGTAAGAAATGAAAATATGCTAATGTGCTCTTGCGCCCTTCACGGGATCACATATTTATTCGAAATCGATAATATATATAGCTCCTCTTCGGATTTATAAATTTTTCATTTATTAAAATGAATGCTCTCCTAATATGCAATACAGGTGGGGATGGAC
Source organism: Metellina segmentata (assembly GCA_947359465.1). Taxonomy (NCBI): domain Eukaryota; kingdom Metazoa; phylum Arthropoda; class Arachnida; order Araneae; family Tetragnathidae; genus Metellina; species Metellina segmentata. The sequence continues at coordinate 58,117,309 of OX375884.1, read as the reverse complement.
CCAACATACTAAGAGGGCATTTCTAGTGTATTTTTATCATTCTGGTTTTTTAAGTTTGATATTTCTGGTGGTTGTCTCGAAGAAGTAGCTAGTCATTAAAGAAACTGACCAGATCTTGATAGACGTGATATCTAGTCTTTACGAGAAAATTGATCAGATCTTCAAATAAGGCGCTCAGATGTCAATGCTGTTAAGTCCAGGAGACAGAATGTGGGAAAATTTATGTTTTTTAATACATTGTTTTTTTTAAATATTTGGTTTATAATTTGATTAGATAATTTTATAAAATCTTTTATCGAAGGGAAGGCTCTGCAACAAAACAAGATACGTACAGGATGTGTAAATATAAACGTAAGAAATTTATGAAAAAGCAGATTGTTCTAGATTGTTCTGTTATTCATGAGTTCATGTTGTAATGTATAGTAGTGGTCGTAAATGCTATTTCAGAACTGATGAAACGGAGGTCACATGACGGATTATTTTCTGTTTTACACTTTTTCAAACAATTTTTTCCTTATTCGGCCTTTTTGTTACCAACATATATAGAAAGAAGAAGAATTGAGTTTTTATTTCAAAGTTTATTTTTAAGAAAATTTGTAAAAAAGTGGACTTATTCACAGTGGTTTCGGAAATTATTATGCAACATATTCAGAAGCTATAAAAAGAAGGGCTTTCTGGCTAAAAAACAACGAAGCAACGAGTAAATCCTTTAATAATTAAAAATTATGTTATTTATTCCATTAAAATTTACAAAATTCAGAAAATATCAAAATATGGACTAAGCCGCATTGGTTTCTGAGTTACTCACATGGTCACCATAAAGAAATTGACAATACCTTGATGACGAGATATATCCTTATTAGTAAAATTGGTCAGATCTTGATGTACGAACTACTTCGTTCATCAAGATCGTACCAATTGGAGTGTAAATGATACCAACCTTTCAAGTGGTACGATTGCTGCGTGCTACCTTAGTTAATGATACATTAAAATTTACAAAATTCAGAAAATATCAAAATATGTTAGCCGCATTGGTTTCTGAGTGACTCACATGGTCACCATAAAGAAATTGACAATACCTTGATGACGAGATATATCCTTATTAGTAAAATTGGTCAGATCTTGATGTACGAACTACTTCGTTCATCAAGATCGTACCAATTGGAGTGTAAATGATACCAACCTTTCAAGCGGTACGATTGCTACGTGCTACCTTAGTTAATGATACATTAAAATTTACAAAATTCAGAAAATATCAAAATATGTTAGCCGCATTGGTTTCTGAGTAACTCACATGGTCACCATAAAGAAATTGACAATACCTTGATGACGAGATATATCCTTATTATTAAAATTGGTCAGATCTTGATGTACGAACTACTTCGTTCATCAAGATCGTACCAATTGGAGTGTAAATTATACCAACCTACCAATCGGTACGATTGCTACATGCTACCTTAGTTAATGATACATTAAAATTTACAAAATTCAGAAAATATAAAAATATGGACAGCCGCATTGGTTTCTGAGCGACTCACATGGTCACCATAAAGAAATTGACAATACCTTGATGACGAGATATATCCTAATTAGTAAAATTGGTCAGATCTTGATGTACGCACTACTTCGTTCATCAAGATCGTACCAATTGGAGTGTTCATGATACCAACCTTTCAAGCTTTACGATTGTTACGTGCTACCTTATTTAATGATATTGGCCTTCCATGTGGTTTGACAAGGTAACTCATCCATCAAAATCTGTTCAATTTTGCTATTTACAAGGTATCTCGTCATCAAGATATTAGAGATATTTGATGACGACGATATTAAGATCTGGTCAATTTTCATTTAATGATGATATATCTGGTCTAAGAATATGAGGTTAAGTTTTGCTAAGTACTTGATAAATCGTCAAGACACCCATAAGGAGCGGTAAAGGTTCCATCAGCATGTTTTCACTTTTGTCTATAGTAGCTTTCTCTTTGTGTGACTGTACTCTATATGTTCTAAAACTAATTGGAGATACCCAGGCAAACATATCGAAAAGCCACAGAAGTATTTTTCGAGGTAAAAAAAAAAGGTAAAAATAAAATAATCATCAGGATCAAAAGAATGTCTGAGTGTAGTACTAAACAGTTTAAGCTACCATAACCTCCTCTTGAATAATGGGTAATCGATTACAATTTTGGGATACCTTTTAAACTTAAAATTGCTAGTCTCAAAAAATTGAAATGTGGCTTATTATGATGTTGCCCGGAGCTTTTCAGTTCACGTAATATTCTTAAAAGTATACTAACGAAAACGAATTGCGAAAAATGCACACAATGCTTCTGAATAAAGATAGATTTTTCTCGGCGCATACATATATTATGGTATTAAAAATCAATACAATATATATTCATGCCAAAACCATATTTCTACCAATTACTTCAGTCTGTTTTGTAAGGAAATTAAGTCCACGTAATTAATATATAACTGACTTTTAAAATATGAAACGTTTTTATTGTAAAATTATAAAATTTACACATCATTAGTTGCCCAACAAAAATGTTGTGCTTTACTTTTATTTTCCAGTTTATGTCAGATTGGCACAATCTGGGAAATCCCAAACCTTACAAACTAAATAAGAATACAAATAATAATAATAAAATATCCGTAGGAAATTCATTTAAATATTCATTTGGGTGTGAATTCTTAGTTTCCAAGCTTCTAAAATAATTTTAAATAATAAGTTTATTTACCGAATCAAGCTTATAAAATATTAGCGGAATTAGAAATGGCCATAAAATTAATTCATCATTACCAACACAATTAAACAAACACAATTTCATCAATTTATCAATTGAGCAATCGGATAAATAATTGAAGGACCTTTCCGAAATACAACCCAACAGATGTTTGTAACATCTAAAATAAAAATAACTTAACTCCAACCGTTTGGAAAACTTAAACATATCTCTCTAGGCATTCAAATATATGTAGTCCTGTATTTTTGATCCTTAAAAGGTTCATACCATTACCGATCCAGTTACTCCTTCAATTAATTCAGAGAAATACAAAGTAAAAGGTTTGTCATTACTGATTCAGTTATCTCTTAGATTAATTGGGGGAGACACGTAGGAGGACAAATTTCGATTAATATTTCACGATTGCAGAGTTTCCTCACTAAAAGACTGCTTAAAATTTAATTCATTCGTCGAATTTATCCCAAATCCACCTTAAAAATCATCTCCTTTAAACGCTTCCTTCAAGAAAGCGATTTTAAAGATGATATCATTTATCGTATAGTAAAATGTTCTGTATAATAAAGGTAAAAATATAGTCTTAAACAAATTATTAGTGTAGAAAATCGCTATCAGATCACCAAATATTTCACGTTTTCATTCAAATACACTTTTAAAATTCATTCCTTTAAAGATATCGCTTTTAGAGAGGATGGTTTATCGTTAAGAAAAATTTCCTGAAGGCTCCATTACAACGAAATAATTAGTATTGAAAATCGCTATCAGAGGTGTAAATATTTCACGATTGCAGTTTCGTTACTAAAAGACAGCTTAAAACTTAATTCACTCGTCGAATTCATCCCAAATACATTCCTTTAAAAGATGCGTTTTTAAAGATGATGGCTAATCGTTAAGAAAAAGCTTTCTTAAGGCTCCATTATACGAAATGATTATTATAGAAAATCGCTATCAGAGGAGGAAACCTTATTCAGGCGTATCTCTCTAAGTTTCTGGTCTATGTGTTCACAGCCTGCACCTATCGCTTTCTGATACGTATTAGGGATTCCGGAAATGCACATAAAGCAGCTAAGCGCGGAAATGATAAGATTAAAGTCGCAGTCCGTTACTGCCGCTTATAACTCTGTCAGGCGTAACTCATAACTGTACCTTGGAGAGCTGATGTTATTATGCATGAAATTGCGATTTCAGCCAATTACTTTGTTATCACTAGCTTACCCAAGTTCGGTTAAATAGCTTTGTGGACAAGAATTTTATTGGTCTTGGCGGCGCTAATTTTTACGAGGCATTTCCCACTGTCCGTGCATGATACGCCTTTCGTTACGCTTGATTTACTATACTTTTGCCCTCCATACGAGAAACTGAAAATGCAGCCTTATCCCAACTAAATCTTTTGAAGTAACAAAGTGTAGTATTAAGTATTTGTCGGTTACCCTTAAATTTATCAATCGTCAAGTAGAGTATGGTTAAATGTTTGGTCCATGCGAATGTTAATTTTATGACACTATAATTTCGTCAGAGATATTTCATCATGAGATATTTCTGGAAAATAAAGGTTCCATACGTTCTTAGAGTAAAATGTAGCATTTATCAATCAGTCTATCAAGATTCAAGGTGTTTCGTAACATATTTATAAATTAAGAGTCTCATTTTTATCCAATTCACATCCACATCTGACTCAAACTCTTATATGAGAGAGATTATCAGTGTAAGAAACAAACACATCAGATGGATTAAGAAGATTTACTATCCAAATACTAATGCTTTGATCTTTCCCTTCGAGATTAATTCGGGACCTTTTTCAAAATCCAGTTGTGTTGCTAAAGTGCGACGTTAACTAACTACCTATCTACTGATGCATATCATATGATACATATCGAGGTTATCTTAAATAAAGCTTTACATCGTTTGGGCCAAGCTTTTGGAATGTAATCTAATTGGTGTTGACCAATAAGCTATCATATATCAATTCAGAATTTCTTTAGAATTTTTACTGGCCAAATTTGTATGAAAAAACCTACCAATCAAGGTCATGTTCTTAATACTTACAGTAAACACGTTTCACCTCAGAAACACTATCACCAGCAAACTTAACGGAAAATGGTTCTCATATGCGTAAATATTTTACTCGTTTGTCACACAATAAACTCTTAAGTAAATTTGAAATCATTGGCATTGCATTTTTAGGCATTTAATAAGTAATTCATCAAATTAAAATTTAAAACAATATTAACTGGAAAACAAAAAGTTGAGTATCTTATATTTCAGATGAAAGCTGCTCCCCTTATTAAATTGCATTGACTTAATGTTTAAGAAATACTAAATACCCTGAAATATTTTGCTTCAAAACAGTTAATTCCTTTTTTTTAACTGAGTTAAATTTTAAAGTATTGTATATGAATAGCACAATAGCATTATAATAATGTAAAATCAAATTCGTGCACATAATTGTACCTAAAGGATATTAAAATTAACAGTTAAATAAAGAAAATTTTATTTTACGAGTTTAAACTCTTTAGCTCTTAAATAAATAATAATTAACAGTTATTTTTTTAATAAACTGATGGGGGAATGAATAATTTTTTACAGAACTGATAATTACTTTATTTAACAGTTGATAAATGAACGAGAACTATGGTGTTATTTTAAATTTCAATCACATTAGAGTGATATTAGAAATAAATTTCCAGAAACATCTTATTTTTATTACTATAAGTATTGATTGAAACATGATGTGTTCCCCCATCCCTAAACTTTTTCTCTAAACTACAAATTTCGTCAATTGTCTGTTGGCGAGGTACCAAGTGTTTAATCAAAGTCTTCTTTTTGTGACGAGACTCTAGATAGTAAGACAAAGATCGAATAACGGGGAAAGACTTGTCCTTTTAGTTAAGGGTTTTATAGTTGCTTGGAATCGAATTTTGGAAAATTTCCAACAAACGGTTCTAAGTAAGAACTAGTTTTAACTTGACATCTTCTGAAGGTATTTTGTTCGATTCTTTGTTTCCAGATTTCTGACAATGTAGACTTAAATGTTTCTGAAAAACAGTTTAAAATTTAAGAAATCTTATAAGGGTGGTATTATAATGACATGTAATATATATATATATATAGAAGCTTTACATCAGAATTGTGTTCCTCAATATTAACAAGAACAAAAGAGCCTATTATTTATTATAAATTTATTTCATTTTTGTTTCTTGGCTTAGTCAGGAATTGTTTGTATGACATAGATTGTCAATGTTTTAAAAATAACACTCCAAGTGGTTTTGGCGAGATATCTCATCTATCAATATCTGACCAATTTCGAAAACGACAAGATATCTCGTTATCAGAAATGCTGATTGAATTCTGAATGATGAAGATAATGCCGCTTTTTGATGATAATGAGATAGTTTTTCCTAATGACGAGATATATCGTTCATTGAGATCTAGTCAGTTTTGCTAATGATTAGATACCTCATCTAGACAACCAACAGGAAGGTTACTTCCATAATTTATAGATAGTTCATCGATATCTAGTTAGTTTTGCTAATGATGAGATACCTCATCTAGACAACCAACAGGAGGGTTACTTCCATAATTTATAGATAATTCATCGAGATCTAGTTAGTTTTGCTAATGATGAGATACCTCATCTAGACAACCAACAGGAGGGTTACTTCCATAATTTATAGATAATTCATCGAGATCTAGTTAGTTTTGCTAATGATGAGATACCTCATCTAGACAACCAACAGGAGGGTTACTTCCATAATTTATAGATAATTCATCGAGATCTAGTTAGTTTTGCTAATGATGAGATACCTCATCTAGACAACCAACAGGAGGGTTACTTCCATAATTTATAGATAATTCATCGAGATCTAGTTAGTTTTGCTAATGATGAGATACCTCATCTAGACAACCAACAGGAGGGTTACTTCCATAATTTATAGATAATTCATCGAGATCTAGTTAGTTTTGCTAATGATGAGATACCTCATCTAGACAACCAACAGGAGGGTTAATTCCATAATTTATAGATAATTCATCGAGATCTAGTTAGTTTTGCTAATGACGAGATACCTCGTCTATACAACAACAGGAAGGTTACTTTCATAGTTTAGTTTTGTCTAACTGTTTAATCATAGCCTACAATTCAAGATAACTTTTTTGTAAAAAGTTGTATAAAAATAATCATATTCCAGCAAAAAGAATTTTGCAATGACATTTGCATTTCATTTGATACATAAGTCAGATATGAAGTTCATCAAAAACATAAATTTATTCATTTAAAGATTTATTGAACTACTGCTTGCTTTTGTATCCACCCAATAAAGATAGTCAGATTCAGAACATTATTTGTTTCATTTTGAAAATAAATTTGAAAATACGTTTTCATGATATGCTTATGTATCTTTTCAGCGATCCTAACATTACGCCTCACCAGGAGTTGGAGAGTTTAGCTTCCGATAGATCAAGAGGCCGTTTTGAAAAATTTGTTTGGTCTCAATATGAAACAGTTCATCAGAAATACTTATCAATTGGTAAGTTATAATGTTTAACTGATATTTTAAACTCTTGTATCCACATAGGACACTGCGAAATAGCGTAACTAATAGTTAAGGAGATAATAGTAAGTTAGCGGAAATAACACACTTAAACTACCATATTTCTTAGTGGTTGCAAAACTAAATCTTTAACTATATACTAGGGCTCGGTAGAACGGTTGGAAGAGTAAAGAATTAGCAACCGGAGGGCTGCAAGTTCGAATCCAACCAAAGACGGTCGTGAACAAAGATTTCGTTAATTTATGTATTTATAGGTTCGCAATTGCATGTGCTTTCAATTATCGCAATAACACTACATTATGCACGACAAGGATTCAAGAGTGCATCAACATCATCAGATTAAAGAACGAATTTAAATACACTCTGTAACAAAAAAAAAATCGACGCACCAAGAAGGAGTTGTCCGATGGAGATAAAAATTGGTGGATAGGAAAATTATGTACAGAATAGAAAATGATTAAAATTTCAGAACAATTGAATGATTTATTAAAGAGTTACAGTAACGAGCTCAATGAGGTGTTGACCCGCCTCTAGCCTGCATGCAAGCTGCCACACGGCGTGGCATAGACCGATAAAGCTCCCGGATGGTCTCCTGCGGTATTTCTTGCCAAATTTGCTCCAATTGTTGGACTACATCATCAACATTCCCTAACGGATGCAGTCGCCTTCCCATCATATCCCAGACATGCTCGATGGGAGAGAGATCTGGTTATCTGGTTGGCCAAGGAAGTGTTTGACCAGCTTGAAGACAGTTCATAGCAACACGTGCCGTATGTGGTCTGGCATTGTCTTGCTGCAAAATAAGCCCAGGGTACTGCGAAAGGAACGGTAGCAAAACAGGTCTCAGAATGCCGTCAACGTACCGCTGTGCAGTAAGTATACCTCTAATGACGACCAAAGGGGTCCGGCTATCAAGGGAAATGGCACCCCAGACCATAACCCCTTGTTGAGGGCCCGTGTGGCGTGCAATAGTGAAAGCAGGATCGGCACGCTGCCCTGGGCGTCTCCAGTCCCGTCTTCGATGATCGTCAGGACACAGTTGGAAGCGGGATTCGTCGCTAAAGACTATACGTCCCCAGTCAGCATCATTCCAGCCTGATCGAGCCAAGCACCACTGTAATCTGGCTCGACAGTGTGCAGGCGTGAGTGGCAGGTGGCGTAACTGTCGGTACGAGCGAAGATTTCGCTCTCTCAGCCGTCTGTGAATGCTCATGGTGGACACTCGTGTGTGGGTCGCACGACTGATGGTTGATAGCGCTGAATCAGGTGCTGTGACAGCTGATCTGACAATTACTCTGTCCTCGCGATCTGTTGTGGCCTACTTCGACCGCTACCATCATGACGCTGAAATCTCCCATTGTCCACCCACTCTTGCCAGCATCTTCTAATAGCCGCATCGCTTCGACTCACATGACGAGCGATTCTCCGATTTGCCGAACCTGCCTCTTTCAATCCAATGATACGACCTCTTTCAAACTCTGAAAGTTGCTCGTAATGAGCTCGAATCCTGCAGCGAGGCATTTTTTCAGTCGTTGAAAGGTATCCTAAATCGCAATGCAGCAGAAAATTTTAACAACAGTTCAGGAACAACTCCATATATACATCTGCTGGATGCGCAGTTCCGATGCGCTGGAGATCGCACTATTCATTCATTGGACACCAAATTTTAATCATTTGCATATTTGGTCAAAACATTTTTGCATACAAAATTTGAAAGCAATCGGATGATTCCTTCTTGGTGCGTCGATTTTTTTTGTTATAGAGTGTATTTTTATAATGTACACATAATAATTGAAAAATATTAGACTTAAATATGAATTTTATAGTATTTCGTTTTAATGCTTATTGACATGTATATTCAACATAATTTTATTTGCATTACTAATTATAATTATATATTATGTACCTTAGATAGTGTTGCTTTACTTTGTGTTAACATTTTTAATTTGACTTTATAGTTGATGTGATGAATTAAACACACATCAAATTAATGTATTTATAATTTTATAAATTATTATATATCAAATGTTCTTTTTATATTTACATAGATGTAAGAACCGCTAACTTTTATCTAAAATTTCACGATATTTCTAAATAAAAATTTATTCCCCTCCTGGTTCTTGAATTTCCTCCAAAAAACTCTTCAAAACGTTTAACTTCAACTGTATGCCTGTGAAATCAAATCGCTTATGAAAAGCATCTTGCATATTAAGAAAAGCCTTTCCTCGAGTTATTTTCGTTAGAATGCGACAATGCATCATTCAAGTAAATATTAACGATTTTAATTTTTCGAAAAAGAAAATCTTATTTTCGTAAATCCTATTATAAAATGGTAAAAATGGTGCTCACAAGAGAGTTAATGATATTTCTTCGTGTTGAAAATGTTATCATTAAGTCCATTAACCCCATACTCGTTTTAAAAGCGTGTGTGAAATAAAAAAGTTCAAAATTAACCTATAACCCCTTAATCTCATAATAGCGTGCTTGAGGTGTTATAATGGAAACAGTATCACATTATTGAATATAAATCAGTAAAAGATTTAAATGGAAAAATTATCTGAAAGTTCACGCTTCAATAGTTCGTTTCTTTTGCAACTTTAACATTTAAAATAAATTACTAATAACAGAAGTAACGCATTTTATTACATTTAAGATAAAATGAACAAAGCAATATTCATCGAACACAATATAGCTTTTTATTGAATCATAAAAATCAGCAATAATTTTTTATTTTGTGCAAAAACAAACGTGATAAATAAGTATTTTATTACATTCTGTTTTAGATATCAAAATGTGTTCACTGTGACGTTTTTGATTTTTAAGAGATATACAGGAAATATACGGAGGAGAAATTCGAAACCAGTCAGCTGTCCATTTTTGATTCATTGAGTGTATGCATGCCACTAATAATAATTTCTAATAATTTCGCCTTTTTCTAAAACAACATGATGTGGGACATAACACAAAATTATAAATAGAATAAGAAATATAATTTTTTATCCAAATCATTCAACTCATGAAGAGTTAATTAAATTTCTAGCTTAGATAAACAAATATGCGTGTTTTACTGACAGGTTTCAATTCCACACTGAATTACATATAACTTTTCATTTAAACTAATTATACTAGTTTCGTTTGGAATACGTTTTTTTACGTATTCACAGTTAAAGTAAGTGCCTCATTTTAAGTAGATTTCTTATGTCATTAAACTTCCTGGTGGTTTTTTCTCGACTAGGTATATCGTCACAAACAAAACTCACAAGATCTTGATGGAAGATATAATCATTAGCAGAAAATGAACTAGATCTTAATCTTACCATAAAAAATCGGCAACGACAAGATATCTCGTCACTAACAAAATTGTTCAAATCATGATGGACGAGATATCTCGTCAAAAAAAATGGTAAGATCTTGATGAATGGTACACTTCATCAATAGTGAAATTGGTCAGATCTTAGTGACGATATTTCTCGTCATTAACAAAATATTTGCCAAATCTTCATGGACGAGATACCTTAGGCAAAATTGGCCAGATCTTGATGAAAGAGATATCTTGTCATTAACGAAATTGGTCAGATCTTGATGTATGGGATATCTCATTATTAGCAAAATTGCTCAGATCTTGATCCAATATCTCGTCATCGGCAAAATTGGTAATATCGCGATGGACGAGATATCTCGTCATTAACAAAATCAATCAAAACATGGTGAACGAGATAAAACCACTTGGAGGTTAATGTTTGCGATGTTTGACACTTTAAAAAGGCATCTAACTAAAAAGTGATGTTTATATAATCAGGAATGAAGCCCAAGATCCGTGACCACTACCGAGCCCACCGGTTATCATTTTGGCTTAACCTCATACCTCAACTCCATCGTCCTGGAACTGCTTCGGTCGTACCACAGCACCACTTGCTTGATGACCATAACAATCCACTTACGTACGACGGAGTGGTCAGACCTCTCGCAGACGGTGATGATGCTTCCTCTAGCCTCTCCGGTCCATTCCTGGGTGGACCGCAGCAGTCAACCCCGACAATGAGCCCTGAATCCACTAAGAACTTGACCACTGAGAGTCCCTCGTCCACTACTGATTCGTCTCAAAGAGCTCTCAAGAAACAACCTGGTTCCACTGATGAAACAACTTCCAACATCACTACTGAAACTCTATCGGTCTATCTGCAGGAAAGTACTTACTCAACTGCACTTAGTGTGACCATTGCTGTGGGAACTTCGCTGCTGGTTCTTAATATTCTTATCTTTGCTGGCGTTTACTATCAGCGAGATAAGAATAGAATGGAAATGAAGCTCCATAAAAGGAATTTTAAGGTAGAGTTATAAAGGATATTTCTTAATGATTCCTCTTAAACGATATAAATACTGGTATTTAAATGAAATCGAAATAATAATTATTATCACATAATTTATTGTTATGTCTTATATTTTAATGTTTTATTCATAATTATTATCATGTGTAATTTAGTAATATATCCTATATTTTATTTTGTTATTTATAATCATTCTCACTTGTAATTTAATTTGTTATTTGCATTCTGATGTTTATAATTATTATCAAGTGCAATTTAGAATAATGTTTCATTATTTTATTTATTATTTATAATTATTCTCATGAGCAATTCAATATTAAATGTCATATTTTAAATAGTTAGTTAAAATTGTTTTTCTGGGAAATTTAATATTAGATTTATTATTTTAATTTCATATTTACTATTTGTAATAGTTAATTATTATCATGTGCAATTTAATATTAGATCTCATATTTATTTTGTTATTAACTATTTGTTGTTGTTAATTATTCTCATTTGCAATTTAATAATATAAATCATATTTGCATTTGTTATTTATAAATATTCCCATGTGATAATTTAATGTTATATATCATATTTTAATTTAGTATTTTCACTTTTTATTTGTAATTTTTCTGCAAGTGCAAATTAATATATTTTATTCTTTAATTTTTGTTATTTATAACAAAATTGTTGTAATATGGTACCTTAGATTTTAATTTGTGCCTACCAATCGGTTCAGTCATCAGTGTGCTGGCTTGTGGATCGAAAGGTTCCTGGTTTGAATGCTTGAATCCGGAGTAAGACATGTATGTTTGCGCCTCTGTGTAATGAGTGTGTAGCTCAATCGGGTTGTGCCTAAAATATGAAGTACGAACCAACCGGTGCACCAGAGCTACTCCGATTGTTCACAAATACGCCTTGTATTGCTATAATGAATAATGTTCAGTTGCCCGAGCATTCGAAAGAAATAATACTTAAACTCATGTCAGTGACACAAAAGGAAGTTTGAATGCTCTTTAATGAACATAGAAAATAATTATTCAAGATTCCGTGGCACATGTATTTCGAATTCCGTCGCTTAACACTGGGTTTCAGATTGAGCTCATTTTTAAAAGTAAATGTCTGTAATACGAAAACGTACATGTCCGTGACACTCGATATTACTCTATACTTTTATGAAACCGTCTTTCAAAAAGCGAATTGCTCTGAAGTATCCTGAGGATTTGCTAATTACTTCCACCCGTAAACATGTAAGACTGATTCTAGTTATAATATTCTCCATGAAGAAATTATACAAGCAAAATAAACTATGCACTCCTTTTTTATTCGTAAAACACTCTAATTACAATCGAGATGTATTGCAAGATTATTTTTTCAAAAATATACCTAATCTCTACTATCATGGTTATTATTAACACAATTGGAAAACACTAGACATATAAACTGAAGTATCAGAAAAACTGGCACAGGCGAGAGTATGTAAATAAGAGAGAAAAGCAGCCAATCAACGTAAGTCGATGTGGTCAGCAGAGGTTATATAAGACAACAGGCAGCTATGGAAGCTGTTAGATCGGTTTCTCATGATACAATGGCATGTTATCACGATTTAAGTGACTTTGTACGTGGTTTAGTAGTCGGCGCTTGTGAGATGGGGCACAGTATTTCCGAGGTAGAGATCAAATTTGGACTTTTGTGCACGACTATTGCAAGAGTCTACCGTGAGTATAAGAAATCCGGAAGAAAAAAACCCATAAAATCTTCGACAGATGTGTGGGCGGAAAAAGACCCTGAAGGAACGAGACATCGACGGCTCGGCAGAATCGTTTTACGAGATAGACGTGTAACACCGCCTGAAATTGCTACACATTTCAATGTTGGGGCATCAATGAGTGTCTCAGCGTGTGAACTGTGCAACGGTCCTTCCATGATATGGGTAAGCGGAGACGAAGGCCCAGTCGAGTACCCGTGATGATTGCAAGGCACAAAGCTACGAACCTCGCTTGGGCTAGTCAACAGCGACATTGAACTCTTGAGGACTGGACAAACGTTGCCTGGCCTGACGAGTCTCGTTTCCAATTGTATCGGGTTGATGACAGTGTACTGGTATGGAGGAAACCCCATGAAGCCATGGACCCCGCATGCCAACAGGAGATTGTTCAAGCTGATGGAGGGTCTGTGTTGGTATGAGGCGTGTGTAGTTGGCATGATTTGAGACCCCTGGTACGTCTACAGATGGCCTTGACAGGTGACCTTTAGGTCAGCATCCTTTCCGATCACTTACATCCATTCATGCCATGTGTGCATTCCAACGGGCTTGGACAGTTCCAGTAAAATAACGTGACACCACACATGTCGGAAGTTATGCCCAAGTGGCTCCAGAAACACTCTTCTGAGTTCAAAGTCCTTCGTTGACCACCAAAATCCCCCGACATGAACATTATTGAGCATATCTGTGATGCCTTACAGCGGGTTGTACAACGCAGATCTTCATCACCTTGTACCCCTTCGCAATTGTGGACTGCAATACAAGATTCATGGTGTGGTTTTCATCTAGGATACCTTCACACATTACTGGAGTCCATACCAAGTCATGTTGCGACAGTTCTGAGCGCTTGGGGTGGACCTACACGATATTAAGTGGATGTACCAGTTTTATTGGCACTTCAATTATATTCTGCTTTGATACCCTCGCATTACAATTTTACTCCGCTTTTAGTGAAGTAAAATTTTTAAAATTATCCTTTTGGATTAATTATTTAATTATCTAAAATAAATAATACCAAAGTTACATTTAAAGCGACACAATCGTTTAATTACATCATTTTTCCGGATACTAAAAACTGAACATTTTTAGATTTACCCTCAAAAATATCTCCAGTAAACATTTCGACAAAAATTTATTCATAAAAGGAACCAAATTAGCAGGTTTATCTATTCATTTCTTTCCACCTTTATGACAGTTTTGAGTTTTTGCAACATATATTATTCTTCCACCACGTGATTATAATATGTTTAGAATTTATTTTGTTTCTTTTGAATATTAATGAAGTTGTTTCTGCGTAGGGAAGCAGATTTCTCCTCCAGAACATTTACTTAATGATATACCAATATTTGACTACTCTTAAAATCAATGTGCTTATAATGAAAAGTAATGATTTGCACAACAAAAATTGTCTTACATTAAATTACATTCAATAACTTCAATGAGAAGAATATACTAATAATTTTCTTAAACTTTCTCAGTTATTAAAAGTAGAATCAGTTAAAAGTTTTTTTTAATTGTTAATTTTTATTAATTTGTTTTATTTTAAATTTTATTTACATTACTTGAAGTGGTGTCTGTTTTTTAGACTTGCTTATTTAAAAAATTATCTCCAATCGCACGAATTCAATAATTTTACAACTTTTTTTTATTCACATATGATTTTTATAATAATTAATAAATTTGATTTAATGCGTTTATATTTCATCCTCAGTAATTTTAATAAAATATTTGAGCGGTGTTATATACTTTACCCATCAAAAATAATTTGTGAACCCTTTTTATACACTTGAAAGCACAAACGGAAAAAATAGATAAAATGGATTACACAATACATCATGTAGGTTAATATCTTTACTTCTTTTATTAAGATAAAAACTTTAAAAGAGTATTAGAAGAAAATATCATTTGATACCATATATAAACACGTTCATTATTCAAGATTTGAATATGCTTTCAGTTTAAGGAAATAGCTACTTAAGAAAAATTCAGGAAATTGAAAGCAAAAATATATTTTGATATGAAAATTCCTATTTTTCCTTCACCACTCATCACCTGACCACAAAAATAACGTGATTTAAAGCCTTCAATTTTTTATGTTACTTAGCCAGTTCCTGATTCAAGAGTTATGAAACAAGATATAAAAAAGTAGAATTGTTTTAACATAAACCTAGCATGGCAATGCAGACATGATTCACACTTGCTTGTTACACATTGCTATACAATTAAAAGGAAAAGTGCTCTCGAAACAGTCGCATCGCATCAGGACTTCTTTCTTCCCATACGCCCTGCAGCATCTGGAAAAGTTCTTGAAACGCATTATGATGCATTGCTGCTTTGGGTATAAATCTACTTTAATGACCGGAACACTTAAACTGAGGAAATAACTTTAATCGGAAATCTTACCCCCATCAACACTTGAAAGTTAAAACTTAAAGTGGCTCTTATTCAGATAGCTGTAAGCCCTAGGGAAATAAAACGTAACTAAATCAGCTTTTGTTTTACACTCCTAATTTCCCCTAGTCGAAATTGAGCTTCAACTTACCACTTAGGAGAGGAGGGAGGGGATTCAACAGATCTGCGGAGATGATGATGATCCGATAAGGTCAGATTCTTCCAAAAGTAACTCTGCCCGGGGGCTTGTTTTCCCTTCATTTTCACTCTCAGTGCTGCAATGGCCCGTGGGCATTTTTAGAGAGAAACGGTCTGCTGGCGATATTTTTGTTTATGTGTGGAGAAAGTTCGCTCCCCAACTCATTATTAAGGCAGGAGAAGAATCACTCTGGGAACGATTGGGGGTGTGAATGAAGAATTGATTCGCAAGTTTTTATTCTTTCTAGGCTTCTGGAGATAGCGCCTCCGAACTTTCTCCCTTTAACGGTTGAGTCTGGTGATGGAAGGTAAATTACGAACCTCTGAGGTTAGCTCATACCTAACTTTGCCAATAAGTCATGTTTAATTTAGCAGTTGGATTGCAAAAAAATTGTTGAAAACTATTTTTAAAATAATTTTTGGTGATATTTGAACTATTAATTTATACTTTTTATTCATCTCTAGAATTAGTTTATTATTTAAATTTATCTTGACAATGTATTTATAATTGTAATTTACCTTAGATTTATTTATAATTTTAATTTATTATTTAAATTTATCTTGACAATTTATTTAAAGTTGTATTTTACTTTAGATTTATTTATAATTTTAATTTATTATTTAAATTTATCTTGGCAATTTATTTATAATTTCAATTTATTATTTAAATTTATCTTGACAGTTTATTTATAATTGTAATTTACTTTAGATTTATTTATAACGTTAATTTATTTTATAATTTAGTGTTATAAAAATTTAGTTGTGATTATAGTTTTTTTGATAATTTATTGGAATAAAAATTGAGTTGTTATAATAATTTTTTTCATAATTTATTGGAATAAAAATTTAGTTGTGATTATAATTCATTTTCTAATTTATTATAATATTATAATAAATTATAAAATAATTTTTTATTAATTTATTATAATATAATTAAATTATTATAGTATAATTTATTTGTAATTTTACATTATATTTATGATAAATTGATAATAGCTCTAAAAATAGGATTGGAATACATTATTTTCCAAAACATTTTCAGAAATTTATATAAACAATTGATCCAATAAAATTATGAACTTGAAGTAAAAAATCTTTCAACTTGAAAAATTGTCCATTTAAAGATTTCTTCCTTTAAATTGACACTTGAAAGTAAAGCTAACCATAAAATTCAGTCGTCATACTTCAGCTAATTCAGTGTTTTAAGCTTAATTTAGACTTCATACTTCCTTACGTTTAGTGTGTCACTTCCCTTTAAATCGTTTTTTTCGAAATTTTGTTAAAATACACGATTTTGCAGTCTTAAAATGTGTAGAATTTAGAAATTTTAAATCTGAAGTTTGTTTTTTTTAATTTTTATTTGAAATAAGAAATAGAATTTGTTGTAATTCAGGTATTTCTTCATTTACAACGAAACAATCCAATTTAATTTACATTAAAATAGAATAAAAATTATAATATTTAAGTAATTGCACTCTCAATATCCATACTGTCAATAAACTGCTGTCTTGCATTACACCAGTTAGGTTGCAAATCTATTCCAGTCTAAAGTTCATGTTCAAAAACTGTATTTACTCTGTTAATAATACACATTTTATCGCATCTCTATAATGAATTGCTTTCTACAACGTTAGTCGATGGTTCCAAATGAGTGTAAAACAAATACCAAACAGGATTTATTATACTATTTAAAGAGTTTAAATGTCAATTAAAGTTCCCCAAGCTTGAATGAGACTTTTGTTAAGTAAAGTGACATAAATTAAACTATTTACGAAAGCAATGAATAGCGAATTTTTGTTTTTCCCTTTCCAATCCTAATAGATTTTAAGTAAATGGCATTACGCGCTTATTTGTAAAACTCTCATTAGTGATTACCTTTCGCTATCCGCAAGCTATAAAAAAGCATAAACAACATACAAACATTTTCGAAGATAAGTGTTGGGCTAATGACATGAGAAAGCCATCACAGAATTTCCTTAAAAGCTTTCTAAAATGGCGTAAAATACTTCTAGTTTATTAAGGCTTCCTTCGTCATAAGTGAGTGGCTTTTAGTAGTATGCAAGGCTTCTAAAAACAGGTTTAGCGTAATGGCGCAGTTTTTCTCAATTATATGTCAAGCGAGACTAGACAATGGTATTTAGTGGGAAATTTAATCAGTCAGAAAATATTTATATAAAGTTTATGATGAAAAGAGAGAGAGATTTTTAATTGAAGCAGGATTTTTCGATCGAGAGTATGAATTGCGCTTCAGTAAAATGTCATATTTTATTAAGTCCATTACAAGAAAGATGGTTTTAAAGGATCCATTAAGAAATTTGTTGTGGAAAAATTCCTGTAAACTGCTCAGATCCGGATTACAATAAGACTATTAAGACTTCGTAATCAATCAATTTTGTGTAACAGTCTATACTCATTAGTGTTTAATCATAATTGACTTGAGAGAAACTATTTTTGAACTCAATAGTATGGCTTCTAATTCATCCTTTTGAAAGTTTTTCTCATTTAACTTTTATTATAAACAGAACTTAACCCTCCTGGTGGTTGTCTGGACAAGGTATCTTGTCAAAAGCAAAATTGACCAGTTCTTGTCTAACAAAAAATCTCATCCTTAAAAGTAAGCTGACTTGATCTTGATTTAGTCATTATCAAAAATAGACTTACCTTTGTAACTAGATATCTCGTCATTATCAAAATTGTTCAGATCTCTGAGGAATGAAATGTCTAGTCGATGCAACTTGGAGGGTTAAATGAGAATGGGTAGATTTAAAGCAATGGACTTCTAACTGTCGCTGAAAATAGAATATGGTACAATCTACTTATTCATATACGGATAGATTTGGATTAGGGATGAGACATCGATGTCGATGTTTTCAGAACATCGATGTTTTTTAAAAAACATCGATGTTTTTAACATCGATGTATTGGAGTCGATGTTTTTGTAACATCGATGTTTATACTTGTCGATGTTTTTACGTTGTCAATGTTTTATTTTTAAATGAAAAAAGTATCGTTTTAAAAATTTTTAAATTAAAAAAGTTGCGTAATTTTCATAATCAGCAAATTGAACATACTTATAGACCAAAGTGGACAAGAGTGAAATGCCAGAAAAGTAGAGATGCGACATCGATGTCGATGTTTTCAAAACATTGATGTTTTATAAAAACATCAATGCATTGGAGCCGATGTCGCATCACTAGTTGCTAAACCAATTTTAAGAAATGGGGGAAAAAATTTTAAATACACTGAATTTTACAAAAATCGATGGTTTGGGGGCGATCAACATGGATGTTTTTATTTTGAACATATATGTTTCAAAACATCGGTTTTAATTTTGAACATATATGTTTCAAAACATCTGTGTTTTGCTGTCGATGTCGCATCACTAGGTGTTAAACCAGTTTTAAGAAATGGGGAAAAAAGTTTAAATACACTGAATTTTAAAAACATCGATGGTTTTGGTGCGATGCATTATCAACATCGACGTTTTAATTTTTAGCTTCGAAGTTTCAAAGCATCGATGTTTTGCTGTCGATGTAGCATGACTAGTTGCTAAACCAGTTTTAAGAAATGGGGGGGGGTTTAAATACACTGAATTTTAAAAACATCGATGTTTTGCTGTCGATGTTGCATGACTAGTTGCTAAACCAGTTTTTAGAAATGCGGGGAAAAAGTTTAAATACACTGAATTTTAAAAACATCGATGTTTTTTGGTCGATGTATTATCAACATCGATGTTTTAATTTTGAACATCGATGTTTTGCTGTCGATGTCGCATCCTTAATTTGGATAACTACTGACCTATGTATCGCGTTTTTCCATGTAACGTGCACGTACCTACCCTAAATACGGATGATATATAATTTAAAATATTTAGTTGCCATATACGACAAAGACATATTCAAATACATTCCAGTGTCTCTGAGCACGAATTTTACTTTAGTCATTTTATGTTTTTTTTAATACACTGGTGTCCAAAATTATCTTTACATACATAGAAACACGGATTTGTCAGAAACTGATATCTTTAATTTTACGAATTTGCGTGAAATGAGACATAACATCAAAACAAATAAATGCAAAGGAAAAAAATTAAGAACTCTGCATCTCATATAAAATTGTTGCATGAAATAATACAACTGGCAATAATATGTGACAAGGAGAGTTCTGAAAAAAAAATAACTCAGTAAGAAATAAAGCCTTAGTGAACTTAATTTAGAATGTGATCGTCCCTGACTTGTACACACATATCACAACGTGATTTCATGCTGGCAATAATGTTGTTAACCACAGTTGGGGGAATTATGTTAAACTCATCCAGCAATGGCGGTCTTCCGTTCATTTATATCTGTATGAGGAGGATGTCTCCGTGCAACTGCTTTTACAAGGTAGCTTCATAAGTTCATCATCGAGATCAGAACAGGAGATTTTGCTAGCCACACTATTCGCACAATGGCTTCATATTCAAGGAATTCGTGAACTAGCTTTGCTGGATGGGGACGAGCATTATCGTTCATAAATAAAAAATCACACCCATGTGCACCTCTGCAAAGACTTACATAAAGCATTCTTAGACCTCATCCCTATATTTCTGAAGGGTCACAGATCCTCTGTTGAAAACGTGTTGGGGCGTACGCCCATCCATCATTATTCAAAACGATCATATTCCATAATGTTCGAAGGAAAACTTCCAGTTCCTGACTCCCTCCAGATGTTAGGACATATATAATCAGATGTTAAACTAAACCTCGACTCATCAGTAAAGGGAACATGGTCCATTGGTGCTCACTGCAACTCTGATGTTTTAGCACCAATTAAAGCGATCCCTCTTTTGTTATGAAGACAGTGAAACACATAACCTTGGCTTTTTGACAAAACGGCCTTTTTCGTAATGCCTTCGGAATACACTTTACAACAGTTCCCGTGGCGGCTGAAAACTCTGAACGTAACTGCAGAGCTGTAGACTTCTTGATACGACGGGCAGTTATTGCCATATATCGATCTTGAAAAGAAGTTCTTATACGTTTACGACCTTGTCTAGGCATCCTTACAACAGTTCCAGAGTTCTAAAATTGCTTCCATAGCGAAACGACTGTCTGTCTTGAAATATTCACACATCTCGCTGCTTCCATGATTGTCTGCCCTGCTCCTAAATGGCCGATAATGCGTCACTTCACAGACTCTCCCAGGTGATATTTCGGAGCCATTATTACAAAAACACTTTGAGTCCTTACACAATGAAATCAAACGCTGTTTATTTGTAGAAATTCACTCGCATATTCACTTTTCGCTTCGTGCTTGATTCACCATCGGATGACGTAACGCTTGATTTGATATCAGAAACCGTTTGCTCTGTTTTGATTGGATAATGCTAGTTAGGCCTTTCTTTCACATATTCCTTGCAAAAATGGATTACATCGATTGGGTATATCACGGAATATAGTTACTTTTGGGTAAGGACATGACTGGATAAGGAAAATTTAGGAGATGAAGTGTAGTTTAATACTAGCCCATTGCCTTGATATGGTTAAAACTAAGTATATAAATATTATCTCATTTGATATACAGATATCTAGGAGTGCTTTAGACATGAAGGATACCACCAATCGTAAAGACAAAACTGAACCGTATCTAAATTTTATGTGCGGATAATCCATTTCTATGGGCAAAGTTTAATCTGGCTAATGATTGAAAAATGTTAACAAAAATTTAATCATGACTAAGGAGTAACGAGGTTTTAGTGCTTACCAAATAATTATAACTACATAATATGATCGAAATTGCGCCTCCATTCAACGTTCTTAATTCATTAAAAATAGTATCAGGAAGAGTGAATTTTTCGAAATGTTCGAGTCATGTTGCGAAAAATAATATAATGAAAACAGAATATGATGAAAGTATTCACTAATTTCTATTTTACAGCTTAACAAAATTCACGTAACATACCAAAAAATATATTTAAAAATTAAACGAATGTAATACGTTGGTTAAATAAACTTGTTTATTAGTATTAATTTATTTCTTGAAATAACTTAAATTGGTTTTTATAACTCGTTTCTCAAACTTAACGTTGGATAATTTATGATATTTCGGTCGATATAAAGGAAAATTATTTATAGTATAGGAGTATTCTACATTTCAATTTGAATTAATGGTAAAAGATATCACCTAATGAATTTTGTAAACCTCTTAAATGAGAGATGCTGTAGGAATCTAGTTAATACATATTCATGACTATAATTAATAAATTAATGATTAAATTATTAATGACTCATTGGTTTAGTAATGATTATGACTAGTTTTTCAGTTGTGATATTAACTTTAGCCATGATTTAAATTTTGGTTCACTATTCAATCGATCAAAAACATGAGTCGATACCGCTTAAAACTACCCTATAAGATGATAGGTTTCAATCATGAAGTTTTCATTTTAAAGTCATGAAGTCAAAAATTTATCACACTATCCCTCAAAGGGCATTTCCTAATCTCACCAATCACAATCATATTGGTGATGTATTTTATAATACACCCTTCTCTAGAGTGCCAGATCGCTTCTTTCCATTAAAAATTTATTTTTAATCCCAGAAACCAAAAGGATACTAATTTTCTATTAAAGTTATTACTTTTCAGATCTGATTATCGCTGGAAGGACGCAATGAGCTAAAATCCTGTCGCCGTGTGTTTTGGTAAGCACCATTGTCAATAGTAACGACGCTTAAAAATTAATGATGCAGTGTTTTTAATTTGCAGGAAGGCAACGTTTACGGGACAGACGCTGAAGAACCAGGTGATGAAGAGTCGTTTCCCCACCAAACACACGGCGACAGTGACAAAGACAGTAATATTGATAGGGATAAGTACAATCTCTGGGAATTTGAAGTAAGAAACTATTTAATTATTACTGTTCCTATGTGTGTACCCTTATCCTTAGTCGCATGGATAATATTTAAAAAACAAAACATTTAATCTGAATTGTTTTATTTTACTTGCATAATGGAAGTAATTCACGCATCTTATATTCATTCACCACACTGCACATTTGTAGCATACTCATAAATTAAAAAATGCCTACATGACATTATACCCCTAACCTTCAGATTCCCATGTGAGTTGTGATAGATTTAGGTTTTGTATGTGGCCTTTAGAGTGTTGTGTCCATTTTTATTATTTATGTGATGAATTTTATTCTGTGTTGAAGTTTTGCATCTTGACATGCATTTTGACTGCAAAAAAGTTTGCGTTTCTTTTTTGAAGGAATGTTTTTGGTAGTATGTTTTTGGTAGTTTTTGTAGCATGCTCAGTTTTATTTTGATTCATTTGAAACACTCGCATATTAACTCTGTTGTTAAAAAGTTTTGTTTCGTTCACTTTTATGTGTTCAAAGTGTAAGCCTTGAATTACTTAAATTTAAAAAATCATCGTGTAACAGGACTTAAATTTAAAATAAGCCCTAGCTTCGTTTCAATGATACCCAATAAAAGGTTTATCCAATACACAAGTTTAACAGATAAACTCTACCTGCAGGTGAGTTGACATATCTAATCTCATTGTGAATAGATAGAGATAACTATTGCGACCGTCCAAGATCTTATTGTGATCCCTTTTGTTTTCATTTCATAAAACGTCAACTAGTCCGATAGCTTCGAGCATTACAAGTATGTTTACGTATCCTGTTCGATAGACCGTCTACTGTAGAAAAATTGGTTACCTTACAATTGGCTAGAGAGTACCACATGCGGACTTATGTGTCACAGTTAGCTAGTAAGGAATATATACTCAAACTCATAAATTAAAGATATCGCCCAAATTATTGCAAGCTAATGAATGCAGAGAAGAGGTAGCCACGGATTAGTGATACCGAATCGTAGGAACGCGAATGAGGGATTTAGTAAACGTTCGGATTAGAGAAATTAGTTACGTTACATACTGCATTTGGCTTGTGAGTACACATCCGGATATATGTACATGTTACCATCATCTAATAGGTCCGTGGTTTTTAAGACGCGTTGAAACTCATAGTACTTTAAATGAAAAGTGTTGCTTAAATTTGCGAGTTAAGAACAGCTTAAAAGCTATGTATTTGGTTCTCCAATCATTTTCGGTGGAGATGAGCCGATTGAGGGTTTTGCAAATTTGGCAATAGGTGGTTTCGTGTATGTCGATACCCTCTATCTAACAAACGCCTGGATAGCAAACTGTAGCTAAATGCGCCAATATGACAAACTTAAATAATTAAGGAACCTTCAGTAAAAAAAGGATTACCCCGTTTCTACGGCAACAGACAGTCAGACTTTCTATCTGGTAGACAGATAATAGTGTTTATTTGAAGGTTGCAGCTTCTCCGATTCATGCGTAAATACAAAACGTGAACATGAATATAGCGGTAGGTTGTTTGGCGACGGTGTATGATAACATCGTACATCACAAAACACTGGGTAGCCAACTGCAGCTAAGTGCACCAATATGACAAATGCGAATAATTCAAGAATCCTCTGCAGAAAATGGGTTGTCTCGTTTCTACGGCAAAAGACATATGCAGGGTTTCAGTCTGGTAGTAGAGTTTTTTTTAAGGTTGCAGTTTCTTCAACTCAACAAACTTTTAGTTTGGTAAATGAATGGTTGTTAACTCAATGTCTTTCCAGGTAAGAAGGGCAGCGGAACGTGACGCTATTGTGATACCGAATCAAAGCAAGCCAACTGGAGCCAGTGGATCTTCGCCGATGGCCATATGTCCTCCCGGTCTTCCTCCGGATTACACGCATCACCATCATCAGATTATCCATCCCACGCAGCAAGGGGTACGCATGCTTCCCCCAAAAGTACCCCCGAAACCGGTCATGGTACCCCCTGGAGCAGCTTCTGAGAATGCCTTGCCCGAGGCCCAGCCATTGCTTCCTCACTGCGGCATTCAAAAGCAGAGCCAGGCACCTCCGCAACAAACCCAGGAGATGCCAGTGTGAGCGGAGAACATCCACAGGCAGATGATGAGAAAGTCAACTTTCTCGAAGAGTTGGTGTCCCGACACCACAAGTAGGATCTTGTGGGGAATTGTCGATTGTTTATATATTCCTTGATATATTACATTTAAAGAGTATATGATATACTTCACCAAAAAAAACCGTTCTTGATGTGGAAGACTTGGTGGAAAATAAGTATTTTAAGTGTTTAATGGTGTGCTTTTTCAGGCATGTTATACCTGAAATGTCGCGCGAGAAAAAAATTTTAGTTCTTATCAGTGAACTTGCTTTTTTGTAAACGTGAGTGTTTTTTCTATATATTAAGGAGAAAAGGGTATTCGGACGATAATTGCGTTGTGCGTGGCGTATTGAATAGGAGAGGTTGGGAAGAAATATTATGGTCCGGTTGTGATTTGCTTTGTTTTGCTAACCTATTTCAAACAAAGCTAAGTTGTTTTGAATTCGCAATTGGAGAGTTTATTTAATAGTAAAACAGTTTTTGTCATTAATTTACTCTCTAACTCAACGAATTAATTCAAATCACATAAAAGACAGGATGATACATTTTGAATTACTATTATTAAATTAAAATTCAGTTACAAAAATGATTAATTCATAGACTTGGATTATGATAATAATTAATTAATGGTTTTAAATTATAAAACGGATTAATTAATGGTTTTAAATTACAAAAATGGTTCATTAATTTACTTGTATTATAAAAAAATTAGTGATTTGATATTTTTAAAATTATTAACGAATTGAATGGGATTATAAAAGTAATTCAACGTTCCTTGGCATAGTGTATAGAAATGGATTATGGATATTCAGTGTGAATTACCGTCATTTCGAATAATTCATATATGAGAGGTGCTCTACTTTTTCGGCATGTTTCATAATCGGATGGGACTTTTATCATATATATATATATAGAGAGAGATAGATAGATCGACTAGTTATTATTTAAAATACATGTAAGGAGCTTAATCAATATTTTTTAAGCCCATCAGAATGCGAACTAATGACATTTATATTTTAGTTTACTCATTATTTCGATTAGTTCTGTTTTACCCCTCAATACACATTGATAAAAAATATCTCTTAAATATTTCACTTCCTTAAAACGATCAAAAATCCAAACGCCACTGAACATTGCCAAGCATTTGAACAACTTATAATCCACCACCAGACTCTTAACGACAATTTTTACTGGAAACTTGACACAAACACAATAGGTCATGTAATGAAAATAGCAGATATCTTAAGACAACATTCCCCAAATCATTAAAGAACTCTGGAACTACAAACATTCATCATTCCACGCACCTAATTACCTACTGCTATGATTTTCCATAGTAAAATCGTCTCTCGGTTCGTATAAGTGCCGAACTAAAATAAACTTCGAAAGTTAATTGTAGATCTTAATTGAAAGTGAAGTCATCTTACCGTTCAGGACCAAACTCAACGTAATTAACGTCAATTGGTAAAATCGCGTCTTTTGTTTCCTTTTATTTTCCGAACCATAACATTTCAGCCTATCTCTTACGACTCAGGTCTTCCCATTGAAATGTCCGTAGTTGTTTTCTTTTGCCATTATAAAAATGCGGTCTCCCAACATGGACCGCACGAGCTAATGTTCTTTTCTATCGCGGGAATGAGAAGGAAAGTGATGTCAATTTTATAAATGTTCGTAATTGGTTGGACTTTGTGTAATGCATATTGTACTACAATTTTCTTTTGTATTGTTCTCTTGATGCATCGTTGTTGCGTATACTTTGAATCTGAACCAAACGTGAATTGAGTCTTAGTGATCTCTTCAGAGATATGCTTTGTTTCCTTGTTCTACGTATGCGAGCACTTTAAACACGTGTTGTGGCAATCTAACGCTGTTTTCAACAAAAATATCGGTGTTGCGTTAGAATTGTAATAAAGTGATGGAATGTGTTCTAGATTTATTATTTTACAGTAAATAAAATGTTTGACACCATGTATAAACAATGTCAAGCGTCTTTTTTGTGTCTCGAGTCACATTTTATTGCATACAGATATATTCGAAGCAAGCACTTGATATAAAATTATGCATTGACTGTACATTAAATAAATAAAGTGAACTTTTTGTTACAAAAATGATGTAATGTTTACAGATTGTTACTTGTGTACTGACGACATTTAAAATTTACATATGTATTGACTATATTCAATAAAATGCTATACATAATTTAAATTTTTTTAGAAAAATCTTAACTGTTAAAAAAATAGAATACAAAAGCCTTTCTAAATATCATTAATACCATTTAATTTAATAAACACATATGATTCCTAATTTTATGCAATATTTTCATCAATTAACAATTTAGTGGTTGTCTCGACGAGATAACTCGTCACTGACCCCATCTTGATATCGTCATCATAAAACAAAATCGGCAATATCTTGACGAGATATCTCGTAATCAGCAAAATTGATCAGATATTGGTAGAAGTAGAACAAAACAGATTAGATCCTGATTTGGTCATCACAAAAAAATTGGTATTACCTTGATGAGGAGATATCTCGTCATTACCAAAATTTCTCAGATCCTAATGGACGAGATATCTCGTCGATCCCACTTGGAGGGTTAATCTGAATTCAGACCGGTCGCGCAAGACGCAAATATCACTTGCACATTGTGCGTTTCTCCCGTCTTTATTCAGACTGGGTAGGAAAGTAATCTTCAAAACTTCGTTTTGTTTCTTGATATAGTCACTAGAGGGCGCACTGGATATTATTTTTCTACAACTCTATTAGGTTCTTCTACATATCCACAACTCTATCAGGTTCTTCTACATATCCACAACTAGCTCAATACTTTTGTGAAAAAGTGCAAAAATTATTTTAGCAAAAAAACATTTGACCCTTCTGATGGTTGCCTTCATGATCTATTTGTCACCAGAAAATACTGACCAGATGTTGATGGACTAGATCGCTCGCTATTAGAAAAAAAAATGACTAGATCGTGATCTCGTTATCATGACAAAAAATCAGCAATAGATTAATGACGAGATATCTCGCCATTAGCAAAATTGGTCGGATCTTGTTGGACGAGATATCTCATCAAAACCACTTGGAGGGTTGCAAACATCATCAACACACGAAAAAAAATAACTTTGACAGTTTTTTGTAATTGAAGTAATTTTTTTGAATTAATTTTTGTAATGACGGTAATTTTTTTGAATTAAATTTTGTAATGACGGTAATTTTTTTAAATTAAATTTTGTAATGACAGTATTTTTTTTGAATTAAATTTTCTAATGACAGTAATTTTTTAAAATTAAATTTTGTAATAAAGGTAATTTTTTTTTTAATTTTGTGATGACAGTAATTTTGCTATTATATTTTTTAATATTTGGTCCACCCATTTAAGATTTTGTTTGTTTACAAGTTATTAAATTTGATTGATGGATAACGCAACGTATAGTCCTGAATGATATTTCATGTAGTGTTAATTGAAACTTGAATTTCAATGAATTTGAGGAAATTGCGGCTTAGAATTTTTTAAACAATTGTGATCCATGATGTATTTTATAATAAATGTCAAATTAACGCAAATATCAAACAAAGTAAAGTTAAAAAATATAAGAACTGAGAGTTGAACCGTTTTTAAGTTTACTGGCCACTTGTAGTCGATTTCAACCTAGTTATATCCGCCTCTGAAAATAAAGCACATTTATTAGCTTATTTTTATAATTAAGTTTTTCATAATATTCGAAGACTTCAGTCTTCACAAAAGTGATACCTTCACATACGTGAGCTTCTTTTGTGAGATTATGGTAGGTCTTAAACTTTTTATTTCTGTTACATTAGGATGCCTTTTGAAAAGTATTGATTCGTGGGAATAAAAGAACCAAATATGTTTATCAGTAAAATCATGTGACTCTGCAGCTGAATTAATGACGTCCCATTTGATTCAAGTTAGTTATAGAAGCTATGCCTAATGTTGAGTTACATTCACATTTTGGTTGAATGCTAAAAAATGCATAGGTCAGTCTTCTATTGAAAGTTTCAAGTTTCAAGATCCTATTATTTTTCTGTATTTATTTTGGGTGTATTGGAAATGAAGATAGCTTTTTAACTGGAGTCCGAGTTTTCTAAGAATTCAAGCTGTGGTGTCAGGGCAATGTAAATTTGCCCTGACACATTCGTAACATTTGTAGGATTTTGATATTGGAATTTGGGTTTCAAAATGATGCCTCTTGTTTTCACTTTTCACTGTTGGAAACAAAAATAGTTTATAAAAACATAGCTAAAATAGCTTTTAAAAACATAACACTCAAAAGTATTTAATGTTACAACTTTGCAGGAATTTTATAGCCTTGTAATATGTAATTTATTGCAAATGATATTCACGCCGGAATTTAACTCTTATAAGTATTCAAACCATTTTAAAATATTAGTACATACACAAATTTAATTGGTTACAAAGATTAGGTCGAACAAGTTTAATTTCATCCATTCTTGTCTCATATTGAGAATACTTAGAAATTGAATTTAATTGGTCCCGTAATTATTTTCGCTGTATAATAAGAAAACTTTAATCCCAAGGTACCATTAACATTAAAAATTTTCAGATTATATTCGATACATTTTAAAGCAATTAGTAGGTATTTACACAGCAAACGCATGTCTTTATCTTAAGATTCAAGTTTATTGAAGCTAGTAAGTTTCAATTATGGACATTCTGAGGAGTGATCTTTATGAAGTTAATTAATTTCTGATTGTACCATTGGAAAAAACAAAAAATACAGAAAAAATAAATGACAGTACTAGAATTATTCTGGTTTGAATTTTATTGCAGTTTTCTAGTAAATAAACTTTACATGAACTTGCCTCAGTAATTTTGCTATGAAACAGTCAATAGAAGTCTTTCCCATCAATGTACAATGACAATAGTTGACTGTAGAGCGAACAACAGTAGTGTACGCTTTGTAGTTTCGAAACAATAGTGCACACTTTGAAAGCTGACATAATTTAACTGAAGTACCTATAAAAAAAAATTATAATTTAAATGGTTTAAAATTTATTACCTAAAAAATACAGCATACAAGATTATTAGTTGAATCAAATTCACTGAAGAAACTTTAAATAAAATAATTTATTTTTAGATGGTGTTGTGTGCGGGTTTTATTAGCATATTACATTGATTCTTAAAAATTAGCTGAAAACTATTTCGTTTTCCACTAACAAAATGTATAATTTAAATCAGAGCATAACTGAAACGCATTCACATAGAAATACAATATTTATTAGGATAGACAAGAAACTGTTTAACTGCCTAAGAAACAAAACTTCAAAGCCATGCTCAAATAAATAACTATAATTTAACAGTTTTATCTTTTAATCATCAAAATGAAGCGAATGAAAAAGAACAATATAAAAACTATGAGAACAATATAAAAACTAAATTTAATTTAACAGATTAAAAATAAAACTTGAGGTACTAAATTTAGAGGACAGGTTTAACTCAGGACATTTATTTAATTACCTACATTTGATTAATTGCACATACGAGTAGGCATTAACCCTTCTTTGCATGATTTTTTCTTTATTGGTGAAATAAATCAAGGTGATATAATTCATGTTCAAAACTAAAGGTAAAATGGTTAAAAAAATCTTAGTATATATTTATAGTATAAATTTAGCAAAAAACAATATGATGGTATCATGTGGTATTTTTTTAATTAAACGCAAACTTTTTCAGAAATTGCTCTAAAAATAACAGAAACACATGTTACAAACCTCTCTTCCACTCATTTTCACTTTTTTAGCAATAGAAACTCAAATATAATAAAACAAAATTAAAAACGAAATCATACGTTTTTTGCAACTACAACAAACAGCGGAATGACAACTTCAAGCTCGTTTTACTGATAGTGACACTTGCTTATTTTTGACAGCTATGTTGTTTTTTATGCAATGGACATTAAAACGGTATCCAGACACGATCAACTTAAAGTGAACTTGTTCTTTTATATAATGTTTGGTCATTCAATGTTATGATGGAAACTTCCACCACTATGCAAAGAAGGGTTAAACTACAACGCTAATTAAAGCTCAATAGCAAATGGAGATAACTGTAGCTATCAGAACAACTGTCAGTTTTTGGGGCAAACACAAAAGAGATTGAAGAAATATAAAAAAAAACTGATAAGAACTGTTTGATAGCGAGTACATTGTCTTTAAGCAATCATTTCCTACACGCTTGTAGTGTAGAAACTACATATTATGCTCACGGACATACCCTAATCTCCGTGGATTCAACTACTTGCACCATGCTATAAGATGACTGAACGCACTGTCCGCATCTTAAACTAAGAGTACATGGATGTTTGTAAACGTATGGTGTAGAGGCGGCTGGTGCACCTTAAAACTGTCGTGGCCGAAAGTCCTCACCTTGGTTTGGTGTTCACGTTTGGAGAGTGGGGTGCCAGCTCAGGTGTTGCTTCGTCATCTGACCGTGGTTCAAAATTACGAGGTGATTTGATCTTCTTTTCGAAAGATCCGAGGTGATTGATCTACCTCGGATCTTTCCCTTAAGGGACTGATCCCGGACCACCGTCAATAGCCCGTTGTATTGCTCTAGTACGACGTTAACTAAAAAATACCAAAAATGAGTACTCTGCTTAACAAAGCAAAGAAAAGCAGGATTTGCGTTTTTTCATCAGCAAATGTTTCCAGTGATTCAGCAATGCCTCGTATGACAAAAATAAAAAATGGTATGTGCTTTTTCAAGAAGATATCACTAGAAAAAAAAAGACTATCAAGATAGAAGCTATATATCATTGGAGATATCAAATATATTTAAGCATGTTCTACGAATAGGAACTATTATACAGAGGTATGGATTACCAAGTGGTATTTGTATGTGAATGCCAAAATCACAACATGAGCCAAATCTGTTCATAGAATGTATTACTGAATGACTGGATAAAACAATTATTCGATCGTTCACAGTAAACAAGAAACTACCTTTGAATGATATCTATCTCATTACAAAAATATGTTTCCGATATCTTTGTGATTAGACGCTAATGGTTAACAACTTTTGATAAAAATGACATGACATTAGAAACTGATAATGGAGCTTGTTAATAGGAAACATTACATATACTGCTATTGGAAACAGTAAACGTTCATAAAATGCACTGGGAAAATCAAACCAAACTTAATATTAAATATTGTTAAATTAGGTTGAATTCACTTTGAGGATACAAACTGAGGTAATAATTCTAGTTCGATAATAATGTATTAATTGCAATGAAAATATATTCAAATATTGCCACATAACAGTTAATTACTCCATTTATGGAGCTGACAGAAACACTAAAAAAAATCAGTATTGGAACTATTTGGATTCGATTTACCAGATATCCTCATTGTTGGACTGATTTTGGCCCAGACAATCAACCCATCGACTTAATCCTGTACATTTTACTGAACTTATTGAAAAAAATTAGATGTATATGAACATTTTGGATAAGTTTCTCCTCTCATGATGGTGATGGATTCATGATGGACGATGATTAAAACACGAAGACTTATGAAGGATGAAGAACAAACACCTGGAGTTCCTGGCCTACCTTCTCGATAGTTCTACCTGTGTATTTTAGGAAGCTCATTTCTGATTGGTTAAGAGCGGACACAAAGCAACAGAGGTTGGAATAATTTCAAGTTGAAGAGTAATTTAAGGACAAGTTTTCACTGTACCTGACGGCATCTCTGATTCCTCTGCGAGTGTCTCCTCGATCTTCCTATTTGAATTCTCCTCTACTGACTAAAATTATTGAGCCTCTTGGGTGGATGTCTTAAAGAGGTATCTCGTCATTAGAAACAACTGACCAGATGTTGATGGAGAGATATCTCCACATTAGAAATTAATTGACCAGATGTTGGTGGAAGAGACATCCCGTCATTGGAAAAACCTGACCAGATGTTGATTGACGAAATATCTCGTCGAAAACACTTGGAGGTTAAAAAAATCTATGCCTTCACATTTTTCGCCTGAGCATATCCCATTTTTCCTCAGTTTATCTCACATTTCATTCTTATGCATAAATTCGCACATTTAAGTTGGACTTGATATCAGATATCTTGATATCTGATAAGTCTGCCTTACTGTCTGAGATTAGCAATTTCCTTTGTATTTAATGGGATTGAAAATAACGCACCATTACTCATGGTGAGTATGCTCATATACATGGTAAATACAAATGGTTGGAAAAAAAGCAGATACTGTGGATTTTGAAAAATGCGGGTAGAAATACTAACTTGAAATCTTAGGTAGATATTAATTAAGGGTTATACATGGATTATACAGAAAGATTTATTTATCAAAAGCAACATTTTTATTTGCTTTTCTATTTTTAATTAAAAAAAGCAATAATAAACACAACCCCCATCCAATTGAAATGAAATAAAAATTTTAAACTTTACCACAAATACATTTCCATTATCCCAACTCTCTAATCTCTCATAGTGTTGTTAAATATTTTTGGTGCAATTTAGAACACAGCTTTCCAAAAACAACACTATTAGGGAAATTATAGATAAACTCTTAGCATAAGTCTAAATATAGTCAAATTAAACCCATCTGATGGAAATATATATCAGGAATGAATTTACAAAGGTAGTAGATTATCTTAGAGATCCAGTAAACCCTACTGTAATTGCTAAGTAAATATTGCAAGATATTAGCTTTCAAATCGTATCTTGGGAAAAAATATCTAAAAGTTTCGAAATCGAAAATACCACGCATAATTAATAAAAAAGCTCATGGGAAAGATGAAAAATCATCTGACACAAAAACTTTTCTAAGATCATTATTTATAAAACTGATTTTTATCTGAGTCGATATAAAATATACGTTGCAATTACTCACCAGTGTTTGATGTCGGTTTAACACAATATGAAAAAAACTATGAGGTGCAAAATCGGCTTAAAATATGAACCACAGACAAAAGATGCTTTCGGCGTTAATGAAATACAGTAAAAGAAACGCAACACTCCAGGTACGTTAATTATATTTTCGTACTCCTTCAAAACTAAAAGTTATAAAAATCACAATTTTCAACTTTCGAAAGAACGTTTAATGCCACTATGATTATGAAATGAATTCGTCGTGTTTTCCAAAACAAGTTTAAAAAAAATTTGAGTAATTTTTTGAGTAAGGATATATATTTTTGATAATTTCGTTACTCCGATCTGGTTAAAATTTTAATGAGACCTCAAAACATGAACATGAAAATTTTTATTCATAGGATTTTAATCCTACTCGTTTATTATAGTTTCTTTAAGATATTTCGCCCTTACAAAAACTTTTGTATTTGGTTTTAACTCACCTGACTCATTTCCTCTAAATTCAAGCAGCAAATTTCTAATTAATTTTTAAGAGTCATTTTTATGGCATTTGATAATTAGTGTTACATTGGTTGTTTGGCAATTCAATTGTGATAGTAGTTGAAATCGCCACATCTCGTGTCTGATAGATTTCATTCATTTTAAGTTTATATTTTAGGAAGTAGATTCAGTACATTACCCACTAACAATGTAGGTTATACGCAAATTTTCAGAGGGTGAGGAAGTATATTAATGTTAAAGCAAGAATAAACCTACTTGGTCTGCTAGTAAAGTATACAAATATCGAATAATAGTAAATATCCTGAAGGCATTAGATAGTTACCGCGTCCTACGATTTTTCATATAATTAGATGTTTTGTCAGGACGTGTTTGTTCTAAGGATTTCATTTAATTTCATTCATCTTTATAGAAATGCAGTATAACCAATTGTTCTAGCATGTTATTAGAAACTCGTATTGACACTTTACTACAGTGAGTTAGTTGGATGGCTAGGGACTATACAGTCTATCGTGTAGGGTGAATTCCTTGTGTTCATCATTTAATCCCCATTGTTTGTAAAGCAATTTCAAACAAGGTGGGGGGCACATAACGAAAGACATGTTTTGAGTTTCTTGTGATTATAATTCCTTACGATGATCGGTACATGGCTTTACTAAATGACTGAATCACTGAGCAATAATTGAACAGGTTATTAGGAACTTTAGTAGCGACCAGAACCATGAAACACAAAGACTGTTCAGAAAGGACTGATACATAACGAAAAATGTTTTTTATCCCATGCCAAAAGACGGAACGTTATTCGTTTAGCTTCTAGAAATGGGTAGAGGCACGGGTTTGCTGTTCATTTGGCAGTAAAGAAGGTCTCTACAATAGCTATGCTGTAGAGGTACGAGTTTGCAACTCCTTTGGTAGGAAAGGTCTCACACAGCAATCTCAGCCTTTAAAATTGTCTTCATAAGTACGTTATTTCATAAAGAAAACATGATCCAATGTTCTTTATTCCGTTATTACTTAAATGTGATTGTAGAGACCTGTACTCTCTCTCTATCTCCTCACACTCTCACACACACAAAAACGCACTACACTCTAAAACTTTTTGTATTCTGTCCTTAGAATTTTCCTTAGACAGCAGCTGCTCCCAAGATTTTCTAACAGTTATTGTCAAATGTTTATCTTTTATAATTAAATTAATCTCATTAAATACATCCACTTCAGCCTGTTGGTAAACTATATGTCTCTCATCTTTGGTTTGGTCATGCTACTGATCTATTTTGCCAGTTGATAGACACAGTCACTTGCAAAGATATTCCGAAACGTTGTGCATCAATTTTTTAATATTAATAACTATGGAATTACCACTAGAATCTTAATTACTCAAAGCCAGTATTGCAACTTATGAGTCCATTAGTAAAACTGATTTATTTTTATCATTGTTCACTGTGATTAGGTTTTTAGAAGCCTGGTATTCCAAAACCTGTCTCATTCAGTGTACAAGTCTGGTCTCACTCTTGGAATAAGTTGGGCAATCAGCCGAAGGGCTGTGTTTTCGAATCCAGCCAAAGACCGAATTACAATGGGGATGACGCACGTTAAATTTGCCGTAGCCTCAAATGTCCTCACGTTGACGTGGTGTACAAGTTTGTAGAGTGGGGTGCCAGGTGGGACCTCGTCATCAGCCCGTGGTTCACAATTACGTGGTGTTGTCCTCAGATATATCCCTCTAGTTTTGACCTCAGAAGGCCGCCCCAGCAGCCTACTGTGTTACTCCCCCCCCCCCCGTTGCGACGTTAGTTAAAATACCATACCATCTAAATTTATTTGACTTCCATAAATTTAGCTGTAACAAATGTTCACGAAATAAATAACGAACATGTCTATGTAGTTCTAAATTGTTAATGGTATTAAATGGTAATTGCATGCATGAAGTTTTTGTTTGACATGTATGAAATCATCATGTATGACATCCTCATGTATGAAATCCTCATGTATGAAATCATCATGTATGAAATCCTCATGTTTGAAATCCTCATGTTGAAATCCTCATGTATGAAATCATCATGTATGAAATCATCACGTATGAAATCATCAGGTATGAAATCATCATCTATCAATTCATTTGGTTTCTCAGAAATCACTGATTAATCTTAAAATCATTATTTTAAAACTTTATTCGGATATAATTGTGCAAGCATACTTCGGCGCTCATCGACCAAGGAATCTTAAAACATGTAGGTGATCGAAGATTTGCTAGAATACGCGTAAGCATTTTGTTTTCTACTTCGTGTCATGGTCTTTAGTTGGAATCATCGACCCATTTTGAGTGGAGCAAGCGATCCTGAATAATAGAAGTCCAGAGTACATGGTACTGAAATTGCAGCGTTCTTTGATGTTAATAAGAGAAGAGCAGGAATATGTATGACAGATGAGAATAAGCATGGGATTCACTCAATTACAATGGGTATTGCCTATGGTATAAAAGGTTTCAGCATTTGATGATGGAAAATTTTACCATTGATCGTAAAATTCATGCGAATGCGGTCTGTTTAGAGCACTTGAAAGCGAAACCATATTTCTCCATCTATATAAAATTAGAGAGAAATGTGCTATAATCATACAGTATGAGTTGATGAAGTTGCTACGAAATAATATAGTAACAGATGAGCTATATGTATGCATATGTTTATGAAGCTGCGAAAAGCTATGATAGAACAAAAATTAAAATAATACAATATATTCTACCATATTGCCAGATTGTAGGGCCGCCGTAGAACAGTCGGAAGTTGGTAGGTATTTTAATAATCGCCACACTGGAGCAACACAACGGGATATTGACAAAGGTACAGAATCAATCCATTGTGAAAAATCCGAGGAAAACATGTGGATCGTCGTCAATAGCCCGTTGTGTTTCTCTAGTACGACATTAATTAAAATTACCATTACCATTACCATTCCTGCTGAAAGAATCTACAGTTTAGTTGAGGTGAGCAGGTAGATAGTTCATTAACTTCGCACTGGAGGCGGCGCAAGTTCCGTTCAGCCCTGTGTAGGTAGGTATTTTATTTAACGTCCTACAACGAGCTATTGGTAGAGAATGGATCAATCCCCTACGGTAAAGATACGAGGACAACACCACGTAATTTTCAACCACGGTCAAATGATGAGGCACCACCTGAGATGACACCCAACTCTTCAAACTTCCATACCACACAATATGAGAACATTTGAGGCCAAGGCAGATTTAACGTGCACCTGCCTCCATTGTATAAGACGGTCTTTGGTTGGATTCGAATGAAGTTGGAAGAGCTACTAATTCGCAACTGGAGTGTTTCGAGTTCGAAACTCAATCTAGTAATAGACCGTCGTGTACACGGTAGCTAGTGCACATTAAATCGGTCCGGGCCTCAAACGTACTCATGTTGGCATGGGGTGTGTTTGGAGAGTGTATTGTCAGCTCAGGTGAGGACCACATCATCTGACCGTGGTTGAAAATTACGAGGTGTTGTTGTCCTTGGGTTTTCCCTTAGCGATTGATCCGCGACCTTCGCAAATAGCCCGTTGTTTTGCTCCAGTGCGACGTTAATTATCTACCTTCATCGCTAAATGTTATGAAATTTCTGGAAACTGAAGTTATCTCTATTTTCACAAAATTGTTTCATGCGCTTATGCTACTGCACACTCGTTTTTGATTAAATAAAATTCAGAAAATTATTGCGATCCATTTCAGATGATGCTATTTACATCATTAATGAATAACAAATCATAAATAATCAATAAGGTAACCATAGGGATCACAATTCTACGGGAACCTTTCAGATTGTTGTATCAGCTTACGGAAAGATACATCCTTCCTGTGTGGGAAACGTTATTTTATGTTCAACACGCAAGTTAATTTATTCTCTATATAATATAGCATGCTTTGGATGCTGTTATAAATTGCATTGCAGCCTGTATTACACCACCAAGAACCACATAAGAGCATAAGCATGCACGAATGGGACTCAATGGCAACACAGAAACTCTTAGACAGCCTTACGGAAATCATACCTGTACGTTTTTAGGTCAGCACATTTCCTAATGTTTTTCAAAGAGCAAAATTGCTTTTTCAAAATAACAGAATCCTAACTATTCGCAAACACATTTCCTCCATGTTTTATATCCCAGTAGCACCACTACGCATAAGTGGGTCTTTTTTTTGTAATTCCACATAGCTTGTGGAATATTTGTTTGTAGTTTGAGGCACATATATAGGTGCAGGTGCTAGTTACGTGATTCATCTTTGATTGCATGATTCTTAATTGTTGGATACGTGCGTATTTAGGGAAATAGTTGAAGTAATATCAAAATGGAGCAACGTAACGTACTATTGGTGACGGTCCGGGATCAATCCCCAAGGGAAAAATTCGAGAACAGCATTTCGTCATTTTTAACCACGGTAGATGACGAGGAAACCTGAGCAAGGAACCCCAATATCCAAACTTTTTTGTCAAGCCAACGTGAGGAAATTTTTTAGGCCACGATCTATTTAAAGTGCACAAGTACCCACTTACACATGATTTGGCACACATGTAGTCTAAATTTGTTGTAATTTTACTATCGTGAACGAATTTTAAAATTTAATATGGAACATTTTAAAATTAATTTATTGGGATTTAATTATTGCTTTCATTAGAATGGCAACAGTATAAAGAGATGACAGTTCTAAATTTATATTTGATTCTCCGTTTGATTTTCCGAGGAACGATTTCAGCGGACAAACAAAACAAACAAAGTTTCAACTGGAGTTATGTAGTTCTTTTTTCTACCTCCTAGATCGCTAAAGATGGAGAAAAAAAATTCAATGGATTTGAAATCTGCGGAAGAATTTACATTAGAACGATACCTAAAAGTATGATTTTCTTTAAATAAATAATTTTTTAATTGTAACTTTTATATTTTTTCCCATACGAATTTGAGATTTTCGCTATCTAGAAATCACAGATTCCATGTTCTCCAATCCATGTTCTCGAACAATTCCAACGAAAGGAAGCAAAACGAAAAAAAAAATTTTTTGACTGGCATTGTTTAGCTCTTTTCTGTAAAATCGGGATCGATAAAGATAGATTGAAAATTTCGACGAATTTGAAATCTGCGGAACATTTTACTAAAGATCGATACGTTTGTTTTTCTTTTAATAAATAAATTTACAATTAAATATTTATATTTTCGCAAGAGATTGTGACGCCATGCCCATTGGATCTCTTCGCAATTGAAGTTGGCCGCATTTGAAAACGCCGTGATGGCTGTTATTCAGTAGGCTAAGAATTCCCTTCGGTTTGCTTCGCAAACCAAATGGGAATTCTTAGCAATCACCGGGGGTTAGCGAGCAGTGGTCACATCTGACCCCACGAAAAGAACTGCTACTGTCAACGCCGTGCTGGCAACGCAGTGGCTAATAGCATATATAAGTAAAACTCTTTATAATCAATAACCGAATCAATTTCCCAGTAAACCTTTAAATCACGATTTAAACGATATTCAGGTTAATATATTGCTTTGGTTTATTTCTAAAATAAAAATTAAGAGTATTTTCTATAAAGGAGGTTTGACTTCTTAAAAAAAGTGGTTTCTGGTTCGAATCTGGGTTCGGGCATGGATGTTTGTAAGCGTATGGTGTAGAGGTGGCTGGTGCAACTTAAATCTATCGTGGCCGAAGGTCCTCACATTGGATTGGTGTGGAAGTTTGGAGAGTGCTTCCAGCTTAGGATCAGCTCGTCATCTGGCCATGGTTCAAAAATTACAAGGTGTTGTCCTCGAATCTCTCCCTTAAGAGATTGATCCCAGACCGTCGTCAATAGCACGTTGTGTTACTCTGGTACGACGTTAATTAAAAAATTACCAATTACAAATTATCCTTAAAAAAGTTTGATTTTAAAATAATTGACAAATAATCGTCATAATAAACAATCATTTTATGTAGTATTTGGTCGATACTGAGTCCCTTCTTTGGTAATGAGGGAATAGATATATCGCTAAGAATCCTTCAAACACTACTACGACGGTGATGTCATGTCTGCCTGTTTGGAGAATTTATTTAAGCAACGCGCATAGGAGATGAAATGAAAACTTCAATTCCCAAAAGTATAGAGAATTTTTAGATCCCTTTGTGATGTATGTCGTTATGCAGGTACAGTCGGTCAAAAAGTATCCAAACACTGCTTGTTATTCCGTTCCTGGAGTCACATAACAAAACAAAGGTGTCATTAGACTTAGAATAATGTTTACTATAAATAAATGTAGAGTTCATTTGCGTCAGGGTCCGTCTTCATATTGAAATTTTTATCGTCTCAATTCTTTGAAAGGACTGCTCCTATATTTTGCTTCGAGATTTGATTTTACGAATCAAAACAAACAGAAATCTTAGAAAATATAATTTTAGTCCATACTGAGAGGGGTTATGACTGGTTTAAATTCAAATAATCCAGTGTTATATAATTATTTCAGTCGTATTATTTTGACTTCCAAAGTAATTATCTGAGCTAGTTGTTATATTACATTAAACTGTTAAAAGTCCCAACAAAATGCATGCCATTTTGATATTTCAAGACAATGTTTTCTGATTATTAATGAATCAACATATGATTGTAAAATTTATGAATTGAAATGTGTATAAATTTCGAGTGCAATTGATTGATCATTATTTTAAACGTAGGTTTGCAGAATTTTAGCTTATTCTCTGTAGTTTTTTAGATACAGTCTTTAATTGAAAACGGTAACATTTCCATTGAGGGTAGTTCTAAAATTAAATTTTGAATTTATTTCGAAGAATTTCTTTTGTCTGAAGTAAATAGTCAACAAATGTCACACTACAGCAACATAACGGGTTATTAGATACTATCCGGGATCAATTTCCAAGGGAACATTGCGAGGACAACGCCTCGCACCCTCTAAAGTTGCACAAATCCATTTTTCTTTAAACAGGGTTACTGAGGCCCTTGGAATAAATGTTTTGTCTGACTCATGTGAATTTTTATACCAAAATATCTCATTTTTAGCAGTTCAAAAGTTCTCTAAATTCTCTATTTGATTGAAATTCAAATTATCGGACTTGACGAATCCGGTTGAAGTTTCAGACAAATTAGGATGTAAAGACAAATATTTATTACAAAGTAAGACAAATTCAAGCAAATATACATATTTTTATACTCCAATTCGGTAAATCTTTTATTTTAACTTTAAAAGCATCAAATAA
Source organism: Metellina segmentata (assembly GCA_947359465.1). NCBI lineage: Eukaryota > Metazoa > Arthropoda > Arachnida > Araneae > Tetragnathidae > Metellina > Metellina segmentata. The sequence continues at coordinate 58,075,778 of OX375884.1, read as the reverse complement.
CAGGGAATGTTGGACATCAACATCGTAATAGGTGTCATAGTAATAGTAATAGTCATCATAATAGCATTGTAATCCACAAGTGCAAATATTTTTAACCCAATGGATAAGTTGCATATTTATTTGGTGGAAACAATTTTTGGAGGTCAACATTGGCCACCAGTTTGCATTATCGCAATTAATAAGACTTCGAGATCTTGCTTTTAAATTCATTCTATACCACAATATATCTAAAAATTAAAAAAAAAGGAAATTGCGCGTTCATTATTTGCAAAATGTCAAATAGTCATGGAACGTTACTTAAAATGTATTAAAGTAAATTATTTTGACCTTTTTTTACTATAAGTTTTGTGTCCTGTTGTCTAATTATTAATTTAAAATAGCATCAATCCAGGGGATGTTTTGAATTCTTCAGTACTTAATCAAAAAATGGCATTTGAGATTGTGAAAATAACACTTTGAATCTTTAAAACTTGAAATTTTTATATCTGTGAATATTTTATGTAGAAACATTAACTTTATTGGAGTATCAATGAAGAAAATTCTGGTTTGATACTCAAATACAAAATCAAGTTTTATGTGTTACATTTATATATCCTTTTATATAAAATAAAGTTTACATCCAATATATATGATTTGACCACTTCAAATTAAAAGTATATTTCTACGATAAACGGTTGAAAAGATAATCTGCGTTTCATTTAACCCAAATCACCTATTATATATATATAGCTAGAGATTTGGTTCTTACTTATATTAATGCGTGCACTTAACTGAGCTGAGTCTTTTCACACTCAGCTTAGTATTTTTTATTGTAAGCATAAGGGAAGATTATCAGAAAGAAAACCACGCCAGATTTCCAACATAGTTAGGTCAGATCTATTTCAAGAATACGAAGACCAGACATAACACGACAATGAACAGTGTTATTAGCAAAGAAAAATATTAAAGACAAAAAAACATTTGAAAATTTTCAAACCATTATTTGGTACAGGTAAGTGTGCTTAATTGCCTCAGAATCGGAAGAACTCCCTCTCTCATTAGTAAGCCTCATCTTAATATAGAGATGTTTTAGCCACAATAGACTTTAACCTTCCCCGACCCCAATTTGAAAGTCTTGAGAAGACGGTAACATTATCAGGGCACTGAACCAAGCGATCATTATCAAGACAAACGTATCAAAATATATGAAAATGAGCCTTATTATTCAAGCGCGTTTTTGGAAAGGCAGATTACTGATTTCTATCCAACTCTATCTATCCATGTATATATCTATATACGCTATACATATTCATGTATTCATCGGAAAATTTTAAAATAATTACCTGAAACCCCCAGTCTGAAATATATCGAATTCTCGCTCATTACCAACATCTAAACGGATTCTAGGATTTCTTCCCACTCATTTAATAATCCGAGCAAAGGAATCGATTTCCATTTATTAAATGCAATATCTCCGAGATAACGAAGTGCCTCGTTGCAAATGAAGATGTTTCGGTTTTCCTATCTTGCGTTTGGTTTCTTACAATCTTCCTTTCTGGAGGGGCATGCGTTAATTACGTTTGGCATAGGTGAAAGATCTTGTAACGGTAAATGTATGTAATTTACGACGAGGCTGTTATTCGGGTGTGTGGTTCGAATTCGAACTGGTTGTGGGAAGGAACCTTTTACGGTTGAGTGGAACAGGAGAAAGCAATTTAAATTGTAAATGGATAGGATATATTTTGTTATTATTGTGACTAGAAATATTTTTGAGACGCCGTAATATTGTAATACCTGAAACAGGACAATTATTTCTTAGTTTAAAATCTAATACTGCCGTTTAAAAAAAACGACCACTTTCTCAATAGACAGTGTTCCTTTGTTAGTTTCCTGAATAATAAATTGTGCTATTGGTGTATTATTAACTAGACCACAATAATGCTGGTGTATTGTTTTCTATATAACAGCGGCTGAAACAGGTTTACAATGTGTTATTTCTTGAACAGCTTAAAATGTTATTGCCGTTTGTATGGTGACCACTTTCTCAATAGCCTGTGCTCTTTGTTAGTTCCCTGAGTATTAAATTGTGTTATTGTGGTGTATTATTTTCTATTACACACAATGCTGATGTATTCTTTTCTATATTATAGCAGCTGAAACAGGATTACTATGTGTTATTTCTTGAACAGCTTAAAATGTTATTGCCGTTTGTATGGTGACCACTTTCTCAATAGCCTGTGCTCTTTGTTACTTCCCTGAGTATTAAAGTGGGTTATTGGTGTATTATATTCTAGAACACACACTGCTGATGTATTCTTTTCTATATTATAGCAGCTGAAACAGGTTTACTATGTGTTATTTCTTGAACAGCTTAAAATGGTATTGCTGTTTGTATGGTGGCCACTTTCTCAATAGCCTGTGCTCTTTGTTAGTTTCCTGAGTATTAAAGTGTGTTATTTGTCTATTATTTTCTATTGCACACAATGCTGATGTATTCTTTTCTATATTATAGCAGCTGAAACAAATTTACTATGTGTTATTTCTTGAACAGCTTAAAATGTTATTGCCGTTTGTATGGTGACCGCTTTCTCAATAGCCTGTGCTCTTTGTTAGTTTCCTGAGTAATAAATTGCGGTATTGGTTTATTATTTTCTAGAACACAACGATTCTGAAGCATTATTTTCTATATTATAGCAGCTGAAAAAAGGTTTATACCTGTTATTTCTTGAACAGTTTAAAATGTTATTGAAAGGCGAGACTACTTCTTCAATCGGACTGTGCTTCTGTGTTTCAGTTTTTTTTTTTACGTATTCACCCTCCAAGGGAATTTGATGAGATATATCGTCGTTCACGATTTGATCAATAGTGCTAATTACAAGATATGTCTTCTTCAAGATATCAACCGATTTTTTTATGAAGACGAGACCAAAACTTTATCAATCTGTCTACACTCCTGTATTTCACTTTTTGTGTAACAAATTGTGATACTGATATATCATTTTATAAAACAGTGGTACTGATATATCATTTTATGAAACAGTGGTACTGATATATCATTTTAAGAAACAGTGGTACGGATATATCATTTTGTAAAACAGTGGTACTGATATATCACTTTTTGTGTAACAAATTGTGATACTGATATATCATTTTATAAAACAGTGGTACTGATATATCATTTTATGAAACAGTGGTACGGATATATCATTTTGTAAAACAGTGGTACTGATATATCACTTTATAAAACAGTTTTACTGATATATCATTTTATAAAACAGTGGTACTGATATATCATTTTATAAAACAGTGGTACTGATGCGTGTTTAATAGAGCATTTATTATTTTACTATCGCTGTTTGTATAAAACAACCATTTTCTCAATTGATCTTTATCCATGTGTTTCAGTTTTCTGTGTGACCAATTGGAATACTAGCGTATCATATTTTCTAAAACAGTGATATTATTGTAGATTTATCGAGAACAGTGATATTATTGTATATTTATCGAGAGCAGTGATACTGATATCTTTCATCTACAACACAGTTAAATATTATATTACCACCATTTATAAAAAGCAACCTCTTTCTTGGTGGGACTGGGATCCAGTGTTTCAGTTTCATGCGTTATAAATTTTGATACTGATGCACACATATTATTTTCTAGAACATAAAACACTTTATTATTGCCATTCATATGAAGCCCCCACCTTCTGAAAAAAGCTGTGTTACCGTGTTTCAGTTTTCTAAGTAATGAAATTTGATATTGATGTGTTATTTTATGAAACGCAGTTTAAAAATTTAGCATCATCGCTTACGTGGAGTATATAACCTTTCTTAGAGATTTTAAATGGAAAATGTTTGCTCACAAGTTTTAATCTCCATTTTGTTATGAATTTAATTAATTCATCATGCCATTTGTCTTAAAATATATTCAGTAAATTCTACAGGATTAGGTAACATAGGTTAAGTACTCTAGAGTAATTTTGTTGAGAAGGTTTTCTACTATTACTGTCTTTTGATGCTTTTATCACCATTAGCGTTTACATGATTATCGAAAAGATTTGTAGGAAAGTATTAATTGGATGTAACTGTGGAGACAAACATACGAGCTGTAATCATTTACAGAGTATTACTATTTATAGGCTTAATTCGTCTTTTAGGCCTTTAAAATAATAAATTTTTATTTTAAAGTTATTTAGAATAAGTGAAGAGAAAAGTGGCTATTTGAACACCTACACAAATTATAGTGTTACTACGTTTTAGTACGATTAAAGAACGACTATTCAGTTACTTCCAATTCCTTTAAAAATGTTAAGTCAATATATGGAGGTATCTGGGAGGAATTAATAATTTATAAATTGCATGTATGTGTATATGTATATATATATATATATATAATATTATAAACTATTCTATGTAACAATAATATTATAATATTTATGAGTCACAACAATTAAGGACAGATAAGCTTATGTAATTTAACATTCATCTCTCCAAAACGAATAAAATCTGTTTCTAAATCTATACTGATAAGGAAATAATTTCAATTTAAGTATATAATAGTATTCTGTTATAATATATTTTACCTAGTCTGTAGTATTTAATTGGTTTTATTTATTGCAGCATTACATTTAAAATAAGAAATTGTTAAACATCGGCAATCCTTAATTGGAATCAAGGGATAAAGTTATCATAATGAATAAAACGCTGAAGATGAAAATGAAAAGAGGTAACAAAAATAAATGACCTCATCGCTGAATAACGTTCCTATAGTAACAAACTTTAATTTGTGTGTGGTATTAATTTCATATAAAAACGACAGCTAAACTTCTAAATCGCTTTTGATTGGTTCTAATCTTAAGCACATATTTAAGTAAAGTTTAAAATGCTAGCTAAAGTACCTGTTAAATGATGTCACAGTAAGATTTATGGTTCCCATTTTATGTAAAATTAAATAATTAAATTTTAATGAGGTTCAATAATCCGAATTCAAAGATAATTATGATGATTAAGTAAGCAATGACTGTCAAGTTAAAAACTAAGTAGTATGGTAGAAAAGTAGGTAGTTAAATAATGCTACACTGGAGCAACACAGCGGGATATTGTCGGTGATCTCGGGATCAATACCGAAAGAAACGATCCAAGGACAAGACCTCGTCAATTTGAATCACGGTCAGATGACGGGACTCAGTGGGTATGTCCACTGGCCTAGCTACTTTTGAGTTGCAGTAGCGCAGGTCCGATTCCTGTCAGTTGAATCCTTCCTGGGTGTATTCTCTCTTCAGTGTAAACAACGTCTGTCAAGTTAAAAATTAAATAGTGTGGTAGAAAAGTAGGTAATTAAATAAGGCTGAGCAACACAACGGGATATTGTTGGTGGTCTGGGGATCAATACCGAAAGAAAAGATCCAAGGACAAGACCTCGTCATTTTGAAACAAGGTCAGATGTCGGGACTCAGTGGGTATGTCCACTGCCCTAGCAACCTTTGAGTTGCAGTGACGCTGGTCCAATTTCTGTCAGTTGAATCCTTCCTGGGTGTATTCTCTCTTCAGTGTAAACAACGACTGTCAAGTTAAAAATTAAATAGTGTGGTAGAAAAGTAGGTAATTAAATAAGGCTGCACTGGAGCAACACAACGGGATATTGTCGGTGGTTTGGGGATCAATACTGAAAGAAAAAGATCCAACGACAAGACCTCGTCATTTTGAAACACGGTCAGATGTCGGGACTCAGTGGGTATGTCCACTGCCCTAGCAACCTTTGAGTTGTAGTAGCGCAGATCCGATTCCTGTCAGTTGAATCCTTCCTAGGTGTATTCTCTCTTCAGTGTAAACAACGACTGTCAAGTTAAAAATTAAATAATGTGGAAGAAAAGTAGGTAATTAAATAAGGCTGCACTGGAGCAACACAACGGGATATTGTCGGTGGTTTGGGGATCAATACTGAAAGAAAAGATCCAACGACAAGACCTCGTCATTTTGAAACAAGGTCAGATGTCGAGACTCAGTGGGTATGTCCACTGCCCTAGCAACCTTTGAGTTGCAGTGACGCAGGTCCGATTTCTGTCAGTTGAATCCTTCCTGGGTGTATTCTCTCTTCAGTGTAAACAACGACTGTCAAGTTAAAAATTAAATAATGTGGAAGAAAAGTAGGTAATTAAATAAGGCTGCTCTGGAGTAATACAACGGGATATTGTCGGTGGTCTGGGGATCAATACTGAAAGAAAAAAATCCAAGGACAAGACCTCGTCATTTTGAAACACGGTCAGATGACGGGACTCAGAGGATGTGTCCACTGCCCTAGCAACCTTTGAGTTGCAGTGACGCAGGTCCGATTCCTGTCAGGTTAATCCTACCTTGGTGTATTCTCTCTTCTGTATCAGGGGATTGATAGCGGACAGTCTCCAATAACCCATTACTTTTGAGTGACGCTAATTAAATACCTACCAGACTAACTTCTGTGACAGTTAAACTTTCATTGTGTGTCCATTACTTGATAATGTGTCTCTTGTAACTGACGCAGCATGGCCAGATATGTCTCTGCGCCATAAAACCCCAAAATCTACCAACTTAGTGTTGTTATAATTTGTTATTTGTGTATATCTACAGGTGATTATCAAAATAATGGAAACACCTGTGAATAAAAGTGACATTTAAGAATGCGCTTCGTAAGCATTAAAATATATTCCTAGTTACCATTTTTTTAAGCATAAAAAGTACTATATATCATGATAGTATGAGGTAGCTTTAGTGAAGTTGTATACTTCGTGGATTTTTGTCATAAGCGTAAAATGTCAGACCTCACAGACTTTCAAAGAGGCCAAATTGTAGGAGCCCTACAAGATGGAGCGACTGTGACCGAAACATCCCAGCTTTTTGGCGTTTCTAGAGGTACGGTGTCTAAAGTTATGACAGCGTACACACAGCGCGGCAAGACAAGCTCGGCAAAGCAAAATAGTGGACGGAAGGGGAAGCTGAGTGAAAGAGACCGACGGGTATTGAAGTGGATTGTAGTGTCTAAAAAGAAAACAATTGCATCCAAAGCGACCGCAGAGCTCAATCAGCATCTGGTTTCTCCAGTGTCAATAATTACAGTTAGGAGGCACCTTCATAAACAGCCATACTAGTAAAGGATTCCTTATAAATCCAGTGTGTTTCCATTATTTTGATAACGCCTTGTATTTTTATATCCTATACTATACTACATCGAAATATAATAGAAAAATGTCCGGTGTTTTATATGTTTTATTGCATGTATCTCTAAGCAATCTACTCCAGCGTGCACATTTTACGAACCAGTTAACAAATTCAACTATCTTCCCCAACCTTTATCCTTCGGCACGTAACGCCACTGTTATCTCACATTCTCGTAAAATCATATCGAAGAAAGGCACTCGATCTTAAAAACAGCCACTGTTGAAATTTCCCCCGAGAGATCGTTCGGACTGTCACCAACCACCTAAAAATAATGAAACCTTAATTAAGTTTAAAGATAAAACATTCAAACATGATTTGGATCTAAATACTTAAATTGATTTCGAGCTCCTATCCCCACCGGGGATATAACACAGATTGCGAAAAAAATCGAAAAAATGAAACATATCCCAGAGAGGACACGTATGCAAATTCGGTTCCCAAAGAAATTTCCCACGTGGCTCTTTTTCTCGTTGAGCCTCTTCTGCAACCTGCGATAAGGAAATTTTGAAGTATAAGAAAAACTCTACTTGCTGGATTCGACGACTTCTTTATTTTTTAATAATTTAATATATTGCCGCCTATTTTGTTTCTTTGTCTACCTCAGTTTGTGTTCTGTTTAGCTATAAATTTTTCTTGGGAATGCAGTCCATACTTTTTCTCATGTGTCTTCTGAATTTTACCGACAGGGGACCCCCCTTTCATGTATGGTCTACCTTACTTTTCACAGTTGGATTAGTAAATAAATTCATTTTAAAATGGTCTAGTGTATGAAAAAAACATTCGAAGTTCTTCGTTTTTTGCCCAAAATCCGTGTTTGGATTGGATTCAATCCCGTACCGCCAATGCGGCTTTTAGCTATTTATTAAAACTTTCGAAAAGATTGCAGAGACTAAGAAGCGACGAAGTAATGACTATTTGTATAATAAGATTGTACAATAATATGTAAAGAATATAACATAAAAAAATGATGGACCTAACTATAGTAGTGGAAATGTACATACTAATAAAATTTAAAAGGATCCTAACATTTGTAAAATGTAGAGATATACCGCAATTTGCTACAGTTGTTGTTATAATTTCGAAAATTTCAAGTTTTTCATAGGTTAAATCAACTTAACTCATTCTTTCTTGATACTAAAAAATTTTCGGATGATAGTGAACATATTCGTGAACTGAAAAACTTAAAAAAACATGTGTTATATATTCTTTTTATTTTGTTGAACTTTGGAGCAATATCTCCCAGGAGTTTGGGAGACTGTACCACTTTAAGAAGTCTATGTTTTTTGTATAGGAAGGAGTATTTTGAACAATAAACGTCTAATATGTAACTAAAATTGCCAAACAGATTTCAGAATTTTTTTTATTTAATCAGGTTTGACAAATTACAATTTTAATAAGAAACCACTCAACGCATGTTTAAATTGTGCTTAAGGGAGACCCGTAAGTAAAAACCCAAAATTCTTATTATTCATTTTACATAACCAATTTTTAAGTGATATTTAAGCACATATTTTAAATCAATAAAAAAAAAATTTTAATTTGCAATAATATTTTATCTTACGATTGTAATATGTTTTTTAAGCCGAAATACACACTTTTTATAAACCCTACTCCTCTGTCAATTTGTAACATTTTTGTATGAAATAAATTTCTACAATATTGCTATATATGCAAGAGACCTAGGGAGATATTTTTTTAAAATTTATTGATGAGTTTTCATAAAAAAATATTTTACTCATTATACGTTAAATTTCTATAAAATTTTCCAATGTTTTATATTTATTAATTTTTTTTTATTTTTTTGAACTATTTATAAAAAAAAACTCTCCCTGAGTCTGTTAAACAGTTATTCAAGACCTAATAAATGTAAACAGTTTAACTCTAAATGCATTTATCAAAAAGACTTAGTACTTTGAACTTTGGCAAAATTGCAAAAAACTGATTTTGAGATAATCGCATTTTAAGTACAAAATACAACAGAAGTTAACGAAAACAACTTATTTTTTGCAAGTACTATTTTTTTTCGTAATTTCTATTACGTTGAGACTCTTATCAAAACAAGAGTTTTTACCGTAAACTCGTATATATTTTTTTAAACCAGTTTTATCTCTGATGACAAGTGAGTGATTTGTGATAATTTACTAAAAAAATTACACATTTATTGTTTAATGAACTCAAAAAAAAAATTATTTTATTGGGTCAGTACTATTTTAAAATAAATCACCAGTGTATAAACAACACCTTTTTTCTATAGCTATTTTTTTTCTGTAAACGAGCCTTTTTGTAGTGATACGCATGCGACGAAATTTAGCTCTATTTTTTCAATGTGTTTCCTTCAATGCCGTCACCACATGTTTTACATGAGGACCTGTATTTTGTCATTTAGTTTCCGCCGATTGATAGAAAAACCAGGTGCCTACACCTTAAGTGTATTTAAAATGTTTGGAATAATCTTCGGTAGATACACGATAATATAATGTTGTATATATGGAAGTTTTCATGGAAAACGAAGCCAATGGTTGGCAGTTGATTATGTAGTTGAAAGGTCAAATCAAAGTTAAAAAGCAGCTGGTAGCAATTTTCTCCGACTCTGAAATTTTGTCCATTTGTTCTTGAATATCTGATGCATCGTTTTATCCAATAAACCGAAAAACACTTTTTGAAATTTTTTTTCTTCGAAATTTGGGGTTAGGGTCTCCTTTAAATTATGAAAAAAAGAAAGAAAAATCAAGCTTTCACATTGGTCATCTGACACAGTGACAAAAATAATAACATAAAACAAATAAGTTGCAAAGTAATTAAATTAAGCAATTAGGTGGGTTTCACAGGTTCTAAGACACCTAGGAAAACTCCATCATTTCTTGGAGTTCAATAACCATAAAATAACCTCTGTTTGAGTTGTGTTTGGAGGATTGATAGATCCAATAACGTCGTTACAACTGTAGGACATGTTATCTGGTTTGAAAGGCCATTTCAGGCTATTGAAGCTGCGCACCGTGGCGCTGATTTCGGCACTTTCTTCATCCCATATAATAATCTTCCCCGGATATATTTCGCCATCATACCTCACGACAACGAATTGATCTGTAGATTTCCTCCAAGATGTTAGTTTCAATGTCATGTTTCCTTTTACAATTTGTTCAGTTATCACATCTGATGGCAGTGCAAAGACACCCCATTTTTCGGTGAAATGTTACCCCAAGGTAAAAGAAAAACAATAATGAACACAACAATAACAGAGGAAAATCAAAATCGATTCATGCATTTTAATCTCAGATAATTTCTTAATACAACATTATGACACTTCGATTGTTTGCTCCCACTTGTGTGCAGGTTACAATTTTTCAAACTAACAAATCACTCTTTGCTGTAGAACGATTTTCACAACGTTGTATAGCATTGAAATAACCTTATCATTCATTAGGGAGTTATATTCCATGTTCCCAGAGAGTTACTCTGTGAATAGAAACCAAAACGTCTCCAACCGAACAATATCAGACGCAGTCAAAAATGTTTTCCCTTTTTGGAAGAAAGTTACCCCCGTTGGAGCACAGTAACCCCATATTACGGCAACAAAATCGAAATAAAATTATTGCAAAATCTATGTAATTTTGGAAGGAAAAATAAGACGAAATACATCTGATACATATAATTCAATTAACCTTCCAGGTGGTTCGACGAGATATCTCTTTGTTCAATATCTAACGAAATTTTCTAATACGAGATTCCTCGTCAAGAGTTAAGATATTGTCAATTTGTTTATGGTTGGTTGATTGGATTTCAGGGTTATATGGCGCAAGGGTTATATTTGACCATGCTACTCCAGCCACAAGACATACAATATCCAGTAATAGACAGATACACACGACAAAAACTTTAATGACACAGAAGAGAGAAATACACCGAGGGAGGATAACCAGAAGGTCCCCGAGCCTTTCATTTAAGAGACTTATAAGTTCAATGGGCACTCCTGGGTACTTTACTAAAAGCAAAATAAAGTGAGAAAATTACAGAGTGGGGATTTTGGAAAAAAAAAACCTCACTGTGATAACACAACCCCTTTCGCAGAAAGGATTGCCCACTGGAACAAGTTAACCAAAAATAATATTACCAAAAATAAAACGAATGAAGGAAAAAGAGATGTAGTAATTTAAACACTAAGTGACTGCTGCCATATCATGTCCATACTTCAGTAGGAAATGCACCAGCTCACAAATCTGCTTCCTTGCCTTTCTGTGGCCAAATGCAATTTTTCTCCAAACGCTGCTCGGTCCGTTTTTACTGGGGATGTCGTGAAGGGACGTTGGGTAGCATAATGAAGAGGGGATTATACCGACCCACAAGCACAGAGATCTGTTTCGCTCTGCCCGAAACGAAAAAACCAACTAGGGAAGAATGCACCTGCCAAGAATCGAACTTGCGCCACGTACACCTCAAAGGTTGGAAAGTGGGCATACCAACTAAGCCACGGCCCCCCTCCCAATTTCTTTATGGTGACGAAATCAAGATCTCATCCGTTGTCTTTCAACAACGAGATAACGCAGCCAAGAAGAACTCATAAACTTTGCTAAAGAAGAGGTACCTCGACGACTTGATGCCTTAATATACATTGGTGTCCAAAATTATCTTTACATGCATAGCATTTCTCAGAAACTAATAATTTCATGAATTTGTCTGGAATGAGACATAACATCATAACAAAACAATACAAAGAAAAATTTAAGAACACTGCATATGATACAAAACTGCAGCATAAACTGTAAATGGCATTTATATGTGACAAGGAGAGTACAGAAAAAAATGAATAACTCAGAAAAAAATAAGGCTTATGAATTTAATATAGAATGTGATCGTCCCTGACTTGTACACACATATCACAACGTGATGTCATGCTGGTAATAGTGTTGTTAGCCGCAGTTGGGGGAATTATGTTAAACTCCTCCAGCAATGCGGTCTTCCGGGCATTTATATCTCTAGAAGGAGGATGTCTCCGTGCAACTGCTTTTCCAAGATAGCCTTATAAGTTCTTCATCGAAATCAGAACAGGAGATTTTGCTAGCCACGGTATTCCCACAATTTTTTCATTTTCAAGGAATTCGTCAACGAGGTTTGCTCAAAGATGAAGAGCATTATCATCCAAAAATAGAAAAATCAGATCAATATGCATCTCTAAAATGTCTTAAATAACGTTCTAAGACCTCATCCCGATATATCTGGACGGTCACACATCCTCTGCTGAAAACGTGTTGGAGAGTACATCCATCGATCAGTATTCCTCCCACACCATCACACCTGCACTACGTAAACGTTCAAAATCTATTATGTTCGAAGGAAGATTTCTCGATCTTGACTCCCTCCAGATGTAAAAATACTTAGAATCAGATATTAAACAAAATCTCAACTCATCAGTAAAGAGAACATTGGTCCATTGGTGTTGACTCCAGTTCTAATGTTCTTTGCACCAATTAAAGTGATCCCTCTTATGTTGTGGAGACATTGAAACACATACCCTTGGCTTTCTGGCATAAAGGCCTTTTTCATTAAGCCTTCTGTACACAGTTTGCCGTGATACAACAGTTTCCGTGGCGGCTGCAAGCTTAATTCTCGAGCAGTAAACTTCCTGTTACGACGGGCAATTATTGCCCTATATCGATCTTGAGAAGCATTGTTATACGTTTAATATTTTGTCCAGGCCTTCTTACAACAGTTCCAGAGTTCTGAAATTGTTTCCATAGCAAATAGACTGTTTGTCTTTAAATTTTCATACTTTTCGCTGCTTCCAAGATTGTCTGCCCTGCTTCTAAACAGCCGATAATGCGACACTTCACAGATTCTTCTAAATAATACTTTGGAGCCATAACAAACCATTTCGAGTCCTTACACACTTATATTTATTGCAGAAATTCACTCAGATATTCACTTTGCGCAAAAGGCTTGATTCACCGTCGGATGACGTAACGCTTTGATTTGCATATCAGAAACCGTATGAACACTTTTAGTTGGATAATTCTAAATAGGTTTGTCTTTCACGTTTTCCCTTCAAAAATGGATTACAGGGATTGAGTATTTCATGGAACATAATTATTTTTGGGTATGTAAAGATAATTTTGGATATGAGTGTATATACCACCTCACCAAGAGAGGTGGTGTCAGCTCAGGCGCTGACTTTCATCGATCACCCTTCCGATCATGAAAAGTTAAAATACTGAAAAATAATGTAACTCATAGTGAAAATTTTGACTTAGGGTTTCATTTTCGACGATATAGTTTATAAACCAATGTCTACCGTCAGTAAAAATAAGTCTGTAGCACGGTTTTTTAAGGATACAAGGTACCCTTTTTCAAAAAAATTTCTACAGACAGTAATATCAAAAATAATTATTGACTTTTTAGCTTATATTATTAAATTGATTCCAATAAAAAAGTCATTTTAGCCAAGGACCATTACTTTAAAATTTTAAAAAATATTAATAATTTATTATTAATATTTAATTTGTGAAGGTTTTTTTACTCGTATAAGGCTTTCTATCTGTACAAGATATAGTATAGAATTTTATAGTAGATACATTCATATATATATATATATATATATATATATATATATATATATATATATATATATATATATATATATATATATATATATATATATATATATATATATATATATATATATATATATATATATATATATATATATATATATATATATATATATGTATATATGTATATATATATATATATATATATATATGTATATATATATGTATATATATATGTATATATATATATGTATATATATATATGTATATATATATATATATTTTTTGTGTGTCTAAAAAATTCAGATTGTTGGTGGTATTCATAATTTATACAGAGTGGCGCAAAAGTCTCTCACTAGACCATTTTAAAATAGAATAAATCTCTTTAGCGTAATAAAAATTCACATTTATTCCATAATATGCAATAAATATACTTTTTTTTTAAATTATTAAAATTGTTTTGTAGAGTGTAATTGTTTGTCACTTGTTTAGATGGTGGTTGTCTAACCCAAAATGAGACGAATGCAATCTATTTGGGTTAGTCCAATTGACCTTCGATTTTATAGGTTTTGAGATAATTTTGTTGCCTTGAATAATTAATCGTTGCTATGTCGTTAATTATTCTAAGGATTAGATATAAATAATCTGAAAAAATTTGAAAAATATAGAAAAAAACTTATATTTTAAAATGGTCTAGTGAATTTTAGGCAACCCTGTCTATCGAAGATTAAATTATCAAATTTTCATGATAAAACGGATGACTCACTCTTGGTACAACGAGTAACTTGAAAGTTGTTCCAAACACTTGAAAGTACTTCCTTACAGTCAATCCGGAGAGTTTAGTTGGAGAGTAACGAAAAACATCGGGGAGGCATCACATATATTACAAGCAACTCGTTCTAAGGCATGATGGAAATATGTTAAACATGTAACCTCCACTCTTTCTCTCGTCAAAACTGATTAATGTTTGTTCTTTAACATTCTACTTTCTCAATAATGCATGCATCTTACTCACGAATATGCGTAAATGTTCAAATAATTCTTTGGCCAATGTTTAATTATTTCGTGTGCTGCTTTCAACAGCTAAATATTTGCTTTTCGTGCTGCTTCATAAATAACTGGAACATGTATGCTCAACTAAGTCTGATAAGGAGGTGCACACACTGTACAAGATTGCAATATCGAATTAATGAGGTTTGCTGTTTTCGAGAACTTTCAATAACAGCCTGTTACTTGCTATAAAGAATCGAGCACTAACATATTGTGTTATGTATGTATTATGCAACATCATAACACAACCAATGCATCAACTTAACAACGCCTACTAAATCACCAAGTTTGCCATTCAAATCAATAACCCCACATGTACCTAAATGTTATTGAAATGACTTGTTAAAATCGAAGTGACTGAGTAAAATCAGGTCCCTGATTCCCAGAAAGCAAACAGCTTATAAAGTTTCTGAATACGTTAATCTATCTCCTTGAAGGTGTTAAGTAAAATACAGTAAATTATTTACCCTTTATCGATCAGAATTGTGTGTATTAAATGAAAGTAATAGCTAGGTTTCTGCTTAATAAAATGCAGGACGCTTTATTCATATACATTTTTAAATACATTCTCAACAATGAATATTATTTGAAAAAGGTGTAAAATAAATAAATGAACAAATAATTATGTGTCGGAAATCTTCAGTAATGTGCAAGAGCAAATTCGTAATTATTTATTAGCTTTATTCCAGAATCTTATTTAAATATGTAATTTTAATTTACTGAATTGAGTGAAGAATAAACGTTTTTAAATACTACCCCATAAAGGATTGTTTTCAAATCCACCGTATTTAAAACAAATAGGCATTAATTAAAGTATATAATTGTTTAACAAAATTATGTTTTGAAAATTAATCCTTTTGTAATTGTTTTTGTTTCTAGTATATGTATTTATGAATTAAAATGAAATTTTAACATTGTAAAATACTTATCTCTCGCTTGTAAAATGCATAAAATTACGGATTACCTGAAACGAAATAGTTTTATTTCGTTAATTATTATGACAGATGGAGGCAATTAGGAAATAAATTACCTATTTGGCATGCTTCAAGAGGTCGTAGAACAAAAAACAAATATGCAATATAATTACAAAACAAAGGGTATCTTGTCCATAGTAAAACTAAATTTATGGAAACCTTTCTTCACAAGAGACGTAAATTGCCTTAATTAATGATTAAATAAAGTGGCTCATTCATTTTGCCTGCTTAACGGTTCTTTTTAAGTGAATCAACCTATTTTTTGCGTGATTTCGCACCATTTTCATGTCGAACTAGCAGCGGTAAAATATTTATTGCAGCAATTTAAAACTGAACTCTACACAGAGAGTTGTTTTCAACTACCATCATCCATCTTCATAGCGGGCAGTGGCTTCAATTCGAAACACCGAAAAAGCAATCGATTAATAGCACTAAAATAAAACCTATTAGCACTTGAATTTTTTAAATGAAATATATAGAAACATAATGATTCAATTCTGAGATCAAAAGCCAAGAGGGGGCTAACGAAAATTAGAAGAAACTTAGTGTCGCTCAAGATGAATAAAAACAGTTGATCGAATTACGAAAATTATGAAATTAGATACGTTTGTTTTTACAAAAATGTGTTGAAAATAAAATTTCTGAAAATGTCTACATTTGTAGCAAATATATCGATCTACAGTTATGTAACAATGGATGGAAGTTAGAATAAATGTTTTGGAGCGATGTGCAAGCTATGAAATAAGTCGTATCTTTTAAAAAGATAAATTATATACAAGGTTTATATATATAAAAAAAGGTATTTAACTTCGGTCAAATGTTGTCCACTTCAAAACATACTCTTGGGACTTACGCATCCTAGTTTTTCTACTGTTGGAAACACTTTTTCATTGTCAATTATTCTTAATGATCATTCGTCGTATTACCCACTGGCCAAATTGCTTCAAACTTCACTAGCGAATTAATCGCTATTAAAGAGGCTCTTACCCATTGTCGCTCTCATTATCTAAACGACTCAATTAAAGAAATTGTAATCTTCTCACACTCAAAATCAGCACTCGAAGACATACATAATGGTAAAACAACAATAACGCAAGAAATTAATACTCTTCTCCATTTACTAAATATACCTTGCACTCTCCAGTGGATCCCAGCTCATGTTGGAATTGAGGGGAACGAATGTGCAGATGCCCTTGCAAAGGAAGCACGCGACAAAGATCAACCTCGAGTAGTCACCTGTGCAGATGCGAATGCCGTCGCCAGGCGAAGGATCTACAACCTGCATTTTAGCAAGGCAACAATCCCCGATCTAAACTGCTTAAGAAACCTCTCCTCTACAATAGCTAGGCTACGTAGTGGACATTTCAAAGGCATGAAGATTTCACGAACTAATATAAAATCCTATCCCATTTGCAGGTACTGTCCTCAATCGCAACTAACTCCAGATCATGTTTTCGACTACCAGGCCATTATCGGTTCCCTCTTTCAACTTGGAGCACCCTCAATAGAAATCCTCCATAGCCATCGAGCTCTAGAACTTGCAGATCTTGTCACCAAGGCTTTTGGAGGACTCTAAACTTTTGCACTAGTACTGTATGCATAGACACGACAACAACAACATTCGTCGTATTTTTACATAGGATTGTTTGATTTTATGATGCACGAAATATATTTGGTCAAACTGTGTGAAACAACTAAAGGGATATATACTTACAAGGGATGCCCTACTGACACAGAAGACAGAAATAATCCCTGGATGGAACTGAATGTGCACCACCTACAACTCGCAGGTTTGTAGCGCAGAAGACAAATCCTCTGAGCCACGTCTCTCGTCAGTAAAATTGAACGTTTTGATGGTTTCTTGTAGTTTTGATTACGGATCCAGTAATCGAAAAACAACATACCATATCATTTGTTGTTTCTAACCAAAAACCTTGTAATACATGAGGGGCTGCTGCACCTTAAATTTGTCGTGACCACAAGTGTCTTCAGGTTTACGTGGTGTGTAAGTTTGGAGAGTGAGTTTCCAGCTCACGTGTGATATAGTTATCTGATCGTGGTTCAAAATTACACTATGTTGTCCTATGATCTTTCCCTTTAGGAATGGATATCGGACAGTCACCAATAGCCCACTGTGTTTATTCAGTGCGACATTAGTTATAATGCCTACCACTGTTTTTCACCGAAAGGCTCAGTTACTCAATTGAAGAGGGTCCACTTAATTGGGATGAAATCATCAGATTTTTCGATTATCTGCATTGAAATGCATCGGGACGTTTTGGACATACCTGATGCAAGACCAGAATTCCAAACCAGGTAGTCACGCAAGAAAGTTTCAGCTCTATTTCCATTATTTTAATTCCTCTTACTATTTTTTCTCTAATACTATTCACAAACTTGGTAACTATACACACAGAAAAATCTAAAATAAACATTTATGTATTTTCTTTTGCACATATAAAAGCTGTGCTTGAGCAAGAGTAGGGAAAAGCGGGGTAATTGTAAACAAAATTTGTATGTTCACTTTCAATCCCTATTTTCAAACTATTGATAAAGTAATTAAACATTGTTCACCCTACTAAACTAACTTGTCACTATTCTACTTTGATATTTAATTAATACGAAGATTCCATAAAAGAAATTTTATACATTACCCGGCAGTTTACAATTACCCCTGAAAGTAGGTGTAATTTTCCTCGTGATATTGAATATTGAATAAGTGACAGCATGAGCAGTAGTCATGGCAGTAGAACTCTAATGGTATTTTTACCCTTTTAATACCATGTTTACAATAACCCCGTTTTGATCTTTACATTTACCAAATACTCACACTTCTTCCATCCAAAATAATATAGTGACACTTGAAAGTTGCATTGATCATGAGGTGAACTTCCAAGAATACATAAGAATAAATGATTCAAACATTTACTGAACAAAGAATGTATTTAGAGTAAAGAACATAAAAAAAATGCAAATTTAAATGTTTAAAATAAAAATAATAAAATAAAATTGAAAAATCCAATCTTAGGTACAAAAAACAAACACACATTACATTTCTTACGCATTAACAGTGCCCTCAAATTGGAAAATTTCTTTACGGTCTTTATTGCTACAGGTTGGAGAAGGTAAAATTGCTTTGACATGGTCTTTGTAGCATAGAATTAGTCTTTTTGAACCACAGTGAATTTAGTATATACATTATTGATGCATTTGTGTCCGGTGAACTCAAACTCCTCTTTTGAAACAACATCCACCCTTCATAAATACGAAACATGGGTTTTCTTTCTCTTCCTTTCTCAACATCTACAAGTAGAAACGTAGTCATTTCAATTTCTTCCATGAATTGCTAAAAAATATTTAACTTCCTCTACAAACTAGTCTTGCTTATACTTTGCTTATATTTGCCTATATTTTGCTTGAATGTTTGGAGAACAAACTCTTCACCGTCACTGTTAGTCAATTCTTTCAATAGTTCCTCCTCCTCTCTGTCCTCGAGTTCTGCTGTCCTTTCCATTTGCTTCTTTCTTGGTTTCTTGCTTACCCCGTTCTTTATCTTGCACTATCTTCTCACCAGGTTTCCTTTTGTTCTTTTTCTCTTCTGCCTCCTTCGAGCGTTACAGTACTTGATCAGTTGTAAGAACCACCATATGTGTGAAGTTTTGGTAAATCAGTCTTCCTGCTCCCCAAAAACACGAAAAATGCAATAAAGCATAATTCAAGCGTACTAAATACGAATTAAATACAAAATTACACGGATAACATATTAGTTTTTCATCCAAATTGAACGAAACTATTGGCAAAGTTATATTTACAA
Organism: Metellina segmentata; assembly: GCA_947359465.1. Classification (NCBI taxonomy): domain Eukaryota; kingdom Metazoa; phylum Arthropoda; class Arachnida; order Araneae; family Tetragnathidae; genus Metellina; species Metellina segmentata. The sequence continues at coordinate 58,056,223 of OX375884.1, read as the reverse complement.
TTACCCCGTCCCTTGAAAAATATGGGGTAATTGTAAACATTCAACTATAGGTGCATTAAAGTTCCCAGAAGCAAAAGTTGATGATTTTCTGTTCGATAGAAACATAGCTGACAATAGCAAAGAATTGTAACAACATACCTTTCAATACATTATGGAGAGGACAGCAGAAAAAATAAAGCATACAAAAACTTTAAAACCCAAACTTTTCAACCATAAATTTTTCAACTAAACATATTCCTATCAGCTGTGGTTCAAAGAAATATGGGATCCCCCTATTGCATCCTCAGGGTTGCCAACTTTCATATTTCACAACTTTTTAGTTTCTCGGAATCCCACGTGGGCGCTTGTATAGCTTGTTTACAATTACCCCGCCTGACCCTATTCCAATCTAAATAAAAATGCGCCATTTAATTGGAGAAGAAATGCATAATTCCTTTTGTAAACAATATAATAAAGGAAAGCAATTTTGCAGGGAAAGAAACCAAGCAGAAATTAAGACCCCAGAGCTGGTTGTGTTAGTCAAAAAAGAAATCCAGCCACTCGTGAAGTATTTGGCTATGATGTCCTAACCGATCAACTGCTGCCACTTCGGAAAGGATATCGGACCGTCGCGAAAAGCCCAATGTGTTTGTAGAGTGCTACTTTAAATATAAAACCTATCATTGTTTTTCAGCGAAAAGCTCAGTTGCTTAATTGAAGAGGGTCCACTTATTTGTGATGAAATCATCAGCTACTTCGATTATCTGTATTGAAATGCCTCAAGAAGTTTTTGATGAACCTGATGCAAGACCAGAATTCAAAACCAGGTAGTTTCGCAAACAAATTTCAGCTCTACTTCCATTATTTTAATTTCTATTACTGTTTTTTATCTATTACTAATCACAAACTTGGTAACCATGCACACAGAAAACCTAAAAGAATCATTTATGCATTTCTTTTGCACATATAAAAGCTGTGCTTGAGCAAGTGTATTCCAATCTAAATAAAAATGCGCCATTCCACGGGAGAAGAAATGCATAATTCCTTTTGTAAACAATATAATAAAGGAAAACAATTTTGCAGCGAAAGAAACCAAGCAGAAAATAAGACCCCAGAGCTGATTGTGTTAGTCGAAAAAGAAATCCAGTCACTCGGGAAGTCTTTGGCTATGATGTCCTAACCGATCAACTGCTGCCATTGTCGATTTTTCTTCGTGTTCCTGAATCAAAGCTTTCTCTTCGCCTTTTAATCTTTTGAAGACTTTTCTTCTCTCAATAGTTGCTTTGGCCGCTGGGAATTGTGCGAGAAGAATCGGATTTCTTTTTCTAAGCCATTAAGGAAATTAAATAGAGTGGCCTGCAACTACATTAATTATTTGAAACAAAAATTGCGCGCACAATTTGTAAAGTTTTTGCGTTGAACTGCACCAAACTTTGGGATTAGGCCTGCAAGCGAAGTCCGTCTATGAAATGTGATTCGAAATGAGTGGGTTGGAATTTCATAATGTAAATCAATCGACTATTACCATTTACGAAACTGGATATAAGGATATTTTTCCTTCGAAGAAATTTAATTTCCTGAACAGAAAACAATCGGAATTATTAGATGAATAAACATTTTTTTTTTAATTTTATTTTGTTGAGAGCTTTATAATTTCAGGGGATATGTTATAGTAGAATTGGAATTGAAAATAAATATGCCTTTTAGCTTTAAAATTTCTGAAAGACTTAAGAAAAAAATTGCATAAGTGCTTCTCATTTGAAATATTAAAACGAATCTAATATAAAAATTATCAAAAGTGATCGTTGTATTTTTGTTATGATAAATTGGACTAGGAATTGGAGGAAAATTTCTTAAAGGGGGGGGGGACATAAGAACAAAATTGCATTGAAATTGCATTGCTCTTATTTGATTTGTTAAAACGAATATAATAAGAAAATTATTAAATTGATCGTTTTATTTTCATGGTAAATAATTTAGGCTAGAAATTGGCCAAACTGGGTCCACTAACTTAATCCTAGGAAGTGCTTTACCATTTTAAATTGTACGATTTACTATTTAACCCTCATGGTGGTTGTTTCGAAGTATATCGACATTATAAAAACCGACCAGAGAGTGGCAAACGAAATATCTCGTCAATAGAGGAAAACGAACCAAATACTGATCTCATCATCATCATCAAAGAATTGGTATTGTTTAGATGACGAGACATATCTTCATTTGTAACTTGAAGGACACGATATATCCTGAAATCAATTGTAGGGTTAATAAAACAGCAGCATTATAAATATTGCTAAAACAAATAAACGTAGAATATAAAAACACCATTGAGTATAAGTTTATAATATAACTTGCAAAATGCATGTGTAATTAAATACACCTGAATTCTTTTACTCACACTTACTTACTCTTACACAGTGGCATTTCATTTTTAACGAATGCTATTTGATCATAAACAAACGGTATTATTTCTCATATTGCATCAAAATCGGTTTATTTCATGTCTTTAAAATTGATTTTACATTAAAGAATTGTTCAATAAAATTGACCACAGGTTTCTCACCTCTCTTTCCCTACTAGTTTAAGGGAGACACATACCCCAAATTTCAAAAAAAGAAGTCAAAATGTGTTTTTTGGTTTATTGGATAAAACGATGCATCAGATATTCAAGAACAAATGGACAAAATTTCAGAGTCGAAGGAAATTGCTAACAGCTGCTTTTAAACTTTTATTTGACCTTCAAACAACATAATCAACAGTTGCAGATGGTCATTTTATCATCTGCAACTTCCATAAGATTCGATTTCTATGAAAACCTCCATTTATACAACATTATATCATAGTTTATCTATACCGATGATTATCCCAAACAATTTAAATGCCCTTAAGTTGTTGACTCCTTGTATTTCTATCAGAATCGGCAAAAACTATAAGACAAACTCCAGCTATTCGTGTAAAATATGTGATGACACTATTGAAAAAAACCGCTAAATTTCGTCGCATGCGTATTACTATAAAAAAGGCTTGTTTACAGAAAAAAAATATAGCTGTAGGAAAAAAAAGGTGTTACATATAGTCCAGGTTTATTTTAAAATAGCACTGATCCAATAAAATATTTTATTTCACTTAATTAAACAAGAAATGAATAATTTTTGAATGAATTATCACAAATGAGTAAGTTGTCATCCAGAGACAAAACTAGCTTTAAATATATATATATATATATATATATATATATATATATATATATATATATATATATATATATATATATATATATATATATATATATATATATATACGAGTTTACTATAAAAACACTCTTGTTTTGATAATTCTTTATATAGTAGAAGTAACTAAAAAAATTGTATTTGCAAAAGGTAAAATGTATTCATTAACTTCTGTTGTATTTTGTACTTAAAATGCAATTATCTCAACATCCATTTTTTCCAATTTTTCCAAAGTTAAAAGAACTAAGGCTTTTTTATACTTTAATATGCACTTAGAGTTGTACTATTTATATTTTTTAGATCTTGAATTACTGTTTAACAGATACAGAAAGAGGTTTTTTACACATAAATAGTTAAAAAAAGATCTATAAAAATCAATAAACATAAAAAGTTGGAAATTTTTATAGAAATTTAACATTTAATGAGAGTAAAATATTTTTTTTTATGAAAACTCGTTAAATATCAAAAAATCTCTTTCTAGGTCTTTTGCATACACTATAACGATATTGCACAAAAATTATTTCATATAAAAATATTTAAAATTGACAGAGGAGTAGGGAAAAAGTGAGTATATCGGCTTAAAAACATATTAAAATCGTAATAATTGACAATTAGAATGATAAGTATGGAAATATGCTTCAAACCATCGTCACAGCATTGCTCATTAGCAGAATTCATAATGGTTTTCCTGCATCATAATATTCAACACGATTTTCAAAGTAATATCTGTCTCTCTACAGATTAAACCCCTACTTGTTGTACTCTACTGAAACTTTTAACGAATGATTATAGTTTAACGATTGCAATCTTCTAAATTGTATAAGGTTAATGTGAATTATTAATTTAACTGGCATTCAAAAACTAGTATTTTCCCTCTCTTTAAAGCTTTAGTTTTTGTTTTCTTGAATCACAACCCTTTCGTTATTGGAATTATATTTCAACAAACTATCGCGCTTGAAATGTCAGAAGACGACTGAAATTTAATGCAAAGAACTTGAAATGTTCATCAGGGTATGATGGTTAAAATAGCAAAGATTAAAACGCCATACACTGAAAGGCATCGAATTTACTAAAATGCAGCTGCTGAAATACTCCAGTATACTTCATATAAGAAACAGAAGTTCAAAGTTTCACAGGCCTTAACTTTTGGGAAACATATAACTGAGTGAGAAATCGAAATTAAAGTCTGGACAGCTTTTTAAGTTCAATTTCTAATCTATAGAAATATCAGAGACAAAGCAATAAACATATTGCTTCCCATTTCTGTCTAGACACGATTCTGTCATTTCCTAGTAAAGAATTAGGTCTGCATTTTCCTGGAATTCGTTGGCTAACATTTCTGGGCATCTTGTCTAATATTCGATATATTTGGATGTAATGCTCGCCGTTAGCACACCTCCACCAGATGGACGAGATATCTTGTTATTGGCAAAAAACTGACCAGATCTTGGTATCGAGATCATAAAAAATTAACAATATCCTGATGGACGAGATACCTTAAAGGGTTATGTTTCTAACTAACATGTTTATATACAAACTTTTCTTAGTTCGAATTATTACATAAATGCAATACTAAGTACACATCATGCAGATATAACACGCTTGAACGTATGTGAGATAATATTAAGTAAAATTTTAATAATTAATAAAGTGTTATGGAAATTTAGTCTATACATTGAAAATTTGAACAGTTTAATAACTTCTTACTGATTATATTAATTGGTTGCTTATCACTAATAACATAGAATCGCGTTACACTTTTATGAGTTTCACTTCAGATTTCTTCATTTCCAGTAATAATTTAAACTAACCTCTTTTGAGTATTTTATTAGTAATTGATGTACAACAATTGGTGTCGTATAAAATGCTACTTCAGAACCCGAGCATGCGTTTAATAATACCTAAAGGAAAAACCTTATAAATCACACAAATTATTTCTCTGTATAAATAAAAAGATTTAAAAATTATTTCTTGGAAATGTGCTCACTTTTTAAGATTTGTAATTATCAGTGATTATGTAAGTAATAGTAACTTAGTAATAATTACTAATTTACTACATTACTTACATAATTACTAAGATTATGAATATGTGAAAACACCCTAAAATTATAAACAAATCGACAGTCCAAAATAAGTACCTTCTGTCAAACTGTTTATATATCATTAGTGAACTTATGTGAGCGCAAAATTTAATGAGAATATAATTATAATAAGTAAATAAACTACTTGAGATAATAGAGAGGCGTCTATTTATTTAGCAAAAATGTTGGGCTTCTCGTTTAAATTATATTAGAAGCTATCTTTCAAATTGGAATCTATTCAAAATCTGAACTCTCATTGTACAGAAAATAGCTTAATTCAGTACACAAATACAGGCAGAATTTTCACGGCATCGAAGATTTGAATTTGGAAAAATCCATAAGTGCACATACAGCTTGCCTTGTTAATACTTATTGGTTTAGTTTCGTTCAGTCTCGACTCCTTATGTCTTTTGATCGATGTAGACATATTGATGTGGAAGCTAAGATATCCCAATATTTACAGCCGTTTGGAAGGGGCTTGATTAATACTAAACCTTCGGGAGTTCACACGACAAAGACATCTATCGATCATAGTTGATGATATTGTGCAATATCTTTCTTGTCAGTTTGCTTCATTTCTTTCGTAATTTCTGGGACCATGCACTCTGAAAAGCGACAGTTTTGGATTCGACATCGAAAATGAATTAAATGAAAAGGCAATTGATGTATTAAACAAGCTAGATGCTTTCGATGTATTGCTTTAAATTGATGGCTTTGTGATTTTTATTGGAAAGGGGTATGTACTATTGAGAAAACAACTGATTCTATCTACAATATGTTCTACAATACAGCCAATATTATTTGGAGTAAAAATAATTTGTATCGTGTCATTTCATTTAGAGAGAGAGAGAGAGATAGAGAGTTTAATAAATGGCAAGTAATGCGCTAAAGATTACCTTTTAAGTGATAGCAGGTTCTACACACTGCGTGTGGAATTATTTGGATGGTAAGTACTTTAATTAACGTCGCACTGGAGTGACACAATGGGTGACGGTTCGGAATCCAACCCGAATAGAAAGATCTGACGACAACTCCGTGTAATAACTGATTATACCTACAATATGTTCTACAACACAGCCAATATTATTTGGAGAAAAAATAATTTGTACCGAGTCATTTCATTTAGAGAGAGAGAGTTTAATAAATGGCAAGTAATGCGCTAAAGATTACCTTTTAAGTGATAGCAGGTTCTACACACTGCGTGTGGAAATACTTGGATGGTAAATACTTTAATTAACGTCGCACTGGAGTGACACAATGGGTGACGGTTCGGAATCCAACCCGAAGAGAAAGATCTGACGACAACTCCGTGTAATAACTGATTATACCTACAATATGTTCTACAACACAGCCAATATTATTTGGAGAAAAAATAATTTGTACCGAGTCATTTCATTTAGAGAGAGAGAGTTTAATAAATGGCAAGTAATGCGCTAAAGATTACCTTTTAAGTGATAGCAGGTTCTACACACTGCGTGTGGAATTACTTGGATGGTAAATACTTTAATTAACATCGCACTGGAGTGACACAATGTGTGACGGACAGGAATCCAACCCGAAGAGAAAGATCTGACGACAACTCCGTGTAATAACTGATTATACCTACAATATGTTCTACAACACAGCCAATATTATTTGGAGAAAAAATAATTTGTACCGAGTCATTTCATTTAGAGAGAGAGAGTTTAATAAATGGCAAGTAATGCGCTAAAGATTACCTTTTAAGTGATAGCGGGTTCTACACACTGCGTGTGGAAATACTTGGATGGTAAATACTTTAATTAACATCGCACTGGAGTGACACAATGTGTGACGGACAGGAATCCAACCCGAATAGAAAGATCTGACGACAACTCCGTGTAATAACTGATTATACCTACAATATGTTCTACAACACAGCCAATATTATTTCGAGAAAAAATAATTTGTACCGAGTCATTTCATTTAGAGAGAGAGAGTTTAATAAATGGCAAGTAATGCGCTAAAGATTACCTTTTAAGTGATAGCAGGTTCTACACACTGCGTGTGGAAATACTTGGATGGTAAATACTTTAATTAACGTCGCACTGGAGTGACACAATGGGTGACGGTTCGGAATCCAACCCGAAGAGAAAGATCTGACGACAACTCCGTGTAATAACTGATTATACCTACAATATGTTCTACAACACAGCCAATATTATTTGGAGAAAAAATAATTTGTACCGAGTCATTTCATTTAGAGAGAGAGAGTTTAATAAATGGCAAGTAATGCGCTAAAGATTACCTTTTAAGTGATAGCAGGTTCTACACACTGCGTGTGGAATTACTTGGATGGTAAATACTTTAATTAACATCGCACTGGAGTGACACAATGTGTGACGGACAGGAATCCAACCCGAAGAGAAAGATCTGACGACAACTCCGTGTAATAACTGATTATACCTACAATATGTTCTACAACACAGCCAATATTATTTGGAGAAAAAATAATTTGTACCGAGTCATTTCATTTAGAGAGATAGAGTTTAATAAATGGCAAGTAATGCGCTAAAGATTACCTTTTAAGTGATAGCGGGTTCTACACACTGCGTGTGGAAATACTTGGATGGTAAATACTTTAATTAACATCGCACTGGAGTGACACAATGTGTGACGGACAGGAATCCAACCCGAAGAGAAAGATCTGACGACAACTCCGTGTAATTTTGAACCATGGTCAGGTGATGAGGTCACACTTGAGCTGCCACCTCCCCACACTCCAAACTTCCACACCACACCAGTATGATGACATTTGAGGCCAAGACAGATTTAACATGCCCCAGTCACCTTTCAAACCCAGTCACCTTTGGTAGGGCTTTGAACTCTAAACACAGCAGTTGCTAATCCATTAATCTTTTAACTGGTCTAGAGACAGTCACAACGATTAATTGGATCGAGATATGCTGTTGAAATTTTAAAATTACGAAAAGGTAGTAAACATAAAAATAACTCTCAGGAGCGCAAATGCATATTTTTTTTTATCCCACCAGTTGATTGTCTTGAAGACGTGTCTTGTCACTAGGCAACAATGGCTAGACATATATGAGCGATGAATCATGTCAATAGAAGGAAAATAGCCACATCTAGATCTTGTGACCATCCACAGAAATCGGCAATACCTTGATGACGCGATATATTGCCATTAGCAAAAGTGGTCGGTAGAGGTATCTTGTAGAAAGCACTTGCAGGTACGTAGGTATTTTTATTAACGTCGTACTGGAGCAACACAACGGGTTATTGACGACGAAATCACTTGAAGGTAGGTTGGTATATTTTAATTAACGTCGTACTGGAACAACACAACGGTCTATTGACGACGAACGCACTTGCAGAGTTATGGGGCTTAGAGATATATACAGGTAAGTGGTAATTTTTTAATTAACGTTGTACTATAGCAACACATCGAGCTATTCACGAAGGTCCGGGGGCAATCCTTTAAGGGTAATTGGTAATTCTTAATTATTAGTTAACGTCGTACTAGAGAAACACAACGGGCTATTAACGACGGTCCGGGATCAATCCATTAAGGGAAAAATCCGAGGACAACACCTCGTAATTTTGAACCACGGTCAGATGGCGAAGCAACCCCTGAGCTAGAACCCCACTCTCCAAACTTCCACACCAACCCAAGGTGGGGACATTTGGCCACGACAGATTTAAGGTGCACCAGCCGCCTCTACACCATACGCTTACAAACAGACATGCACTGATCAGGATTGAAACCAGGAATATTCCGATCTAGAAGCTAACATCTTAACGAGATATAGATACAGGAAAATAAGTTTTATTAATAATGTTAATAATATTCCAAAATACATCACACACGTTATTCTCAAATCACGATTTGCATGTATAAGACAATAAATGAAATTGTTTAAACCAACTGCAAATCATACTAACGTTAACACTTGTTTACTATCAAATTTGTCATCTGTCCCTGGTTCAAGAGCACTAGGTGTTGTCCTCAATCTTCCCCTTCGGGAATAATCCTGGATCTTCCTCCAATTGACCGTTATGTTGTTCCTGTGCGACGTATATATAAATTAACTAACCTGTCAACCGCTTCCCATAAATAATCGTGACTTATATGACAAAATATAGTGCGGTTGGTTCATGGAACTAAATTTATTGAAGGACTAAAGTTGGCAAGCAGTGCCAAATAACTCAAAAAAATGGACATATACCGAAAGTTTTACGGAGACAGAAGATAGAAATACACCCTGGGAGGAATCAAACTTACGAATCGCACCAAATTTACATGTGGTAGGTCGTTGAATGAAAGTCCCACTGGAGTAATATAACGGGTTAATTATGATGATCCAGTATTACTCAGAAGTGGGGTGCTAGCTCAGGTGTTGTTCACTACATCTGACCTTGGTTCAAAATTACGAGTCATTCTACACCTGAGATGGTGCTCCACAATTCTACCCTATGACAATGTGAGGACATTTCAAATTAAGACAGATTTAACATACACCAGCCCCTGTGTACACGACGGTCCTTGACTGGATCGAGTTTCGCACTTACAACCCTCCGATTGCTAAGCTGTTAATTTTTCGAACGCGTTAGGTTATCAAAAAACTCACTCACTAAATGAACTAATAGTTTATGCTAATGTACTTGTTTGTTGCATAATATATTTATCATTATAAAATATTTAATCAAAACTCCATGCCTTTCGTAAATTAAAAGCTTAATATAGCTAGAAGTGTTTTAATTTTCTTTGTCACACAATCCAAACTATTAAATTCTTAAGTTGACAATTTAAATGCATAAAATCAATAAAAGTCTTAACAATCTTTCCAGAATGCTTTATTGCCAAATAAGTATCAAAATTCTTTAAATACAATGTTGCGCAAAATCAAATATACTGTAGTTTTAAATGGTCACCTCCAGCTCATTTTCAATTCCTTCTTCAATTATTTTCACTCCTCATAAAATAAGGTAAAATATATTTTATTAATTTAGGGAAGAAGAAAAGATAAAACAATTTTATGAATCGTAATGGCATTGTTATGCAGAACTCTTTATCTTAATCCAGTGTTCTGAAATACTGGGAATCTAGTTAAATGATAATATTTTTTCAATGCATCTATTGTTCAAACTACAAAACTAAAACATTAATAGCATGAAAATTTTAATAAATATGCATACAAATCGCCAATAAAAATGGGGTTACGAAGAAAATTGAAGCTAAGAAACGTGAACAAATTTATATTGTTTGTATTGTTAATAAATTTTATTTATATGTCATAATTAAATTTATGTAACACTTGTAACAAGCCAATGTGTTTTCTATTTATTATTGTTATTAACCTTATTTCATTATCCTGGCAGGGAGATATCCAATATTCTAAACAGATCGTAATTTTATTTGAGGTTAATCTCCCACAACTCTCTTAGATAATTTACAAGATATTGGTAGGAAGTTATAGGCCAGTCTATTGTAAAGTCAATTATTAAATTACTTTAGTCAGTTATTAAATTTCAACTGTGATCAGCAACGCTATTCAAGGTGTTAGATTTAGTAAGAAGTTGTGTTATTTTGCTCAAAACGGATTTTTATTGCAAGAATGCGGCGTATAAATGTTTCTCTTGTTTTAAAATTGGAGGACAAATTTTTATTTTGAATTTCTTATGTTCTACTTTTTTCTAACTAGCCAGAGAGGCGATGCCCATGCCAGTTGCTTTGTGGAGTTATTGTTTTGCCCACTTGGTTTTCGCCAACCAAATGGGAATTTGTTGCCTATTGGATAACAGCCATCACGAATTCTCAATTGGTTTGCATCGCAAACCAAATTATGAATGTAATGAATATTGGTTTGCTTCGCAAACCAACACCACGGGCAACACCGTGATGATCTCGTCATTGCCGAATTCAGCAAAATTCGAATTGCGAAGAGATCCAATCGGCATGACGTCACGATCTCTTGCGAAAATATAAATATTTAATTGAAAAATTATTTATTAAAAGAAAATCAAGGTATCTAAGCAGTGTAAGCAGCCGCCGATTTCAAATCCGTTGAAATTTTCAATCTATCTTTAACGTTCCCGATTTTATAAAAAAATAACTAAGCAATGTCATTCAAAATGTTCGCTGTGGAATCGTTTGAGCGTAGACTAACGGATTCCCATTTAATTACGAAGAGCGGAAGGTTTAAAAAACTTGGCATGGTTCCAATGGTTGACGTCAATAGTGACGATTGTGATGTGACGTCAAAGGGGAAAATAGCAAATTTTTGACCGTTCTTCAATTTCCGGAGCAGGACGAAACGTAGATATAAAGGTGAAAATAACTATTAAATTCATTTTAAAATGTTCTAGATTGAATTTTAAAATTCGCCTCGACCCTAAAATTGCAAAACATTTGGACTACCTGTGTGCCGAATCCCATTACTGTAAGTGCCATAGATTCGTTAGTACTTTGCGTGCAAGAAACAAGCAAACATATAAACACTTCCTTTTATAATATTAGAGGTAACAGATTATGTTTATTGTCATACACGCATTTGAATAAATATACAAAACGCACTTACCTCTCGACCTTAACCTATACTCTGCGGCAGATAGACAATAGTTACTACTAAAATTTCGCTTACACCAGTGGTTTGGTATAGATCTGTGTACGGTGGATATTATATCCCTTTAAACTGACCGCTGGCAATGGTCACCATCTATGAGCTGTCAGCGACTGAACTTATTGTAGAGGGTTTCTTCTATTGTTCGGTATCCTACCCCGTCGACCTTGAGGTGTGAACGCTTTGGGGAAAATGAAGAAGTTCGCTCGGGTGATATATCTCTCAAGCCAAACGATACGCCACACAATACTATGAAAGGAAATCGTCAATCGTAAGTGCCCTTCAAGGCTCTATTGGTCAAGTTAGGTAATTACGTAAGGGGTGTCCGAGATGCAGGCGAAAGGGCAATTCTGTGAGACGATATAAAAAATCTAAGCGCTTCAGCGTGAAGGTTAATGTCGCCTCACAATGTGCAAAATGATCACTGATACAGATTAAGAAATGTTAAACAGTATATTTTTGTGCTTAAGTTTACATTGGAATGAAACTTTCATACTATCTCTACTATTATAAAAGGAAGTGTTTGTCTGTTTGCCGCAAAATCCTGACGATTCTATGGCACTTAGAGCAATGAGATTTGGCACACAGGTAGTCCAAATATTTTGCAAGTTTTATTAGCGGCGAATTTTAAAATTCAATTTAGAACATTTTAAAATGAAATTAATGAAATTTAATTATTATTATGTTCTTTAGAATGGCAACCGTATAACGATATGACAGATTCTATAATTTATATTTCCCGTTTTCTTTTAGATTTTGCACAGAAGAATGATTTTCCAGCAGAGGATAAAAAAAAAAGTTTTAACTTTAGTTATGTAGTTATTTTTTTCCTATCTCCTAGACCTCTAAAGATAGAGTAAAGATTTTTGAACGGATTTGAAATGTACGGAAAATTTCACTTAAGATTGATATCTAAAAATATGATTTTCTGTAAATAAATAATTTTTAAATTGATTATATCTTTTATATTTTCGCAAGAGATTATGACGTCAAGTGAACTTTCTCTTTCTAAAAAAAAACCAGATCGCATCTTCTGCCCTTTGCGTTAAAAAATGAAACACATTACATTTTCTATCCCATTCCATTTCCAGGAAGGAGAGCAGGAAATAAAAAACATATTGACTGGGATTGTAATTTTTTATAAAATCGGAATCGCTAAAGATAGATTGAAAATTTCAACGGATTTGAGATCTACGGAAATTTTACTTTAGATTGATACCTAAAAATATGATTTTCTTTAAATAAATAATTTTTAAATTGAATATATCTTCAACGGATTTGAAATCTGCGGGAAATTTTACACCAGATTAATACCTTACATCACTGCGTTGGCTGTGGTGTTGGTTTGTGTGTGCCAGTAGATCGGATGTTGGGGTTTTATGAAGGTCCAAAAGCGGAGGATCCATGCCAATCTATGACAGTGAAACTGTCATTGTGTGTATGTCCATTTACTTGACATTATTAAGCACAGATTTACTAAATATGACCCTTGTTTAATAGACACCCAACGAACTTAATACTTATCAAATATATGTGTCCCTTCTCTTTCAAAATTTCAAGTTTTTAATAAATAATAAGAAAGATAGTTGGTAGTTGAAACAACGTCTCGACGGAGAAACACATCGGGCTACTATCAACGGTTGCGGACCAATTTCGAAGGGAAAGATCCGAAGACAACATCTCGTACTTGTTAACCACGGTCAGATGTCGATGTCCAAGATGTCAGCATCAAACTTCCACACCACATCAACGTCAGGACACGATTGTGTGTTGTGGAAGATTTAACGTTCACCAGCCCCTTGGTCTTGGATCGAGTTTAAAACTCGTAACCCTCAAGTTGATAATCCGTTGCTCTACCAACAGGGAACTATATAAACTGAATAAACAAATGAAATCAGGAGAAATGAAACAGTAAATTAGTTATTATGAATAGATGTTGATCGGAGATAATTTGCAACTCTAATAAATTAATCTAAGAATTGTTGCATCTTCAGGGCAGTATTTATCAAAAGAATCTAAATCCTCTCAGAAGGAAGAACAGTAAAAAATGTTTATTATTTTTCATAGCTAGGAAAATACCGATAGCTCATTTAAATTATAGTCTGAGTAGAGTTTTTTGCATGCTTCATGATGAAACACACGCATTCTCACTTGTGATGGTAGCAAAATAAAAAAAAACCTCATATCCAGGTAACTAGATTTCTTTTTGGCCATATGCATAATAGATGCTCCCGCTGATATTCGCTGGAATTATGTTCATCAGTTTCCTAGCCCACTTCTAAATGCAGATTATTTTTCGATGAAGCTGCTGCTGGTCTCTAAAACAAAAACAGTAAGCTAATCAAAGTACAACAGCTTTAGAGTATTTCATAAATAATATTTAAAATTGTTTTGTTTCTGCTTAGTTTGATCTTTTACGAAAATGTGGAGCAATTTTGCTCTTCTCCTCAATTACTTAAAGAAACAAGAATGTTTTTTTTTTATAAAAAGTTATATTTCGTCAACGTAATTTTGTTAAAATGAATTTTTTATTCGTTCTTTTTTTATTCCAGTAAATTAAAGAGCCGCGGAATACCAGTTGGAAATGATTAACAACCGGAAGATTACGAGTTCGAATCCAACCAAAGATTCTAGTGAGACGTTAATTCAAAGACCTAAAATACCTACCAGTAAATTAAAACGTATTTCGTGTATTTTAAGTTAACAGTAGCAGTAACGTTGCAGATATGAGACGTCTACCTGTGTACTACCCTAAAATAATATACCTGACGCCAGCTGATTTGCACAAAATCCGACTACTTGTTTGGGGGTGTTTTTCATGGTTTGTCCTGGGACCTTTGCATGTTGTTTCTGGTAAAATGAACGCCGTCGCCTGCATGAACGTTTTGGACATCCAGTTCTTCCTACGCTCTGGCAATTTTATGGAATGGACGAATGTTACTTCCAGGACCACAAAGTCATGTTGCAGCCTCTGTCAAGCAGTGGTATCAAGATATGTAAGTAAAACGTGTTTCCTGAACGGCTCAGAGTCCCGACTTAAGCCCCATAGAACGTTTGTGGGACGAGTTAGAGCGACGCTTACGGACCAGGGAACCACGTCCGAAATCTACAGCTGAGCTGGCGACATTCCTTCAGCAGGAATGGACACAAATACCTATAGCTGTGTATCAAAACCTTGTTGAAAGTATGCCCAGAAGGGTTGATAGTGTAAATGAAGCACGTGGTGGACATTCCTCTATTAAAACATGTGCTTTTTCCCTTATAACATCACACCTTGCTGTCCGGTCCATTATTGTAGGGTAGAGTATACCTCGAAGCAATGAAGGCCAATTTGTGATAGCTTTAACACAATTAATAGTTGAGAGGCAGCGATTGCCCTGTTGGAAAAGTAACGGATTAACAATGGGAGGGTTGAGAGTTCGAATCCAACTAAAGAATGCCGTGTAGAAAGACGTAGGTGCAATTTGAATTTATTGGCGTGGTGTGGAAATTCGGAGAGAGGAGTGCCAGTTCTCAGGAGTTACCTCGTCACCTGAACATGGTTCAAAAATACGTGGTGTTGTTCTCGGATCTTTCATTTTGGGTTTGATCCCGGACCATCACCCATAGTCCGTTGTGGTATACGGCGTTATTAATAAAAACTACCTACCAATTAACTGTTGAGTTGGATTGTATCAGGTAATGATTCTATTTCCTATACATCACCTATATAGAAATAAACAGCTCAGTTATGGAGTGTATATGAAATAAAATTTAAAATACGCAGTAAAATATATTTTTGATCCTTTGTCTAAAATTGAGGGTTCAGAGCAGTCATTCAGAGTGCATCTTTACTCAAGTGTAATGTTTTTCAAACTCTAGAATTTATTACTTTTCTCGAAGTGTAAGGCACCAAGCACTTTTCCGCTCTTAACAGCTTCTGTTGAACTAACAGTGACCATAAAATAGCAAACCAAACCGATTTATAACCACAGTTCACTTACTAGTACTTCTCATTCGATTTATTGACCTTTAATGCATTAACATGCCTTTCAAAGGCGTAAACGGATTCGTCTTATTAGCGTAATGCTAAGTTTGTGCATCGTTAGCAGTTGTAATTCAAATTGCTTCACAATCAATTTTTTATCCTATCAGGTACAAAATCGACGACTCTTAAAAGGTCCAAAAGAAACTGTAAATCCGTGACGAGAATCTTATGGTGCTGAGATCTCCTGTTTTGGATAAAGAAACCGGATTATGGGAAAGTAAATCAGTAGAGCCCGAAGAAAAAGACACAAACTATGCAAACAACACCGAGAATAATGTGGATTTTTACACTCCCGATAGCAGAGGTGAGTTTTTATGTGGTCCTTAAAATTTTTACAAGAAAAATTTCAATGAGTCTGTCGTGTGTCTAAGGTAGGTAGGTAGTTATTTAACTACTTCGGACTGAAAGAAACA
This sequence comes from Metellina segmentata, assembly GCA_947359465.1. Taxonomy (NCBI): domain Eukaryota; kingdom Metazoa; phylum Arthropoda; class Arachnida; order Araneae; family Tetragnathidae; genus Metellina; species Metellina segmentata. The sequence goes on along the minus strand of OX375884.1, from coordinate 58,039,894 downwards.
CACGGGGAATTGACCAAAGGAAAATATCAGGGGACAACACCCCGTAATTTTGAATGATGAAGACGAAGCCACACCTAAGCAGGCACCCAGGTTGACAACATTTGAGGCCAGGGCAGATTTAATATGCACCAGCCCAGTGAACACGAGGGTCTTTGGATGGACCGGGCATAGAACTCACAACTCCCTGTTTGCTAATATGATACTCTTCCAACAGATCGTCTTGAGTTCAAGTATAAAATCATCTAAATTATAAATCAGAATAAGTGTTAGATATGTATTAAAGACGATTTTGTGTTAACTCACACGATGGTTACAACAAGGCATCTCGTTTCTAGCAAAACTGACCGAATATCTTGATGGACGAGATATCTCGTGGTAATGGTAATGGTAATGGTAATTTTAGTTAACGTCGTACTAGAGCAACACAACGGGCTATTGACGACGGTCCGGGATCAGTCCCATACAGCTTCGGTTTCCTAAGAAAGCGTCGCCGTGATCTAGCGGCCGTGATGTATCGGTGGGTGACGTCACTAAAACGTTGTTTATACTAACACATGGTGTTGGTTTCCTAGAGAGCGGTGTTTGTGAGCGTAACGAAAATTATCGGAGCCGCCATTTCCATGACTGTCGTCATAGCGGTCTCAAACAGATGGGGAACGTTTTTTCTCTTGTAGCGGCCAGATTTCATTTCCTGCTCCAAGCGATTCGAACGGAGAGGAGCGAAATAAATAAACATTTTTGACTGCCATTGATTAATTCGGTTTTGTAAAATCGGGATCGTTAAACACAGAATGAAAATTTCAACGGATTTGAAAGCTGCGGAAAATTTGACACCAGATCGATACCTAAAATGTGATTTTCTTTAAATAAATAAATAATTATTTTATAAATAATTAACTAATCAAATGGTAAATAATTGAATAATAAAACTGTTTTTGATATCGATCTGGCGTAGAAATTTACGCTGATTTGAAATCTGTTGAAATTTTCACTCTACCTTCAACGATCCCGAAGTTAGAATCTTTAAACTAGAGAATAAAAAAAACACTTTGTTTTGTTTCTCGAATAAAACAAACCACGACAGCCGTCTGTGTTGCCCATTCTCCAACGTATTCTGTCCGTCTAAGTTGACACGTCGGGATTTTTGTTTAGACGGCCGTCTAGTTATGCCCGCGGAATCATGACGTATCACGGCTGTTAGATAACGGCTCCACTTTCTTAGGAAACCAAAGCTTAAGGGAAAGATCCGAGGACAACACCTCGTAATTTTGAACCACGGTCAGATGCCGAAGCAACACCTGAGCTGGCACCCCACTCTCCAAACTTCCACGCCAACCCAACGTGAGGACTTTCGGCCACGACAGATTTAAGGTGCACCAGCCGCCTCTACACCATACGCTTACAAACATCCATGCCCGGACCCGGATTCGAACCAGGAACTTTCCGATCTAGAGGCTAACACCTTAACCACTATACCGGTTGGTCGGCGAGATATCTCGTGATTAGAAAAACTAGCCAGATCTTTGTCTTGTCATAATAAAAAAATAGACCTTATTTTGATGCCGATATATCTCGTCGTAAGTGTAATTGGTCAGACCATGATGACGAGGCATCTCGTCCAAACCACTTGGAGGGTTAAGTAAACTGTTTACTTTTTACTGTAAAGAATTATACTTACCATATCGCACCCCGCAAGAAAAGTGACGCAACTCAAAATTTCAGAATTTGAGAAACATCAACTTAAAGGACACTGTAAAACTTACAATGCTATAATATAAGCTTCTTTTAAACTTTAGGTAAGTATCTATGGTTTGGTAAGTATTTGAACTTCTATTATATTTTATGGAATAGTAATATAACAAGCTGAGGCACCTCATATATATTTTTCAATGACATAACATCACAATTTTTATGTTTTGACCTGTGTCACTTTTCTTGCTGGGGTGCGATATATTGTTTTAGATTTATTTTTAAAATTGCATTCACTAGCGCATGGAGTAGTGTACAGAAACAACAACATGCATGAGCTTGTCTTGGCTACATCCCGTCTTAAGAATTGAACTATAAACTGAGAAAATTCATTCAATTTATATATGTTAGGGAAGATATTCTCCAGCAATTATTGCCAACAAATACTCTTATATGTTTATGTACAGTTCTCAAATGTAAATGCATGTTACTTGTGCTTAGAAATATCCTTTGTTTAAAACTTTGATGCATCTTAACACAGTAATATCAATTCAACAAGGAGAGATATCTTTCCTAGATACCGTTGGAACTCATAAATAGGGTAATTCAAATCTGAATAATAGTGATATAGATACACAAACGATGTTTTTGTCCGTACAAAACAGCTGATTCTAAATTATTCTAACCTTACATGTTAAATATGCATATTACCTGTTTTTTGCTTACGCGTATGAAAATTTTTATTTGTATCAGAAAAGCCCTTCATTTCTGTACTTTTACAAAATGAAATGTGCCATAAATCCTTCACGAATTGATGCAAAATTGAGTTTTACACTCGTATATGTTTCAGTTCCTACAGTTCATTAGGAGTAAAAATAAACACATGGAACAAAAGTCGTATATTTATTCTGTTATTCGTGTAATGACATTTAGGTGTTAAAATATATTTTGATGACTGAATTTAATACTTTAGTTAGTTTATAGATACGCATTAGTAAGGGCTGAAAATATTCATGGAAAAAATAATTATTCGTCGCAATTCTGACAGTTTAGAAAATTTTCTTTACTGTGAAAAACACTCCTGTATAACAAAATATTTTAGCTGTAGGTGTGGACATTTTTATGTAGCAACAGTATTATTACACGATTGATTGGAAGTAAAATATTTTTATCACCCATACGTGCAGATTAATACGTATGTATGTAAATATTTCACAATAAAAAAAGTATACGTTTTTACAATCCTTGAGAGGCCGACCAACCGGTCTAGTGGTCAAATTGTTGGCCTCTGGATCTGAAGGTTCCTGGTTCGAATCCGGGATAGGGCATGGATGTAAATTGTGCTGTCCTTTGTTAGGGACAATGATGACCCACCCACTGGGTGCCCCTTCACAAGTGACCATCACTTCTGGCCTTGTATAAGGTTAAAATGACCTCGGTCAACTTTGTATTGTATTGTATTGTATTTGTCTTCGCAATTGTACTGCCTTGCCATTGGAAATTAAAAAAAAACAATCCTTGAGAGGCGAGAAAAAAGTTTTAATAAGCACACTGTACGTTATCTATTTTTTATTTAACCTAATGTTAGTCAGTTTATTTTTTATTATCCGCGCGACGAGAAGTATTTATAAGAATCTAAATCTCCACAATAGTTTTCATTTTTCTAGAATACTATCGCATATCTGCGAATTAATGAATTAAATAAAACAAGTAACTATCGTACCATTATTGCTTATGAATAATTTATGTCAGTGAAATTGAAAATTCGCACCATTATTGTCCTTTTCAAAGAAGAAATATGTATGAAATTACGATGAACAGGAAAGTATGTTGCGATCGATATGATTCATCATTATTTTAATGTAATTTTTGTTACGATCTTTTACAAACTCTTATTTTATTTGCTTCATACCATTTGCATTCATTACCCATAGTCATTTTATTTTGATTAATTGAGACACATGGCCGTACAAAAACAACTGGGTTAGATCAAGCAATTCATTTCTGAATATGAAGAGAGTACAAGTAGACATAGTAACGTTTCGTTGAACACATAATTTATCACTTCAACAACCAATATATATGAATCGATTTTTGACTTATTTGCACTACAATTTTTAACATTCTGCAATATTGAAACATTATTAAATTTCGATGATTTATTATTTAATAATGTTAGATAGACACTTTTACAAGTTAACAAAAATAACTTTCCGTCATGGAACCATGCCATAAAGGCTCGCATAATTTGATATCATCCATAGCAGTGTTCTCAAACAAGGATCAAGCGCCATGTTTGTCCGTAAATAATAATATTTGATTGTGATTTTTTTTCAATAAAGCATGTAAAGCTATAAAATCATTTCAGAAAGATTGGTCTAAATAAAATAAAAATTCCAAAGCAACCAAAATATCAGTTTTTTTTTTTTTAAATCGACGAATATCCTCTAACTCTAGAAACTAACCTTTATTGTGATAAATTCTCTAAATAGCTCTACAAACTAAAAAAAATTTCATAAAGTTTCACTTAATTGCATTTCAGAATTTTCCTCTCAAATGCTAACGAAATATGATTCAACGGAAAGAAAAACGAAAGATTGGTTTCATTAAACACACAAAGGCAATCATTTTACGTACACTTCCGTTTTAAAGAGGTCCGGGACTCAGAATTCTAAATTCTTCAATTTTAAAGTTTTTGTTCTGAAATTTTTTCTGTTGGTATACATTGTATTTTGCAATTATAATAACCATTTTATGTTTTCAAAACTTTAAAAATGTTTTATTAAAATTGATGTATTGTAAAATATTTTATAACTAATCACTTCATTTTTGCATAAATTAACTTCTAAAAGTTGATACTAGGAATTGGCTTCGAGTTTTTTGGTTAAAACAATTTTAAAAAATTTTTAAATTTTTTTGTTCAGAAACTACTTAAGGGGGTCCGGGACACATTGAAAAAAAAAATTTTATTAATTAATTTAGAATTTTGAATTTTTTTGTACTGATTACCCATCTAACTAATAAGCGAAATCACAACACAAATTTTTTCCAAAAGTTCTTTAAAAATTTTAAATAAAAATTTTTTGAAAAAAAGAGGGGTCATTTTAAATTGCTAAGGCTCAAAATATTCTTGATCAATTTTCAAAATTCTTGCAGTAAATTATTCACAAATTTTTTACCTTTAATTACGATTCAGCAATTTAAAAAATATTAATTTAATAAAAAATAAAAACATTTGAATAAAAATTTGCGAAAATTTTAAGGTACTTTTTTTAAAAAAAATCATATTTTTAAAAGTAAATATTTGTTTCAAATTTGCTGAATCAAAATTAAAGTATAATGTTTGAAAAAGATATATTCCAAATTTCAACCCTTAAACATTATCGGTTTTCGACTTATAGCAATTTGAATACAGGAAATCTTGAAAAATTGCATCATGGAGAAAAACGCATTTAAAGTTTTAAGGACAGATGTTGTTGCCATGACAACAACTGTCAAGAGTGTTTGATTTTTCAAAACTACGCATCACAAAAATTACTATATCTCTAGTTCTAACTAAGATAGAAACATGATTTAGACGTCATTTTAAGCAGAAAAACACAGAGAATTTCTTAAAATAATAAAAAAAAAATGGAAAATTTTACGATTTTTGTGTCCCGGACCCCCTTAAAACACATAGTATACAAAGTACGAAAAATTATGGAAAAGAGATCATATGTATATGCACAATTGCTGAGACAAATTAAAGAAATATATTTGAAAAGTAATTGTAGAAAATATCGTTCATCTATGAAAAGTAGTTTTTAAGTTATGTATAAGGCTCATTCGATTTGCACCTGTCAAGTTTATAAGAAGTTGAATATTTCCGATTCTACTGATGGTAGAAAAAAAAATTTAGGTGTCAGTTTATTCAAAAACATCCATATTAGTTTTGAAGAAAATAAAAAAAATTGGACTATTTTTCATATTTTGAGTCTTAAACCCCTTTAAGTACTACTTTGAAGTTTCCACATTTGCAATGGGATGTTTGTGCCAAATTAATTTTTGGTATTCAATTTTTATTGACCAGCCAACGTAAAAAATTTGAGTTTTAAATTTTTCACATTATATCACTTGATTTTTCGTCGTGTCAAGTTAATTGTAAACAAAAAAAATGAATGTAGATAGTACTTCACACAAAAAGGCATTGTTGTAGTATCACTCTTTCCAATATACTTTTATCCCATGTGTCTCGGTTAGAGCATAAGCAAAATGCGCTTTGGGCACATGTTAAATTCCTATAAGGACAGCTGTCCTTCAAAACGAAGCAACAACTCTGATTGGCTGAACCTTCAGAAACTCACTTTGACTCCTCCCACTCATTCGCATGTACCTCGGCATCAAGATATTGACAATTTTCTTATGATGAAGAGATCGAGATCTGTTCAGTTTTCTTCTAATGACGAGATATATTGTCCATCAAGGTCTAGTTAGATTTGCTAAAGGCGACATATCTAGTTAAGACAACAAAAAAGGAGGGCTTAAATAATCACATCGCATTACCGTTTCTTTTTACTAAATACGATTTAACCTTTTGACTACAGATATAGATATAACTGGTGCGATTCCTATAACTTTAAAGTAGTACAAGCCGTAGTTTAAAGTCTTTTTTAGCCTGATCAAGGTTCAACTGCTGTACCGACCGTAGTCTAAAGGTTTAGAAGCAAACATTGAAAAAGCTATTTATTGAAGATCACGCGCTTTTTCACATGGTTATCGCAATATATAACTACTATAGCACAGAATTCTGTTTTAGAGTATTTATTGCAATCATACAATTGGGTTATGAGAAATTCTGTTAGATGCCTTCATTTTATATAATGTGCTAGTAAATATTGGTTTATACAATACTTCTGCCCCTGAGTAGTCAGTAGAGTAGTGTTTTAGATTTTTTGAAGATCAGACATAATTCGTATATTTTCTCATCCCACCAAATTTTAAGAGCTTTGATGTGCAAGTTTCGCCATCTTTCACGCAGAATAGAGGACAAACTTCCTTGTTTCTCAATGGGAGGAGAAACTGTTCATTTTCTCAGTCTCATTCTGCTTGTGTCGGCATTTTCTTTCCGCTGCTCTCGCTAAGAAGCTGGTCTTGGGAATTACAGTATTTATCAAGGGTGCCAGATCTTGACTCCGGACCACTCTCAGAGCTTTCTTTTTTGATGGCTGTCTCGAAATTGGATGAGCTTAATGGAGCAAAAACAAAATGCATGGTGGGATAAAATGGCGGGTGTATGTTTAGAAATGATGCACAAAAATCAATAATTTATATAAATGTGTTGGTTATAGTCTCTTTTTAAGAATTCAAACACACTTTCAGTGATATAAATTTAGTGCATTTTAAAAGAAAAAAAGATTAATTAGGTAATATATATGTTGTTGACAGGTGTAATCTTTATCGTTAAAGTATACCTCTATTTTAAATATTACAAGTCTACATGATCGATAAATGTTTTGTATTTGACAGTCTTTATCGGAATCTTTCGTATACAAAATCGAATATTTTCAGAATGTGTTCACTACTTTTAAAATTTATAAATATAGGTTCTTTTCTTTTAAAATGAGTATTGCTAACATTTGTTCATTTTGAAACAATTTAAATTATAATAATCATATTTTTCCACAATTATACTTCACACAAATATCAATTTTAAAATCTGTAAAATATCGGAGATTCACGTGGCCTCATTTTCTTAGGTTGATGTAGGGAATTTCGCCCCGTATATATTTGTATTCATGTAATGCAAGTTAAAAGGTGTGGATCTCACTCAATAGTACACAGAGTGGTCAGAATTGACAATATGACAATCATACCATGCGATTCTTTGTCAAAAAACAACCTAAAAGCTTTTTTTCTCGATTGGATATGTCTTTCTGAAGATATTCGTTTTATAAGGTCACTTCAGGTCATTTGAAATTAAAAGCTTAATCACCAAGTGGTTTCGACGAGATATATCGTCTTTCAAAAACTGATTTATATTGATAATATGTCGATATATCTCCTCATCAAGATAAATATTGTCAATTTTGTTATTTTGAAAGCCACGTCCAATCGGAATTTTTTTTTTCCTGGTTGGTTTTTGATAAGGAATCCAGTGGTATGATTAGTAATGTGGTCTTGATTCTAACTCCTTACATACCTAGATATATTATTATTACGTCCGAAAATTAACTATGTTTTAATAGTTTCCTATACATGAAATCCACGTACATTTAAACTATGAACCATTCGCACGATAATATGCGAAACATATTGCCCAACTTACTTAATTGTAAACAATAAGTTACTGGCATTTCGAAATATTTCACAAACATGTTCTAAATTGAAGTAACTTATAACCATTGGTGTTGAAACTGTAGAGTAGACAAAGAGGGCACATCCGAAACCCAACATTTTTGTTTAGTAAACACATTATTGTTTTTGTAGAAATAACAGATAAAAATATCGAAGCGATGTATAAAGCTATTTGTATTGAATATGATGATATTCCGTTTTTTGAAAAAATGATCTATTTAACAAAACTTGTCTAATTTCATAGAGTAATATTCTTTTGCTGCAGAGTTTGTTTAGTAAACCATCTTAGATTTCTTTAAATAATCTTCCAGAAATCTCGATAAAAATATTTTGTTTGTGTTTGACCTTTTAAAACTGTCTTAATATTATAAAAGAAAGTGTTTATATGTGTGTCTATATGCAGTGTCTTGACGAATCTATGGTACTTACAATAATGAAATTTGGCACACCAGTAGTCCTACTTTTTTTGTAATTTTTGTGTCCAGACCGATTTTAAAATTTAATCTAGAAAATTTTTAAATTTATTTATTAGTTTTTACCTCTACCGTTCTTCTTTTCGGGAATGTGAAGTCATATCCTCCTCGATTGAAGAAAGGAGATGATTTTGCGTTTTTAGACCTGGGAACTGTGCCAAACTAGGATAGAGCTAACGTCACATTGAAAGACAGATTAAGCGTTTTTCGTCCTATTTTTTTTCTTAACTGATTTCCGATTCTAGCATATTTGATTTACTTTGTTGATTAGTATTACTTTCTTGCTAGCGATTTGAACTTTGTCACGGGTAAAGACTATATGAGGTTTTCTGTCTTCTCGATCCTTAAAGATAGAGTAAAAATTTCAATCTGCGGAAAATTTTACACCAGATCTATATCTTAAATGTGATTTTCTTTAAATGAATTATTTTTCAACTGTAACCCTTGTCATGTCGAATGGTGAATTATTGTTTTTTTTTTTTTTTTTAATGTTTTAAGTAACAATAAGATTTTATGTATCCACCCCGATTTCTAAATTTTAATCTAAAATATTTAAAAATTAATTTATTGGCATTTATTTATTACTTGCCACTTTGAAGCCATCATGGCGTTGCCTGTGGTGTTGGTTTGCTAAGGAAACCAAATGGGAATGTGTAGCAATAACATGGAGTTGACGAGCGTTAGCGAGCCCACCAAACCCCACGATAAAAACTGTCACAGGTAACGCCGTAGTGGCCACGAAGTGTCTGTTACTTCAATAGGAAAAACAAAACATTGTAAAGTCCCTAACACCACCACTGAGCTTTGGACGAAAATTCCTGAAACATCTGCCCGAGCCACGCAGATGGTCTTCAAGAGCCGTCTCGTTTGTTTTGAGTGCAGGTGATTTTTAGCTGTCCCAATGAAAAATCTGGTGACACATATCTGTTGCAGATCTCGAGCTGAGAGAACAGAGGTGTTCGTTTTATGGTGCTCGTTTTGGGGCCACGACCGTTGAGTTCTTGATTATTCTGTAGCACAGGATGCAAATCTCTATTGTAATATAGTGTATATATAGTTCTTTGTAAAGTAAACGTAAGTTGTTAGTAAATTAGGCTGTAACATTGTTTTGACAGGCACACCACTCTGCCCACTATGTTGCAACACGGCAAGCAACTCCATGCTTCAGCAGGAAAGGTGTTTAATCGTCCGAGTGGTTTCGACGACATATTTTGTTCATCAAGATCTGGTCAGCTTTTTCTAACGAGGAGATATCGTATCCAGACTACTACCAGGTGTTTTAATAATTGATATCAAGTAATTTTTAAGTAGGTAGGTAGGTATTTAATTAACGTTGAACTGGAACCACACAACGCTACTATTGAGGACATTAGCTGGCGACTGATTGTATTATTTGTACATGAGATCTAATTTTATGACAACCGCTTCGCACCAAGAATTCATCTTTAAGTCTTCTATCTTCAGATATAAGTGCGATTTAATTTTCTTAAATACAGAAATGGATGTAGAACACAACCTTAGTTTATTAAAGTCGTTTTTCTGTACAATTGTAGACACAAAGAATAGATTATGACTCCATATCTTGCGATAGCACGTAACGTATGAAGATAATAGCTAGATTTGAAGATAAATGACCTCTCGGTCACAAGATCGATATCAATATCCACAATTATGATAGTTAATAGTAATGGGAGGTGAACTGTCTAGGTTCAGTGTTCAAGTTATGATACATGTTTCGATCCAGAAGAGACGATAAATCCTGTGTAGCACATCACCTTAGCAGCATTATCAGGTACATTATTAATTCAATATGCTTCGGTATAATATTTAATAAAATTATTTATATAAAAATGTATTAAGAATTAAAGCTATTCTAAAATTGATTGTGATCGCAAAAATTCCAATATATCAACCCTCTGAAGGGTTAAAGCGCACGATTTCACTTTGGAACCTGAAGTCATATTTGTATGACTTTTAACCGTTTTGATCTACTTGACCAATATAATCTTTCCAAAGGATTCTATTATAAAGAAATGAATAGTAAAATTTTTTCAGGAGAGAAAATTTCCAATGGAAATGAGTAACAATAACGTTCCAAAGGATTTTTTTCTAAGAAAAGGAACAATAGAACTCTCGAAAACTGAATCCATCTATTAATAGAATATGTCCATATAATTATTCGAAAGGATTCTATCCTAAGGAAAGGAGCAGGACGATGTTTTCCTGTGATATTATTCTAATGAAATCATCAATAAAATATTTCCAAAGTATTCTTTTTTAAGGAAATGATAATTAGAATCTTTCCTCTGAATTATTTCCGAAGGAAACGACCGATAGAATCGTTCCAAAGACGGATTATATTATAAAGAAAAGACCAACGTAATTTTTCTAAAAGTTGAAAGAATCCATGGTTTCTCAAGTAAAATGTTGTTATTTAGTCACTAAGTGTGTTGTTAGGTAAAAACGGGCCTTCACTTCTCCACTTCACGCTGTTCACGATTTCAATTGGGTGAAGTAATCGTGCAGATAATAATGAAACATTGAACCCTCTGAAGGGTTGACACGCATTTATGAATAGCGCAACCTAAAGTCTTCCCTGCATGATTTCTAACTCGTTTTGACCTTCGTGGCCAATAGAATCCCTCCTAAAATTATTTCAACCAATATATGTCAAATACGATGCAGGTAAAAGTAATACTACGCTATTTGGCATTCCCGTGACGTTCAGAAGGTCAAATAGATTTTTTATTTAGCTATGATTTAAAACTTCAGTTCAGAGTTTTGATAAAGGACATATACTGGTACCTTTTGTTGACAGTGTCTTTGATTATGTGAATTTTACAAACTAAGTATGAACATAATACATAAATCTTTCATGAATTTTACAACCTTTTTAACCATATAAAGCAGTAAATGGTTATTTATTTTCAACTTAAATGCACATAACATCCTTTATTACAATAACATTATAAAAGTGGTTATATCAATCAACACCCATTCATATTTAATACTCGTTAAAACTTTACGGACTAACGAACGGAATGAGGAACTGTTTATCAACTATTTCCAAAGACGCATGATCGCACTCTCTTCTGAACATATGCCCAATTTGAAAGTGCATCTGTTATCATCTATCTGTTAAGAAGCGAGATGGTGATTGTTCTGTTGTCTGTTTGGAGTTATGTACCGTTTTGGTTTCTTGTCTGCAACTAAATGCTCCATCTCATCCTTAGATTTTATTTGATTTTGATGATGTAGCTGGCCTAATAACTTGTTATCAGCTATTTTTGTTTAGAAAATGCAAATATAATTCTTTGAACTAGGAATACATAACCAGACTAATAGGCACTCCAAGGACATAAAGAAAAAATTAAAATAATTTTGGACGTATTATCGCATAAAGGAGAGTGAATAAAACATCTGGTCGTATAGATTTCTTGGATCGGTAACTTATCAGTAGTCGTTACGACATCAACGCCAACTCCCCTAAGGGTGGAATTCCACGATCTAGAAGCGCACTTTGACAAAAGGTCCCAATGGGAGTCAAACATCCGGATCCTCTTGTCTCAAGCTGACAGTACGTCCTAAACGGGGAATTATTTCACTCTTAGAATATCTATTTAACCGAAGCTGGGCCTTGTGTATTTGTAGAGCAACGCTAACGGATTTAGGCTGATGGAGAGGTAGTATGGGGGAATTATACTCTACATGATACGGGGTGATCAAAAATTAATTAAAGTATGTAAGGAAAGTTTATAAAATAAAATCCTTGTCAATAATCCTGACCTGGTACCGAAAAGGTTTTCATGGCCTTTAAAAATATTACACCCAATACATAAATAAATAAAAAAAATCTCTTTAAAAAAGCCGGGTAAACCTTTTCGGATGGCTGTATTTGGACTGTAGGGTGGTTAAACTAATTCGAGAGGGCGTATAAGGTCTGTGGCCGGACTAATCCTGAGAACTTATGGTTAACATCCTGAGAGCCGTATATTGTCTGAGAATCAAATGAAAGTATTCAGAAGGCCGTATCAGGGACAGGTTAATCTTTTCAAAGGTTAGGTCTGGACTTCTGGTCGGTTAAACCTTACACACGTTTCTGGATCTCGGGCCAGTTAAAGCTATTTCAAGGACATGGTATTGTCTGGGAGCCTGACAAAAGTATTTGCAGGGCTGTATCTAGTTTGTGATGTGACGAAACCTGTCAGGAGGTACGAAAATGGTCTATGGTCCTGATAAAACTATTTGGCTAGCCGATGTGTGGCCATGATGAATATGCTTCGAGGGCTGTATTTGGTCTCCTGGGTGAAATTAATTCGTTAATAGATTCGTTATTATTTGTTATCAAACGTATGCATTTTTCTTTGGACATGCTGGCTAAACATGACTCCGAAAACAACAGCAGTATTTTCTCAAATAGCAAAAAGAAAGTTTGCAGTTATATTTCATCTCGAAAACGTATACGCATACGTTTCTACATTCTATCTAGTTACTTTAACATGTGCTTTTAAAATTTTCCTCGGTGTTACCATGTGTCCTTATGACAACATACATAGTTAGTTCTTATGTTTTCCTCCGTTTAGATTGTTTTACATACATCGTTTTGTTAAAAAGTCTTATTTTATGAAATTTCGGGAATTCTTTCCCCTCTGACCACTTGCATATTTCCATGAACATCTTTCATTTATGATTTTATGTATGTAGAGAACAGTAGATAAACTTATTTATAACCATATTGATAAATGCTTTAGTTTCATAAAGAGAAATGTGCATGTGAATAAGCATTTTCTGTTTCATTTTTACTCAATAAATAAAGCACATCGTTGCAATTATTCATGTTTTTAACAACGTGTTTTAATATCAAACTACTAGGATGGCTGAGCTTCTTTCAACCGTGTTTGCTTACATCAATCGTTAGCAGCAAAAGAAAACTACTATTATTAGTTTGAATTAATGCCTTCTACCGTTAGTACTTCGTGTTTTACTTGAGAAGATGCCATTAAATATAATGACGAATGCTGTCATTATGTGCTGTTCGCTTCAAAGATGACGAAGGCGATTACGTAAAAAGAATCTGTATAAATAATGATACATATACCCAGTTGTCTCATTAAGTTTTCCGGACAGATTTGCAAATTTATCACATTTTATGCTGAAACTCAAGAACAAATTTGTTACGGACAGTTGCTGTTTTGTACTGCATGACTGGTAAATTTCCGTTAGCATTACTTAATTAATGGAAAATTAAGGAAAATATAAAATTGGAAGTCACTATGCTTTCATGTTTAATTAGGATTAAAATTTTAGTTGTAAAACCCCCTTTTCAAGAATCATAAATCCACACCATTAAAAATAAGTTTATGTTCAAATTATACACGTTCATATTCGCATAATTTTATTTTAATTAAAGAATTTGGTTACAGATAATGAGTTTTACTTTATTATATATTTGTATTGCACTTGATATTTTATATCTATTTAAAGTAATGTACTCATCTTAATGTGAAATGATATAATTTTATTATTTTTGTTCTAAAACCAAAATATAATATGGTTAGTAATAATAATGGTTAATAATATGGTTACAGTTCAAATAGTTTGTGGCTTTTATTGGTAACATAAAGTAAACGATAATAATTGTGATTAATTAACGCCCCTTAATTAGGCAACACTCATATCAGTTCTATAACCTAGTCTTCTTTCTAAGCGTGGCTTCAAATCAGTTTTGAACTCAATCACGAATCGAATATTTCCGAGGATTGGATTGGATTGGATTTGGTTTTGTGGCATTGAGTCCTCTTGGGACATATAATGCCAAACTCAAGATAAAAAATCAGACACATAATATAATAATGAAATGAGATGAGTCAAATTATAATGAGTAAATACTATATAATATTATATGAGATGGATAAAACCAATGTCTTGTAAAAAGCTTAATAAGATGTATACTATATAAAATTATATGTGATATATGAACCCAATGTCATGTAAAAAGCTAAAAATATTTGGATGAGGATTCTCTCCAATCATGTCTTCTAAAACCAAGGTATATTAATTGAAATTTTTAAGTCGTTGCCTATTAAAATGAGAACATTCTACTAAAATGTGTTTTACAGTTAGTGGGCAAATGCAGTAATTGCAAATGGGATGGTCTTCTCCGAGGAGGAGGTGTCTATGTGTTATACGCGTATGTACAATACGTAGTCGAGTTAGTATTACATGCTGTCTTCTTAAAGGTAGCGATTTCCATTCCCCTATATTTGGTTTAAAAGCGTAAAGCTTATTCTCCGTTTGCTTATTCCATTCATTCTGCCATTTTTCCTCTAAAAATTTGTAAATAAAAGATTTTAAGTCACGGAAAGGGATAGTATGGTTAAAATTATTTACGGCCGATTTGGCGGCTTTGTCAACAGAATATTTCCTAGGATTCTTTCAACCATTCGATGTGGTTACTGAGCATACCATCTGAAACGAATGATTTATCAAGTCTTCAAAACATAAATCGTTTTTAAGTAGGTATTTTAATTAACGTCGCACTGGAGTAACACAACGGGCTATTGTCGATGGTCCGGGATCAACCGAAAGGAAATGGTCTGAAGCAAACAATTCGATATGTTGATTCATTGTCAGATGACGAGGTCAATACCTGAGCTGGAACCCCACTCTCCAAACGTCCACATGACACCAACGTGAGGATATTTGATGCCACTACAGATTTAATATGCACCAGCCCCTGTGTCATGGTGGTCTTTGGTTGGACCTAGTTACGAACCCGCATCCCTCCTATTGCTAATCCATTACCCTACCAACAGGTTTCTTGAACACCAACAGTGGTTCAAAATTACGTGATGTTACCCTCGCATCTTTCCCTTTAGGTTTGATCGCGGACCGTCGCCAATAACTCGCTGTGTTGCTCCAGTGCGATGTTAATTATAATACCTACATTTAAACCCCTAAAAAATAAATAAATATTTATATAATTACTTTTGCAATAAATTAATTACAGGATTTTTCAGAAAACAAATACGAACTAGTTTACATTTAAATAAAATCTTACATATAGTGAAAAATGTGTCCTTTTCTGAAAGAAATTTTTAAGAATGCATGTGAAACAAAAAAAAATGTCAAAAACGCAAATTTAATTTATAAAAATCTCTATTATAAGAAGTTTAGTCAGAAAATTCCAACTTTACCGAAACAGACTTACCGAACATTTTTTTAATTAAAATTTTGAAACAAAATAGGAGAGAAAGAATACGAATCTTCTGAACAAAAGACGGAATAAAAGCAACTAGAATTTAAGTTCTTCGCTGACATGAGAAAATATGAGACTACATTCAGGAAAAATATTTTAAGGTTTTAAAGAGGGATTCTCTTAAATAAACTGATATTTATTCATTTCATTTTCATATAAATTAACCTTGAAGTTCACGCATTATGCAATAGTTTGTAGGGTTTCAAATGAGGTTTAAGAGAAATTTTTTGCCGTAAGTTCTCCTGGACGATTGTTTAACAGAAAGTGGAACTGTTTTAGGACAGATTAAATATTGTTTAGGTATTTTTGTATGTAAAATGAATGAATCTATTAATCTTCGTACTACTACTTAGTAAAAAGGTAATTGAATTAATGTCACTCTGAAACAACAAAACTGAGCTGGTTCCCCCATTCTAAAAATTCAATACCATGCCAACTGTAGGCCATTTGAGACCACGAAATATTTAACGTGCTTCAGCTCCTAAATACACATCGTTCATCGAACTCGCAACACTAAGTTTGCGAAACTGCTAATCTTCCCACTAGTCTACCTTTACCCGTTACTTTAGACGAAATTAGCTTCTTTTTCTACACATTAAATATCGGTGATTTAATTTAATTTTGATCATATTGTATAAGTAAAAGGTTTGGTCAATAAATCTCCTGTCATTTTAAACATCATTAGTGATAAATTAAACATTTTAATTTTAAATATGATGTTGATGCCTTATCTAATGTGTATATTAACTTTTTCAGTTATAGACATAGGATTAATATTTCGACGAATAATATACACTCATGTCCAAAATTATCTTTACATGCCCAAAAATAAATTCATTCCATGAAATACCCAATCGATAAAATCCATTTTTGCAGGGAATGCGTGAAAGACAAACCTAATTAGAGAATTAGAATTATCCAATCAAAAGTGTTCAAACGGTTTTTGATACGCAAATCAAGGCGTCACGTCATCCGACGGTGAATCAAGCGCTTTGCGTAAAGTGAATTGATGAGTGATTTTCAGCAATACAGCGTTTGATTTCAGTGTGTGAGGACTTGAAAGGGTTTGTTATGGCTCCGAAGTATCATATGGAAGAATCTATGAAGTGGAGCATTATTGGCCGCTTAGAAGAAGGCAGGCGATCATGGAAGCGGCGAAATGTGTGAATATTTAAAGACAAACAGTATCTGCGCTATGGAAACAATTTCAGAACTCTAGAACTGTTGTAAAGAGCCCTCCCTGGAAAAAGTCGTAAACGTATAACAACTGCTTCTCAAGATCGATATATGGCAATAACTGCCAGTCGTAACAGGAAGTCTACTGCTCTGTAGTTAAGTTCAGAGCTCGTAGCCGCCACGGAAACAGTTGTATCACGGCAAACTGTGTACACAAAGCTTAATGGCAAAAGGCCTTTATGCCAGAAAGCCAAGGTTATGTGATTCACTGTCTTCACAACACAAGTGGGATCGCTTTAATTGCTGCAAAGAACATCAGAACTGGAGTCAACACCACTAGATCCATGTTCTTTTTACTGATGAGTCGAGGTTTAGTTTAACATCTGATTCTAAGAGGTTTTACTTCTGGAGGGAGTCAAGAGCGCGAAATCTTCCTTCGAACATCATGGACTCTGACCGTTTTGATAGTGCAGGCGTGATGGTATGGAATGGAATAATGATCGATGGACGTACGACTCTACACGTTTTCAACAGAGCCTGCCATGTTTATTCTTGAGACCGGCCATATATATCGGGATGAGGTCTTAGAACTTTATATAAGACTTTTCATATGTGCATATGGATTTTTTTTTTATTATTGGACGAAAATGCTCGTCTACATCGAGCAAAGCTCGTCAACGAATTCCTTGAAAATGAAGCAATTGAGCAAATACCATGGGCAGCAAAATCTTGTTGTTGTTTCTCATGCCTACACTTTCAGACCAGATGAGTGCCAGGCCCGTCGAAGACGGCAAGAGGCGAGGGGGTGCGCCTTCCATGTTATTGAGCCCCATTGGGAGGAAGTCCGACTTTGCTCGACATACAGGACACATCCGTTTTACAGGAAGGCCCCTTTCATACATCCATTCACTCACACCTATCGTAATTTAGATCCCAATCAGAGGCCGATAACCCCCAGAGGTATTGATTTGGTATGGGAACATGGGGGACTTTGTGACCACGACCTATTTAACGTGCCCCAGTCACCATTAGTGAACACGACGGTCTTTAGCCAGGTCGAAGCGCCGATCTCGCAATCATCAGAATTGCAGGCTCCGCCGAGGACAGAACCCACAACCCTTCTGATGCGAGCCCTAGGCTCCACTGACTGAGCTACCGCGGCTCAGCAAAATCTTCCCTATCTGAGCCCTATAGAGAACTTAAGGGACTAACTTAGAAAAGTATTTGCACAAAGACATCCACATCCTAGAGATATAAATGCCTGAATACCGCATTGCTGTAGGATTGGAAATTAATTCCCCAAACTGTGGTTAACAACATTAGTGCCAGCATGAAATCGAGTTGTGATATGTGTGTACAAGTCAAAGGTGATCACATTCCATATTAAATTCATAAACCTTAATGTTTTCTGACTAGTTCATTTTTTTCTGTTCTGTCCTTGTCACCTATTATTGCCATTTTTTGGTTTCGTACTACAGTTTTATATCATTCGCAGTGTTCTTAATTTTTTCATTTGCATTTATGTGTTATGATGTTATGTCTCATTCCAGACAAATTCATAAAATTATAGGTGACAGTTTCTGAAAAAATTGGTGATTCTTTGCATGTAAAGATAATTTTGGACACCAGTGTAGTTCTATGGATGCTTTATTCAATAGCCAATAAAAATATAAATAACTCGTAAAATATACTTATTTTGCAGAACTCGTGGAACCTGTGTGACCATTCCATCCTTCCTTTTACTATCGTCTACCCTCTTGATTACCCTTATTGTGTCTTCTCCCTTATTGTGTCTTCTCATTTATTGTGTCCTCTCCCTTATTGTATATTCTCCCTTATTGTGTCGTATGTCTTGTGTTTCGCACAGGTTGGTCAAATATGGTCCGTGCGCCATAAAACGCAGAAAACAACCTATTTAAGGAATTTTTAGGAAAGCAAATTTCTTATTTTAATACGATATAAAAAATTTAGATGCACTATATTTATTTGGATTAGAGCTGTATAAATTATTTTAGAATAATTTAAAAACTGACCCTTCTGAGCAAATGTTTCTTCGTCTATCAAATATTTCGAGGTGACTAGAAACAAAAAGCATGCACGTGCTTAGTTGTATAATCTATATTATGTACTCTCAATTACTTTGAAGTGAAGTAAAACTATTGAAAAGTAAGTCATCACTTTAAAATCTAGTTGAAAATAGCTCAGGTGAATTTTCTTGTTCCTAACAAAAGCTTTCAACCTATTCGACAACGTTTACCTTTATAAGAAATATCAAGCAAAATAAGATCAAATATAGGGCATTCCTAGTCTCTTTATATATATATATATATATATATATATATATATATATATATATATATATATATATATATATATTAAGAAAAATAGTGAAATAATATAGTAAAATATAGTGAAAACTTAATAATCCAGTTGAAAGTAATTAATGTGCATTTTAAGCTTATTAGGCAATTTTTACTTTTATCTCTCAAAATTATCGAAACAAGCCGAAATTATCTGGACAGCATCAATATTTTAAAACTTTTATTTTTCTATTCACTGAATTACATTCACGTTAACTAAAAACAAAATAAACGGATCCATAACTTTAAAATCTAGTTGAAAGTTACCTATGTGCCTATCCCCCGTGCGCAAAACTAAATTTAAAAACTTTCAACTGGCAAAATATTATTTTTTATTTATACGATTAACCTTCCTGATGGTTGTCTTGATGAAGTATCACGTCATTAGCAGACCTAGATGGACGATATAACTCGTCATTGGAAGACAACTGACAATTACAAACTGACAAATACAACAATGAATTACAATCTCATCATCATCGAAAAATTGGCATTAACTTGATGAAAATATATCTCATCATTAGCAAGATTGGTCAGATTTTGATGGGCGATATATCACGTCGAAACCACTTGGAGTCTTAAGATAAGGAAACATTTCAGCATAACCAATTTTTGCATTAGTGAAATAAACGAAATAATTCCAATAGTTTAATTCATTTTTATTTCATCGGAATATTTTCATTGCATTAGATATTATGGTACTCTTGCATGATAATAATACTTTGATAGCTAAATAAAGGGTCGTCCATTAGCGAAATTCGATCACTTGCTTCTATCTTAAGTCATTATATCCCATTAACTCAGATACATTTTGCGGGCAAAACAAATAAAATGTACTGAAAAACCACTTATTTAAAAGCGTGTTCATCTAAAGTGTTGTTCAAACTCGCGAAACACAAAAGCATAAGCCGATCCAACAATAAAGCTTCAAATGCTTTCTCAGTTTCAAGCGATGTTGCTTTCTTCTTTCGTCTTTGAAATATAAGACTTCATTAGCCTGGGAAGAAAGCAAAAAACGTAAACAGAAGAAAAAGCATTTTTAAGATCGATAATTCGGTGTCTAGCTATCACCACTTTTATAATAATAGCCTCAAGACCAATCCATTACTTGAAAATAATTTTGAACAGTGATGAAGAAAAGAATTATAATGGTGACTCAGGTGCTCGTTTACAAGTCATTCAGTAATCCTGCTAATTACTACTAATTAGACAATCCTCTAAGAGTGAAAAGGTTTTCCCTTCCGCATTTCAACACTGCGGGCAAAATGTAAAAGTCGCTTTTAATTAGCATTCTCTAGAAAACACACATGAAACTTTTATTTGTCTAATCCCTCTTTTGCCCCATTGTTCTTCCTAGAAATAATGGTGGTTAAATTTTTATGCTTCGATATTGTTATCGTGTTCTAAGATCAGTCAAAACCTCCTGGGGACTTAGACTATTATAGTTACATGATAACTTAAAGCCAATTTGCGTTTCTGTATGAAATCGCATTTGAGAGGGATAAATTAATAGAACTTTCTTGAGGGAATAGCATCATTCAAGGTTCTTCAGTTAGAAATAATGCATGGGATAAAAGTGACAATTTTAAGGAGGATATTTTAGATCTATTATTAATAAAGGCAGACAAAGCCCCGTTTCTGTTACCTTACTGCTAGTCAAAGATTAAATAAACTATTAAGTCTATCGTTTTACCAAACCTAAAAATTTATTTATGCTGTTAAGCCGATTGCTCCAAGTACACGACTACAAGAAAAAAAATGAGAAGTACGTAACATGGCAGCGGACAAACAATAAAACTAAATAGTTTAATTACAAAACATAAACTGAATTACATAAACCTTATATTAGTTACACCTAACAAAAATAACAAAAACAAAAAAAAATCACGCGAAGAAAACCTCCCCAGAAAATACTGAAAATAGCTAAACTATAAGCTTCTTTAAAGTTCTAATGTTACTAAAAAATACTAAATAGCCAAAGGATGAATAAAGAGTTGGGGAAAATATCGTTTTGATAAATTGGAACTTGGTTTATTTTTCAAATAATTTTTGTCCAAAACAATTTCCCGAAAAGTAATTTTATTGCGAGTATTTATAGCTCTGAGTTGAATGATACAATTATGTTTATTATGTAACAATTTATAAATATTTAATTTTTTTAGAATTTTGTATATCTTTTTGCTTTGTCACAAACAATTATATTAAATTAAAGTAATTCATTATATATAATGTAGCGAAACTTATTCACTTCGTCTGAAAATCGAGGCTCAGTCGGTATTGCACCTTACTGCGAATCGGAAGGTACGGAGTTCCAATCCCACTAGAGGCAAGTGGCTAAAAGTAGATTTCATTTTAAAGTTTCCTTTCTGTTTGTTTCTCACTTCTTCAGTAATATACTTATGTTAATTTCTAGAACTTTCGAATTCTCGAATGTTCGATTCATTTTCGGAAAAGGTATAAAAGGAGATGTATCACTCAGTTCAAGTGAATAATAAAGTCTCGAGTTGAGATCAGTAATCTTTGTCCTCGCTTACCTTTTGCAAATATACACGAAGAGGTTAGCTTACCTATAATAAATCTACACGACATTTTGGTGGAGGCGCCGGGTAAAATAAATACGGCGGAGGAACTTCGCAGAAGTCTACGTCTTCAAGGACTCCCTCCTGAGTTTGGCTCTTTACCGAATCCAAGTAGAGGCCCGAGGAAAATGTCTGACCATGAAGACACCGAGCAAAAGCTCCCAGTCGCCAGCTCCGCTCCAGTCACCATCGCACCAGTGCCGTTCCTGACCTACCAGCCACCCAGAAGTCCATGCATATTCTCTGGAGACGACCAACCAGATGTTCGCCGGTGGCTCAAGGACTTACAACGAATCGCCAGCTATAACCGTTGGGACGAACAGATGTGTCTGGCAAACGTCATATTCTACCTCGCCGGAACAGCCCGACAATGGTTTGATAACAATGAGGACAGTTTTACTGATTGGACTTCGTTCAGTAATTCCCTGAACAACACGTTTTGCCAAACAGATGACGTCAAGCTGAGAGACTGTTGGTTACACGTGCTCAACAAATTGGCGAGACGTCTGAATCATACATCCAAGACGTACTCGCTCTATGCCGAAAAGTTGATCCTTCCATGCCAGATGTCGAGAAAGTAGCCCATCTCATGAAGGGGATTGCAGAGGACTTGCACCATATCCTATTGGTTCAGGACTATGAGACCGTCGATGCTTTTGTGAAACGCTGCCGTCAAATAGAAAGCCTCCGACGAAGACGTATCACCCGACCAAGATTCCAGAGGCTGCCAAATGTTTCTGCAGTTTCGACCGAAACAGACATTGGTGATATAAGATCGCTGGTACGAACAATTGTCAGGGAAGAGCTTCAATAGCTCGAAGCAGAAATCCTTCCAGACAACCAAGTGTCAAGTAAATCAGATTGCTCTTGCACCTTGTTTGCCGCAACAGATTATGTAATTGAAGCCAATTCGACAAACCAAATATGTACTCTTAATCCAGAAATTCCAGAAGCAGATAAAGCTATGATTATTGGTAATACGATTCTCACGTGTGAAAGAGAGCTGTCTATACCAGCCTCAATCGTTAACGTTGAAAATGGCTGTTGTAAAATATGGGTTACAAATTTCTCTCGATGAACCCAACTGATACCAAAGGGAATGAACATAGCTTGCTTAACGACAGTAACAAACGATGCAATTTGTTCTTTAAATGATGAAGTTCGAGAAGGTTCTAAGAAACACAATTCCAGAAGGCGATTAAAACGAGAAACATTTAAAGAACTTTTAGATACTAAGCTGACTACTATTGAAGAAGACGAGTTATTGAATCTGCTAGAAGAATTTAGTGACATTTTTTTTCAAGCAGCAATCAAGCAGAGACCTTACCGTATATCAGCCACTGAAAGACGTGTGATTGGAGACGAAGTACAACGGATGCTAAAAGAAGACGTGATACAGCCATCAACCAGTCCATGGTCATCTCCAGTCGTACTTGTGAAAAAGAAAAATGGTGAATGGCGCTTTTGTGTCGATTACAGAAGACTGAACAAGGTAACTAAAAAAGACGTCTATCCACTACCACGCATCGACGACGCTTTGGATTGCCTAGCTGGTGCACAAATTTTCTCTATGATGGATTTAAAGTCCGGCTACTGGCAAATAGAGGTTGATGATAAAGATAGAGAAAAGACAGCCTTTGTAACGTCAGATGGTCTTCATGAATTTAAAGTCATGCCATTCGGATTATGTAACGCCCCCGCTACATTTGAACGGATGATGGATACGGTACTACGAGGCCTGAAGTGGAATATCTGTCTTTGCTACCTAGATGACATCATTGTGTATGCACCGAATTTCCAAGAACATCAAATACGCTTGAGAAAAGTTTTGAAATGCATCCAAGAGGCCGGACTGACACTAAATTCCACCAAATGCTCATTTGGCAAAAAGAAACTGACGATACTGGGCACCTTGTTGATCAACATGGAATCTATCCCGATCCACAAAAGATAGCCGCTGTAATGAATTTTCCTGTTCCAGAAAATATCGCAGATGTTCGAAGTTTTCTGGGCCTGTGCTCGTATTACCGACGATTTGTCAAAAAATTCGCTGATATTGCAAAACCCCTGCACGATTTATTGAAGAAAGATGTGAAGTTTTCTTGGAGTACTTCACAGAAGGAATCTTTTTCAACTCTCAAAAAATTACTAACAAGTGAACCTGTTTTGGGGCATTTCATTCCAAATGCAGAAA
Source organism: Metellina segmentata (assembly GCA_947359465.1). NCBI lineage: Eukaryota > Metazoa > Arthropoda > Arachnida > Araneae > Tetragnathidae > Metellina > Metellina segmentata. The sequence goes on along the minus strand of OX375884.1, from coordinate 58,015,832 downwards.
CGAAGATACATTCAGACGCTAGTGTTTATGGCATCGGTGCAGTACTAATACAGATCCAAGATAATAAGGAAAGACCAATAGCCTACGCATCCAGGTCCCTGACAGTCGCTGAAAAGAACTATTCTACAACAACCGAAAAGGAGTGCTTTGCTGTCGTCTGGTCGATCAGTAAATTCAGACCGTATCTCTTCGGAAAACCCTTTACCGTAGTAACGGATCACCACTCTTTGTGCTGGCTAGCCAATGTTAAGGACCCATCTGGAAGACTTGCACGATGGGCTTAAAGGTTGCAGGAGTACGACATCGCCATAGTCTACAAGAGCGGTCACAGACATTCCGATGTCGATTCGCTGTCGAGAAAGCCTCTTCTCGAAACATTAAATGAAAACGGTGATGAAATACCCTTCCTTTCAGCCATCACAGATTACAGAAAAGAGCAGTTAAAAGATAAGCAGCTGAAGCCCATAGTCAAAATTCTTAAAAGAGGCGACGGATACCGAAGTTATCAACTTAGAAACGGTGTGGTTTACAAAAGAAACTATGATCCTATGGGACAGCAATGGCTCTTGGTCGTACCGAAACAACTCCGCAGTGATGTCTTAAAGAGTCTTCATGATGCACCAACCGCCGGTCACCTCGGATTCGCCAAAACCTACGACCGAATAAGGAGGAAATACTATTGGCCAGGACTATATTGGAGCACACGCCGATATGTGTCACATTGCCGAGAATGTCAAAGACGAAAATCTCCATCGCAATTGCCAACGGGGCAACTTCATCCGATCAGACCCCCTGACATACCATTTGCCAAAATTGGGATAGATCTACTTGGACGCTTTCCAGTTACCCGAAACGGAAACCGCTGGATCATCGTTTGTACAGATTACCTTACGAGGTTCACAATCACAAAAGCATTACCAACTGCTGAGGCCACGGAAATCGCTAAATTTATAGTCGAAGACATCATACTGAAGCACGGTGCTCCCAGAGAAATGATAAGTGATCGAGGACGTTCCTTCTTATCCAATATTGTAAAAGACATCAATCAATTGTGCCAGACGTCTCATCTTCTGACAACATCCTACCATCCACAAACCAATGGCTTGACAGAAAGATTTAACAAGACATTGGCATACATGCTGTCCATGTACGTAGAGGTCGAGCAAAGAAATTGGGATACCATCCTACCCTTTGTTACTTTCGCCTACAATTCGGCAAACCAAGACACCACAGGGTTCAGTCCATTTTTTCTCGTTCATGGCAGAGATATCCAGACACCACTAGACTCAATTCTTACGCTCAATACAGAAAATCACGACGATAATTACGTGCAACATCTGATCACCAGGGCAGAGGAAGCTAGACAGCTTGCAAAAATCCACATCCTTGACGCTCAACAAACTGATAAACGACGATATGACGAGAGACATCGACCAGTCAACTACAACATCGGAGACTTAGTCTGGGTCTTTACTCCAGTACGAAAGGTTGGACTGTCCGAAAAGCTCCTTAGACGTTATTTCGGACCCTATCGAATAACACGGCGACTATCTGACGTAACATACGAAGTAGAAAGTATGGAAGAGAATAGCAGACGGCGGATCTCCAAAGATGTAGTCCACGTCCTAAGGTTAAAACCCTATCTTGATCCAAAGAAACAACTAGATGACGGAAGAGAGCACAGCATTTCCAGGGGACCTGTTACGAGGAGCCAGATCAGGCTGCAGCGGGACGCTGCTTCGTCTTAAGGAGGGGGAAATGTAGCGAAACTTATTCACTTCAAAATCGAGGCTCAGTCGGTATTGCACCTTACTGCGAATCGGAAGGTACGGAGTTCCAATCCCACTAGAGGCAAGTGGCTAAGAGTAGATTTCATTTTAAAGTTTCCTTTCTGTTTGTTTCTCACTTCTTCAGTAATATACTTATGTTAATTTCTAGAACTTTCGAATTCTCGAATGTTCGATTCATTTTCGGAAAAGGTATAAAAGGAGATGTATCACTCAGTTCAAGTGAATAATAAAGTCTCGAGTTGAGATCAGTAATCTTTGTCCTCGCTTACCTTTTGCAAATATACACGAAGAGGTTAGCTTATCTATAATAAATCTACACGACAATATGATTAATAATAAAAAACAATAATTACTTAAAATTAATATTAGGAACAAATAATAATATTAAATTAAAATTGAAAAAATAATTTAAGTCAATGAGATCAAGATCTAGGCACTTTTCTTCCAATGACGAAATATCTCGTCTATCTGTATAGGGTTGTTTTTACCGAGTCTACGGAATGACTAGATGCTAATAAAAAATTAACTTTTTAATAATTCTTTAAATAGCACATTTAATACTGTCTTTAAATTTTTAACATGGACATAGACTATCTCAAGGGGACACATAATACAAGGTGTACATAAAGTCTCTATACAATTTGAAAAAAGTATTACAAAAGCAAATAAAAAGACAGATAAGTGGAAATTATTACGAAATGCGAAATTTGTTTTTTCGTCTCATTTAATATACCTCTATATGGGCACCATTAATTGCACGAAGCACATCAAGACAGTATTTGATTTCATGCCATTTTCGCTGTAGGGATGCGACATCGGCAGTAAAACGTCGATGTTTTGAAACATCGATGTTCAAAATTAAAACATCGATGTTTATAATACATCGCCCCAAAACCATCGATCTATTTAAACATCAGTGTATTTAAACTCCCCCCCCCCATATATTAAAACCTTTTTATAAACCTCAACCATAAATGTTCGCTAGGGGGAGATTTAATTTATCAGTTGCCGTGTTTAGTAATTTATTACTACTTACAACAACTTTTATTACTACTACTACTAACTTTTACTTACTTTACAATTACTTTTTTTAACTGTCAAAATAAAGTAACAAAAATTAAGCAGAACAATTAACAAATATTTTATTTACAAATTGAATAAAATAAAAGAAAATAATCTTTATGAATAATCCATTTGACAAAGGTACTACTTACTATAAGAATAATTAGGTAGGTACATAACAATAATAATTATTAGTTATTATTAATTATTTATAAAATTATGGGAGGAAAACACAAAAACTTATTTTGTATTTACTGTAAATAAAAAATATTGAGGTCTATATAATTATTATATATACCCCAATATTTGTTATTAACAACTTGTAAAAAATAAGTTTGTTATCTTTCTCCAACATAAGTTTGTTATCTTTCTTAAGCCGACTTCTTTTGTCACTAGCTATCGCACCAGTTAGGGAAAACACTCGTTCTGATGGGATGGATGTCACCATCACTGACAAATATTTAGTTCCACGGTTATTTTTCTTAATTTTTACCATGGTGCTTTTTTCATTCAAAAATAAACCATCGACAATGTTAAAACATTGATGTAAAACAAACAATGGTTCCAATAAATCTAAGGTAAATACATGGATGAAATTTTATGATTAGGGGCTGGCAGGAACACTATAAAAAATCAACAAAGGGATTACGACTAAAAGATTTCATAACTGAAATTAAAACCGATACCCTCATCATCGACCGTTGGCTTGTTTGGTTCCTTACTGGGCACGGCCCGTTTTGGGCCTACCTGCACAGATTCAAAATTAAAAACACTGACAAATGTGACTGTGGGGAGGTGGGGGACGCTGACCACAACCTCTTCGACTGTCCATTCACACACAGGCTAATCACATAAAAAAACCAACAAAGGAAAATAAGCCCATCTGGTTTAAAAATATCATGAATAACAGAATATCTAGGGCAATAATCAAGTCCTGTGTGATGGTGGCGATGGGGATGGTGGCGGCTACCTCCCCCCCCCTAGGTTACGGACCTCGTGGCTCCCCTGCCTTATACGATCAATTTTTAAGATTTTAACTTTTTAAGTCATGTTTCACTTTTTAAATAAAAAACTTTTTAAAAATCACATTTCACCTTTTTTAATAGATTTTATCCTAAATCACTGTATTTATACTCATCGTTTTAAATATCATCACATACATAACATTACTGCATAACTATTTATTTCATTAATCATCTATAAATAATCATCTACTCATTCAATCATCAACACATCCATTTATCACCAAATCATATTCAACTCATTTTCATTTTTTTTTTTAATTTTAAATCTTTAAAAACCTTTTTTTTTTTTCTTCTTTATTTCCGTGTTAAGTGTTTTTGTGATTATGTGTCGTGTCTATGTGTTTGTTGTGTTCGCTTCTGTTGTGTTCCTCGATTTGCTTTCAAATGTCTTGCGTTCCCGGTGTGCCACCGGTATATATTCCTTTTTCTGTTCCCGGTGTGCCACCTGTTTTTAAAAAACTATGTTTTCACCGGGCTACCGGATTGTTTCACACATGATTTATTCGCAATGCCGGTTATACCCGTGCTGTTTACATATAAAAGAAGGGGGAAATTGTAACCAATCCCTCACTAAATTAATTTTTAAATAAATGATCGATCGGCTGGCGTGGGGTCCCTCGGGGCCTCCTTTGTGCTGTGGTGGAAGTCCCCCCTCCCCCCCGGAACATATGACACTCTACACCTAACGGTGAGTGGTTCCGGGGTGGGTCTATAATACATGGATATGTTGAAAACGTCGACTTGGATGTCAAATCCCTACTTTTCAGACCCTTTATCCTTGGCCACTTTGGTCTAAAAGTATATTCAATTTACTGATTATGAAAATTATGCTACTTGTTTATTTTTTAATTTTCACAATTACACTTTTTCCATTTAATAATAAAACATCGACAATGTAAAAACATCAACAAGTGTAAACATCGATGTTAAAAAATAGGCTCCAATACATGGATGTTTTATAAAATAAACCATCGATGTTTTATAAAAACCGTCGATGTTTTATAAAAATATCATCAATGTTTTATAAAAACATCGATGTCGCATCCCTAGTTCACTGTAGCATACCCTCATCTATGGTGGCAATGGCATCAGTGATCCTCTGCCAATAGATAAGTTACGTATCGTACCTTAGTTCGATACACCACCACATTGGGGACTGCATGTTCGTGGATACCTAAATGAAACATTTATTTCCAGACCGGTGGATTGCAAGGGGTGGCCCAATTCCCTGGCCACCTTGTTCACCAGATATCACTCAACTCGACTTCTCTCTATGGCGTTATGTTAAAGATATCGTGAAGGCCATTGCCCTTACCAGCATTGATAAGGGTCTGCTACAGCGAACATGACAAGACATCGAGTCCCGTCTTGATGTACTCTATAGATATGTATTAAATGAGGCAAAATAAAACTTATATATATAGTCTTATTTTGCACAATTATTTCCGCTTATTTGTCTTTTTATTTGCCTATGTAATAAGTTTTTGTAACTATAAAGCGACTACGGACACCATGTATTCAGATCGCTAAAAATTAACAAAATAGTGAATTTCATTAATACCCCCGATTAAAAAAAATATCTCCTAAGAGTTCTCGAACTAAGAAATATGTTAGCTAAACACTAACCGCCTCTGTATTTATCTGTAAAACTAAATATCTGATAAAAAAAAGTACAGAAAAATGTATCACTTATTTAAGCTGTTAAATTTATGCACTGATACGAAATCCTTTAATAAATAACTTTTATATATCCATACACTAGTCATTAAAATTATACTTCAAACCCATATAAACATTATACCTGCCTGACTTAATTCTGGTAAATTGGGTTTAGTTACTAATAAAATTTTCTAAACGTTTTAAACAAAACATGAGGGTGATATTTTAAAAGAACATCTTAAACATGTATTCATTTTCAAGGTTTTACGATTAAAGATTCTGTAATGAGCTATATCTTCTGCTTAAGCGCTATCTACCAAATTTGTATTCTTTGAAGTAAGTTTTATGTGTTTCAATGTACTCCAGTACCAGCCTCCTTTACATGCAAATTTTTAAATATTTTTCTTCACAATGCGGAAAGACACTTTCGGAACATAATACTTTAATTTGCGTTTCCTCTTTCCGCTTTTTTCCATTATAGTTTAAAGATGCATGGATTAATTGAGAGTAAATTCACACAGAAGAAAAATCAAAGATCTAATTTTATTGAAAATTTTAAATTCATTATTTACGGTGTGTGTGTGTGGGGGGGTCTTTTGAATTAGAAGCAACTACTTTCAGCATACACATAAGCACTTAAATGTAAAGGTTTATTAATCATAAAACGGGTCATAGATCTCAAATTCTGTCGTATTCTAAGATATTAAAATTTTTATTCTCACGTACATTAAAGGACGTTATTATAATTATGTTCTCAAACTTGATATATTAGTCAATTTATTAGAAATACACACAAATCACGGTACCTTAAATAACCTTCTAACCTTTAGAAAGATTATTCATTGCTTCTGATGGACTTCATAACCCTCTGATGGACTTACACACAGATACCAGTTCTGTAACCCAGTCTTCTATGCGTGGTTTCTAACCAGTTTTTATCTCATTGGCCAATCAAATCATTTCTATGATTCTTTCAGCCAATCGATGTGGTTACTGAGCATACCATCTGAAACGACTGATTCATCAAGATTCTTGAAAATATAAATTACGTAGGCAGTTTAGATATATTAATGTCACACTGGAGTAATACAACGGGTTATTGTGGACGGTCTGTGATCAAACCAGAGAGGAAAGATCCGAAGACAACGCCATGTAATTTTGAACCATGTTGAGATGATGAGGTCACATCAAAGCTCGCCTTTCACTCTCCAAACTTCAACTCCATGCCAACGTGATACGTAGATTTTATACAATTTACTTCATAGATTTGTACTGTGACTCGTTAATCAGGAACTTTATCTTAGAAAGTTTTTAACCTTACTCTGAGACAAATATAGTCGAGTTAAACTACAAGGGGTTTCGACGAGATATCTCATTCATCAAAATCTGACCATTTTTGCAAGCGACGAGATATCTTGTCAAGATATTACCGATCCTTTTTTGATGATCACGAGATCTAGATTTAGTCACCTTTCTTCTAAGGATGAGATGTCTCGTCCATCAAGATCGGGTAAGTTTTGACAGAATCTAATGAATGACTAGAAGCTAGTGACGAGAGATAACTCCGCGAGACAACCTTCACGATTCACGAGGGTTAACCCATCTGAGTTCCCCACATATATCTGTTTTGCAATGGCATATGTTCGTCTTTGAGCAGTCAAACGAGTTTTGACCGACAGAATCTCTACCAGGATTCTTTCAACCAATCTCTGTGGTTATTTACTTTTTAACCTTTTATATGGTTTCAAAGAGATATCTCATCCATCAAGACCAAACCAAATATGCTAATGACAATATATCTCGTCTTCAATAATGAGGATAATTGATGAAATGATTAATGAAATTATTGATGAAAATATGGCCATTTTTGATAAATGATGAGATTAAAATCAGATAATTTTTTCTGAGGACTAGATATCTCGTCCATCAAGATGATGTTATTTTTATTATGCCTTTATTTCTCCACTATAAGCAACCACTAGGAGGGTTAAGTGTGTTGTGATGGTTAACCAATACTGCGCTAATAGGAAATATGGTGATAAGAATAGGGTTAATTTATAAAGTAGTTAGGCTCTCTCTTTCACTTAAAAATGTTTTGATGAAAAATAAACAATCAACAACTTCGCTTCAAGTTCGGTGGAAACATCGAATGCATGGTTTTCAAGTAAAAATTAACCGAACCAGAAAGCCTAAGGACAGAAAAAAAGCGAAACCCAAAACATTTTAATGAAAAACCCTCGCGCATTTATTCCTCTTAATTGAGAATAGTAGGAGAATTCAAATGAACCAATCAGGCGTTAGAACCCATTAGAACACTTTCCGACCAGTCCACTACATTCCAGCATTTCAGTCGTGCGATTCGCAAGAAAAACACGACAGGATCAAATAAAACAGCAATTTTCATCAAAGCCAGAGTTCAGAAGTCAAACTGTGCTACACCGGGGTGATGGAAAAAATATCAACTAAAACAAAGCAGCGAAAATAATAGATAAATGGAGCTTAACCGCGAAAAGCAAAAGGCGTAAAAGTGATCCCGTAAAACTCTTTTTTCTCCAGTGAGATCTGGAAGGCCTGGTAAAGGGGCAGGCATAAGAAATTTCGCGACCCTTTTTTCCTTTCTCTGCGACTCTACCGCCTTTTTCATCTAATGGGACTCGTTAAAGAACTTCGTATTCTGCTGGAGTTTCGTTTCCTTCACATTTTTTAAGCAATTCGACCAACATATAGTCTGCTGTTGCGCTGCAATGAGCACGGATAATTAAGCACTTTTGGAAACAATACATGCTTGTTAAAACCACGATTTTTTAGCTGTTCGAGATCGGCAGGTGATATTCACTTTTTAATTTGTGGCAGATGTTGACGTCTGAAATACAGAAATTCGTAGTTTAGGTTTATTTCTAACTTTATCAAGCTGTTTTGGGCGGTTGTTTTTGGTTTTATTTCAGAAGAGCCGTATTTGATCGCTTTAACAAGATTGGCGTTTATTTGTCTTATCCAGTTTTGATATTCGTTTCATACATGATCTTATCTTACATTATTTTGTCTTTATGAAGTACATCCAGAATGAGTTCTTTTATGAGATACTGACCAGGTTCTGAGGTACTGTCCAGTTCCTTTATGAAGTACTGATCAGATTTTTATCTCTTCAACATATATATATATATATATATATATATATATATATATATATATATATATACGATTTTTTTATGGTGACGAGATAAATATCTGGTCACTTTTTCTAATGACCAAATATACGTATGTCTTCTATCACGACGCGGTCAGTTTATTAATGACGAGATAGCCAATAGGAGGGTTAATAGACGTATATGTAATTGCATTATATTGTAATGTAAATGTATTTTATTCTGTAAACAAGGATTTCATTTAATTTATTTGCATTTATTAAAGATACATTTGTTTATTTTAGCAAATCAATTATTATTTAAAATATAATTATTTCTAAATTAATAACATTGGAAATGTGTGACAGTTGCATTTAGGAAACATTTGTTTCATACTGAGATATGAAACAAAATAAATAATAATACATTTCACGTGTTACTCCTATTACGACGTTGACATATTCTGAATAATTATTATACGCAATATGCATTTTATAATATTATTTAAATGCACTATCAATTGATTTTGTACCGTTGCGGAACAATCTCTTAAAATTTTTTATTTCTCTAAGATAATCCAATAGAAAAATTTGATGAAAATAACATCTTCCTATCTAATTTCACAAATTTGTTTTTCTGTTAGTCTTAAGATATCTGTATTTGAAGTAGATATGAGAAAGGCGTGTTTCACAAACAGAATGTCTTAAAGTTAAATAGCATGTCTTTTGCTAAGCAATCAGCTCATTTTGTCATAGAATTTAAATATATGTGTGTATTGCAAGTATGACAAGGTACACAAATCGTTTTAATTGTTTATTGGCGCATGGAAATAAATAACGAATAAAAACAGAAAACATCCTGCCTGCTAGAGTATTATTAGTTCATCGCTTTGCTTAATCCACCTGGTGATCGTTATTAGCAAAGCTTCACACTCAAGATTTATCGGATGGACGCGGTATCTCGTCATTAGCAAAGCTTCGCGGTCGAGATATATCAGATAGTCGAGGTATCCCGTCATTATCAAAGCTTCACAGACGAGATACATAAGAACGAGATGTCTCGTCATGAGCAAAGCTTCACAATCGAGTTATATCGGATGTACGATGTATCTCGCCATTAGCGAAGTTTCACAATCGAGACATATCAGATGGACGAGGTATCTTCTCATTAGCAAAGCTTCACAGTCGAGATATATCGGTTGGATGAGGTCATGAAATTGGTCAGATCTAGATGAATGAGATCTCGTCGAAATCACTTAGAGGGTTAATTGTGAAAATAAAACTATATTTTGAGGATCACTGCATATTAGTCACTTTTCTTTTCATTAGTGTCCTAAACTGAAATTAAAATTATTTAGAAATGAACAATATATAAAATTACTATCAAATATACATATAAAATATTGAGTCTTTTGAAAATTACCCCTCTGAAAGATTCAAACGCATATATCCTTTATGGAACCTGCAATTTTTCTCACGTGACTTCTCTTCAGCTTTGGATTTTTTGACTATAAGGAAACACTTGAATAGACCAAAAACTATTCGATATGGATTAGAAAGAGAAAATTACATGTTGTAAAATGAGTTGTATTCAACTATCTATACCTATAGATCCCCCTATGATGCATATTTTACTTGTCTGCATTGTTCCTCGTTTCTCATACGAAATACAACTACGAATCCAATGGTATTTAGTTATCATAAGGGTATTATTTTATCTTCAAATCGCTACACAATTAGAAAACCATAAATCATAAAAAAATATTTTGAAAAGACGTTTTACTTAAAAAATACAAACAAAATTATATCAATGCAGTGCTTTATTTTGTTTCTAATGTCCGATCCCTGACCTATTAGGCCCTACAAGAGTTGAACTGACAGCGATTTGTGAAGGAGTACCCAGCGATACCATAAACCTCTGTTTCTCCTAATAGGGACAATTACCGACGTTCACGTGCTTACAAAGGGGGATTCGACCCGGAGTGGGAGACAAACGATGTGACCAATCTACCAGTTAGGCGCCAATGCAGTCGTAATTGATTGTTTTCTGTTGTTCCATAACTAAATCCAAAACTTATATATAAGGAGAAGAAATGTGAACGCCGCGAATAGAAACAAGCAATAGACTCTTCAGTCCAACGCATATTGACTAATATAATTAACCCTTCAAGTGGTTTCGACGAGATTTCTCGTCCATCAAGATCTGACCAATTTTGCTAATGACGAGTTACCTTGCCATCCATATAAATATTGTCAATTTTGTTAAGATCGAGATTCGATCATTTTTCTGATAACGGTGAAATGTATCGTTCATAAAGATCTCGTAGCTTGTGCTGATATAACTCCATACCTCATCGAAACAACCACCAGGAGGGTTGTAACACAAATCTTTATACAATAGCATCATTTTGAAAGTCATGTCGCATTTAAATGTCGCAAAGTAAACTAACTGTAAAAAAATATTCACAACTGAAACTATAATAATCCATTGCTTAATACCTCGACAAAGTGCTTTATAATGCCATTGAACTCAAAGTACTTTACTTCAACAATTCCTTGATACCTTATCGAAACAACCACCAGGAGAGTTATATCACAAATCTTTGTACAATAGCATCTTTTTGAAAGTCATGTCGCATTAAAATGTCGCAAAGTAAACTAACTGTAAAAAAATATTCACAACTGAAACTATAATAATCCATTACTTAATACCTCGACAAAGTGCTTTATAATGCCATTGAACTCAAAGTACTTTACTTCAACAATTCCTTGATACCTTATCGAAACAACCACCAGGAGAGTTATATCACAAATCTTTGTACAATAGCATCTTTTTGAAAGTCATGTCGCATTAAAATGTCGCAAAGTAAACTAACTGTAAAAAAATATTCACAACTGAAACTATAATAATCCATTGCTTAATACCTCGACAAAGTGCTTTATAATGCCATTGAACTCAAAGTACTTTACTTCAACAATTCCTTGATACCTTATCGAAACAACCACCAGGAGAGTTATATCACAAATCTTTGTACAGTAGCATCATTTTGAAAGTCATGTCGCATTAAAATGTCGCAAAGTAAACTAACTGTAAAAATAATATTCACAACTGAAACTATAATAATCCATTGCTTAATACCTTGACAAAGTGCTTTATAATGCCATTGAACTCAAAGTACTTTACTTCAACAATTCCTTGCGTATGAAAAATGCATCTCTTGGAAAAAATGAAAGTACCAAACGCCCCTTTTTTTATACAGACATCGTATAAATTGCCCATTGTGAATAAAAGCGTATCTTTCGGTAGAGATGTCCTAAATCAAAGCTGTCTAGTTATCTAGTTTTAGGAGGTACCTTTATCGTATTACACGATTCTGTCGTTAGTGTCAGCAGCAATTTTGTTTGTTTTTGGGACATAATCAAATATAACAGTAGCATTTTCTACCATGACTTAATCCACGACTTTTCCTAAAAGTAATCGCATTACACCGCCTTTTCTAACGTTGTTACGGACTGTAATCTAATTCCTATAGGTTAATAGTTAGTCAAGAATTTTGATCGAAAGTTTTATTTCCCAGGAGTAATTCAATATGGGGTAAAAATGCTTCATAACGAAACGTAATCGCTTCATTAACGATACAATTGTAGATCTGGGATGGAAATTGTTTTTTGAGCAGCGTTTTGCGATTGAAGCAGATTCGAATAGAATTTTTTGCAACTGTTTCCTTATAATGTGCTTTCCTTTGCAAAGTATTTTATGAAACTCCAGATACATTTTTAACGTAGAAGTTTAACGATTGCAAATAGTATTTAATACCTTTTCATTTATGTTAATACGTCTTCCTTCGGTATGGATCGCCAATAGTCCGTTGTTTTTCTACAATGCAACATTAATTTAAATATTCCCAATTCCTTACCCAAATATATAACTCCGAGAAAGTTAAAGTTCAATTGGATAGTTTGTAGTTTAAAATTATTTCTAAATATTTTAATTATTTCATAAAGTGGAGTTTACTAAATTGTATTGTTTTTAAGAAGCAAAAAACTCTCATGAGTCGTATACTTTAGTCTAGATAGTGATATTTCATATACAATATTAATACTTCCCTAAGGTATTTCATATTCTGCATCTTTTTTTTTTGGTCTTAAACTACGAGTAATAAGAACCAAATAGACGAATTACCGTAAAGTAAATTATATTTATTCGATGTGAAACATAAATAGACTAACATCAGTGGTTGATTCGATGATAACCAGAATTATAAAGATAAAGTGACTTCATTTAATCTATACGGATAACATAACACCGCCACAAATTGGCAGATCAAAGCATTTCATAAGTTTGAAATCAATGCTTCAAATTAACCCAATCACAAAATACACTACCCTACAATAATGGAACAGATAATAACATGTGATGGTATAAGGGAAATAATACATGGTTTAATAGAGGGATGGTCCAACACGTGCTACAATTACACTACCAACACTTCTGGGCATACTTTCAAAAAGGTTTTGATACACAGCTATGGGTATTTGTCTGCATTCCTGCTGCAAGAATGTCGCCAGCTCAGCTGTATATTTCGGACATGGTTTCCTGGTCCGTAAGCGTCGCTCTAACTCACCCCACAAATGTTCTATGGGGTGTCGGTCGGGACTCTGAGCAGGCCAGGGAAGACGTTTTACATTCATAACTCGATACCACTGCTTGACAGAGGCTGCAACATGACATGGCGTTGTCGTCCTGGAAGTAACATTCGTCCATTCTATAAAATTGCCAGAGCGGAGAATGAACCTGACTGTCCAAAATGTTCCTGTAGGCGTCGAAGTTCAATTGACCAGGATCAACATGCAAAGGTCCACGGCCACACCACGAAAAACATCCCCAAACATGTAGTCGGATTTCATACAAATCCGCTGGCGTGAGTCCCATTATTGCAGGGTAATGTATATACTATATTTTATTTTAATTCATTAAACCAACCATTGATTGGGATGCGCTAGCCCAGTTGGTAGAGCAACGGCCTCAAGCGGAGGGTTGTGAGTTCAAATCCAACCCAAGACCGTCGTGTACAAAGGGGGATTGTACACATTAAATATGTCATGCCTTTAAATATACTGACGTTGGCATGGTGTATAATTTTGGATAGTTGGGTGCCACTTCAGATGTGACTCCATCATCTGACCGTCTTTCAAAATTAAGTTTGGTTGTCCTGGGATCTTTTCCTTCGAACCACGCAGTTCGTATCGGCATAATACACAAGATGAACTAACTTCCAGTTGTACAAAAAACAAGGAAGACTTTACATGAATTTATTCTGAATCTTTAATAGAGCACCCAATTTAAGATTCAGAATTCGTTTCATAATACATTATTTTTATCTTATTTCCGTGTGATTTTCTATTAAATTTTCAGAATAAAAAAAATATATGGTCCAAACAATATTTTTTTCTGAAACAAATGTGATGGATGTTAATTAGCTAATGTTTCAGCTTTCTACTTCCTTTTAGTTTTGGAAAATCAATGGATAAAACATGCTATAAATATTTTTGAATATTAAATAACAAAAAGAAATTAATTAAACTTTTCCATATACTATATACAAAAATATAAGTTCGATCTTAAGTAGAAGCTATACTTATTAAAATCTGGCATGTTTCCAATCCTTTATTGCTAGATATTTCACAACAGCTGTAAACAAATAGAAAAATTATACCCAGAACCCGAACAGTTGTTTTAATCACTTTTTGTAAACGTGAATTAATGCATTAAAGAATTGAATTAAATCTCTGAACCGTATTTTAACAGAGAAAAAGGATCACTTGGTTTGCCCACTGGGCTTAGAAACCTTCGAGTTAAAGGTGGCATAGGTTCGATTCCTCTCTCAATGTACTTATCGTAGACGTGGAATATAAATAGACTGGTCATTGCTATTGAAAGAAACTTCAAAAAGTCACGTTGTGTTTCAAATATTATTTGGTTGGCCAATTTGGCATATTATTGCATTGCAACGTCTTATGATATGGTAGGTGGTTTTATTTTTCCAATGTCGGGAATTGTTTGATTTGTAACTATTTGCCTCTACAAGGCCAGAAGTGATGGCTACTTCTGAAGGAGCACCCAATAGGCGACCATCATTACCACTGTGGCGAAGTGACAAAAGGAAATCTGGATTATCCAATCGCCTGGAATCGTTCTTTGTCGGACAATGGTTAGCCCCTAGTTTGGAATAGCAGTGGAAAAGCTGGGGAGCTCCCCTCTTGGAATTTTTCGGACGATGGAAAACTGCACAAGGGCTTTCCCAAGAGACTGGGTTTTCGAGGCTTGGAGCAGAGATGGCTGGATCAGCGATCGAGACAGTCTCTGACAGACTCGAGAAGAGTTTGGTCGATGTGAGGGCGTCAGCTAGAGACAGCCCAGACTTCTGAAGTTAAGTCTCCGGTGGAGAGCTTTGCTATGTTTTATTTGAAATGTTATAACTGTAAAAATAATTAATCAAGACGAAATAAAAGAATATTTGTTATTATATAATATTCAGATATCTTAAAATAACATTCCCTACCAAAGCTTAAACAAGCACTTTGTTATACCCCTAACATAGGACAGCGCAATTTACATCCATGCCTTGACACCGGATTCGACCCATGAACCTTCCAATCCAGAAGTCAACACCTTAACCACTAGACCGGTTGGTCGGCTATTTCGGTAGGTGTGGGAATGTGCATTTTTATAGAATGGCGAGAAAGGTGGTGAAATCGTCAGTCTACCAATATAGCGTGGTCCAATCAGATGATGAATAAATGGATATGTGTCCTCTCCCACGCCAAGAACCAATCAAATGATGAATATTTGTTTCTACCCGTAAGGGATGGTACACATTTTTTAATCTATTTACAGGTTGGTCATAAACTATCGTAGGGGTTTTCTTACTTCATACCTTATGATTAAACAATATGACATACTCGTAAAGTACAACTCATAACGTTTTTATAACACGAACACAGTAAGTAATTTTCATATGGTAGCGTTTCGTGGCACGTAACACATCAAGACGGAACTCAATTAGATCCAAAGTGTTACACCACAAATGCTGGATATCACTTGGCGGGAAATTGCGTTCCGACTGGAGATGCGATATCGACAGCAAAACATCGATGCTCAAAATTAAAACACTGATGTTCAAAATTAAAACATCGATGTTGATAGTACATCGTCCAAAAAACATCGATGTTTTGAAGCATCAGTGTACTTAACCTTTTATTCCCCCACATTACTTAAAACTGATTTAGTAATGTCAAACATTAATGTTCGCGGGGGGGGAGATTTAATTTGTCATTTGCCATGTTTATTAATTTATAACTAAGACTTTTTTTTAACTGTCAACACAAAGTCAAAAAAATTAATAAGAACAATTAACAAGTCTTTTACTTTTAAATTGAATAACTTAAAAGAAAATAATATGAACAACAATTTGATATGGGTACTACTAACTATAAGTATAATAAAGTAGTTACATAAAAATAATTATTTTTAGTTATTATTAATTATTTATCAACTTTTGGGGGCAACGCAACAAACTTTTATTTTTCATTTACTATAAATAAAAAATATTGGGGTCTATAATAATTATAGGCCTTGATATTTGTAATTTACAGTGTGTAAAAAACAATTTGTTAACCTTCTCCACCTTAAGCCAACTTTTTTTTTCGCTAACTATCCCACCAGTTAAGGAAAAAAAAATATTTCTGATAGGACAGATGTCGCCATCATTGAGAAGTATTTAGTTGCGCGGTTATTTTTCTTAATCTTTACTATGGTGCTTTTTTACATTCAAAAATAAAACATCGAAAACGTAAAAAAATCGACATTGTTAAAACATCGATGTTAAAAAACAGGCTCTAATACATCGATGATAAATACATCAATGTTTTTTATAAAACATCGATGTTAAAAAAACAGGCTCTAATACATCGAAGGAAATACATCAATGTTTTTTATAAAACATCGATGTTTTGAAAACATCGACATCGATATCGCATCCCTAGTTCCGACTCGATGTGTTCTGTCCCACAAAAGTCTGCCATGTGGATACTACCTAACTTTTTTGTGTTAATTATTGATAAATTTTTCTTAAATTTTTGAGTTGTAACTTTGCTTGGATTATAAAGACTTTTAGAGCTGTACTTTACGAATCTGTCATGATTGTTTTCGTCATGCTCTTGACGACTCAAACCTTGAGTTAAGAAAACATCGACAATAATTTATGGCCACCCTGTATATTTCTAGACAAAAAAAGTACTGCTAATTATGAAATCTTTCAACAAAATCCTATTCTAAGCAATGATTAGACAAAAACCGAAATCAATCAAAACAAGACCACGATCAAGCTGTCTCCATTGCTTAATTTTTTCCAACAAAGACTGTAAGTCCGTTGCAGTGTTACATCTGAATCATGTTATCGCTGAGTAATGGGCATTAGGCCAACAATGCAGAATGAAGTTTCGTTAATTACGTCTTAATTCGCGAATTGCCTGTAGAAGAGAATGTTGCAAAAAATTAAAAATTCGCAGATCTCTTGACAGTTTTAGCGCAATTATGAGACACATGACACATGGTTGTGTGCTTAGAGTCAGTTGTTAAGAGAACTTTCAGAGTAATCTCGTTTCGGAAAACAATTTTAGAAGGGATTGTTAACAAAATAGAGATTTAGGAAAGATTTCTTGCTATTTACCACACGGGCAAGGAAAGCTTAGTTTAATTATGTTAGTTGACGGAAAATTGAGTTTAAGATGGTAAAGTGTGTAGCATGGGCATATTTTCTTACTTGTTGTAATATAGCAACTGGTCATTATTTAAGACACCATATGAATCAAAAACTGTTGTAAAGTTGTTGTTTAGTTAACTTGATACCTGGTAGTTGAAAGGACGAAACCATATATAAATTATTTAATTTTCAATACTCTTAACCTTCCTGACTGTTGACTCGACGAGGTTTCCCTTTATTTGACAAATTGAGCAGATCTTGATGGATGAGATATCTCGTTATCAGGAAAAACTGACATGATTTTGATCTCATCATCATCAAAAGCAGAAACATCTTCATCATTGGGCAATCTTGATGACAAGATATTTCATCATTAGCTAAATTACTATGATCTCGTTGAACGGGATATCTCGTCGTAGACACTTTGAGGGTTAACTTAATGTCTCGGAATTTAATTTAGGTATTATCATTTATCTCTTTAAAGTTAAGGGGTTAGGTACCTTTTAAATTTTCAAAAAAAAATCAAAAAATATTATGATCTAATTTTAATGTTCTGTTTCTTAGGAACGCTTTAAAACAAACCTAGTGTAAAATTTCACTCTAGAACGGAAGTTATGGTTAAAAGAGTGAAGCCCTTAATCAAATATTTAGAGCCAAATGGTTCGTTTTGTACTTTGTAGATATCAGTGATCACAAAAATGTAATTTGATTACGCTCTATATTGCTAAAGCCATCTCCTTGTACATTGTTAAATTAATTATATTTTTTAACTGGGAACAATATACTTTGAATTCTACTTTTAGTTTCATTTGTTTCCTTCCTTTAATGCGAAAGAATTTCACAAGCGAATTGTTTTTAACGACAATATCTCAAAACTGTGATTTTACCACTTGCGCGCAAGATTTCTCTGGAATGGTTGGTTAGAATTACATGAAATTTTAATTGATTATGTAAACCATATATATGTTTAAAATGATCAACTTTTGTGTCTATCTTGTTGAAAGTTTTTGAAAAAAGGTTAATTTTGTGTTGAAAAAAAGAAAAAATTCACTTTTTTTTTTATTAAAATTTTTTTTCTTCAAGAAATTAAAAAAAAAATACAAGATTTCGTCATTGTAATTATATTATACATTTTTAAGTACATAAAAAAATTCAGCTCAGAATAATAATTATTTTGCTCAGAATACTGCGTGCAAAGCTACCATATAATATTCTAACAACAAAAACGATGCATTTCATTTTGGTCCAATTTACAATATATTTAAGGGGTAGAAATTTAAAAAAAAATAGTTTACAAAAGATAAAGGTAGTTAAAATCTGCATACAAAATATTTCATTTATGCAAATAATTTATTCATGGAGATATTAAGATTCGAAATGTAGTGATTTTTTTTGCATATTTTGACATTTAAAAGGTACCTAACCCCTTAAATTGTTTTTTTTTTCGTGTTTGAGTAATTTTAATTCCGTAGATTAAGCTTCAATTTCACATGTAAACTATGGATAGTATCATATCTTTTGTTTTGGTTTAATTACAAGTTAGCTCTACTGCAATGTTTTACATTTCGTCAGCGCGTAGTAATTGAGAGAAAGCATCAACCAATTTATTAAGGTATACGGTAAAGCGTTCGAGACCCCCTCCCCTTTTTTTTTAATGTTTTACAGAAACATTTTAATGATATTCTTAAGTTTAGTGTTATTAAACAATAGCATTGGGCTATAAATAATTAAAACATATATTAATAATTTTGTAAAAATGATAATTATATAGGACATTTTAAAGAAATTTGTCAAAAACTTCAAACGGCTACATGAAATCGATTCAACTATTTAAAAAAATGATGCTATCAAAATAAACTACATGCATGTTTCTAGAGTATGAACTAGAATCAAAAGAATATTTAAGTACACAAAAATTTTACAAGCAATCGAAAAATGAATACAAGATTTTTTATTGTTTTACAGTGTTTTTCTTAAATATAAATGGCCATATTTAAAAACTTTTCCTCTCAGCATAATTATTCTAGTTAATTTTCCTAGACAACATCATAAAGAACAAGTTCTTAAAATTTTACGAGACTCCATCAATAACTTTTTGTGTTATAACATTTCATGTGAGGAAAAAATGCACAAATATTAATTTAGAGTAAAAATATTTTGAAGTACATCGTTTGCTCTCCCTTTCTTCTACTGTTTTTGTAAACAGTTTTGTTCTTCACTTCTCTTTAAAAATGTTCACAATATTTGTATAAGAGAAACTATTTAAACATTTGAGAAACCTTTCAAAAATTATATTTGCAAAAGAAGTTAGTTTTGGGTCCTTTAATGGCTACTTCCGGTGTTTTCCATACCTAATTCTGTTTCTTTTCCCCGTCTTGATTAAAATCTTAAATCTCTACAACTAATTAACTTAGAGAAAAAATCAAATATACTTTGGAAAGTCAAATAAATACTCTATCAAATAAGATCAAAAACTTGTGTTGGAATTTTAGGTCAAAAATGACATTTTTAACGTGTTCAGATACCTTAAGTGAGCTTTAGTGGGCTATCCTGACTTTGATTCAAGTTCCTTGTCAATGATTCAGCCTTTCAATCAAATGATGCATTGAAGCACAGGGCAACAATTGCTATTCCTCTAAAAGATCCCTTTGTAGCCATTGCAAGGCAGCGGCAGCTGTTTGGAGGACATTTCCCGTACTGAGATCCAAGAAATATGCTAGGTCACTGCTTCCGAACAATACCCTTTGATCTAAAGGGTACTCTTCAATAACTTTGCTTTTCGTGGAAGGTCATTATCTTTCCTTAAAAGGAAATATAGGCCAATTCATGCAGTCTACCTTCACATTGAACTCTAGAACAGGTTTCGTTACATTTTACCCATCATAGTCTGTACATATGTGCATAGTCATGTGCATTTCTGTACATAGTCAGTAAGATATAGTGACGTTCCGACCAGAAGGCAATCAATCTTCGGCCAGTCGATTTTGGAAAAGGTGTGAAACTTTGTTACTAAAGTTTTATCATGCGCAAAAGCATGAATAGTGATTGACGTGGTTGGTCATTTAACCTCGACAGTGAGATATCATTGATGTGGCTTTTGGCGACGAACAAGAAACGTCGAAACAGAATCCCCCATCTGTGGAAGCGATTTGTTTACGTTTCCACTAGTCCCCTGATTTAACTAATAGACTCGTTCAAAACCACGTGACTTGACAGCCTTCTCCCAGAAACCGGACTATTGTCAATTACAATACAACCCATATTATCACACTTCCACGACCAAAGGCGTTCTATTCATTGCTAGAACTGTAGTAGTTGAGTTGGCCTTGTTATCTCCAGAATTTCACGCGTTTGTTATCCATCTCTTGGGAAATCTTGATACATATGTGAAAGACTATAGTGCTTAGGTGGTCTAAGTTGCTTGTACACCATACCACTTTAATCGCAGCCCTTTGGTCTTAGGGCTCAAAGGGACATAGATTCTTGGATTAGTTCTCAGAGACCTTTAGCATTAATTGCTGTCGCACAGGTATAGGAGGTATCGGCCTACTCACAGCTGTAGTTAAAAGCGCTTGTAGATCTAGTGTAGATGCTCGGTGGTGATTGTTAACCTGCTCAGTCCTGAAAGAGGTCTCTAGAGCTCTATTCCTCTTGTTTGGAATCATTTCCTAAAAAGAGAAATGACGTAATGATTCATAGAAAATAAATTTGTCATCTCAAGATGGAAGTGTCGTATTAAACGGTTTTTCAGAGCCGTAATGAAAAAAATCTTATTCAGATTAACCGTAGCGTTCAGCAGAAAATTTTCTTCAGCTTTACAACTATGGTATAGAAAAGCGTCGTTTATAGCGTATGCTTAATTTGCACATTTTCATAGAACCAATTGATATGTAGTACAAGATTTTGTATCTGCTTATCTCGCTCTAAAACCATAGTAAGTTTCACAGAATAAAGTCGTTCAGAAATTAAATTAAATTTACAGACGTTTGTTTTGGATGTAGAACAGCTTCTGCTTCTACAGTCGCTGAATTTGTGTTTTTCTGAATATTTTGGCTTATTTCTCTTATCGAATCATTCTTACGTTCTTTGCTCCGAATATCGTGAGTCTTAACCACTTTTTCTAATAAGACCACGCGATTTCCAGTTCATTAAGGACTTGAGATTATAGTGAGACGTTTATTTACTTTTTAAGGTGGTACTTGACTATGTTTGCTCTAAACGTCCCGGTGTTGGAGGTTATCCATAAACACACAGATTAATCAGTAAATCCGCATGCTGAGCAATACCTTTTGAATTTTTCTTCAATAGAGTTCAATGTTTCAATTTTCCACGATTAACTCAATAAAAATTGAATTGTCATCCTCTCCAGTCAGAATAGAACCACATACAAGTACTAAACATATTTATGTTTGGTAGTGGTATAGTACGCGGAAGAAACGTTTAACTTTTAGGGTTCTTACAAACATACCATCGGGCATCACTTCTGTTAGTATTGAATTAGCTTTCTTAGCAAACAACCTCATTATATTAAGTTTCTGTACACCTTAATCCTCAATGTGGTTTCGACGAGATATCTCGCCCATCAAGATCTGATCTTCTGAATGTTCTTCGCTTTTCATTCCAGAGGTGGGGATTCTATATATGCTTTAGTTTTAGGAATCTTATAATACGATTCTATTCAGATTAAGAATGTTTGGTCAGTGTTCTTCTAATGATGAGATATCTCATCTAACAAGATTTGATCAGTTTTGCTAATGACTAACCCTTCTGGTGGTTATTGCGAAGAGATGCCTCGATTACTTAGAAAAAAGGAACCAAATTCTTGCAAGTTTAGAAACCCTTAACAATACAGCCTTAGGCTTTTAATAGTCTTTGTATGTTTTTAGTTTTCCTATTAATAACAATTGGATTAGAATACATGAAATGAATGTTTCTTCGCTTTTCATTCCAGAGGTGGGGATTCTATATATGCTTTATTTTTAGGAATCTTATAATACGATTCTATTCAGATTAAGTATGTTTGGTCAGTGTTCTTCTAGTGATGAGATATCTCATCTAACAAGATTTGATCAGTTTTGCTAATGACTAACCCTTTTGGTGGTTATTGCGAAGAGATACCTCAATTACTTAGAAAAATGGAACCAAATTCTTGCAAATTCAGAAACCCTTAACTGTACAGCCTTAGGTTTTTAATAGTCTTTGTATGTTTTTAGTTTTCCTATTAATAACAATTGGATTAGAATACATGAAATGAACGTTTCTTCGCTTTTCATTCCAGAGGTGGGGATTCTATATATGCTTTATTTTTAGGAATCTTATAATACGATTCTATTCAGATTACGAAATAAATTTAGGCTTTTCACTCGGATACATTCAATGCAATGTTTGGAGAAATTACATTTCTGCCTGATTGAAATGCACAAATGTGTTTAGAGAAAACTCTTCCTTGAATAAATACCTCTCATATTGTTAACTGTTATAGTTCTCAAATATTTTAATTATAATGTGCATTGTACGTCTTTCTAGCGTTTCAGTAGTGATGTATAAAGAATGACTAAAGCATATAGTATTTTAAATGGCTTATTAGTTAAATCTCATTGAATGTCGTCTTTCGGATGAGAAAATGTTTCAGGGATTTACTATGTGCACTTGTGGCTTAAGGTATTTCTGAAGTTATATCTCTTGGGGTTAGATTAGGAGTCTGGAGACCTTTGAAACGCAAAAGGATTAAATAGAGCTCTTTCCCTGAAATGTTTACTAACATATATTTTACACTGCGATAAACAATTCCATGAAACTGAAGCTTGTTCATTAATGATATCTTTCACTCAGTCAATGCAATGCTAATGCGGATTTAAGGTAAATTTGGTTCTTTTTCATTTTCTTTCGCATTTTCTCTGAATTCTCTTTTATTTCAAGCTCTTTTCCAGTCATTTATCAGCCTACCAAAACTTTCAATCGCTGATTACAATGTGATACGTTTTGTTGTTGAGAATTTGGGAACTTTGTGAGCTCTACATATAACTCTGAGTACCTTTATTTACATAACTTCGAGCTAATATCCTTTAATCTCTCAAAATTGAATTTTGGGCCGATTCTTCGAAATTTAGTTTCTTGTTCCGTTAATGAGTTTTGACTACAGCGAACACAGAACCTTACCTTTGTAATTTTAATAATACCACGCCGATTCGAAAAACCTATAAATAGGGAAGGCGCGGATTGTAATTCATCAGATTTCAGATAGCTTGAACTAAGTTTTAGACCAACCATTACACTGTCTGTGTACTAAAGTAGAGGAAGCCCTGTAGTTCTTATGTTTTTTCTCTGAGGTATACTAAAGCAACATTACTAATTTGTACAGACAAGTATTTATTTAAATGAATGGAAAAGGATATAATACGTTGATGCATAATCTCATCAAGCAGATAATAGTAAAAATATGTAAAAAAAGGAGCTTGATAACATAACCCCTCCTGTAACGTGGGTTCTTAGAGTTGGTAAAAGCAATGGTGTGTCTCTTTGGTCTAATAAATGTGTGTGAATAAGTGTTTAGGACGTTTGGTTGATGTGGAATTCTAAACCAAGTTTTACGTCTTCCAATACATTGTAAGTACTAAGTAAAAGTCCACGACCTTAACCTTTAGATCACTGCTGGTTCAGTAGTTGTACCTTGATCCCGTCAAGAAAGAATTTAGACTACGACCGGCACATCAGTTGTACGTTGAAAGTTATAAGGATCGCACCAAGAAAGAATCATCGCGCCATTTTATCTATAGCTGTAGTCAAAACGTTAAGTTGACTTAAGGAAGATACCATTGCACTGCCCTTAAGTTGCTCTTTGAAACATACTAGAAGAAACATCTCTGAAGTTCATATAGGCTCATGAATTGATCAGAAAACTAATGAAAAATGTCTACTTGATCAGTTGGCATACTTTTCACATATCTCCAAGCTACTAAAAGTATGATTAGAAAGAAACTTGAGACAACATAAACCCTTCTTTTTATGCGAACTTTAGAGTTGGCTTAAGCAATGGTGTGCCATTTCTGTTTTTGCGTGTGTGTCTTTCAAGAAGTTTTGATTCATGTCGAGGAGGATTTGAGCAATGGTTTTTAAAAATTGCTTCCATGCAAGACCACTCATCTATGACGATGGTTTTCCTGATGGATATGGGTATTATCAGTTACAATGCTCACTTTGTATTTTGTGGTTTGTGGATCCTATTGTGACCATCCAGAGATTAAAAGGGCTCTTCTGCAAGGGCCCTCTAAATTATTGGATTTAAATTTTACAGATAAGTTATGGTTTAATGTCAAAATAATTATACTACATGCTAGAGCCATTACTTTGATATATCAGAGAACCGTAAAGGTTTAACATTATTTTAGGTTGTAAATACAAAAAATAAGCATAGCACTAATAGAGAAGAGTGTTATTAATGATATGGGATCAATGATGCCTGGATATCATAGTATCTAATTTAGCCTGAAATAGATCTGAAATAACTCTGAAATAGATCATTCAATTGTTCAGAAATTTTAATCGTTTGTTTTTCGATGTATGTTCTTCAGATACACCAATTTTTATCATAATCGGACAACTCTTTCTTTGTGCGTCGATTTTTTTTGTTATAGAATGTATCTTACGCTGTTTTCTTTTACATTTTGTATGTTTTTCATATTGAGTGCTTTTTTGTTTATTTCTTGTTCGCATTCTCCGTCGAATGGTTCATTTTTTTACTAAATAACTTGATTATTTGTTAAAATAAAAGCAAATAGTTTGTTGTTGTAAACCTATAATTGTGGACTAAAATATATGTTTTTACGAAATAATTTGAATTCTTGTTAAGGAAGAAAGAAATAAGTTGCCGCAATAAAAATTTTAAAACTAGCATTAATCCTTCAACTACTATCAACATCAATCCAACGTCCATCGACATCTGACTAAATTTCTCAAATGACGATATATCTCGTTCATCAGGAACTCGTCAGTTTTCTTCAAATAACGAGATATATCTCGTCAAAACATCTACCAAGATAATCATTTTTTTGTCTGATTCTTGTGCACATTCCCGGGCAAATGGGACAGCATATTTACTAAATAACTAGGATATTTGTTAGAGTAAACACAAATAGTATCATGTAAACTTATAATTTTAGAAAAATGTATGGTTTTAAGAAATAACTTGAACATTTGTTCAGGTACAAACGAATATGTTGTAGTAAAATTATCAATGCTAGCATTAATCCTGCAAGTGGTTTCGTCGAGATATATCGTCCATGAATATCTGATTAACGTCGCAAATGACGTGATATCTCGTCCATTAGAAACTGATAAATTAAAAAAAAAAAGGAATGCCATGTCGTGACAACCCCTAAGAGTGTTAACTATAAAAAATTAGAATTAAATTATCTTTATCCATACAGTGAGATTCCAAAGTCGATCTATTCAAACTGGTAACTTAGAACGGAAAATTTGGTAAAAGAGCACCGACCTTAAAGTATAAAAACTCCATTTAATAAGTACCACCTCAGAGGCGTGAAAGATTCAAAACTGAAATTTAGTGAGCGTTTTAAGTTTCAAAACCCCATGTTTATTTTTTGCTTTCTTTTCTTTCCCTGAAGAATGCTTTAGATGAAGTTGATTAAAAAAGCTCTAGAATTAGAATAAAGAAATAGAAGAAGAACGTGACTAGAAAGCTCTTTTCTAGACCACTGGGAAGTAAAAATCAGCAAACAAAAATATTCATCATATCTTGCGTTCCCAGGCTGTAGCTAGACTTTCTATTTAAGAGCCTTAAGATGGGCCAGATGTCAACAAAGATAGAGTAACCAAAGTTTTCGCACTTTTTACTTAGCTTTATAATTAGACTTTCCCTAAAAATCGCTTATGAAAATATTTTTTCCAAACGAAGGTATTAACAAACTGAAAGTATAGTCATGAGGTGAGGAAAGCTTTTCCTGTAAATGAGGCCAGATTTATACTTTGTAGACATTTAAGTTTAATGTTTACACGGTATGTTCATTGGAGCTCTGGATGTTCTTTACCTAAAAATCATTTATGGAAAAAAAATTTCAAGCGGAAGTATTAATGAACAATAAGTGTAGCCATAAAATAAGGAAAGCTTTTTCTGCGAAAGAGGACAGATTTTTACTTTGTAGAAATTGAATTTTAATTTCTATAAGGTATGCTCATCTAAGCTGTGCGTGTCTTTGCCATCCAAATCACTAATGCAAATATTGTTCATAGAAAGAAGGTATAAAATCATGAAAGCCTTTGCCTAGAATAAGCTTGATCCCCAATCTCTAAACTCCCACACTACGCCAATGTGAGAACATTAGCGGTAACGACAGATATAACACGTACCCCGTGTACACGACGGTCTTTGACTGGAGCGATATTCAATTTGCAACCCTACGGTTGCTAATCTGTTTCTATTCCATCTCATGAGGTGAGGAAATATTTTCCTGAGAATGAGACTATTTATATTCTGTAGACATTTTAGTTCAATGTCTTCAAGCTATATTCATCAAAGCTCTGAATGGTATCTTCCTAACTAGCGCTTATTAAAAGATTTTTTTCAAACGAAGATATTACCAAACTGGAAGCTGAGAAAAACATTGACTGTGAATGAGGCCAAATTAATATTTTGCAGACATTTATGTTTAACCTTTAACTACTGTCATGGGTCTCACAGACCCCGAGTCATATTTGACAGGACGTTTTCACCTCTTAAAGTGAATATTGGTCCCTGTCCTATTCATTACCTTCCTACTACGTCCAAAAGTAGCCACATTCCAAGACTGGTTTGGCTGCCCCATCTATTTCGTGTTTTACACGATTTGCATTTTCCGAGTGGTCTCTCCCTTTCACAGCATTTGCGTTACCGTTCTTGTTGAATGAGATCGTCTAAGTTGGAGTAGGGAATTTCGGCATAGAGCCTAAAATGACAACAAGCTTTACTAAAAAACGACCTGTGTATCTTACACAAAAAGAAATTCAGGATATTGTTGATAATTGGCCGAGAATAGAGTACTGGGACAGTGTATTTTCGGATAATATTATTGAAAGCGAACACGAAACGGATTCGGAAATTGATGAAGATGAAGACATTTCAAGTGCGTCTTCACAAGAATAATGTTTCTCCGGAAAAAATAACTTCAAATGGGATGCCTGGGGGAAACCTAATTGTGCCGTTAGAACACAACGTAGTTTTACAGTTTTCAGGGTTGAAACGTCCTACAAAATTAGGTACGAAAGCTGAGCCTGAACAGACATGGAATCTTTTCAACTTATATAGCAATATAAAATATATTTCATGTTAAGAATTGAATTATCTATACATTTAAAATGTATAAATAATAATTATCTAAAGAATCTTTCAGTACTATATTATATTAATCAACTTTATACGTACTTTAGTGAGCGAGGCTACACTAGTTACAGGACGGTTTGTGACACAGCAGTTAAGGGTTAATGTCTTCACGGTATGTTTATCCAAGTTCAGGATGTTATTTCCCTGAAACACTTTTATGAAAAGATTTTTCAAACTAAGGTATTAATGAACTGCAATTCTAGTCAGAATGCGAGGAAAATACTTGTTGTGAATGGGGCTAGAAGATTTTTTGTATTTTGAATAAATAGTACAAATGTGTGTGTTTATATTTTACAGTGAATATGAAATTTTTGTATCACCATGAAAACAAAAGCAATAGAAATTAAAATATCTGAATTCTCGAAAGTAGTATAAATATATATTGTTTAAAATATTAAACTTCATATGAAGATAGTTATCGTTCTTATATTTTCAAGATTCAAGACTTATATTTTTAAAGAATGCCATCTTTAAAACCCCTTAAAATCTAGTATTTTTTTAAAATGTATAGATATTTTATACTGAAATTAATTTCTCTTGGGATTGTTAGAAATACAAATTTCCATGTCCTCCTAGGTCTCGGAAGCCCGATACGAAGAGAGTAACACTGGTTGGTTCTAATTGAGTGGTTCTAATTTACGTAGTGTTGTCCTCTGATCTCTCCCTTCAATTTGATCCTGACCGTCGCCAATAGCCCGTTGTGTTGCTCCAGTGTAACGTTAATTAACACTAGAAGCGCCGTTTCGCAGCCTTTTTACAATTTTCTATGTTTTATTTGAGAGTACATTTGAACATCGAAGCTCATATATATATATATATATATATTTACTTTTCTTAAATGCTCCGATGTGTACTGTGACAATTTGTTATATTTCTAGGCGTAACCTTGGATCATTGGGTTGTCAACCTGCGACTTGCATTCAGCGAAAATTCGATTCTTCAACTATACTGAGTGAATTTAGCTTGTCTTTATATGTGAAACTTTCCTTGGGTATATGTTCATTACTTGACTTACGAGTCTTGTCCTTGAATCCTTAAACCAAAATCAATCCAACAAACCATATTATACAGTAACTATTAAACAATAAATTTGCATCAGTCAACAGTTATTGTTTCACTGAATATCCCAAATACTTTTCCAATGCTTTATCTAAGACCGAATTGGGATAAATAGAACCAATGTCTTTTGAACATTTGCATCCCACATCCCAGGTGCAGAATTATATTCAGAACTCCAAGCAATTGTAATTGTTCTGCGGGCAATTTGTCCGAATTTTAAAAACTGCAGTAAAATCAAAAACAGACGTAAAACACAATTATCGGCTAAATATGTGTATTACATATTTATAATAAAACACATCAAAAATAAGAAACTTACTTTATTTAAAGCCAAGGCATACTTTCAGAATTTGCAACTCTGTTGATAACTGTTGAAGTTAAATATTTTGTCATTGGACTTAGAATGTGTGTAATTTATAAAGTGTTTGTAGTAATTTGGGTCTGCGTAAGGAGGTTTTTCCGTAGCTAGAAAAGCAAAAATAGTGTGACAAGAAGCGCGCTGTACACTGCAGAACATCGCTACTTATGATTGAAAAAAAAAGGTCAAAACTTTGATAAAGTTAAGGAAAAATTGTTCTGTAAAAACTTTGTTCTGCGACATACGTCGCAGTTTTAAGCACTTTCTGCTCCCGCAACCCGCATTGTAATTCTAACATTCTTAAAATTATCCCTTAATCACTCAGAGAATAATTTAATTAACATAAAGTTACCAGATAATATGTAAACAAATCTTTAGCTTTTATTGTTTACAAAAGTATACGCAAAAAGTATAATTTATACAGTTAGAAATGTATTTAAAATGTTAAATGAAGTACTTTATTATTTCTTACAAACATTTAATGAAAGCGTTTGAGGTCCGAATTTTGAGATACAAATGTGTCATCGTAGTTTTTAACCTTCAAAGTGGTTTCAACTAGATATCTTGTTTATCAAGGGCTGACCAATTTTGCTAGTGACGAGATATCTCTTTATAAATACATTTATTTTTTCATATAATGGAGATCAAGATCCACGGCCAATTTTCCATTTATAATTAGATACCTCATCGAGACAGCCACCAAAAGCGTTAAGTTGAATAAATTTTATCGAAGTTTTAGCGTAGTTTTAAGCCTTAAAGGGGGGGGGGCGACTTAAAGAGAGACAATAAAACCATTTATCATCCATATACTCCTGAGATATTTCTTTAACCTGTCATACACCAGACTAAGACATAAAACTGGGCAGTAAAAGGTACCTCTAAAAGGCTCAACCTTTTAAAAGTCAAAGTATGCTCCGGTATAGATATATTTTTGTCTTGAAGAAAAACAAGACTAATATCTTTCATTGATGGCATCAAATTTTCTATATATTCCCCGCATTATTCATCCTCATTAAAACATCCAACGCACTATCATCAGGATCCGCGATTGTAATAATCGCACAAAATAAGCCAATAAAGTGGTAGTTAAATGAGAGATCTGTATTCAGCGAAACCGGATTTTCTGGAGTATTTTCGCTTCCTTCCTTTTAAGAAATTTTCCCCCGATTCACATGAAGAAAAGGATCGGAGAAGATGTTAGGAAACATGATTTCTCTGCAGCAAAAAATCTAGAAATTCCTCAAATCCCTTTTTAAAAGGTTCCCAATGTGGAAACCGGAAAAGTAAAAATGGGTCTTAAAATCGAATCGAGAGAATCATTAAAAAGATCGATTCTCGCGAGGTGATTAACGAAAAGGTCGGCGGCGCTTGTGTTCCCAAATAATGCTCCCTTAGGCGGTCTCTCTCCGAAATACAGTTCCTAATGGCAGATTAACGTCCTTGCTAACAATGGTCTTCTATCGAATTTCCAGGAGAAAAATTTTTTCCTCCAATTTTACCCCGTACCGCTAATTTGATCAGGAATCGCATTACTAACATAGAATGCAACAACTCGTCTTTTCACAAAACTCCTTATTATCGTGCTCCCGATTTATTTTTCCTTCTCTTTCCCTTATTTCTGCCGCTAATGACACAGTCTGCTCTTGACCACTCGCTCTCTCTGCTAATCAATTGGAGGCTTTTCTTCCAGATTCCATCGATTCACGTCATTAGGAAGAGTTAGTTGGTGTCTATCCGGAGAAACTGGACACGCACGCCGGCCGATTCCCTTTCCAGATAAGGATCGCGATTGAGTTCTTACGCCTCGCTGGGTTTATTCCGGAGCTTTCGAAAAACACGGACTTCTTACCTGCTGGTCATCCCCCGCTTTCGAATACCTGGAAGCGCAATCTCTTAGAAACAGGTTACTACGATGGTTACAGATTTAACCCTCCAAGTGATTTCGATGAGATATCTCGTACAACACCTGGTCAATTTTAATGGTGACTAGAATTCTTGGTAATTTATTTGGTAATTTTTTAGTTAACGTCGTACTAGAGCAACACAACGGGCTACTAGAATTCTTGTCCAAGTTCTGGTCTATTTTGAGAGTGACAGGATATCTCGAAAAATATCTGGTCATTGATAGTGACGAGAATTCTTGCCCAAGATCTGGTCTATTTTGAGAGTGACAGGATATCTCGAAAAATATCTGGTCATTGATAGTGACGAGAATTCTTGCCCAAGATCTGG
This sequence comes from Metellina segmentata, assembly GCA_947359465.1. Taxonomy (NCBI): domain Eukaryota; kingdom Metazoa; phylum Arthropoda; class Arachnida; order Araneae; family Tetragnathidae; genus Metellina; species Metellina segmentata. The sequence goes on along the minus strand of OX375884.1, from coordinate 57,984,383 downwards.
TCTATTTTGAGAGTGACAGGATATCTCGAAAAATATCTGGTCATTTGAGAATGACGAGAATTCTTGTCCAAGATCTGGTCTATTTTGAGAGTCACAGGATATCTCGAAAAATATCTGGTCATCTTTGTTAGTGGAGAAATGCCTAGTCAGAGTAGAACTTCCCAATTGCTTCTCGGGGAATGAAGATCCAAGAAGGTAAATCAAATTGTTCCTTATCTAGAACTGGTGATAGAGTTAGGAGTAGTTATTTGTATTAATGACTGGGCATTACATTGATGTTATAGATGCGAAGATAAACCCACCAAGAGGTAGTTTAATGGTGCAATGATATATTTGGGTCAATTTGTGACGAACTCAAGATAAATCACGTCACGTAACAGACTTGCACACACAAGGAAAATTCTAATAACACAAACTATTTTGCACAGTGTGGCCGAATAAGCTCCGTACATGGCCAAATCGAACCCCTTTAACCAGCATTCCAACCATAGACTCCAACAGAAGAGGGAAACGCACCCAGGTTAAGTACAAATAATCACACCTGCCAACAAATAAGAAATGGGACGGTATGTAGATGATTTGGTTGACTGTGTTTGATGCTACCAAGGTCATATTTCATAAAGCACCGCAGCATGCAAACAAGAAAAGGTTCACTGACACAACACATGAATACCTCAATGATGTGTAACAGGAATCTAACTGGCTAAATCGACAACTCGAAGGTTACAAGAGCAGTTGGTGTAGAACAGAGAACTTAAGAACCTTGAGTGTGCCAAACTGTGGGATTCGTTGGTTGATTGAATTTTATGGCCTAAGCGGCTATATCCAAACACAAGGTAGACAAGGTTAACTAGTGGGTACACAAAAGGTTGGGTGGTTGTGTCTTTTAGCGGTTGTATTCGGCCATACTGCGTCAAGCACAAGATAGGCTACGCCAGGTAATAGACATCCACTGTCAAGGGAAGTTTTTCTGATACAGAAGATGATGAAATATACACAAGGAAAGTTTGACATAGAATGTGCCGGACAATTGTCAGCGAACTACACAGAAGAGATCTCAAGGTTAGTTAAAGCATGCTTCACCTAGAAACCCGCAGGTTGCTAACTCAGTTGGTAAACCTACTGAATACATTAGATGTTTAGGAGAGAGTGTAAAAAGGAATCCTTACTAATGACAGAATCATGGAGGATTCAGGAAAGTCACTCAACTTTACAAGAGTGCTCTAGTTCTGCCATGCTGCATAAGGAAAAAACAGCATAAATTTGTTAAGTGGAATGTATTAAGTAACTAGTGGCAGAGAATTAAGAAAATGAAAGATAAAGTGCAAATACTTAAAATATTGCTCTTCTATCTCTAAAATATTATAAGCTTTTAATTTTAATTTTTTGTTATGCCTCTTCATAAACTACCTTAAAAATATACAAACATTTAAATTTAGTTCTGTTTCATTGATAAAAAAGAAAATTTAAAGTACTTCCCATCTTAATTGTTGCTAGTTAAAAAATCTTAAAAAAGGCTTTTCAAGCATATGAGCGTACATATTATTTTAGACTTGAGTTATCCGACATCTTCACTTTGAAGACGGCCACTTCAGTTTCCCTTTCTTCTGATCCTAGATGAGTTCTCTTCCTTACATACTGAAGTGTTCAGTATAAATTGAATAAAATAGATGGAATTCACAATGATGTTCTTTACCATAGGTGAAGACGGGTTTAATACTCTAGTGGGAATGTGAAAGGGCGCATCTTCACTCCAATATGGACAGTAGCTGTCCTCCTAATTCTCTAATCGAAATACAATACATTCATTATGAAAGCACTCTATGGGAGAACAGTAATCTCGTCTTGTAGGACTGCATTGCTAACTCTGAGTACACAGTTATTAGTACATATTATGGAAGGGCCCGCGTTAGTTAAATTCAAAGCGAATAATTCAAACATGGAAACCAGTTCAATTGTATGTTAGTACTTGCAAAACTAGTTAATAAGTTATTTAGCATAAAGTATAGAGAGATAATATTCTCACGTGAAATTTAAACAAGTACTAATGCCTATATGTTTTAGATAATTAATTAAGCTTAGGTTATTTAATGGATATAAAAGTAGGTATTTAATTAACGTAACACTGGAGCAACGCAACGAGCTATTGGCAACAGTAACACGATTTAACTCCTGTTTTCAAATGCATTTTATATTTCACATGAATGCGTTTTAAAAATAGAAGTAGTATTCGGTGCATGCATGAAAAGTCGAGCGATACAACAGTTTTGTCTTGATTTCAGAGCTAGAAAAAACATCCAAAAGATAAGTATAGCCTCGTGAATTCAAAGGATGTCTATCTGACATGACTTTTGGACCGAGAGCGCATGCGCACTGAAAGCGAGTATGTGGTCCACAAAATGTCCAAATTCTACGGTGCTGGGCTAGTGTAACTTCAAATTGCACGGAACGAGAACAGTTTAAGTGGTGTCATTCGAAATCAACCGATATGCACTACAATCATATGCCTTCAGTCAATAAAAGGATTATCCCGTATCAAAATCAAACTGCACTTCATTCGTTCAAACTGTAAATTTGTTGTTGAATGTTCTCAATAAGAGAATTACTGTTGAATATTCTCAATAAGAGAATTATTGTTGAATATTCTCAAGAAGAGTATTATTGTCGAATCTTCTCAATAAGAGAATTATTGTTGAATATTCCCAATAAGATAATTAGTGTTGAATATTCTCAATAAGACAATTAGTGTTGAATGTTCTCAATAAGAGAATTATTGTTGAATATTCTCATTAAGAGAATTAGTGTTGAATGTTCTCAATAAGAGAATTAGTGTTGAATTTTCTCAATAAGAGAATTATTGTTGAATATTCTCAATAAGAGAATTATTGCTGAATATTCTCAATAAGAGAATTATTGTTGAATGTTCTCAATAAGAGAATTATTGTTGAATGTTCTAAATAAGATAATTATTGTTGAATATTCTCAATAAGACAATTATTGTTGAATGTTCTAAATAAGATAATTATTGTTGAATATTCTCAATAAGAGAATTATTTTTAATGTTCTCAATAAGAGAATTACTGTTGAATATTCTCAATAAGAGAATTATTGTCGAACATGCTCAATAAAAGAATTACTGTTGAATATTCTCAATAAGAGAATTATTGTTAAATATTCTCAAGAAGAGTATTATTGTCGAACCTTCTCAATAAGAGAATTATTGTTGAATATTCTCAATAAGAGAATCATTGTTGAATATTCCCAATAAGATAATTAGTGTTGAATATTCTCAATAAGAGAATTATTGTTGAATATTCTCAATAAGACAATTAGTGTTGAATGTTCTCAATAAGAGCATTAGTGTTGAATATTCTCAATAAGACAATTAGTGTTGAATGTTCTCAATAAGAGAATTATTGTTGAATATTCTCAATAAGAGAATTAGTGTTGAATGTTCTCAATAAGAGAATTATTGTTGAATTTTCTCAATAAGAGAATTATTGTTGAATATTCTCAATAAGATAATTATTGCTGAATATTCTCAATAAGATAATTATTGTTGAATGTTCTCAATAAGAGAATTATTGTTGAATGTTCTAAATAAGATAATTATTGTTGAATTTTCTCAATAAGACAATTATTGTTGAATGTTCTAAATAAGATAATTATTGTTGAATATTCTCAATAAGAGAATTATTGTTGAATATTCTCAATAAGAGAATTACTGTTGAATATTCTCAATAAGAGAATTATTGTTGAATATTCTCAACACCGGGCCCGAATATTCGCGTCAAAACTGTGGTCTGTATTCTCTCGACACATATCGTACCAATTTTATTTATAGACAGTTTTTAGTTAGCTTTTCTTTCGACAAATATAGTTCAATATATCTATTTAAAAAAACTGAATCAAAACGTCAGGTCTTTTTTTTCCATAACCGATGATTGTCGGTATCATCCACGTAGTAAATATACTTAAGCAAAATAATTGGATAATAACTTCACTTCAAAAATGGTCAGATTTTCCCTGGTGGAGTAAACAATAGACATAAAGTTACAAACCAAACCAAATCAAATCCACTTCATCAACAATATCCGTGGTTGTTTTTTCAGTTCCACCTGCCTTTGGTTCCCATACCTCCATGGTTCTATTTCGAGCTTCTGTGTCTGTAAAACTTTCCTTGTGTTTCCGTACTCATTACTTGATGTCGTTTGTCTTTTATTTGGGATAATATGGCTAAATATGGCCCATGCTCCATACGACCGCAACCCAACCAACCAATTATTCGCTCGTAAGCAGCTCTCTGAACGATAGATCCTTGCTAATTTATAACACTTATTTTACACATATTATGTGTCTTCCAATAAATACCGGAATCAATTTATGTATTATGTGTCATCAAGGTCTTAAGGAATCAGCTTATCGGAGTTAAAACTCCAGAAGCAGTCAATTATAACATAAGCCACAAGCCCAGCATCTTCTTCTGTAAAAAAATAACGCGAAATAGCAGTTAGACTAGGGCCGTTAACTTATTCTTTTTCTTCCCCTAACAGAGTTCTTTAACAGCACTCAAGGGTGTTATTAGAGTAAAAGCATCTGACCAACAAACTAGGAGCTCTAAAGAAGTAGATTAAACTGTTATCGTCTCTCATTGAATTTTCCTCCCATTAATCTAATTCAGTTTTTCTTTTGCAACTGCGAACACTTTTGGACGAAATTTGTATCGCGGCTTATATATTCGAAACTGAGTTGTTGGACTTAACTCTGATATAGAATAAAGAGCGTATAAAACAAAGAAAGATGTCCTGTAGTTATAAAGAAAGCGAAAGGAAACAGTTTGTACCATTAAATTGAATGATGACGCGCGTTCAGTTCAGCTGTTTATAACGTGGAAAGGTGAGATAAAACTTATATATTGCTTGTCACTGTCCAGTCGTTTTTTCTATACAAGGAATAATTAGAACAACAGATGAGTTACACAATTTCAAAATGCTATAATGTATGAAGCCATTTCAAAGGGGGTCTGTCAGCAATATCGTACATTAGTCAAAAGCTGATTATCCGTTAAAAAACAGAGTATAAATCTATACCTCAATACAATTTTACCTACTCTATTGAAGTTTCCAGCCAATAACTTCAGAAGCTTTATGCACAGTATTAGTTTGTAAGAATGTCAATTTCTCTGGTCTCTTAATATTGTTTGTACGCGTGTATAGAAGCTCACTGTTGAAAATATTTTATATAAATGCTATGTCATATTATGATATGTTTATATTTTTAAAGCACGAAATTTCAAACACTCTATACTCTTATGGTTACCGTTCGTATTTTTATTTTAATATAGTGCCGTAGGCAGCTGAATTTTCGTTCCACTGGAGCAACAGAACTGGTCAGTTGTGACTGTCCGAAATTAATCCTGATGGGACAGCTCTGGAATATAATGAGGAAACAATATTTAGAATAAGATGTTAACACTCCAAAAGATAGTTGTTTCGACAAAATATCTCGTCCATCAAGAATTGACGTATTTTGCTAATGACAAATCATCATCATCATTGCTATCATCATCAACGTACTTCCGATTATTTGATGATGACAATATCAAGAGCTGATCAACTTTCTTCTAACAACGAGATTTCTCGTTCATCAAAATAATGGCTAATGGTATTGCTAATGACGAGATACCTCGTCGAGACAACCACCAGGAGGAATAATGTGTACGTTAACGAGTGCTTCGGGGCTTGCCCTTAAAACCTGTAGTTAGTGACTAAAGTCAATCACGAATAATCAAAATTCTTACAATTAAGATAATCTTATATTTATTATCTTGAGAGTTTTACTAGTAAGACATATGCCAACAGTGATGCAAAAAAAAAAAACGCAAACAACAAAAACATTAAAAGTTTCATTTTGTCATTTGCAGTCCTTTGTCAATTGCAGTGTTTACATATCGTTTTAATCGCCGTCAGTTTTTGTTGCTAAAAAGGTAAAAGTACTCAAGATAGTATCTTACTGAACTATTATCTTATAAAAAGAATGCTTATAGATAAGTCTAGCTTTCACATACATGATTTTCCTCACAGACTGTATCGAATGAACATTCAGATTCCAGGGAAAGACACAGAAGAGAAGTAACAGACTGGAAGACACAGACTAGAAGACGCAGTATAGCAATAAAAACTTAACCAAGCGTATAAAGTAATAGTTAAGGGAACGTAACTAAGAAGTTATGGCATTAAGGAGAACGGCCGTATCAGCCTTTTGTAGTCCATGATTGTGAAGCCGTTGGATATGTTGCCGTTACCCCCCAGTCGTAATCTAAACTTTAGTTTATGACTGTTTTAAATAAAATTTAACCAGGAAAATGCTGAAATTCTTCTTTCCGTGTTGGTCATTCATTTAAATTTTGTACGTGCTCATATCTGCCATCATTTATATCTGCCCCTTGAGACACCCATCTAGAAAAAAAGTAGTTCGTAGTTCAGAGTTTTCGTTTCTGTTAACCATCCTAGTTGTTTCGACTTGAAATCTCGTCTATCAAGATCTGTCCAATTTTGCTAATGATGAAATATCTCGTCATCAAGATACACTGCCCTCCAAAAGTTAAGGTACAGGATGTGTTTTTTGTCTTATTTGAAAATGAATGAGCATAGAAACAAGAAATTTTTAGGAAATGTGCACTAAACAGTTCTTTATTGAATGGTACCTAGAAATTTATGTACGGTCAACTCAAACATGATTTTCAACAAAAAAAAGCACCCGGCAGAAAAGTCCATTCTTGGAGAAAACAGTACATCACAGGGTTATGTGGAAAAATGTGTTGAATCATTAAAAAATAGGTTCTAATAAGGAATGCGTACACCCCTAATTGCAATGCATTGACAGCAACGACTTTCCATGCTGCCAATTAAGTTGTTAGACACCGAAATGTGATGCGAAGACCAGACACAGAGTAACCCGTGTTCAAGCTCATGTACCGACCTTGGAGGAGGACTTAAAGCAGTAACGTGTCTGCCAAGGCCGCCCCAAACATCATGCTACATTGGATTAAGGTCGGCAGGTTGAGCTGGCGATTCCATTCACTCCAAACCGTGACCCTCGATTGTCATCAATAAGCGCAGCTCTGTGAGGTCTAGCATTATCATCCATATGAATGAAACCATTACCAATAGCAACGGCATATGGGCGGACATATAGATCAAGGATCTCATCCCGATATCTCACACCAGCCAGAGTTCCTCCATGGAACACATGCAGGTCAGTGTGACCAACGAGAGCGATCCCAACCCAAACCATGATTCCACCACCTTTGTACTGTGTCTTTCAACAATGTTGGATGGATTGTACCTGGTGCGTTGTTCCCTCCAGATCAGCAGACGCCCTGAATCGTTCTCCAGTGTGAACCTGGACTCGTCGGTGAAGAGTACAGATGCCCATTGCTGTATGGTCCAGGAAACGGGTTCTCTTGCCCAACATAAACATGCACTTCTATGACGTCGGTTCAAGGGGGGCACACAAATGGCCGTCTTTCATAGAGATCTGCATTGTGAAGGTGTCTTCGCACTGTAGTAGCGGATATTCTTCTTCCCGATGCGACAAAATGATATGCAGCGAGCTGAGGCACAGTAGTGCTTCTACTCCTTCGGACAGAAAGAACTAGAAAACGGTCTCCCACATGTGTTGAAACTCGTGTTCGGCCTGGAACATGTCTTCTAGACACAGAATCTTCGGATTAAAACTGATCTCAGAGTCGCTGGACCACACTGAGAGACACATTGAGACGTCTAGCAGCAGCATCTTGTGATAAGCCCATTTCCATCCATCCGACCGACCGAAACCTTAACGAATCGGGTAAACTACTAGTCCTAGACATTGCTAGACACTCATGGATAGTGTCAACGAAATTGCCAACAACAATTGAAGATCAACAATCATACACAAAACTTAAACACAAAGTTACGAATGTTTGGTTTTTGCACATTTTTTTAAATTGTGTCCACATTTCTTTAAAATGAAAGTGGTGACTATCGTTTTTTGCATAAGTGTTCTTAAAGTTCGTTACTATCATTCATATAAACTATGAATTTTATTGTTTCTGCATTTTTTTTAACGGTGAGCTTAGAAAAACATTTTGTACCTTAACTATTGAAGGGCAGTGTAGTTCTAATTTTTTATGATGACGAGTTTTCTAGCGATAAATAGCTCGCTCTTCTACATTAGGTGAGTTTTGCTAATGGCGAGACAACTCGTTGAGGCAAATACGAGGAAGACTAATCGATTTTTTTGTTTGGGTGCTTGAATTCTCGCAAATTGGTAGGCAGATGGTAGGTATTTTAATTAACGTAGTCTTGGAGCAACACCCCACCCGGGTTATTTACAACGGTCTGGAATCAATCCCAACGGGAAAGATTCCTATGACGACACCATGTAATTTTGAACCACGGTCAGATGGCGAGGCAACACCTGTCCTGGAACCCCACTTTCCATACTTTCATACCACGCCGATTTCTCAATTGGGGACTTTTATGAGACACTGGTCGTTGTAATGTTGTGAATATTTCAAGTTTTGTTTGTGAGACAGTGGTAAAATTGTAATATATATATATATACAGGGTGGTCCCGAATTCACGGTACAAACTTTAATGGTAAGTACAGGACATTGTAACAATGATTTATTGTATAGGAATGTATAGTCGCAAGTGACGCGGTGAGGCGAAAACAGGGGAAATAACGGCCGAAAGGAAAAACAAAGATTTTATTGAAAGCGTTGTTGACAAGTGTCATGTTTACAGTAATTGTTCAAAATTGCGTCCACCAGTATCGATACATGCTTGACAGCGTCGGTGGAGCGATTGGCGTACACGTTCAAAGATGCCTGGTATTTCACGCACACCTGCAGCAGCTACAGATAAGCGAGCGACGAGATCCTCATCTGAGTCAACTGGAGTCTCATAAACAAGATGCTTTAGATGTCCCCATAAAAAGTAATCGAGGCTCGATAAATCGGGAGATCGGGGTGGCCAAGGGACTGGTCCACCACGCCCAATCCATCGAGTACCAAACGTGGCATTCAGGTAATTCCGTACATCAATGCTGAAGTGTGCTGGCGCCCCATCGTGCTGAAACCACATGCGGTTACGAATGGCAATCGGAACATCATGCAGCAGTTGTGGTAACACTTCTTTCAGAAAAATAAGATAGCTTCCGCCAGTGAGCCGCGTGGGTAGTAAGTATGGGCCAATCAAAAAGTCGTTCACAATACCAGCCCACACATTAATACTGAAACGTTGTTGAAACGCATGTCGACGCGTTGCATGTGGATTATCGGTTGCCCACACATGGGAATTGTGCGCATTAAAGACACCCTCGCGTGAAAATGTCGCTTCATCTGTAAATAGCACATAATCTACGAAATCCGGATGCAACGCACATTGCTGCATCACCCACAGGCAGAAGTTCACGCGGCGAGGATAATCTGCCGGATTCAATGCTTGTACTTTCTGAAAATGGAAGGGGTGTAAGCGATTTTCGTTTAACACTCTGCATACAGTCTGATGACTCACACCTACGTCACGCGCAACAGTTCTTGTGCTTGACTCGGGTCTATCAGCCACAATGTTCAAGATGCTTTCTTCCAGCCTTGGAGTGCGTACAGCTCTTACTCGACCAGCGCCATGTCTGTTGACGTCGAACGCACCTGTTTTACAAAGTTGACGATGTAACCGTTGAAAAATTCTATGATCCGGCTTTCGTCGATCAGGATACTCCGCGCGATACATTCGTAACGCAGCTCTGCCGTTACCATTTGCACGGCCGTACATGTAATGCATGTCTGCTTTTTCTGCATACGTAAAGTCACCCATCGTCTACTGCAGCAGAATTGTGAATGGCGCTTTTCCCTACTGCGATGCATCATGTTCAACAGCGGCTAGACATCTACTGCCCTCTACCGGCAATGATACCAACCGATCACTCCATTTCTCTTTCCTTTTATTTCCCCTGTTTACGCCTCACCGCGTCACTTGCGACTATACATTCCTATACAATAAATCATTGTTACAATGTCCTGTACCTACCATTAAAGTTTGTACCATGAATTCGGGACCACCCTGTATATAACATAATCAGTGTGCAATAAGAAATATCTAGTCGAGAAGAAGAATGTTTTTAATTACAACTGAGAATAATAGGTACAAAGCAAAGACCAATTCCAAGTTGCAAGCAAAATTTTTAATTTTACACAAAAACAAAACTTGGAAGACGATTGCATTTTTCCTAACAGAAATGTACTTTTTCATAACCTACACAAAAAACAAAACAAGTTAACATTAGTAATGGGAAACATATTTTATATTTAACAGTTATATTTGTTTAACAGTTTAAATAGGACGGTTTAACATTAGGGGTTAACTGATATTTTACTATTCGAGAAAGTGTACTAAAATATTACATTTAGGTACTAGTAAACATACATATAAGCAATGTATTAACTGTGTTCCTGAAACTCGAATATTTCAATACACCCTTGTTCTAATACTGTGGTTCAATTTAAAAGATTATTCAAAACTACATTAACTCGTGATTTTGCTAAAGGCAATGCAGCATTTTCAATATTGGAACAAAGAATAGTAAGCTTATCGCATCTGCTGTAAAATTCTGGATTCTTAGGATAATATCTGTGCTCAGACAGCAAAATGTTACAAGTTACTTTTCCCAAAAAATTGACCAAGTCCCATCCTAGAGTCTTTTTTGTTAATGTTTAGAAGTTGGCAAAATGTAAGTCTTTTTCTTTCAGTTTATGAAAAGACAAAGGTGGGAAAATTGTAATAAATCAAAAACCACAGAACCACATGCTGAATCTTGAATCTTAAAATTGCTGTAACGAAAAATTAAAAAAGTGACTTATAACATTTTTCCATCTGAGCACAGATATATCCTACTGAATCCTCAAAAATCAGAAACTATCTTAGTATCTGCTTCAATATAAACCTATAAATCATAATTTCTAGACTATTTCACAGACATATATTGATGCATTCGCGATTCATTACATTGTTCATAATTAACAATGAGACATTTTTAACACTGCATGCGCAGTTTGTTGAGAAAACTCATTGAGTTGGCTGAATATGTTTTAAAATGTGACGTGATAAGCTATTAAATAAATCGCAGTGTTTTAAAACTACATTGCAATTAAAACTTCTATGAAGAATATAATTTTTCATGCGTAACAAAATAAATTAAATTTGATAGACAAAGTGTCGTAATGAGCTTTTATGCAAGCATTTTTTAACTCAAAACACTTTTATGCTCTAATAATAATGCCGCATACTATCGATTACTGAATGTTTTTTACCCTACAACTGGTTTCGACGAGTTATCTCATTCATCACAATGTAACCAACTTTCCAAATTACAAGGTATCTTGTCATCAGGATATTGTCAATTTTCAATGGATAATCAGGACATCAAGATCTGGTCAGTTTTACTAATGACTATAAATACTTCTTAGAGACCACCAGAACGTTTCAACGGTATCATAATTATAGTTAATTTGTCTGTATTGCCATATGACGTCTGTTTATTTATATGAACTTTAAGGGGGGCTGGGACACAAAGAAAAACCTTCAAAAAGTCCTTTTTTGTTTTATTTTCTCAAAAAATTTGAAATTTAATTCTCTTTTGTTTGACACCAATTTTATGATGATATCTTGAGTAGAACCGAAGTTATAAACAAAAGAACGTTTTGGAAGCTTTTAAAGTTTTAAAACGAAAAATATGTCGACTTTTCCGAAAAACTAATAACAGAAGTACAATTGCATACAAATTGTACCGTAGAAAGGAACTATTAACGAAAATAAACCTTAATCAAAGGTCTGAAGACATTAACGGAGTTACTTACGTACTCGGAGTGAAAAATTCACCAGGTACTAAAATTTCACCTTTTGTAACTGATTTTCATTAATGACACTTTAAGGTGTTGTTTCTCCATGATGGATTTTTCACACTTTTCCCAACTTTAAAATGATATAACTCCAAATCTATTCAAGATAATTGCATAAAATTTGGTATGTATATTTGTCATACATATCTAAGTGATTTGTCTTCAGCAATTTAAAAAATTATTGCTATGTTCTAAAATATAAGTGTTTTTATAAATTATAAAGTAAAAAAAATGCTCATTTTTAATTTAAAATTTTTTAACATTTTTTTGTATGCATGTATTACAAAACTGTGAAGACAAATTTTTAAATATAATACCTGATTCTAGAAAATGTAAATATGGTGCCTTTTCCTTAATAATTTCTCAAGTTAAATTAAAAGCAAGAACAGTAACTTTTTGAAAATTTTTAAGTGTCAAAATTTTTTGAACTGATATCAAGTTATTTTTTTATAATTTTCTATTTGTAAATTAGGTGCTATGTCTTCATTAAAAATTCCAAAGCAATATCTTTATTAGCAAAAAAAATGGAAAATTGTGTCCCGGCCCCCCTTAAAGATTTTAAATAAATAAATCACTGAATTAAAGTCTTAAATAATATACCCATTAATTTTAAATGATTATTATAGCATTTTGTATCAAATACGTGATAATTCATTTCAGGAAAATGTCAGTGTGCCCGTTTTATTTAAAGTACCATGGAAAGGAAAAACAATTCCAATATTTACCGACAGGTACCCCACAAACAGCATTGATTCGTAGAAAGCCCAAAGGAGGGCCTTTCAGCCAGTTCTGCACATTCAATTAACTCTAATTCTACGTTAGGAGTTGGCTGGACTTGGAATAAGGTTGTTCGCATTAACTACACCTCTTGGCTTAGATCTTTTCGTTTACAGACTTTTTATTCACCAACAGAGGAAGTCGATTTGGGGATAAAGCTACTCTTTTTGTTTCATTTATCCGTCGCAACCTCTTTAGTGGGGTAGCATTTTGGAATGAAAGAAAAGGAGTACCCGAGGATTAAGCATTTGTTTACCAGGTTAAGCGCAGAACCCGTGAGAAGTGCATAGAAAGGTAATTTCAGAGTTGGGATCTTATATCCGCTGTCTTTACAAAAAATTGTCTTGAACAAAATATATAAATTATAATTGTTTCAGACAGAGGCACACTTCATTTTACGAATAGCTAATTCAACTGTTTTAACGTGTTTAACCTTCCAAGTGGTTTCGACGAGATATCACGTCCGTCAAGATTGGACCAGTCTAGCTAATGACGAGATATCTCGTCATCAAGGTATTGCAGATTATTTTGTGATGGCGAGATCAAGATCTGGTCAGGTTTCCTGTATTGATCATAATGAGCTAATGACGAGATATCTCGTCAAACATTGTCAGATTTGTTAAAGGCGAGATACCTCGTCGAGACACCAGAAGGGTTAAATAGTTTTATAACAAAACAAAAACAAGTAAATATATTTCGTGAATCGAAGAAGTAAATTTTGGATCTCTGGAATAGGAATATGTTTGGTGTCTGTGAACCGCTGATTTTCAAGCAGATTGCAACGTTATTTTATAATAGGGAGCGACTGTTGAAAGTAGGAGGAAATGTTTCTAGTAGAAATAATGAATTTAATGTGCGTGCAATTGTATCTACTTTAAAATATATATACACTACCCTACAATAATGGACCGGACGCCAGCGGATTTGCATAAACTCCGGCTATTTGTTTAGGGGTGTTTTTCGTGGTATGGCCTGGGACCGTTGCATGTTGTTCTTGGTCAATTGAACGCCGACGCCTACATGAACATTTTGGACAATCGTGTTCTTCCTACACTCTGTCAATTTTATGGAATGGACGAATGTTATTTCCAGGACAACAACGATCCATGTCATGTTGCAGCCTCTCTCAAGCGGTGGTATCAAGATATGAATGTAAAACGTCTTCCCTGGCCTGCTCAGAGTCCCGACCTAAACCCCAAAGAGCATTTGTAGGACGAGTTAGAGCTACGTTTACGGACCAGAAACCATGTTCGAAATCTACAGCTGATCTGGAGAAAATTTTTGCAGCAGGAATGGACACACATATCCATTGCTGTGTATCAAAACCTTGTTGACCCATTACTGTGTACCTAGTGTAATTGCAGCACGTGGGGGACCATCTCCCTATTAAAGCATGTATTTTCCCCTTATACTATCACATCTTGCTGTCCGGTCCATTATTGTAGGTAGTGTATATATTCTCAATAATGCGTACACATTACAAAAAAAAAACAGTAGCCAATTCAGCTTTATCTTTGTCATATTCGTATTTAGCACATTGAATTTATTAAGTAATGACTATTTTCATCTCAGAAGTAGAAAATTTTTGAAATTTTGTTGCACAGAGTTAGACATTTTATTGCCTAGTTACAACTAATGCCAATAGGTGTGCGAATTCAAATTGGTACAGAGTGGCAAGATAAGTAGTGAAATCACCTGTCTACTATGAGATGATCCATCAATGATCCAATGACGTGAGGAATCAATGGTGGGCGTCTTATTCCGTCTGCTGGACCAATCCGAAAATGAATGTTAAATTCCACCCAACAGACGAAAGAAGGATACAGTCACGTTACAACTAGTGTTGGTCACATAACCCTGGGCACATGAAGCGGTTACCATTGCTCACTCTACATTTTATCTTTCCTCTATGAGGCGTATTGGCCGCTATTTGTTAGTTCACACAGTGAGTCCTCCCTCAGTACTAACATCAATGTATTTACAAATTAGGATTGTAATCCAACCTGTACATACTGGGTCTCAGTCAGTAGCTATGGTCACTTTACCAGTAAGGCGGATCAGATGGATATATCGACCTAAGAAATTCAAATTAATAAAATGTGCTATTCATTAGTTGAACCATATGAGCAAAGAAGAACAGTATTCAAATGCAAGTTGAATTTTCTAATATTGAACATGCGTGTCTATTATAAGAATGAAATTGCGCCGAAACATTGCTTCTCTCACTTATATGCAGCAAATATATTAGAAGCGGAAAAGCTAGATTACTCGAAAGAGTCCAAGCTTAACGGCAATACTCTAATGTGTACAATGACGACTTTAAATTCATTCCAAGTTCTACCTGGAATATTCAGTTCTTTGATTAGCTTGGAATTTCAATCAAGTTAGAGGCCCAACCATAATCGAAGGATGCTTTCATTTGAAGAGGAAGTTTCACGTTTTGAAAGATGTACGTATATAATAAATAAGGTGTTAAAACATAAAACGGCGGAACTGACACCTCGTTTCCCGGCGTGAAATATTTTCCATTGGGAGGAAGTTTAGAGAGTTGACATGCTTCCGGAATTTCCGGGAACACCTGACATCTAATTATCTCTTCTAAAGTTTCGTTTCATCGGACTGTGACGTCACAACTGAATCTTGTTAGCTGTCTTCTGGCACGCTTCGTCGTAGGATTTCCCTTGGGAAGAGGAAAATACCTACAAAAATAAACATTTTTAAGGCTGCCTGCATGCAAAATGCATTGGATTCCATTACCTTTGTTTGTAGCGTACAACGAACTCAATTCTATTCTCTAAATTGAACTCGTACACCCTGAATTCGTCTAAACACTCAAACATCCCCAAGCAGCTTAAGCTCTTTTGAACCCTTCATGTGGTTTCGACGAGTTACCTCGTCTGTCAAGGTCTAACCAATTTTGTTATTGACTATATATCGTCATCGAAACATTACCAATTTCTTTTACGAGATCAGGATCTAGTGCGTTTTCTACTGATGAAGAGATCGTCGATCTAACTTTAGTCAGTCTTGTTAATTCCGAGGAAGCAAATTATGTTTCTATCCAGATGTACCTATCATAATTTGTTTAAGAATTAAAAACGAAGTAAAGGACTACCTAACATTACCTAAAGGACTACCTAACATTACCTAAAGGACTACCTAACATGTGTAACCATATGCAAAATCCAGTACTATTGTCGTAAACTTGAAAATTGTTGGATTAAAAAACTTTTATGATTCACATTAGGTTCGTCGTGCATAAGGTCTCCACATAATATCGATTTTATAACAATAAAAATTTGATTTCTACTACCCACTCTATCCAGGTGTCCGTCTACACTCACTCCCACATCATCTGAGACAAGCAAACTTAAGAAACAAGCAAAAATCTTCAATGGTTTCTGAAAAAATCACAATTTGTGTGTGTGGCTGATTCACATTAGGTTCGTCGTGCATAAGGTCTCCACATAATATCGATTTTATAACAATAAAAATTTGATTTCTACTACCCACTCTATCCAGGTGTCCGTCTACACTCACTCCCACATCATCTGAGACAAGCAAACTTAAGAAACAAGCAAAAATCTTCAATGGTTTCTGAAAAAATCACAATTTGTGTGTGTGGCTGATGTGTAAAATATATATAGACTCAAGACATAGTATGTACACGACATAAGACAAGATATCTGGTGCATCAAGATCTGAGCAGTTTTGGTGATTCCAAGTTACCCGGGAGGCAGAAAGTGATTAAAACTGCGACATACGTCGAAGAGAAAACAATGTCTTTGCAGAACAATTTTCCTTAATTTTATCGAAATTTTGGTCGTTTTATTTCAATCCTTAGTTACGATGTTCTGCAGTGCAAAGCTCGCTCCTTGCCACACCTTTTTTCTATTCTAGCTACGGAACGACCTCCCTACACCGCCCAAATTACAACAAACACTTTTATAAAAAACACATCTTCTATGTCAATGACAAAATATTTAACTTCAAAAGTTATCGACGGAATTGCAAATTCTGAAAGGATGGCCTTGGTTTTAAATAAAGTAAATTAATTAATTGTGATGTGTTTTACTATAAATATGTAATACAGATTTAGTCAATAGTTCAAAATTGGGACAAAATGCCTGCAGAACAATTGCAATTGCTTGGATTTGTGTTGCAGAACACTGAATACAATTCCGCACCTGGGCTAAGGTATCTCGTCATCTAGGCATTTCCGATTGTTTGATGACAATGATATCATGACCTGATCAGTTTTCTTCGTATGACGAGATATCTCGTCCTTCCAATCTGGACAGTTTTGCCAATGAGAAGAGATACCTGGTCAAGACAATCCCCAGGAGAGTTAATTATCTGAAAATAATCTGAAATAAGCCGACCATAAATGCCTAAATCAAACTTACATTGCTGACTTATAAACACTGTTGTTTTTATACGTAACTGATAAGTATGAATTCCTCAGATAATAAACATAACACAAACATGTAGGTAAGCTAAATAAAGGAAGCCTGTTTAAACAATAAGCGTTAATATTAAGTATCCCAAGAACCAGACAAAAATTACTCTAGGAACAAGTAATTTTGTGATCTTTAATTAACAATACTTAGGCATTTTGTACCTTTACTCCGATAAATAGTTCTTCTACTCTTAGTCATCGAAATCTAGAAGATTTACTGAGCTTAAATTTTCTTAACGTAATAACTTTGGAGCATTTTAAAATGGGAAATTTAAATATTTCTAAATTTCATAAACCAAAATAGTGATAGAAATGTAACTCACCACGAAAGCTTTTCTAGTTAATGATCCACCATAACAACAATGTACTATACAATTAAGCCATTATCTAATTTACCTAACTAAGCGAACAAATACTGAAGGAAACCTGTATTGCTGATTAAGCCTAACTATGTTAAATGAAACATTCTCGTTAGTATTTAGGCATTATTGAAAATCTTTGCAGACTGCGGTGTGGGTATGAGAAGCGATTTCCCTTTATTTGAATCAGGTATGTATTTTAATTACCAATATTTTCTATTTGTACCAAAATTCAAAGTATCTAATTGTCTCTTTTCGCAGTTCAGACATATACGACGTTGCGGATTTAATTTTGTTGAAAATATTTTGTTGTAATTTGTGCTAAAAGGCACACAAATTTTCCCACTGTCCATATATAGCATAAACCAGTTTAAAAAAGTAATACATCATTTTATGTTGCATTCGCTCTTCAAACATAAATTGATCAGTGAGTTGATTAATGGTTTTTTTTTGGCGACTTCAAATTTTAGATCTATTTTATTAGTCACTTCAAATCCTTTTTAAAAGTAAAAGAAGCGCAAAATCTTAACAGATTTAGAATAACAGAAGAAAAATGTTTGAATAGATGGACATAATTTCCTATTTCTGCAAACTTCTTATTTCGTTTCTGAAGCAATACATTTGCAATAACTTTCAAAGCATAGTTCCAAATACAACGCTTCGTTATAAGTAATCTTTCTTTCATAACTACAGCGAAAAAGTATTATCAATAAGATTAATAGTAAAACAGATTAATTTTGTCTTAAAATCTATTGTGGTTAAGTTCATGAATTGGTGAATTAGTTTTTGTCTCAATTAGAGAGATTTCATCATTTTTCTATTTACTTTATACAGAGGCTGTTCACACATTTTTTAGACAATGTATTGTATTTACAGAACTAAATTACATAAAATGTTTATGTTTTAAATGTTCTAATTGATAGCCCTTATTCTGAACTATCTTTCGACAACGTAATTTCCAGGATAATAATGCCTTTTGAAGTGTCAGAAGAGGTATTCTATCCCATTCCTCCTGAACAGCTTTCCAGAGTCCTGTAAGGGTTGTGGGACGACGTTTGGATAATGCAGATTTTAAAAGTCCGAAAGCACAAAAATCCATAGGTGATACACAGGGAGACTTAGTAGGTATATCAGTGGCACTGTGGGTAAAGCGATGGTATTTCATTCAGAAAAATATGTTCCCGATAGTATTTGGAGTTAATCTTGACATTTTTTTCCACTCTCTTTATTTTTAACTTGCCGTTATATGAAAAACCAGCAAAAATCATTAATCCCTTAGAAAAACTTTCTTTCGATTCTGTGAACCATGTACTTACTTTTTTTTCTCCCCTTTTATAATAATAGATGGCTCTTTTTTTGCTGCAATCATTTAAATACACCCATGATTCATCTATTGTAACAATTTTTTTCTATTTTCTTTGGATAAGTGCTCCTCATATAGAATTCGGCAGCGTGTCCTGCGTTCAGAAATATGCTTTGGAGAAAAACGATGCACATTGAGTTTTTTCGCTTTCTTAAGATTTAAATCAACGTTTATCATTTTGTTTACAGTGGACACCGAGCATTTTAATGATTTTGCAACTGTCCTTTGACTAGGGCGATTGTTTTTAACATTAAACAACGAACCTCTGCAATAGTCGAAAATGTACTTTTCTTTCTTGGATACTTGTTTGGAATTTTTGTCCCACTTGAGGCTCCAATTTGACGTTTTTTTCCTTTCTTGTTGACGGTATTACTTATCGACGCTTTAGATATCACAAAACCATGACTCTCACATTGTTTTTGGTTAACGGAATATGAATATTGCTCTTCAGAAAGAGCTTAAATATAGTCTTCGAACCGCTGCTTCTTTAAAACGCCATTTTGAATGAAAACAAACCTCTCAAGCCGCAGACGATAATTTTGACTTTTAAAAGCATAGTACAGCTGCAATTTTTCTTTTGCAGTAAACAATTTTTTAATAACGCTAACCAAAATCGTCTAAAAAATGTGCGAACAGCCTCTGTATTTTTTGGCATTTTATTTGGGTTTCTGAGACGCAAAAAGTAATATGTCAGGCTGGTATGCCAGTTATTAATATAATCTATTTCTCACAATCGTATGTTAATGTCATAATCATAAAGAATCAGCAATATCTCGTCAAAAACACATGGAAACTTTAAAAGCAGAAAACTTCCGAATTCCTTTCTTTTCATTACAAAGGTACAAGGAGATTTTAAAAAAGAAAAATGTCAATTTCTTCTTGAAAACATGTTTACATGCACGCAAAACATGTTGTACAATATGAATCGGAAAATTTACAAAAATCTCTACGTTTAGTTTCCTTTATTCAGAAATATAAGTATAACAACACAGCCAGTAGCTACAAAACCTTCCACACACAAAAGACATTAACGATACACATCGATTACAGACTTTGAGTCGCTTCTGAACATCGATTTCCAATATTTTTTCCTTGGGATTCGGATTTTGTCTGGAGGAGATATCACGTGTGGATTTGATGTTGAAGGTATTAGAGTCTTATTATTCCCTAATTTCCCAATTGTTAGAAGGAAAATGTCGTCACATCGTACTGCAACTCAAATTCAATTCTTTGACTGGAGCAATTTTGTTTACTCCAATATTCAAAGAGCAAGAGCAGTTTTTACACATATTTTTTAAACAATGATCGTTGTCGAAAATACTTTGTGAGCTGCTTGGTTCTCTTAATAATTATGGTTGAAAATAATACGTATATGTTTCCTGAATGGAAATTTGAAATTATTTTTATTTAGCTGATGTAGCTGAGTTGGTAGATTCCACATTCCTTAAGGAAAATGCTAGACGCTAAGCATAATGGTTTGGTAGATTCCACATTGCATGAGGAAAATGACAGGCATTAAGTATACTGCGTTGGTAGATTCCACATTCCGTAAGGGAAATGAAAGACGTTAAGCATACTGTGTTTGTAGATTCTACATTACTTAAGGTAAATGACAGACGTTTAGCATATTATGTTGGTAGATTCCACATTGCTTGAGGGAAATGACAGACATCAAACATAACAGGCAAAATTAATTACAGGAAATAACATTTTAATGTATTAAATGAGTAAATTGAGAAATTTGTTCACGAAATTCACGAATGGAGGAAAATATATATATTTTGTTCGACACTTATAAAAAATGAAATTTAATCTGAATGTAAACTAATTGTTATAGGGTTTTCTATTAAAATCATTACCGAAATTATTACCACTGTTAGCGAAAGAGTATGTCTCTAGTAAATGTTACTTTCAGTAAGAGGACAGTGGACTTCAAAAACAAACTATCGCAGTTATATCCATATGGTTAAGAAATACTACTTTCTACTGAAATGCGGATAGATAAAGATTGGTTTAAAATATTAACTCATTTGCCCATTACAAAAACGTGGTCAAAAGTGCTGATACGTCTCTGTGTATCATCATTTCATCAGCGCTCCTGTGTTGCGACATGGTTAAAAATTGCGTGGTGTTGTCCTCCTTTACCTTCGGGTTTGATCCCGGACCTTTGTCAATACCCCGTTGAGTTGTTAGTTAAAATACCTACCTATGAGGATTAAATTTTCATGTATTATCAAAATTAATTTAACTCGTAATTAATTAAAAACCCCAAATTTCGAAAAAATAAATTCAAAAAGTGTTTTTCAGTTTATTGTATAAAACTTTGCATCAGATATTCAAGAACAAATGGACACAATTTTAAAATCGAAAGGAAATTGCTAACAGCTGCTTTTTAATTTTTATTTGACCTTCCAACTACATAATCGACTGTCAACCATTTTATTGTCTGCAACTTTCATTGGTTTCGGTTTCCATGGAAACTTCCATTTATGCAACATAATATCCAAGTGTATTTACCGATGATTATCCCAAATATTTTAAATGCCCTTAAGGTGTAGACTCCTGGTTTTTCTATCAATCGGCGAAAGCTAAAGCCAAAATCCAGGTCCGATCGTAAAACATGTCCTGACACGACTAAAGGAAACACATTGAAAAAAATACTGCTAATTTGGTCGTATGCGAATCATACTACGAAAAAGAATCGTTTACAGAATAAAAATGTCTGTTGAAAAAAGAAAGTGTTATATTGTTGGTTTATTTAAAAATAATAATGATCCAATAAAATATTTATTTCAGTTTATTAAACAAGAAAATTATATTTTTTAAAGAATAATATCACAAATCACTCAGTAGAAACAAATCTGTCTTTAATATATATATATATATATATATATATATATATATATGAATTTACTGTAAAATTCTTGTTTTGAAAATAGTTTTAATACAATTTAAATTACTAACAAAATGGTATTTCCAATGTGTTAAATTGTTTTCTTTAACCTCTGTTGTATTTTGCACTTAAAGTGCAATTTTCTCATAATCCGTTTATTTTTTTTGGAAGTTTGCCCAAGTTCAAAGTAATAAGGCCTTTAGATAAATGCACTGAGAGTTAAACTGTATATATTTTTAGGTTTTTAATTGCTGTTTAACAGTCACAGAGATATTTTTTGCATAAATAGTTCAGAAAAATCTAAAAAATTTGATAAATATAAAAATGTAAACATTTTTATAGAAATTTAACATATATATATATATATATATAATGAGTAAAATATATATATATTTTTTTATGAAAACTCCCGAATATGTTTTAGAAAATATATCCCTAGGTCTTTTGCATATACTATAATGATATTGTATATTGTAGAAATTTGTTTTATACAAAAATATTGAAAATTGACAGAGGAATAGGGCGTATAAAAAGTGCGTATATACCGGCTTAAAAACATATTAAAATTGTAATACAAAATATTATTTGCAAATAAGAACCAAATTTTTTCATTGATTATTGCTTAAAAATCTGTCCTTAACTATCACAAAAAAATGGGTTACGTAAAATGAGTAATACGAATTTCGGGTTTTCTTTACGGATCTCCTTTAACATTTACGCTGCGGCGCTTTTCTCCAATCGTCTCCATAAACGACTCTTTCGCCTACATATCCGACCCCTTTACCTAACTACCTAACTTGAGAGATAGAACCTTGAGTGTCATTTACCACTGACGCTTTCTTTTCATAGTATTGTGTGGCGTATCGTTTGGCGCGAGATAGATATCACCGAAGCGACCTTCTGCCTTTCCCCCAATGCGTTCACACCTCACGGCCGACACGGTAGGGTACCGAATAAAATTAATGATCCTCTAGAAGGTCGCTGCAGCTCGTAAATGGGGATCGATGCGAACATCCACTGCACACAGAACTTTACCGCTGGTGCAAACATGTATATATATATATATATATATATATATATATATATATATATATATATATATATATATATATAAGGAGAGGCTTTAGATTACGATTTGTATACCGTGTACTTTTTCATGTTAACTAACTCGAATGGGTTTCAATGCAAATTAACACACCAGTTGGTTTTGACGCGACACCTCGTTCATCAAGATTCGACCAGTTTCGTTGGTGACGAGATATCCAGTTCAAAAAAGCTCTCGGATATATATATATATATATATATATATATATATATATATATATATATATATATATATATATATATATATATATATATATATATATATATATATATATATATATATATATATATATATATATATATATATATTAAAATACCTGCCTACCTTTCTAAAAAGGTATGGGTTGAACAACATTTTAAAAGAAAAAATTCAAAATTGGGAAGCATTATATTTGGATTTCTTTTTCTTTTTCACTTAATATATACAACAATTTTCAAAGATTCCCCCAATACTTTCATGTACATTAATTTAATACAGATGTGCATGGAATTGTTTCGATATTAGGAGAATGTCATAAACACTGAATCACAGAAAAACGCGCTTTCGTGAGCAGTTTAATATTCTTATCTACTAGATGTTTTATGTTTTTGTAAAGGTAAAATGTTCGTTTTTGAAATTTTTTCTTGTTGTCGACAGAGTTTGAAATAAACCAATTTCAAATAAAACATCGAGTTTGGTGACTTGAATGCCCACTTAACACTGTATAACTTTTAATTAATTTTACCTAAACGACTGAAGAGTTAATTACGAGTTATCTGCACAAATAAAAATATTTACCATGGAGATAAATTATTTTAATATAATAAAGGACACAGAAGACACAGACATTCTATATATATATAAATCTTACATTGTTTTAAATAAAGCACAAAATGCATTTAGTTCAGCATTATTTTTATGTAAAATCGCTTAAAGTTTTCATCTTGAAATGATAAATGCCCCTTATCATACAGTATTGTTCCTCCTTTTAGCATAAGCATCAAAGCATAAACTCTCAACTGATCATTTATGGAAGCTGTCTGACGAGTTTATTTATACCCGCTTGATACTAATTTATAATACCTCCCTTAAATAAACAATTCTGTCACTCAAGTGCTCAGAAAATGCCCATGAGAACGGCTAATTGGCTTATAGAGCGGTTTTTACAGAAAGCTTTTAATTAATTGCATGATAAATACCTCACTAGAAATAATACCTCGACAGAAGACAAATGATATCGCATAAGTGGTGGAGGTTCAACGTTCACAACAATTAACATCATAGATTAATGCCTACCCTTCATTGCATATTTAGTTTAAGTGGCTTCATTCAAACCGTGTTCAAGCACTTCGAGGAGCTGGGCGCACAATTTATAATACACAGCAGTACTACGGATGACGGATTCTTTGCTTCGCCATCGTTTCCATCAACTCAACGCATTGATGAAATTAAATGAAATAGCTAAATTTAGGTATAGTTAACTGTATTTTTTGAACATTTCTTTCAATTAATATTTATAAATTAAATGAAGGATTTAGCGCACGGGCTCCTAGAGCGTGGAAGTTTTAATTTGTATGGGTCTTCTGTTTTAATTTATATTCATCTGATTTCCGAGAGCGACGAATGGCATCCATGCGGGGCTCGAGCTTAATTAGATTGGAAGATGAATGAATTAGATTAATTCAATTTTCAAGCGTATTCATTAAAAATTAATTTTACATTGATGAAATTGGGAAATGTGTAATATTCAGTCGTATATACATCTCCTTTAAAACAAAGGCCCCATGATATTTTCTACATTTAGGGGAATGGAATTTAATTGATTGTATAGTATAATCAATGTGTTCAATTGGATTAAAATAAGCAGATATAGAACTGAAAAATTGCTTTTATCACATCAGTCATTTAAATGACTCGATTCGAGAAGCCCGAGCAATTATTACATCAATAGTAATGAAAACTAATTTCTTCCAGTGTTTGTTTTTCCGTTTATTTAAGAGAATTCTCATTAATTAAAATAACTTTAGAATACCGGAACATAGGGTTGTTAAATTCTAAATTGCCTTGCCAAAAGAGACGAAAATATTAAATTGGAATTGGATTATATATAAAGCCTTCCAAAATTTGAGCTCTACAAAGTATGCAGATTCTAAACATAGAGCTATGGAAAAAAATATAACCCATTTAATTGGTGCATAGTTCATAACTCAATATTGGAGAAAATTCAAATGCCTTTTCAATAGAGAATAATGTTATCTATATATTGGTATGAATACAATTTTCTCAAGGGACCATCTTCATATTAAATTGCGGGCAAGCTAAATAATTTTTGAAGTCGACGCCCAATTTTGACACCAAACATTGAACATATCTAAAAACTAACCCCACTTAAAAAATTTTAATCTAATTTGTTCAACCATTTATTTCTGAATTATAAATATAGAAAAATTAGAATGTATAATAATAGGAGACTTAATACCCTGAAAATGATAAAAGATATCAACAAAATAGCTTTACAGCCTTAAAAATGAAAAGAGAATTTCACAGAGGTAGCCTACATTACTGAGGTAGTTATTAAAAATTTTTATCCAATGTCAGTAAAGACAAATATAATGTACACATTCCTTTTCCTAAGCTTTCGGTTCTTCATGACTACAATGTCTTCAAAGAACTAATGCCTTTGTGTTCTCATTATAGATATTTGAAATTTCTTATGATTGTTCATTATAAATGTATTTGATAACTGTGTGATGGAATAAGAAAAATAGTTGTGTTTTTTAAATAAAAATAAATTACGGCGGGTTTTTCCACTGGTTTTCTTAGCGTCTGTTACAAAAATATTTGTAAAAAAATAAGCGACAGTTGTGTACTTACACATCCATGCCCTAAATATTCTAGGATGCAATTCTAAAAAAGAAAACAAATATATGAAAAATTAAGTATGCAAAACTAAGAATTGTAAACTATAGGTAAGATTTAAAATTTTTTAACTATTGCTAATGGCAAAAACGATTTTCTTCTTAAGTGATGCGAATTAAGAAAATTTATATCACGAGATTTTCTTGCAAGTGTATAATCAAATATACTTGTTCAAAAGGTCTCATCACCCTTCAAATCAGTTGATAGGTAATTAATTTTAATTGAAGTCGCACTAGAGCATCAGTAGATAGGTAAGTACTTTAATTGAAGTCGCACTGGATCTTCAGTAGATATGTAAGTATTTTAATGGAAGTCGCACTGGAGCATCAGTAGATATGTAAGTATTTTAATTGAAGTCGCACTGAAGCATCAGTAGATAGGTAAGTATTTTAATTGAAGTCGCATTGGAGCAACACAACGAGATATTGACGATGATCCGGTATTGAACTCGAAGGTAAAGTCCAGAGGACAACACCACGTAATTTTGAACCACGGTCAGAGAACCACATCATACCTGATCTGGCAACTCACTCTCGAACCTTCCACACCACGCCAACGTGAGGATATTTGAGGCAGATTGAACGTCCACCAGCCCGCTTTGTACTCGAAGATCTTTGGTGGCATCCGAAATCACACCCCACCGGTTGCTAATCAATTCCTCTTCCAAACGGTCTACCACGGCCCCTCAAATCAGCAATCCAATCACAATTAGGGACTCTCCCCCCGGAAGCATTTACAGCACACCGCATCTAAGGCATGTTATACCCCATCATTGATTCATTCCACTAAACATTTGAGCTTAATGTGGGAGCTGATTAAAATTTTGAGCGGGGAATTTTTGGCGAAACTTGTACCACCATAGCATACTCTTAACGTACCGTTTTCCATACAAGGCTATGTCTACGCAATCGATTGGCAGTGCTAGTGGCATTTCATATTCCTCGTTCAAAGCGGTATCGATAGATTTGTAACGCCTTGCATTATTCAAGTGAGCGTGAGACATGAACGCAATGCTATCGACTTGCAGATAGATGGAGAGGGGTGCTACACGTCCTTTCTTTGTTTAATAGAATTATTCTTATCCTTGTATGGAATGACTGGCTGTGAGTTCGTGGGTACTGCTTGTCATTTCTGTGAACGAATTATTCCATGAACGGCTCGATTGTGGGAGTCTGTATACAAAGAGGGCTTGCGCATAAAGTGACGAGTGAAATCGGAAGTTCGAGATCGATAGCGCTTGAGTGGTGTTAGTGGTGGATTGGAATTGTTTTGGACTTCAATCAACGCGTTGAAATGTGTCTCATTTCGGGGTCGCGGGTTCCTGGTTCGGATCCCGGTCAGTGCATGGATGTTTGTAAGCGTATGGTGTAGAGGCGGTTGGTGCACCTTAAATCTGTCTTGGCCGAAAGTCCTCTCGTTGGGTTGGTGTGGACGTTCAGAGAGTGTGGTGCCAGCTCAGGTGTTGCCACGTCATCTCACATGGTTAAAATTAAGTGGTGTCGTCCCGGATCTTAGGGGATTGATCCCGGACCATCATCGACAGCCCGTTGTGTTGCTCTAGTACGACGTTAGTTAAAAATTACCAAATTACATTTTGGGGTCGTTGTTATTAGGATTTGTAAAGCGCAGCAGCATTTGTGAGATAGGTAGTATAATAAAACCCCACGAAACGAAAAACGTGACAAACAATAAATTTCTCCACTCCAAACCTGAGGACATTTGAGGCGACGGCGAATTTTACGTTCACCATATCCCTTTGTACAAGACCGTCTTTGTTTGGATTCCAACTCGCTACCCTCTGGTTTCAGACCTGTTACTCTGCCAACCGAGCTACCAACACCCCGATCAAAGAATGGATTACTTTTAAATGATGGTTGTTTTGGGTTTCGCGTGGCACAAGACATTTAACGTCATGTAATGGACATAAAAACCCAAAGCACAGAAGAAATAAATACATATAGGGTAGTTACAGAAATCGAACCTGTGCCACTTACAACTCGCAGATTGATAGAGCAGTGTGCGAACGCTCTGAGCCATGGCGGTCCCATCCTTAAATGAAAAGATTTACTACTAAGAACTCTTTTGAGAAAAATTTTTGCCCCAAAAATTTTGAAAACTATTTTCTTATATAGTTTAAAAGTTGAAAGTTTAAACAAAAATTAACCTTTAGACTACGGCCGGTACAGCAGCTGCACCTTGATCGCGTAAAGAAAGAATGTATACTACGGCCAGTACAGTATTTGTACCTTGAAAGTGATTCGAATCACGCCAAGAAAGAATTTAAACTATGGCCGCTACAGCAGCAGTACCTTGAAAGAATCGCGACGATCTTTAACCTTAGTCAAAAGATTAACTAATGTTGATATGTAAGATAGTTGGATTTACTACAAATTAAAGCAGCACAGTGGGATATTAGGAGATGATCCAGCAGCAATCTCGAAAGGAAATATACGTGGACAACTCTTCGTCATTTTGAACAACGCCTACGAAAATATTTTAACTAGAGTAGAATATGTGTGTTTTATGTAAAATGTTACCAGGAGGAAATGCTACTATCAGAGTTGGGGTTTTAAGGTATCTTGAAGGTTATAAGAATCGCGACGATCTTTAATCCTAGTCAAAAGATTAACTAATGTTGGTATGTAGATGGTTGGATTTACTCGAAACGGAAGCGACGCAGCGGGATATTGAAGATGATCCGATATTAACCTCGAAGGGAAAGATTCGTGGACAACTCTTCATCAGTTTGAACAACTGTCAGATGATCAGATTAACCCCAATGTCTCAACTTCCTCACCACACCAACGTGATGACATTTTAGACACAACAGATTTACCGTACATCCACCCCTATGCTCACGAAGATCCTTCATTGGATCGAGTTACTAATTCAAGACTTTATGAACTGGGCTACCGCAACTCTAAAATTAATTTAAACAAATCATTGTAAACAAATTTTATAAAACATTTGCCTTTTAGAATAAAAATAAATTTGAATTCTCCAATTCGAATCAATATAAATTAGCATTTTGAACAGTAAATATTTATCATTATACCTAATAGTTTAGTTTTCCTACTGGGGTATGCAAATATTACCTCGAAGTTGATGAAACTTCAAAATTAATTCCTTTCACTGAATTGAACTTATACATGTCTTATATTTTGCAAAACTTTCAATTTGACTATTAATCACTGTATTTGTAATTAATGTTACTAAATAATAAACCCCAATGTCTAAACTTCCTCACCACACCAACGTGATGACATTTTAGACACGACAGATTTACCGTACATCCACCCCTATGCTCACGAAGATCCTTGATTGGATCGAGTTACTAATTCATGACATTATGAACTGGGCTACCGCAACTCTGATTAATTAAATCAAATCATTGTGAACAAATCTTATAAAACATTTAACTGTAAGAATAAAAATAAATTTGAATTCTCCAATTCGAATCAATATAAATTAGCATTTAGAACAATAAATATTTAACATTGTACCTAATAGTTTACCTACTGGGTATGCAAATATTTCCTCGAAGTTAATGAAACTTCAAAATTACTTCCTTTCACTGAATTGAACTTATATATGTCTTATATTTTGCAAAACTTTCAATTTGACTATTAATCACTGTATTTGTAATTAATGTTACTAAATAATAAATTTTTCGAATTATCTGGAAGAATATACGCATCTATAAAACGTTACATTTTATACTAATGTTACAAAAGTATGCGCTATTTCAATTATCTAAGAGAATCCACGCATAACCATCTGCATTTTAATTAGGGTCTGGAATTTAGGTTTGGCTTGAATATCAATGATACTCACTCAATCACATTGGGACATAGAAGCAAGCTATTGTTAAGAAAAACATTGTAACATTCTTTGGATTTCGCATGATAAATAGTTTTCAAGTACTTCCAATTGTATTCGAAGAATACATTAAGCATCCAAGTAATTGTGCTGGTATATAGCCCATTTTTATAGATCTTCATTCCTCTTTTCTATAATGTAAACCAAGAAACTTCAACATCGAACGGAAGAAAATAAATCTAATCTAATACACTTGAGTGTGCGCTGAAATCGAACAGATTTCGTTGACAGACGCCTTGCAATGAATATTCCAGGATAGATCCCTCTTCCCGTAAATGTATTGCTGGTTGTGTAAATTGCTGTCAAGGGACACTCCAAAGACTTAGAGAATATATTTCAAATCCGCAGACACGACTTATTTCCTTTGGATAATTCCTGATCGACCTTGTAGGAACCTCTGTGGTCGATACAAAAGTAGATAAATTTAATTTAAATGCGAGTTCTCCAACATTGTTTTAAACGTGGGTGATCATTTATTTTCCTCGGCCTCAAGATGAAACACCTGTGAAATCTCAATTCCTATTAATGTGCTATATATCTGATAAAACAGCTATGATGCTGATGTCAGCATACATGTGATGATGTGATATGTGATGTATATAGACCATTTGTTTTATTTTTAGAAGATCATTTATTTACCTCTTCTTCACGATGAAACATCTGCGGGACCTAACTTTTATCATTAACATGCCCTATATACTTACGTTTGTCATTGATATAGATCTTAGTAGGTATATCATATGTAAATAAAAAGTTAACTGTAAAAAGCAAATAACCTAAGATTTATTACTAGAGCTGATTCTAAATAACGTTGAAAAATCTTTGATACCCTCTATTTCGAATAAATATTCAATACATAAAAATATGTTTTCAATACCAAGTTGTTTGCTTTGGAATATTTAGTGATTGAATATAATAAATTACGCTAAAATAAATTTTTTCTATGGAACATAACTCAATTTTGATAGTTACTAGTCATATGAATAGAATCTATTGGATCGAAGGTATAATACATTTTAGTACTTTTTATTCTATAAATCATCAAATACATATTACATATTTGTGGAGTCTGGAAATTCTGTAACCAAGTTACTTCCTTTTAATGACATAACACTTTCTTACACCATCAAAATGTTGAGTTATTTTATAAATTTAAAAAATAAATACTGTTCTTTTTTAAAGATTTTACAAATTTTAACTACAAGTATAAAATGAATATTCTGACAAAAAAATCACATAGCTTTCAGTGACCTTTCATAAATGTCGAAAACATAAAATACGATTCAAATTATAGCTGTTTGTTAATTGGATAATGTATTTGTAAAGGTATTAGTATACTTTAAAAAGTACGGTTCATCGCACAAGTATCAAATATTATAGCTAATGGAAAAACATATTTTGTAGGAACATCAAAATTAAAAACATTACATTAAATTTACAATGAAGAAAGGACATTTTTCATGTTACACATAATTCAGCTTGCTAAAACAAAGTTGATTAAAGGGTCTGTAATAGATAGGTTTTTTGGAAGAGTGATAACACATTTTAAAAATGAAACCCCATCGACCAGACATCAAATTAAAGATTAAAGAAAAAAGCATGAGCTCTGCATTGAAACGAAAAATTAAAAAACAATCCATTAAAGCCCTAAATAGTGAAGCAACGTATACCATGTTAGCGAATTAGTAATTTAGAATAGTGAAAATAAATTCAGTTACAGTAAAATATATTTTGATCACTTTTATGACGAAAAAAAGTAGCAGCGATGCAACACCGGTAATCCTGTTGAAACAAAAACGCAACAGACGCAAATAAACAGAAACAGAGTTTAATTTCAATTATGTCTTGCATTTTCACTTATTTTAAGGGGATGTTTAGTTACGTAACTCGTATTTTTCAAACATTTTAAAGGAATAATAGAATTTATTGTCTCAACATGCATTTTTAAACTTTAATAGCATCTGTAAAAAGGTTTCTGTAATTGGATAATCAAAAATTGAGAAATTCAGTGAATGTACAGTACGAATTTTTTTATGTATACATAGCATCTCTTCAAAAGATATCCTTGTTTCCTTTTAATCACAATCAATATATGATTTGTAATTGGTTTTACTTGTTTTTAAGTAATTTAACTTTCTTCTACATTACAAATAATTCGGTCTTTTATTTGAGCACTTTCTAAATGTAGAAATACGAATACATTGAGCAAACAATTATGAATTAGGCGTTTACTTCAAACATTATCTGTTGCTTGCGCCTTAATTTT
The DNA here is from genome assembly GCA_947359465.1 of Metellina segmentata. Classification (NCBI taxonomy): domain Eukaryota; kingdom Metazoa; phylum Arthropoda; class Arachnida; order Araneae; family Tetragnathidae; genus Metellina; species Metellina segmentata. Next base: position 57,952,440 of record OX375884.1, on the reverse strand, counting down.
AGACTAAACCATACGCCATCTTTCCCCAAATTTAAACGTGTATCAATTGAACATATTCAATAAATTCCAAAACATTGAAGAGCAATGAAATGAAACAAAATAGAAAAAATAAATGTAAATGTATATGAAATATTAAAAAAATTAAATGTTAATAAATGTATGTGAAATATTTAAAAATAATAGCTATATATTTACTTATATAGACGGTAGCTTAGTTATAATAAAAAACGTGTTTAATTTACGAGTTTTGTTGGATTTTGTATTGTCTAAAATTTTATTGATTTTTTTATTGTTATACAGGGTGTCCCAAAACGACCAGTACAACTTCAAAAAATTATTAAAAAGAAAAGAATAGGCCCACAGCAAAACTAGTTAGAATAATAGATAGAATAATTCAAAAAGTTTTTTTTACAGTATGTTTCTCATTATAGATATCGCTGCAGAACACGCAAACGATTATTAAAGAATTTAGTTATTCAAAATGGCGAATCTCGTGATCAAAGCTTAATGTGTCGAGTGGATGGCCGCATAGCATGGCCTGCCCGGTCTACTGACATTACTCCACTCGACTTTTTCCTTTGGGGTTAGGTAAAATATGCTGTGTACCTAACAAAAGTTAACAGTGTCCTGTAATTGAAACAAAAGATCCAAACAACTGTAGCTACTGTTGATGTTAGCATGCTGAAACGTTCGTAGATTAAATTGGAATATCGTCTTGATGTTCTTCGTGTTACGAAAGGATCTCATAAGGAAATTTACTAAGGAAGTAGAAAATTTTTTTTTGAGTTATTCTATCTATTGTTATAACTGGTTTTACCGTAGGTCTATTCTTTGTTTTTTAATAAATTTTTTGAAGTTGTACTGATTTCTCTTTTTAGGACACCCTGCATATTTTTTATGAATACATTTTTACTACTACATTAGAATCATAATTATCCATGGTGATGACAACCAAGCCATCGGATACCATCAAGTAAATATAAAAGTGGTGTAAGCAATAAGAACCTTTTTATGTTCCTTAGGATCATGACATCAAAACTATTAATTACGAATAATTATAGAATTCTATTGGTATGAACTTCGAAAACTATTTGGAAGTCACGGAGAAAATTCTACAGGTTACATCGTGGAATAATATGGACGTGACCCTCACCGGCCTAGAGACGCTTATATAAATTTCTTATAGATCATATATATTTTTATTGTAAAAATGCCCTAATTATATACCCCATTCCTAACGTGTAAAGAGGGATATGTCATCCTGAAAAACATCAGTACAAATTTAGGAGAGAGAAATTCAGACGCAAATTGATATTCAGTGCAATTCTAAAGTTGTAGCTTTGATCTGTGACTTGCGTTATAGCAGCAGTCGGGACTCACTTTTTTAGCTCAAATAAGTTTAAAAGTCTGCCTTCTTAAAAAAAACTGAAACGAACTTAAAGGAATTCAATGGTGTTTCTGGAACTTTCAGGAATCGGAATGCCAACGTCAAGCTTAATCCTAATCTACTAAGCCCACGTCATTTCGGAAGCGACGATTTTTATTTAACCAACCTTGCAATGGATGTCGCTATCCATTTACTTCCGTCATCACCAAGAAACATTTCTCAAGCTATGAAACGATAAAAGGAATATAAACGATCCCTTAATATTAATTTAAAGTGAGTTGTAAGTAAATTTGTTTTATTTTTCCATCCTTTTGACCATATTTTCTACCAAAAGAATTATTTTAATTTCTTGGTTGTGATTTTAACAGTTTATGAAAGAACTGTTTTGATTTGTTGTATTTCGTATAAACTAATGTACCAATAACTATTAAACGCATTGAGGAAGTATAAAAGTAAAGTGAGAAAAGGTAACTTTTTTATCTGTGTAGGGATCATGTGACCATAACTAGTAGTAACGTGACCTTTAGACAACTATCGTCTGCAGAGTGGAAACGGATATTCACTATCTGATTTGCCAACTGAAGAGGAAAAGAGGAATATGGATTGATAAATCATCTCATTGGTTCACACTACCTAGCAGAGTTTGATGATTTCACCATTTTTGAAGCTAATCTCAATAACGATGCCCAGTCTATTTGCATTTCACATCTAAGGACAATAATAATGTAGTAACATAAAATAGACCCATGCGAAATGCAGGAAACAATCAGTGTACTAGAAGTTACTACTTCTACTGCTACTTAAATATTCATAAAGCAAGAATTAAGAATAATCTATTGTCGGATTGGTGTCACAGTATGTATTTATTGTGAAAATTTTATACTTAACCTTGACGGAGAGTGAAAACTTTTAAATGTCTTGGAAAAGTCTTCAACAAAATTCTGTATTGCAGCACTGTACAGCACTTCATAACTTACACCAGTCATCTGTACCACAGATCAGTCAAGTACAAAGTGCGCACACACACTAATGCTCAAAGCTTTATTTAAAACTTAAAAAATTTGGTATCATACTCAGTTAGGATAACACAGGGAACTAGAAGAGTCAGTTAATCGGAGCACGGATAGTTAGGGTTCGATAGTATTTTAATAATGCAGTATCGAAACGTGATGTAGAAGATTCTATAAAGATGTAATATGTCATGGGATCTATCCAAATTACATAAGACTATTTCTAAAAATTGAAGACTAAAATATTAAATTTTGCTTTTCAATTGAACTTAATATATCTAGCTCATTAACTTACTGTAAAATTCAGAATTTTTTTTAAAAACACCAGTCCTTAGCATTAAAGTTAACAGATGTTAAAACATCTAGAAGACGTTAAAACACCTAGCAGATATTAAAAAATCTAGCAGATGTTAAAAAAATCTAGCAGGTGTTAAAAAATCTAGCAGATGTTAAAACATCTAAAAAAAGATTCCACGTTGGTGTAGAAGTAAAAAAACATTAAGATTTTAATACAATTTTAAAAAATTACTACAGGCAGTGGCATTGAAAATGAATTTGTGACGAAGTATACAGATCAATAAAAATTACTTTAGACCAAGTTATATTATTCCAGTGTTAGAATAAAAATTATTTTTTCCCAGAATCCAGCAATCTCATGAATATTTACACACTCTAATTAGGGGATTTTTAGCAAATTTTATTCACTTGAAAATTCAACAAAACTGATTCGGATGTTTTATCATGCAAGTACCGAAATCCTCAGCAGCTAACAAAAGAATTATTTATGTACACAAGAAATAATTTCACGGTGTCTTTGGGATACATATTACCCATTCGGGAGATCATAAAACAACGCATCAAAACATCAATATTTGCAGATGATTCAAAAAGACTGATATGCTTTGCACGTTTCTCGAAACACGTCAGCTATTTAAGCTCGCTTAAAGGCGCCCAAAAGTATCTGAAAGCAAAGAAAGAATACTTATCCCCCTTTCACGAGAGCACACATCACAAGCCTCGTCATCTCAGGATGTTTCTTTGAATTCCAAAACTGCTTTTGATTCTGCGGAATTTTTGCAATTACAGCGCGTCTATCATTAGAAGGTAAATACCGTTTCTATTAGTATGTGCGAGCGAAAAGGCAGAAATACCATCAGCTTTTGGACACTTTAATCTAATAATAAAGATTAGAATATTTTTTAAAACAGAGCAGCAGCTGAAAAAGGCTAAATGAAAGAGGCGGTAAACACAAAAATACATCCATTTATTCATTTAGCTAGAAACGCGGTGGAGCTAATTAAATGAAAACTAGGGAGGAGTGCTGTCAAGACCTCGGAAAGAATTTGTTTAAAAACGGTTAGACAGACACGAATCTTATGAAAAGGAGATATTTGAAACATTTTAATTTAACTACGAAACAAGTGTTTCATTAAATCAAAGGATGGATTTCAACCATAGATCATTTCTTTCTTTAAAAAATAAGCCTCTTTTTGTATCGGATGCTTGAGAAGGGGGGGGGGGTACGAAAAAGTAACTACTTTACTAGAGGGATATTTTTTAAACCGTTGTAATTTGCTTGTAAGGATAAAAAAACAATTCTAATTGAAACTGAAGAACTAGTTTTTTTGTGACTCTTTTTTTTTGGATGCTGTGCCTTTTATTGATGAATTTACGCGCCATTCTCACATTTCCAATTTCCTAGACGCGCCTTCGAAAATATTTTAACTAGAGTAGAATAGGTGTGTTTTATGTTAAATGTAACCAGGAGGAAATATTGCGATCAGAGTTGAGATTTTAAGTTACGTCACTCATAAACTGAAGAATAGAAAAGGTTAACTCTTCAAATGCATAGAGTAGCTCTGATGAGGAGGTAAATGGCATTGGTAGATACTACTTCCAGAAACGTAGTAGGGCTGTCATACCGAAAACCATGAATGGCGGTCCCCATAGGTTATTATTTGTTTCGACAACTCGCAATCACTACCATTTCTGGGCATCAAACGGTAAATTTGAAGTAAGAAATCTCCTACAGACATCAATTGTGGTAGATTATTGTCAAAGCCAAACCTGTCATATAATTTAATACATATATTCGTTAAAACCACTTGACACAAATGTCAACTCACAATTTTTGGACAATGCATTTCTTCAGATTTCCATAGAAATGTCACAATGAACAAGTGAGGTTTGATTTTAAATAAATTGCTTGTCTTATATATATATATATATATATATATATATATATATATATATATATAATGTCCGTTTGATATACAGTATACTTAATATACTTAATAAAAACGACGACGTGTCGTCTGTATTACAAGAATACAGTTTTGTTTTGCATAGGCTAAAATAATCAAATAGCTTATGTTCACTTTAACTATAAATTTGGGTGCTACAATTTATACCAATTCCAATATCTGTAAATATATATTTAAAATGTTTCCAATGATATGAAATTAAATTAAATCTTTGAATGTCAAAATGTTTGCCAGTGATGCATTATTGCTTTCGTCCAACAGTAGTGACAAGCTACAGAACGTCACGATATTCATGTTATTTCTTCCGATCGCTCGATTTGAATATCCCGGCCGAAGGTTAAGTGATATTGGAACAACCGAATCGATTTTCCAGCCAATGTGATATACCCTACTGAAATTCAATTTTACTACATGGTCGATAGTCACTGCAATTTTGCATACTGCATTATTGTGCCGTTGCAGCCCAACTGAAATATGCGCGCAAATTACGGATTACAACTAATGTTTGATCGAAGCTACTTTGAAAAAGCGACAAGTAGTATTGCTTTTGTGTTTTTAAATCAACTCAAGTATAAGAGGTATCTTATACATATTGCTGTAAACATGGATAAAAAAATAAGTTTTCACATGATATTAATATTTCAAAACATTTCCTTTTATTACCTCAAGTTTTCGCTTCTAAATACCGATATATATTAAGAGATCACTTGAAAATATGCTTAATCATAGACGTGAAACATTAGTAGACTCGGTATTGCTACTGAGAGGAGTTTTAAAAGTGTTGCCTACCTGTCAAATAATACTCAGTGACTCAGTGCTCTTTGGAAAACAAATTTTGTTTTGTTGATTTGGTATTTTATAACCTCGTTTGGTTAAAAATTTCTTAAGACTGTGTTTTAATGCGTATTTCTATAGAGTGATGTTAAAAGTGATAAAATCACCGGAGTTACTTCTATCAGAATACCAATCAGATTATGAATCAATGAATGTGCGTCTTTTCCTGTTCCGTGAACCAGTCAGATAATGAATGTCCGTTACCATTCTCTGCAGACGTACGTAGTCTCATCGTCACGTTACTAATAGTTTTGGTCACGTGATTCCTACACAGATAAAAATGTTGCATTTTCTCACTTTACTTTTATATTTCCTCAATGTGCTTAATAGTTCTCGGTATATTAGTTTATACGAAATACAACAAAACTAAACAGTTATTTCCTAAACTGTTAAAATCATATGCAAGGAATTAAAACAATTCTCCGCTTTGGTGGAAAATATGGTCCGAAGGATAGGAAAACCAATGCTTTTTCTAAACAAATTTACTCACAACTCACTTTGAATAAATATTAAGGGAGCGTTTATATTCCTTTTATCGTTTAATCGCTTGAAGAAGGTTGGTTGGTGATGACGGAAGTAAAGGGAAAGCGACATCTATTGCAAAGTTGGTTAAATAAAAAACGTCGTTTCCGAAATGACGTGGGCTTAAGTAGATTAGGATTAAGCTCGACGCTGGCATTCCGATTCCTGGAAAAGTTCCAGGAACACCATTTCATTTCTTTAAGTTCGTTTCAGTTTTTATTTAAGAAGGCGGACTTTTAATCTTATTTGGGCGAAAAAGTGTGTCACGACTACTGCTATAACACAAGTCACAGATCAAAGCTACAGCTTTAGAATTGCACGGAATTTGAATTTGCGCCGGAGTTTTTCTCGCCTAGATTTGGACTGATGATTTTCTTGATGACAGATCTTTCTTTGTACGTTGGGAATGGGGAAATGACTTATGACAACTGAAACTCCCACAGTCACGAAACCGCGGGCGAAAATATTATAATGCAAATCGAAATACAATAAAAATAAAACAGTCTTGTGATTATTTGCAAATTATTCCGTTATTTACCCGCGGATGAATAGGATGTTTTCATGATAAAAATTTAAATTAGGAAAATTCTTTAACTACTGTTAAAACACGTGTTGCAGACAAAAACTTTAACTTTAGATTTTCATGGAATTTAAATTTCCGTCTGAATATTTATCTCCTAAATTTGGACTGATGATTTTCAGGAGTATATATTTTTCTTTGCACGTTAGAAATGGTGTAATTGGGGTATTTTTACAGTAAAAATTTAAATTATGCATAGGAAATGTTTTCACAACGTTTCTAGGCGCCGGTGAGGGTTTTGTCCGCATTATTTCATGATGCAACCTGCAGATTTTTCTGCATGACTTATAAGCAGTTTTTTAATTTTAGACCTGTATAATTCTTATATAATTGTACTTGGTAAACCATTGTACGTTAAATTAACGTATACCTCGACATTCGATTATCCGGAGTTGCATTTACCCCAACGCATGACTTCGGTTAATGGACAAGAATAACTGATTAAGATAACAAATCGTATTATATACGTGCTTCATATATTTAAAAGTGATTTACGATCTAATATTATTTGATGCTAATTTTAATGCATTAAAATATCATAAAAAAAATTCGAAATATTTAGAATATATCATACATTAATTGAAGAAGTCCAACCCTCCGGGGCAATGGCACCCCCAATTGGGCCATATATATGGCTCGCACGACAACAACAACAACATCATACATTAACGAAAATTAAAGGTGACGATACAGAATAGTATTCATGGTAGTTTCGAATATTATCGTATCAAATGCATTGATTAATAATACAAAAATTAAGTGAATTACTATCACGTGTGTATAGATGTCTTAAAATATCAAAACACATAATGCGAAGTTTCTTAAAAACCTATCACAGAAACACTTTTCCATCTATGATACTGTTGCAATTTTCACTAACAAAAGATAATGTAAACATTTTCATAAATATATTGTGTAAAAATAACTCAAATAAATAAAAGCTTAAATACGTAAAATTACAAATTTACAAGTTTTGTTACAAATGGCTAGTATAAAAAAACATAATTTTGAAATGAAACATTACTGATTTCAATGGAAGTGTATTTTTAATAATTTATTTCCGACTCATAATAAGGATCATATTCAACAAATATATTTTACTTCTAATTTTCAGAACACTATTTTAGGATCCCCCTTAATATATCTACAAATTAGAAGTCTGACAAGATGTAACTAAGGAAGGGAATGGGTTGCTAAATTAAACATTTGATTTCAAATTAAACAAAGATATTTGAGAGAATAAATTAAAGCATAAACCTATCATCACAAAAATAATTTTAAAATATTTGATTCTCCATTCTTAAATAAAAGAAAACAAGCTCGCCTTAATTCTTTGTTTTAAGTACGAAAGCATTTGTGCATTTTACAATTTATTTGTTAAAACATATCCCTTTGTACTCGTAGAAATTTCTTTTAAAAATTTCTAAGTTACTTATATTTTTATAAACATTTATTCTGTTTTTCAGTACATCTGTGTAACGCTAAAATATTTTCTGTTTATTCTCCAAAACTTTAGCCCTACTTGTGGTTGTCTCAATGAGATATCCCGTTATTAAGAAAACTAACCAGATATTGATGGACATGGTATCTCGTCATTATAGAAAGTAACCTAATCTTCTCGTCATCATAGAAAGAACGGCAACATCTTCATCATTCGGAATTCAATCTGCAATCGTGATGACGAGATATCTTGTCAATAGCAAAACCGGAAAGATCTCGAAGAACGAAATATACCACTTGGAAGGTTGATTTAACATTGTCAAAATAGAATTTTGAGCCCAAAATGAACGAATCGACTTTAAAATCCATCAGTTGTCCATTTTTTGCGAAAAGTTCCTTTATCCCCAGATTATTCAGATTCACTAGAGCTTAATATATAGGTATGTCAAACTGATTCGAAAAGTGAAAAGCTTTCAGACGCTGCCGACATTGCTAATATGATTAGCAATTAGCGAAAGCTAGATTGTGCTGGCACACAAATGTGCTGAGGTCATTACAGTGGCCATTGATTCCCTCTGGTTTGAAGTTCTGAGGTCGGCATTAACTGCTGCCACCGTAATGAAATCGAAAATTGCGGGAATTCCAATCTGTAAAGTTCGCTAACCCAATTGAATGGCGTTATTGGGATTTTTGAGCAAGAAGTAATTAAGGTGATATCATTGCTTCTGGGAGAGGTTTATTAACCATCCAAATGATATCTCTGCTCGAGCAAAAGCATCAGCAAAGTGAACGCATTAAAAAGAAAACGTTAAGCCCCTAATAAAACAAATACGAAGAATAAACCAAATTAACTGAGTAACACGTTCACACCTACAGTTCAATAAGGTTTTGCTTCGTTGATCTTCTCGGGATAATCATTACATTCAGGTTTAATAAACGAGTTAAGGCGTGTTCTTGTGAATAAAGTTTAATTGACCGATTTTAGTTGATCAATTAAAGTTGAATATGATATGAATCAGTTTTTGTTCACCCATTTCAATAGAAACTGATCAACAGTTTCAATTTAAAATGGCGTCGAAAGCAGCTGTGCTGGAAGTTGTACAGATAGTAAGTTTTGTTAAGAACTAAAATCCTTTTATTCGTAAATCAAATCGTAAGGAACATCGTTTTAGCAAGTTTAGCTTTAGCAAGTATATCAATTGGCTCCTGTGAATCATCTCCGCATTGTTGCAAGATTCATTTAAAATTGACGACGACCCTTGAGTTGTATGATGAGAAGGTGAAAACGCAGATAATGTTTTTAAGAGTTCCAATCACTTTTTTTTTGTCTTATTACAGTTTTAATTTATTCCTGACAGATGATTGCATCGTAAAGTGGCATCGGCTTTAGCAGAGCAGCGACAGATTTAGCAAATAAATGTCGAATTCATCATTAGTCTAATTCTTATTATTTTTCTTTATTTTATCAAGTTTATCAATTACAACTATTACATCCGAATTTTTTTATTTATTCAGTCGGTGTTAATGACACAGTTCTAAAAATATTTGCATCACACTTTCAGACCACTTGAGGCTGATTTTTTAAACTTTTTTATTCCTAAAAACAAAACACATACACGCGTGGAGTGATCAGTTGAAAGCGAACTTGACAGTCAACTGAAGATCAAGCGTCGCAAGACAAGTTTGAACTTGAAAGCAGATGCGGGATGACTCATCACTTAAACGATAAAGTTTGAATGGGTCAAACATTTCTTGATCCAATAAAAATGTGATCAACTGTATTGAAACAAAGGTCCTCTCTATAGTTTTCATTGAACTTTTGTTGATCAATTGTAATCGGTCAATTAAACTTAATTCGTGAGAACGTGCCTTCACAGACAACGGATTTGTAGCAATTATACTGGCTGAATTAGTAATGTATGCTTTTCACACGTTCGTTGTTAACCCTACTTGTCTCGACGAAGTCTAACGTCATTAGCAAATACTTTTCAGATCGTGATTGACGATATATCTTGTCATAAGAAGGAAACTGATCTGATTTTGATCTCTTCATCATTAATAAATTATCAATATATACAAGATGAGATATCTTTTTTCAGAATATTAGTCAGATCTTGATGAACTAGATATCTTGTCATTATCGAAATTGGTCAGAACTTGATGGACTAGATATCTAGTCATTATCGAAATTGGTCAGAACTTGATGAACCAGATATATTGTCATTATTGAAATTGGTCAGATCTTAATGAACTAGATATCTTGTCACAATCGAAATTAGTCAGATCTTGATGGACTATATATCTTGTCATTATCGAAATTGGTCAGATCTTGATGGACTAGATATTTTGCCACTATCGAAATTGGTCAGATCTTAATGAACTAGATGTCTTGTCATTATCGAAATTAGTCAGATCTTGATGGACTAGATATCTTGTCATTATCGAAATTGGTCAGATCTTGATGGACTAGATATTTTGCCACTATCGAAATTGGTCAGATCTTAATGAACTAGATATCTTGTCATTATCGAAATTAGTCAGATCTTGATGGACTATATATCTTGTCATTATCGAAATTGGTCAGATCTTGATGGACTGGATATCTTGTCATTATCGAAATTGGTCAGATCTTAATGAACTAGATATCTTGTCACTATCGAAATTGGTCAGATCTTAATGAATTAGATATCTTGTCATTATCGAAATTTGTCAGATCTTAATGAACTAGATATCTTGTCACTACCGAAATTGGTCAGATCTTAATGAACTAGATATCTTGTCATTATCGAAATTAGTCAGATCTTGATGGACTAGATATCGTGTCAAAACCACTTGGAGGTAAAAATAGTTTCATAATAATACGAAATGTTGTGGAGTAGAGAGGATATTTGCGTCAAGTTAAATGTAAATGGTGGTAGAGTTTCCACGACGGTAGTATTTTATGTTCGTATTCCGAATGTGACGTCGTCACTTGACTTATTTTTAAAATATGATTTCAGCACTTTACGGAAATTCCGATGAATGATTTCCAAATAGATATGATTGTTGATTGAAAGTCTAACTAGATTAAATTCAAACTCGGCGATAAACTACATTTTGAGGTAACCCCGATATGTATCATTGGTATCAGAACATTTGAATGGCAGAGTAAAATCTTCACTTTCCGTCTGGTTTGTTTGTCTTAGTAAATTTCTCATTGCAAAGTTTAATATAAAATACATCGCGGATTACATACATATTAGTTATGTTTACTGCAGTAAAATACACTCAAACACATTTTGTTTCAAATGTAAAATCAAAAATAGTTGTTCAAATTGTATTAGTAGTTGTTTAAAAAGAAATATTAATACAATTAATCAAACACACTGTAGCAGATTGGCATGAAATATTGATTTTATTCCACGCATTATGCGAAAATTTTATTCTTTTAAATAATAATTTTTTTTTTAATTTTTAGACTCAAAAATTTTGGCTTGAAAAAATATTATCTCCATGGACATTTAATACCTGCAAGTAACAAAAACGAAGTCGTCAAGATCTGAGCTAGGTAGAATAATAAACCAAAATTGAACTGTAGTGATAAAATCAAAAAAATTGTGCTACATCGATCCAACACACAACATAAAAGTAGTTCAAACATCAAATGTCATTGTATTTCAGCTTATATTGTCATTGAGACCATTCTTTAATTGAAAATAACTTTTATTCTTTAATTGAAATATTGATCTATTTCGTTATTTCCTCGGAGTCATAGGAGTTGGTGTTTTGTAGGACGAAGTGCGAGGCGGCATTTGATGCGATCTGCTGACTTGTTGTAGCCAATCTCCAGACTGCTGTTGCAGGTTTGATTTAGTTTTCTTCTTTATCTTATTTTCTGTTTGGTATGATTTATTTTAATGGTGTTTTTTTTAATATATACGAGCAATACTTTAGCGTTTTGCTACACATATACGTAGAAAACACCATTTCATGCTTTCTGGTTCCGGCTCCTCCCTAGCTTTCTTAATTTTGTTACATTTAGAAAAACATATATCAATTTTCAAATATATCTCAACTTTCCTCCTGTTGGCATGGTGTGGAAGTTTCGAGAGTGGGGTCCCAGTTAAGATGTTGGCTCTTCTTCTGACCGTGGTTCAAAATTGCGCGGTGTTATATTCGAATCTTCTTTTCTTTGGGATTGATCCGAGACCGGTGCGAATAGCCAGTTGAGTTGCTCCAGTGTGACGTTAATTACAACTTCTACCTGCCTATTTCCTATACGTAAACACGTATGCTCTTAGCTCATAGACTGAAGGTTCCACTTCTGCAATCTGGAACCTAAAGTTTTGGATATATATAAATGTTTGTGTGTATCTTTTTTCCATGATTAGGACGATGTATGCTTTTGTTCAGATATTCCATGTCTGATGACAGATTTAGGAATATCTCACGATCATAAGGGAAATAGTGTCTATTTATAGACTCATCCAAGAATAGTTTGAAAGCTGACATTTTTACAGTGTAAACCAAAAATCTTGCATTCGAATAACAAATCATGTACTGTAATAATAAAGGAGACTTACGAAAGCACGTGAAAAATTCTCAATGCAATAAAATATAACCACTTTAAGTCTGAAATGCAAGAACGACAATAATTATTATCAGCTATTTAAAATACCAACAAATCATTCCTTCTCAAGAAAGACCTAAAGGAATATAAAAATGGTGGGGCCAAATGTCCTTAAAAATACATTTCGTTAATTTTCATCCGGATTTCTGTCCTGACAACCTAGGACAAATCAGCGAGGAACAAAGAGAAAGGTTCCTCCAAGATATCCGAACTATGGAGAAGAGGATGTGGTATTCATCCCACAAGGATGAATGATTACTGCTGGTTTTTGCAGAACAACATGACATATAGAAGAAAAAAATGAGCTATATGTATGGAAATGCAAAACCAAGTGTTTAAATTTAATTTTGCGTTAATACATTTGTAATTTTTTTTACAGTTCTTGCAGTGATATGTAAATACAGTATTTATAGTTTTTAATACTGTAAACTTACTTCAAAAAATAGCCGCAAAGATAAATTATAATTTGAAGCTCAGCGTTAACTTGGAATTCAATAAAATGGGATTTACTTCCTATTCGTAGACATATAAATATTGCATTAGTCAAATATGTATTTTGATACATATCAATATTGTTAATAGAGAGAAAACCACGCGATTGAGATTTTTATAGTCTTTTTTTAATTCAGCATCCCAAAATTAGTTATAAAAGCCTTAGTTTTACAATATTATGCAAAAAAACTTTAAAATAATTGACTAGTCTTATTTGTGTACAATTGTATCCTCAAAATGGACACTGCCACAAGCATTTCCAACAAAGCTTTCACTGAATAAAATTCAAAAGTTTATGTGTTATAAAAAAACACAATCTACCCTACTACTACATGCAAAATTAACTAGTTTCTTACAACAAATTATAAAAAGCGGTTACCATAATAGAAATAATTTATAAAATATTGCTACCATAACAGAATTTATTTATAAATTATTGATACAATAACAGAACCGAGTTAATAAAATACTTAAATAATATTCATGATAAGCACCAGGACAATGACAAAACACGAATTTATGTAGCATATATATAACACAATCTGTCCGACTATTACATGCACAATTAAATAATTTTTTAGCAAAAAATTATATTACGTACAATTTTACTCTCGAAAAGTGCATTTCTTACTAAGCTTTCAATGGATAAATTTAAAAAGTTTATGCATTATATAAAAAGCACAATCTACCCGACTACGACATGCAAAATGAACAAATTTCTTAACAACAAATTATAAAAAGCGGTAACTATAACACCATAAAAAATGTATAAAATATTGATACCATAACAGAACCCAAGTAATAAATTACTTAAATAATATTCATGATAGGCACCATATCAATGCCGAAACACAGATTTATGTATTATAATATATAACACAATCTGTCCGAATATTACATGCAAAATTTAATAATAATTTAACAATAAATTATATAGAGCGGTAGCTATAGCACTATATCAAATTTAATAAAATACTGATACCATAAATATCCAATAAAAAATTAACCAATACCCTAGATATGTACCAGGAGAATGACAAACACAAAACACAAACAAACCAATGCATTTAAATTGTAATGTGGTCGGTCTAATTTATTCCACAAACCAAATACATTTTAAAGAATGTTTGCAATAAATATTTCTAACGGAATCATAAAAGTATCCATTGCATTTTATTTTTCAAATTGAGACTTTTTCGGTCAACATAAAAAACGGGGTAGATCATAGGAACATGCGATGTCCATTTATGTTGCTAAGATTTATTCTCCTCTACTTATCTTAAGGATAATATTCGGCAGGCAACCACTTTAGCGAAAACTTAGAGTGAAAAACTTTTTATTCTTTTTTCAAGAAAATATCCAGATATATTTGCAACGCAGCCGTAAATCAGAGGAAATGTTCCAGACTTTTTATTTTAGTTTCAGCCACTTTTAAACCCAATTTAGGATTCGAAAGCACTTTTCTATCTCCCATGGAGCAGTACGACGCGTTTGCTTTGATAGTTTGTAAAATACGCTGAAAATAAGAAATTTACTTTCAAGCAAGGGTCTTAAATTCATTAATTAAGGCTGAATCGCATACAACAATCTGAGCATATAGATTCAGTAATACTCAAAATTTCATAAAATCAAATGCTGGTTCAAAAATGACTTTTAGAATGCCAATGAATATTATAAAATAATGCGTAAAATAAAGGGGAGTTAGTACCTTTTAGACCTTGCGTTGCTCGCGAAAACATACTTTTTTCAAGTCATCATAAATAATTGAGTTTTGTATAGTGTAGTTTAAAATTGATACAGTTTAAAGATAATTGTATGGCTTTTAAAAAACAGCCGTCATATTTGTAATTAAAAATAATCTATTTTTCTAAAACCCAGCAAAACTTATACACAATTTCTTCGTTTTGAAATTTACCCATTTAAATTTCCCGCAAGTTTAAAAAAAACTAATACACGTAGAGTTAAGAAATTTTGTATGGTTAGTCAAAAAGTAGATCTTAGTTCTCTGAACTATGGATTTGTGTATGAGAGCTATAGTTTTTTTATTTTTGGATCCATACATGCTAAAAATTTTCAAAGTTGACTTATTTTAAAAATTTTAATTTTTATAAATATTTTTATTTCAAATATCACAAATTCCTTAGTTCATAGAGTTAAGACATTCATGTGCTTCAATTTGGTGCAAACATTTGGGTTTTACAGTGCATCTTTCAAAAGTTATCTTGCGGGAAAGTTAAGTGGGTAAATTTCAAAACGAAGAAATTGTGTAAAATGTTTGCTAAGTTTTATAAAAATAGATGGTTTTAATTACAAATATGACTGCAGTTTTTTAAAAGCCATACAATTATCTTTAAACTGTATCAATTTTATACTACCATATACAAAACTCAATTATTTATGATGAATCGAAAAAAGTATGTTTTCGCGAGCAACGCAAGGTCTAAAAGGTATCAAAGAATGCAAGAAGGTTTACCTTATTTCTCTACATGTAAGCACATTATCTCCAAAATTGATTGTAATCATGGCGTCACTAAACTTATAATAGTAATCCAGTTAAAATTTATTTAATATATTCTAAGACTTTGACTTCAAGTGATCCAACACAAAATAAGTTGGAAGGGGTTACGTCACTGTTCTTATAAGAAATTGAAAGGGGTCGAACAACCACAATAATTTACTGTGGAATGAGTACATTTGCTGGTATTAGTCAGAGTGTTGATTATGAAGCAGAGTTTTAATGGAAGTGGAAAAATTGGACCTAGCGGAGAAATTGTAAATTAATTTGGAAGAAAAAAATCTCGTCAAAAAACTTCGGAAGTATAACATAATCAATACTTTTACCAACAAAAGCAAGTCTTCTCATCCCGTTGCCAAATATTGTGGTTGTTTGACCCTTCCCAATTTCTTATAAGTACAGTGATGTCAGTCCTTATTTTGTATTGAATCACTTAACATCAAAATTTAAGTCATCCTATCAGATTTTAAGGTTCTATAATCTATTACATCATGGACAATGACATAATAGATTATAGGACTTAAAATTGGACAACATGCGACAGTGACATAATTTAAAATATCCCAATTCTAAAGAGGTAAGTAGTTTATTAACGTTGCACTGGAGCAACACAACACGCTATTGGCTATTGCCCGGGATTGATCCACAAGTAAAAGACTTCACCAATTCTTAAGAAGCATGACATGTAATTGCGCAGTGCTTTATTTAGGGTAAATGTATTTTACCTTAAATAAATAAAGTAATTTGTAGAAAAAGTAATTTGAAGAAAAGTTCTTTCACCATCCCAGATTATAAAGTTAGTATTACAATATTTTTAAATACTCCCCCCCCCCTCCTGGCAAAGAATTCCAATAACACCAAGAGATAAAAGCGACAAAAATAGAAAGCTGAAATTTATAATTTTATTAGTCTAAAAATGAAGCTATCTTTAGTTGGTTAAGTTAGAAGATGCTCACGAACATACTTCATTAAATCTTGTTTTTGCTAGCACAATCTCTAATTTTCTTAAAAGGGTTTATGTAATATACAAGTACATTTAATATGCTTTTGCATAAATATACTTATATTTTTATTATTGCTTCGAACAAAAATATAGCACTTAGGTTTTAAAAATGCGCACAAGTTGTTTTGAAGTACTCGTTCGTGTATGTAAAGGCAGATTGCATCGAGGTTTTATTTATTTCTGTTGATGATCAGCATTTTATATAAATCGTTAAGTAAAAAGAGCTTGAGTTAAATCTTGAATAAAATTATACTTTCAAATTGCCCGTCCGACTGAGGAAAACATTCTCTGCTTCAAGGAATTTTAAAGTTCTTTAATAAAAACGAAATTTAACTTACTAATTGCAAAACTAAATAACCAAAAGGTAAATTTTCAAGAAGATACTTTTGCGAAAATCAGACGTCATAGGTAGAAATATCGATACCTAGGAAGTTGTGATCTTTAAGGGGGTCCGGGACACAAAAATCGTGAAATTTTGGAATTTTTTTTTATTATTTTAAGAAATTCTATGTGTTTTTCTGCTTAAAATGACGTCTAAATCATGTTTTTATCTTAATTAGAACTAGAGATGTAATAATTTTTGTGGTGCGTTGTTTTGAAAATCTAACATTCTTAACAGTTGTTGTCTCATGGCAACAACATTTATCTTTAAAACTTTAAATGCGTTTTTCTCCATGATACATTTTTTCATGATTTCCTGTATTCAAATTGCTATAAGTTGAAAACCGATAAAGTTTAAGGGTTGAAATTTGGAATATATCTTTTTCAAACATTATACTTTCATTTTGATTCAGCAAATTTGAAACAAATATTTACTTTTAAAAATATGACTTTTTAAAAAAAAAGTACCTTAAAATTTTCAAAAATATTTTCATTCAAATAATTTTTTTTTTTTATTAAAATAATATTTTTTAAATTGCTGATTCTAAATTAAAGTTTATAAATTTGTGAATAATTTGCTGCAAGAATTTTGAAAATTGATCAAAAATTTTTTGAGTTTTAGCAATTTAATATAACTCTACTTTTTTTCAAAAAATTTTAACTTAAAATTTAAAAAAAAACGTTTGGAAACATTTTGTGTTGTGATTTCGTTTATTAGTTAGATGGGTAATCAGTACCAAAAAATTCAAAATTCTAAATTAATAAATAAAAATTTTTTTAATGTGTCCCGGACCCCCTTAACCTTTCCACGAATTGGATCATTTTTACTCAGTAGACATATCTGCATAACCTTGAGAAATTTTACTCCAGGATTTGGTTTTAACTATACAAGATGGAATATGTAATCAAGGTCAGTAGGATTGGTCAGTCACCCTTTGTCCCTTTTGCTAAGAGATGGTCTAACTGTAGAGATCTGGAAGCACACAGGTTCAGTATATTTGAGCTTGCCTTACACTCGAAAATCTATTGCTAAGGTTCATGTTAAATATAATTTTATAGACCCTCTAAGGGTCATGAGATTTCTCCGAGTATTGAAGTCCTGTTTTTACCCCACATAGCACACACACAATGGTCAAATAACCACATCGATTGAATGATAGAATCCTAGGAAACATCCTATATGTCAATAAATTCAAAACTGGTTGGAAGTCATGCATCGCTGACTAGCGGTTGCAGGATGGGGTATATGAGTCTTAACCCCTCGGAGTGTTCACGCTTTGCATAGCTAAGCGAAATTAAACTTCTTAAAATAAAGATACCTTGGGCTTATGGTTAGGATTAAAAACTTCATTATTAATTAGTAATTCAATTATATTGTGAACGTGAGGTAAGACTATGGATAGCGAACTCAGGAGTTCTGAGTTGCAAAGATGTTAAGGTGCCTGCCTACGTTCGGAGACCTTTTTTTTTTAATATTTCAAAAATTGACTTGTTATGTGCATTATACAATCAAATACATCGAAAAACTATGAATAAAATATAAAATAGCCATATATGTTTTTTTAATTTTCATTTTTTTGCTAAAAAAAAACAAAAAATCTCAATAAATTAACAACTAAGCAAAACAACAAAACTCAAATTCAAATTAAGATATTCTATTTTTGTAAATTGTATTGTGTTATCAAAACCCTCTTCTGGGATCTCTACCCATTTTATAACTGAAACTTTGTATTAAAAATATTTATACAATTGAACCTTTCGACATAGAAAAAAATCTTAAAAAATGATTACAACTCTATATTTATGTAATCAAAAAGCTAAAAAATAATGCATAAACAATTAAAATAAAGGTAGGTTACCTGAATTGTTGAACCCTTTACAATATTCTACCAAAGTTTAAAATTAATTGAAGCATAATGTTATGAGTTATGATGTTGTGCGGAAGAGCAAAATGTAAAAAATCTGATTTTGAGAAAAAGCATAAAATAAAAAATAACTTCTACACTTGCACATTAGTTGTAAAACCTGACATTAAATAGCTCCTGATTTGCAAAGGTCACCTTTTTGGTCATTGAAAACTGATTTTTTTTTCTTCCGGATGGCTTTTAAAAGTTTCCTGCGCTTACTTGCAACAAGGGTGGAATGATTCTTCGAATCTCGAATCCGCAAGCCGTCCAAGTGTCTATAGCCTTCTACTGTAAAACACCTAGGACTTGTCAAATTAAGCCTATTGAAAACATTTAGGCAACCTTTAAAACCATCGTTAAATTGAATTATGGCATCATAGGCTCCTAACTTGACAGTTTTGAGGCTGACAAACACCTTTTTTGGCACTCGTTGCCAAATTACGCCATTGAAATACTCGTTGACGTTTTGAGTTTTGCCGTGGAGACATTTCTCTAACAAATCTTACTAAAAAAACTTAATTAAACAATTACTTAACCTTTTTTTTAATATTTAATGTGATCGAACAAATTTTAATATTCTATGCCGGTTTTTCGTCCCACTTCCGTTAGCAGAACACTACTTACGGTTTGAAAATCTGTCAAAATACTAATATTAAAAGTTCAGAAACTAGAGTTCTAAGTAAGATAGAAACAAATTTTAAACTGATTTGGAAAGCTAAGAAACTATACTTTCAAAGTTAGACAAAATTAAAAAATCGTATTTTTCTCCACAAAAGCGGTTTTATAGGTAGGCAGGCACTTTAAATTAAGGAGAGAGAGAAAGTAATGGAAGGTGCACAATAAGAAAATTTAGGTTGTGGCATTGAACTGAGGAGCTTGTCTCAGAACTCGATTGAGGATTTGATCGTAAATATAAGTGGTTTGACAAATAAAAATGTTTCGCGATATTTCACCTAATGGCGTATACATCTACATATATTATAAATTTATTTCATTAATACTTTATGTCAAAAAGTAAGCTATTTGTTAATTAATTATTTTAGAATACATTATTCAAGTATTGGAAATTACTTAAATATTTTTAAACCTTAAAATAGATTATGATTATTTCTCGTATCGCCTTTTCCCATTTGATTGCAATTTATAAAAATGTTTAGCATACTTAAAAACACTCTAATATTTATATGGGGTCATCTCTTAAAAATCGAGTACGAAACAAAATTAAACTTACTCAAGAGAAACCGATTTTTACAAGGCGAAATGTTTTTGCAAATTATTAATGCGCCCCATTTTTTCGATTTACTTAATTGGCTTGTGAATTATCCTAAAATTATAAAAGCAATATCGTTATCAGATAATCGAAAAGGATTTTATTCTTCTTCTAAAAAACATCAACTTTCTGAAACAATGAATATTTAGAGTTGTGAAAAAAGATCGCTTAAATATATTCCTTTTAGAGACATAGACGCTAATGGAAAAGCGGTTGGTTTCTACCAGAATGCTCTTTAAGTGTGGAGTGTTTCATCCGTTTCAATTATCGTAAAAGCTTATTAAAAGCTACGGAGTGAGCATTTAATCACTGCATATAAATTATTCGTCATCATAGAACTTTTACTGCTCTTCATCATTTTTGTTCAGCTAGCCATGATTAATCACTCCAAGGAGAGATACGTAATTGTTTTCTGATCTAATTCGAACTCTTTAGGGCTTCTCTTATGTGCTCGGAAGCTTTAGGAAGTGTGGAGTATTCTGTAGTCTCTCAATTAACGTGTTAGAGTGTATTGATTAGTATAAACATATTTGGCGCGGTATATTCTAACTTCATTTTAAACGTCTGTCAAATGAATGGTTGCAAGTATAAAACTAGGGTTACTTGCAGTAAGGCCTTTAATAGTTTCTCATTTACAGTACGATGTAGTATCATACAAATGATATTAAACCTATATAATATATGACGATATACATGTTGAATTACTTAGCATAAATCACTTATATGCATTTTGATTCTATTATATATACAATTATGTATTCTAAAATGTATATTTTATATTAATCAAGGTATCCCACACTTTTTCTATGAAATTAAGTTTTGCTTTTGCATAACTACATTACATAAATTTTCGATCAGTCAGTAGAGCGTCGGGCTCGCATCAGAAGGGTTGTGGGTTCTGTCCTCGGCGAAGCCTGCAATTCTGATTATTGCGAGATCGGCGCTTCGACCTGGCTAAAGACCGTCGTGTTCACTAATGGTGACTGGGGCACGTTAAATAGGTCGTGGTCACAAAGTCCCCATGTTCCCATACCAAATCAATACCTCTGGGGGTATCGGCCTCTGATTGGGATCAAATTACGATATGTGTGAGTGAATGAATGTATGAAAGGGACCATACTGTAAAACGGATGTGTCATGTTTGTCGAGCAAAGACGGACTTCCTCCCAACGGGGCTCAATAACATGGAAGGCGCACCCCCCACGCCTCTTGCCGTCTTCGACGGGCCTGGCACTCCTCCGGTCTGCCAGTGTAGGCATAAGAAATAACAACAACATAAATTTTCAGAATTGTGTCTGCAAGGTTATGGTGTTAAGGAATTTGCGACTAAATTAATTTTGCATCAGTGTAAACATGCAAGCAGTGCTAAAGTTTTGTAATTCTACACTTATTTTATTAGAATTTAAAATTCTTTAGTATATTTTTAAAATCAATTTTAGTTTTTTTTTGTTGTTGCTGTGATCAACATATCAGTTACGTTTTTGCCCAATGAAGATATTCGAATATTTCCCGTTGGTATTAATAACGGACCGTCGTCAATAGCCCGTTGTGTTGCGCCAGTTTGACATGAATTGAAATATCTACCTACCAACCCAATGAAGATATTTTTATTAAATGCTATGAAGGCTTATCCATCCTGAATACCAAAAACACGAAAAAGTAGATTATTTATAAACCCATCTATACAAGAATATTTGTTAGGTTCCGCAATATAAGATTTGAAGTCCAACAAAATGCGAAGTTCTTTTAATGAAATTAAAACAAATCCAAACCATTTCAGATCGGGTAATAAGCTCTTAATCAAACATCAATCATTACAAATAGCTCGGCGGTCTATAACGGCTTGCAAAAAAAGTCTTTTAATGATTTCTTATTTGCAGTATGATATAATATCATATACGATTTCAAACCATTTATATATATGGCTATATACAAATTGAATCACATATTCAAGTATCATCTAAATCGAATTGGCCACGCTTTCAATGAAATTGAAAGATTTTATTTCCCTTAATTACATCCTTTAATTTTGCAGTCTTTTGTCAGTAAAGTTATGATGCTAATGTATTTTCTGTTAACTATCCTAGTAGTTAATTTATTCGCTTCCAAAACTGTCCTATATTGTCCAACCTCAGGTGCAAAAACCTGTTTCAAACTGTCAACAGATCTGTGAAATAAACAATTTATTTTCTTTCTTGGACCTTCATTCCCCTGGGGGCAATAGAGCAGTTTTGTCTAGACGAGTTATCTCGTCCTTAGCTAAATTGACTATATTTTAGACGAGATATTTCATTAATCGAGATCTGACCAATTTCGTTCATATCTCGTCCAACAAGATCAGACAAACACAAATTTTGCTAATGTCGAAGCATCTCGTTATCAAAGTTATGTGAATTTTATATGGTGACGTGATCAGGACGTGGTCAGTTTTCTTCTAATAAGGAGATATCTCGTCTATCAAGATATGGTAAGATTTGCTTAATGACATACCTTGTCATGATAACAATCAAGAGGGTTAATTTTATGTCAATGTACACCAACAAGTAATGCTAAATGTGTTTGTACTTCTACACTTATTTTACTTAAGTTTACTATTTTGTAAGTACATTTTATAATAATTTTTTATCTTTTTTTTGTTGTTATCAACGTCTCAGTTAAGTCTTTGCCCAATGAAGTTATTTCTTGTTGAAGTGTGCTATGAAAAGTCATCCATCGTAAATGGCATAAGCAATGAACAATATATTATTTTTAAACCAATAATATTTGTTCAGTATCCACAATATAATATTTGATCTGTAACTAAATGTGAAGTATGTAACTAAATTGAGTTCATCTTCAGTATTTGAAGTGCTATTAGCGATATGAAAACAAATCCAAACTATTTGAGATCAGGTAGTGACCCAAACAGCGATCGTTACAAATAGCTCCGACGGTCTAGGTTAAGTCTTGGGAAGGGATATAAATCGCTTTGATCCGTCTTTCTCATGTAACAGTGTGACTGCAGCATACAATTGCTGGAATAATAGTTGGGCCTCGATCTTCCAGTTCCTCTTTGACACGCGCTTGATCTCCTGAATTCACATGAGTCTGAAGTTGCTAAGATACCAATATTCTCTTAAAGATTAAATGACGGATAATAAATATGCTTGGCTCGACTAAATTTCCACTAGGTCTGTACCGAAGTACAAATTTGTCTTATCTAGGGTAATTGATTAAGAAATGTATTCCGGTTAAATATTTGAGCGAGGATATTTATCATCAATAGCTACTAAAATTTACATATTGCATTGAGTATAAATGCAAGGAGCAGCTCTTATTGAGGCATTGATTTCAACTCAGTTTATCTCTAGTACATCGAGTATATATCTAATATTATAAAAGGAAGTGTTTGTCTGTTTTTTTCGCGGCCGCAAAATCCTGACAATGCTATGGCACTTACAGCAATGAGATTTGACACACAGGTAGTTCGAATTTTTTGCAATTTTTGGGCGAAATTTTAAAATTTAATCTAGAAGGTTTTTAAAAGAATTTAATAGTTTTATTCTCTACCTGGTTCTTTAAACGCTGTGGACTTTTTCTACCCACGTGACCTTGGCTTAGGAACCATGCCAATTTTTTTTATCCGACAGAACAGAGAAAATCATATTTTTCGTTTCCGCTTTGATTTTGCGCAGCGAAATGATTTTCCAGCCAGACGATAAATATTTTAACTGGAGTCACAGTTCTTTTTCAATCTCCCAGTCCGTTAAAGAGGCAGTAAAAATTTCAAAGCATTTGAAATCTGCGGAAAATTTCAGTCTAGAATAATATTTAAAAATATGATTTTCTTTAAATAAATAATTTTTTAATTGCATATATATTCAGCGGATTTGAAATCTGCGGAAATTTTACACCAGATTAATACCTTATACCACGGGAACGTGCAACGCCGGGCTAGCAATTAGTTATACTGGAAACCCATATTCTGCAGCCATTGTGAATATATATATATATATATATATATATATATATATATATATATATATAGGCTTTAGATTGCGCTTTATATAGCATGTACTTTTTTATGTTAACTAACTCGAATGGATTTCAATACAAATTAACACACCAGTTGGTTTTGACGCGATACCTCGTCCATCAAGATTCGACCAGTTTTGTTGGGGACGAGATATCACGGCAGGTTAGCTAACGACCTCGTCGTAACTTATGATTTAAAAGATATCGGACACAATTTTGATAATATTAAGAAAAAATTGTTTTGCGAAGACTTTGTTTGTTTTTTAAGCACTTTCTACTCCCGGGGATAAGGGTCAAATTTACGCCCCTGGGGGTCGTCTTAACTAGATCTCTCGTCATTAACAAATCTGACCAGATCTTGTTGGGCGATGTATTTCGTATTTATAAAATTGTCATCGTCAAAACATTGTGACTATCGTGACGATGAAATAGCTCATTTTCAAAATTGGTCAGATCTTGATTGATATTTCGTTTGGACGGTTTATTATAGAATCTAAAAGCTGATTGTTGGGGATCACCGAAACTTAGTCATTCCATTAGTGACCTAATCTAGAGTTGGGATGAACTAGAAATGGAGAATCATCAGAATAATTTTGACCAAATATAAATATAAAATATTGGTCGGCCTTACAAAGTTAATCCTCCAGAGATACGTTCAAGCTAGATCCAAATATTCAGTTGAATTCAATCCGAAAAATCACACGCGGCAATCAGCAAGCATCTGACTTCACAAAACTTTTCGGGTATGGCATCCGCTACATTGAAATCTCACTGAACTGTTACTTTGTACGTAGGTATTTTAATAAACGTCACACTGAAACAACTCAACGGACTATTGGTGACGGTCCGGGATCAATAATGGAGGGGGAAAATCCGAGGACAACATCACGTAATTTGAGCCACTGTCAGATGACGAGGTCACATCTCAGATGGCACGTCACTCTCCGAACTTCCTCACCAGGCCAATTTAAATACATTTGCGGTCACAATAGATTCAACGTTCACAAGCCTCCTTTGTACACGACGGTCTTTTGTTGGTTACTCTTTCAACGGGGCCTACAAATATTTTCAAAAGAGCAATTCAGTATGATACTAATACACTCCCATTCACAAGTCGCTTATACTATCCACTTTAATAATGCTTTAATGCTGTCAGTTGTGTTTTCATTGCGTGCTTGTTAAGATAGATTTGAGTTACCTAAGCCCATCTTAGAAAGCGAATAATTCTAGATTAATATAGCATTCGACAAAAATAAGATCCACAACAAACACAATGCTGAAATTGCTTAACAATAAAATTCAATTTTCTTCTGAAAAGATGTAAAGGTTTCAAGCGGAAATTCATTAAATCTTTTAGACAAAACTGCTCGCCTCTGACATAATTTAACTTGCCCCCCTGGTTCTCACGTTGACTCTCCGCATTTGTTTCGCAACACGCCTTTTGCGTCGAAATATGTTTGTCAGCGGATCATCCCAGAATTTACTGCAGGAAGTCCTGATTTTAAATTAAATATTAAGAAAATCTGCTGCCTCTTCAAACGCCAAATAATGAATATCTCGTGGTTCCATTCAAATGCCATTCTTCCCTGCTGTATTAAAGAATCCTGCTACTCTTTCCAGATCTAAATATTTGGAACCCGAGCCGAAGTGGTCGGCGTTCCTGGGAGGAAGATTTACTTTCCATTGAATCGGTACGCTCGCTAATTAAATTTTACAATGCATGAGGTTTAATTGTTTCTCTTGGTTTTTGGAGCGCTTTGGAGGATAGATTATTTTGCAAAGACCGTTTATGCATTTCGATCTGCGTTGGAGATCACTTTCTTCCGTTGAATATGCCTTCAGAAGAAGTACGAGGGCTTGGTGCTCAAATACGAAATGGCATTTGAATTTGTTTTGAATTGGACGAGGTGATCCAAAAGTCACGAAGAGGGTTGGAGTTCTGTAACACTTCAAGTAATTTCGACGAGACATCTCGTCCATCCATCAAGATCTGGACAATTTCGGTGGTGATGTATATCTCGTCTTCATGATATTACTGATTGTTTGACGATAAGATGACCAAGACTCGGCCAGGTTTCTTCGAATGACGAGATATTTCGTAGGGAAAAACACCAGGAAGGATAAATCGACCCTAATTGAAAACATGTGAAAGAAATTTGTGTGTATGACCCTTACAGGCATACAAAGTCCATCAAATAAAATTTTTGTTATGGTGTCAATAAGAATGTTCTAGAGGCTATATTTAGGTCGGACTATACGCCTACCTTTCTAACCCTCCAAGTGGTTTCGACGAGATATCTTGCCCATCAAGATCTAACCAATTATTCTAATGACGAGATATCTCGTCGTCTAGACATTGCCGATTTTTGCTGATCTCTAGATCAAGATCTAGTCAATTTTCGTCGAATGACGAGAGCTTGAAGAAGATATCTCGCCGATAAAGTTCTGTTCAGTTTTGCTAATGACGAAATTCTTCTAAGGACAACTACCTATAATGAATTATTTTTTATTTTTTTTTCACATATTTTATGAAGACTTAACCTGTTATTAAGATACCTTTAATTCAGAGACATTTTATTCAGAAACTTTTATTCATAGACCTTTTCTTCAGATACCTTTGATTCCGAGACCTTTTATTCAGAAACTTACTGGATTAACCATAGAAAAATTCCCAACCGAACAACGTGCCCACATTTTGAAATTTTACTGTCAAACCCTATGATCAATAATTCTGAAACAATAGATATTATGGCGTGAAAGAGTCCCCAGAGAAATCACTGATTTGACTCTTGATTGAACATTTTGGGGAACACAGTTCCGATCTTCCAATAACAGGGCCGACCACATTCGCTTAGGAATGAAACCACAGTTAAATGTGTTAGCAAGGGAGTTTCAGAATAACCAAGGGCTATGTTTGCCCGGTTGGAAGATTAACGGATTAGCAAAGATTCATAAGCAGAGGATGTACATTAGACTACAATGGACTCGCGTTTTTACGAACTTCCAATTTACGAGTTGCACGTTTTTACGAACTACTACATTGGTTTAGAATAGGATCCCATAGAAATAATGTTAATTTTCCCTCCTATTTACCAACCAAAATTGCGCATTCTCTCTTTTTTACGGACTCAGTTTCCTCACTTTATTTTCATTGTTTCATTTTGGTAGGAAAATTTTGACGGGAAAGGGTGAAACTTTTTAAGACAGGTTAGACTTTGGACCTCCTATGTTAGTAAAAGTGAAGGAATATCCCCAATAGCTATTCCGATATCAGTGCAGATGAAGCATGGATCCAGAACTTCGTCGAAAGGATTAAACATTACATTTCATAATTTTCTGACTGCGTATGAGAATGTTCCATCGTGCACAGAGGAGATATCGGATGATGAAATTATTAACCAGGTTTTTGAACGGGAATGCCAAAGAACAATCCGATGAAGAAGAATGCGTAGAGATAATCCCAAGGCCAACTATCAAGTCACAGAATGGCTGCTAGGACTACATCGGTTCTTTGAAGCAAACGACAATTTTAAGATGCTTAACTGCATCAACTCTGTGGAATAGTGTGTTTTACCTAAGTATTATCATGAAGCAAACGAAGATAGCTGATTTTTTGGAATCGTTAATGAATAAAGCTCAGTGCTAGTTGAAATTTTAGTTTTTTAAATCCCATTCCCATTTACGAACTTTCGATTTTTCGAACTTTTTTTCGGTCCCCACGAGTTGGTAAAAACGCGAGTCCACTGTATTAAGATATTTAGAGAAACATCTGAAGAAATTTTTCAACAATCCTATGCCATCTCTAAAACTTCTAGTGATTTCACACATACACCTTCTAAAAATATGCTGTATAAATCCTACCACATATCGTTAATTTAGACTATTTTAGCGAAACATTTGAAGACATTTCGTAACAAATCTATGCCCTACTTAAACTAAGAGTGATCTGACGCATATACATCTAAAAGTGTGCTTTATAAATCCTCCTACATATCGTTATCAATTTCTGCTTTCAATTATATAAACGTATAGATGTCGCTACATATCGTTATCCATTTCTCATGGCAATAACATAAGCGGTTTGACGTGCATTAGACTTAAGATATTCATAGAAATAATTAAAAACATGCTTACACCAACAGTACTTAACCCAAGTCTGACATTGTACAAACGCATCCCCAAGTACGCCTTATAAAATCAAATGTGTTGTATCATTTTGCAGTAATTAATCCCTTACGCATTATTCCGGCCTACTGATTAATTGTGAGGTGACGTCATCACCAAAATTCAACCATTCACACACGGCTCTAGATTTGACGAGCAGTGGCCAGACAGCTTCCTAACAACCCGATTGATCTCTCTAATACAGACTTCGTATGCATAATAGATGCTACCCGGATGAAACGTGTTCGGGCGTACTGCGCGCATTTGGCAGGAAATGCTTGCTTGATCATAGCAGGAAGGTATGAGTAGTGTCCCTACTCCATATAGGGCCACTTCCAGGGACTTTGGCGGCGACTGGACTGAGTTATGGTAAAATATAACTGATTACGAGGGGCTTTTGCAACGAGGTTGTACATATTCAACCTCTGACACTAAACAGATGAGGGCTGTAAATGTTTTCATTCCTTTCAGGTTTTTGAAGGGTTTTTAATTACATAGGACGAAACAATGCAATGGACAGACCTGAAAACTTTCATCAAACACTAAGCATAAGTTTAACCAGAAACAAACACGTTGCAACTTGAGAAAGGAATGGTAGCAGTAACAATGGCAATAAACATACTTGAAAACTTGAATCAAACACTGAGCATAAGTTTAACCAGAACTAAGCACGTTACAACTTGTGATAATAATGGTGGTAGTAGTATTACTATGCTATGACCATGATTAAAGTTAGATACAAAATTTAAATTCGGCATCTGCGTCATAAATGCAAATGTAAATGGTCGGTTTACATGTGAAACACACTAAATCAAAAAGCATGGTTCTAAGCGATAGGTAGGTATTTATTTAACCGCACACTGGAGCAACTATACACGGGTTATTAGCTACTTTCCGGATTAAATCCCGAAAGGAAAATCAAAGGACGCCTCGTCATTTTAAACCATAGTCAGATGACGAGGTCTACACCTAAGCCGTCACCTTCCTCTCCGAACATCCACACAGTGACAACCTAAGGAAATGTGAGGCCATGTGGTATTTAACGTACACCAGCACCTTGTTCAAGACGGTCTCTTGGCTGGACTTTACTTTGATTACCAAGTGTTGTTGAGATGAATAGAGAACGCCACCGTGATGATATGTCTATCCAGATTGTTAGAATATATTACATTTATACATTAAAACGTCTATACATTGTTGCATATGTACATTGCTACATCTATACGTTGATACATCTATACAGTGTTACATCTACACATTGCTACATCTATACGTTGTTACATCTATACATTGTTACATCTACACATTGCTACATCTATACGTTGTTACATCTATACATTGTTACATCTACACATTGCAACATCTATGCGTTATTACATCTATACATCGTAACATCCATAGAATAATCGCATCTATACAAATAAATAGTAAATCGTAAAACAATAACTGGACTGTTCAAGCATTTTAAACTATAAGTGGTTGACATGAGTGCGGCAACTCGGGGCTGGATTTCAACCAGTGACTTTCTTAACCAATAGAATTTGTTCTAGAATTATTTCAACCAATCGATGTGATTGTTTAGTCACGTGTGCCGTACTCTAATGCACTACTCGGGAATACTGTAATGTTTAAAGTGTTAAATTTGCGAGCTGCGTTCACCGGTTTCTGAGATATGTCCATGGGGTTAAGTAGTCACCACCGTATTCCCTCTTTAGTCATGAAGTTGGTTCACAAACGAAACATGACGACCAGACAAGACAGTCTTCCAGTGGGGGGACATATCAGAAACTGGGTTCCAAGATGGTATAGGTGGTACTGGAGCCGGAACTACTATATCAAGATAAGGCCTACGTTAATGAATTGAGAGGAATATTTTCTTTTCCTTTACCCAATTGATACACTTTATCTCGTTCATGTCTTCACTCTGTAGCACTTAAGATGAACAGTCAAGGAACTGTTTAGATTTTAAGGATTCAAATCGTTTTTATATAGCTTCGCTCATCAAGAACATGCTCTTTTTCTTTATTTCTTTAATATATTGAAACTTCAAAAAACGACTATACAAATATTAAAAAACACATGCACTGTAACTGGATATTTCGAAGGATCAACTCGTTCACCATGGTCAAGTCCAAAATAAAACGCAAGAGTGAAAATAGAAGTTTAAATGGTGTTTTCTAACTGTTGATTTGGTAGTTGGTTTTGAGGCTTTTGTGAAATTAGCTATTATAAGTTCGATAACTTTATTCTGTTCTTCATAAAAATTAAATGGGATCGGAAATAAAATATTCACATGTTAAACACTGTCCTGCGTACACGAGAAAGTGAATCCAAGAGAAATATACTGTAGCACAGCAAATATTTAATTAAAGAAAACTAAACACATTATTTTCATGCTATTCAGTATCTTAGTAATGTACTAAATATATTAGGAGTATAAAATGAAATTAAAATGGTAAGCAAATAAGATATTTTACACTTTTTGCACTCACAGTGAAAGTAATGATTCAACAAGTCGCTCCTGGTTTACAGTAGTGGCACAGTTTATGTTTGTTTACCTTTATTATCTTCATTTTGAACACTGTATGTATTTCTGCTTTCAACATATTTTTTTTTCTATATTTAATTTTTTTTTCTTCTGTAGATTTTTCTTAGTTTTTTTATATTTTGTTTAACAAAACTTATTTTTTCAGAAATTATGTGCATTTTTTCAATAAATTATCAAATGTTGATTCTGCCCTTGTAATAGTGTTTTTTCCCACAAGTTTACATTTCTAAACTACACGGAGTTTAAGGTATCCGAAAACGTTAAAAATGTCCTTTTTGACCAAAAATTAAAAAAAAGTTTTTGATCTTATTTGATACAGTATTTATTTGACATTCCAAAATATATTCGATTTTTTTTCTAAGTTACTTAGTTACAGAGATATTAAGATTTTAATCAAGTCCGTAGAAAAACAGGAAGTACCGGAAATACTTACTTGCCGGTACTTTTTTACAAACATAATTTTAGAAAGTTTTCTCAAATGTTTAAATGGTTTCTCTTTTGGAAATATTGTAATCATTTTTAAAGAGAAATGAAAAACAAATTGTTTACACAAACAGTAAAAGCAAGAGGATACACTTCAAAGTATTTTTTAGTCTAAATTTATATTTATGCATTATTCCTTCGCTTCAAATGTTATAACAGAAGATGTTATAGATGGATTCTCGTAAAGCTTTTAGACTTGTTCTTTATAATGCTGTCTAGAGAATGAACTAGAAAGAAAAATAATTATGCCGAGTTGAAAGGTTTTAAAATTGTGGCCATTTACTTAAAAAATAAGACTGTTCAAGTATCAAAACTCTTGTATTAATTTTTCGATGATAAAATGCTTGTTTATTTAAATATCCTTTTGATTATAATTGATTCTCCAGAAAAATTTATGTTGTAGCAATGAAGCATGCTAACATGGCTAGTTAACACTTAAATTGTATTTATTTACATACAACATAAACTACAGAAATTACAAGACATTCACGCACACAAAATATAAGGGACAGGGACATGCTTACTATCACATGCTACAGCCTAACTGCTGCTTGCTCCAGGGTTGGAGTTACACTGCGAAAGTTTTTGTCAGTCCTCTAGGGGGCGTTGTTGGTTCTACAATGTAGATTATTTTGGTAGCTTAATTTTTTAAACTGGTTGAACTGATTTTCATGTAGCACATTTGAAGTTTTTGACCAATTTTATTTAAATTTCATACATAATAATTATTTTTACAAAATTATTAATATGATTTTTAAATATTTATTGCCCAGTGCTGTTGTTTAATAACTCTTAACATAAAAATATCATTGAAATGTTTCTATACCATATTTAAAAAAAAGGGTCTCGTAAGTACATTTCGTAAGTCTCTATGTAAATTTAAATGTTCTACAATTCAGTGAAGTTTGTAGTTATCTCAGATCTGATGTGATGTGGGTTTAAGTTGCTGTTATCTTAGATCTTAATATATAATAATAACTTATTTATTATTCCCAGTACATAATATGCTATACTACTAACCAGAAACCATATAACTAATACCCTAAAAGAATCTCTCATTCGTCAAAGTATATCTCAAATATTAATAATGTTGATACATATTTTAATACAATTTAATATTTCAAGTTTCGCAAAAAAATTCAGATAACTTGTACGTTTACTGAAAAACTAATCACCCAGCTTTAGTCATGCGTCTTTCATTATAGAGCAAATTGAAAATATCATATATTAGAATCAATTCAAGACGTTTTGTGACTATACATTTTCAGATCTTTTAGGAAAAAGTATGTCATTTGTTTAAGTACAATACGGGCTAAAGCAGAGATGATTAAATTTAATATTCAAAAACTCTACTAAGATAAAAGAACTAAAATTTGTATAGTTTTATATATATATATATATATATATATATATATATATATATATATATATATATATATATATATATATATATATAGAGAGAGAGAGAGAGAGAGAGAGAGGAGAAAGTGCTGATCAACCAATATAAAAAATATATGACATTCATATTTTTTGGAAGATAAATTTTTCGTAATTTCCTTGTATACAAAATTATTTTCAAAAAGAATTTCGAAGTTTAATTTGGGTTCTTTGGCAATAAGTGATAAAAAAGAATTCACGGTTGATTTATTATTTTAAAGATATGATTCGTATAGGAACACACTAACTAACAACGAGATCTTTAAAACAATGTCCTTAATCTGAAAACGATAATACCAATTAACTTACAATTTGGTGTCTGTGGTTGGTTAAATTCTGATGATGTAGACTTGAAAATTGATTTAAACATGGAGTATTTCTGAAAATTGATTTAAACATGGAGTGTTTCTGAAAATAATGAAGTTCGTACTAATTTTATATAAAAATTGTGCGTAATAGATTTCTATACACATGAATGTATTGAAATTATTCCCTATTAAATTATGTTAAAATTTTCTGTACTATGTATATTGAAAATATTTATTGGCACAGTAAAGGTGAAAGAGCAGGAATTTTGATGAATTAACTTTAAACGCATAAATAAAAGAGCTTTAAAGCACTTCTTGAATATATTAATAACTAGCAAAATACCCGACCTTACTCGGTTTGAATTCGTTTACTCTAGATTGAAGAGATAATCAAAATATATAATGACTTACGTTTTTTGTAGAGTAAAAATTTATTTTAACACCTTTCGCCATCTTTATATTTTCTACAACTTACTTTGGACACAAATCCTACACATGCATATCCATTCATGTAATACATTTCACATACATCGCACAATTGCTGTATGACAAAGCTCAAAAAGACGAAAGGTGATACTAAGGTTACTACTATAAAAGACGATTTATAGGAAGATTTGGAATTCCCTTTCTTAAGTTGTTTTCATGTGCAACTCAATTAATCAAAATTACGATTTACGGCGAGTGCTCTCGCACTCATAGTCAACAAAACAATATTTTTTTACCTGTGGCACTCTTGCCTCCGGTATGCGACATTGTGAAATTTTGCAATCTTCTGTCATTACTACAACGAATTTTTTAATGTTGGAAAAAGTTCTAGTTTGGATTTTTAAACATCATTATTCTTTAAATAACGACATTATTCTTTAAATAACGGCATTATTCTTTAAATAACGGCATAACTACACTTAAAATTTACTGAAAATTTATACTGACTTACCTAACATTTTCAAGTCTAATACTTTGTGGTGCTGTTGGGTGTGATGAGAAGGAAAACACATTTATTAAAATAATAAATATTTAAAACAGGAAACAGCAAAGTAAAACAAAATAAAAGATGTAAAAAATTGTTCCAAAGATATTAATTTGTGATTCAATGTTATCTCTTGATCTCGCACAGTTGACACAACTTACAACAAAAAGTGTACAAAATTTAGAAATGTGAAATTAATTCAGAGCGAAAGAACCAGAAAAATATCACTGCTCGCGCGATCGTGTTCATTCTCGTTTCATTGAAAAATATCGTCTGTCCCAAATTTTCGGAAATCGTTTTCATTGCGCAAAGAATAAAAATAAGACTCGAAATAAATGACGTATCAGAAATGAAATTCCATAAAAAAAATAATTTTTTGAAGAATAATTACTTTTTCAGCAGTACTGGTAAAGCAATTGAATCAATCGTAATATTCAATAGACATTCCAATTTTTCCAAAACTACCAAATTATGGTTGATTTAAGTATACTTACTCAGGTGTTTTAGCATGAAACTCGTCTAAATATAACAATAAAGAAATGTTTAATATTGCATTCACTAAATTATTAGATAATGTATAAAATAAAATACAATGCAATCAAATATCTGGAATACAGTTCATGTGATGCTTACACAAACACACAAACACAAAATCGAGCATAGAACAGAAAGACGGACAGACAAACTTTCGCAACCAATTCCACTCACTAAATCAAGATAAGTACTCTCTGTATGCAAATTTCCATGAAAATATCTTAAACCGCGTGGACGTGTATAGGGCACAACATACAGACAGACAGACAGACAGACACCAAACGAGAAAAAGGCGGATTCGGCATCAGAAGGGTCCAAAACGGATAGAAAACTTGAAATGCGTCGAAAATATTGAATGTACAAACAAACACTCCATTCTTATTTATATAGAAGATAGAGCTTTCATATGCGTGTATTGAAAAAAATATTGTGTTCATAAAATATTAACATAATATGCGTTTCTTCCATTACTCGATACAATTCAAATATTAGCATAACTAATTAATTTTTATAACTTTTCTCAAATGACTAATAAAGATTTCAAATATGTTGGTTGTATTTTTCAGTCATTTGTTTTCTATAGGCATTATTTAAAAAAAATGAAAGTTATTGGTAAGTATGTTTTCTAAGATTAAGTGCAAAACTGTTTTTTCTTTAAAAACGCTTTTATTAACCCTTCTTCGCATAATGGTGCAAATTTCCATCATAACATTGAATGCCCAAAAATTATATAAAAGAACAAGTTTACTTTAAGTTGATCGTGTCTGGATACCTTTTTAATGTCCATTGCATAAAAAAAAACATAGCTGTCAAAAACAAGCAAGTGTCAATATCAGTAAAACGAGCTTGAAGTTGTCATTCCGCTGTTTGTTGTAGTTGCAATAAACGTATGATTTCGTTTTTAATTTTGTTTTATTATATTTGAGTTTCTATTGTGCTAAAAAAGTGAAAATGAGTGGAAGAAAGGTTTGTAACATGTGTTTCTGTTATTTTTAGAGCAATTTCTGAAAAAGTTTGCGTTTAATTTAAAAAATACCACATGATACCATCATATTGTTTTTTGCTAAATTTATACTATAAATATATACTAAAATTATTTTAACCATTTTTTCTTTAATTTTGAACATGAATCATATCACCTTGATTTATTTCACCAATAAAAAAAATCATAAAAAGAAGGGTTAATAACTGTTTATTGTTAAATTGAGTATTCTAAAAAATTAAACCCTTTATCTTTTCAATTTATGAAAACGAATTGAATTTCGGAAAGTTGTGCTTGCGCTCATAACAAGGAACTGCGTCGAAACTAGCGACGAATTTTTCCATCAGACATATTTATTTTCTGGAACCCACTCATTTTTTCTGTACTGTCACTCATTTCCCACCAGGAATACTCATTTCCCATAAGAAGCAAACATTTTCCTTAAAACGCGTTCATTAAGAAACCCTCAAATTACATTAGAAACATTCATTTTCCAAAAGTAACACTTACTTATCAACGAAACACTTACTTATCAAAGAAACACTTACTTATCAAAGAAACACTTACTTATCAAAGAAACACTTACTTATCAAAGAAACACTTACTTATCAAAGAAACACTCATTTTCCATAATAAAAACTCATTTTCTTAAGAAGCACTCATCAGTTACAAATTTCATATGAAGCTCAATTTCCAGAATGTGACTGAGACATTCAGAAATCTCCATTTGGGGGTACTGCACAATTTCAACTATTCCTTTGAGATCCAGCGTTGACTGATTGGTGCATTCCTGATTGTGGTGTGACATGCATTAATCTAATTACATAAATGGTACCAGTCTTCGGCAGGAATAGAGCTTTGGCATCTCCAACAAACGTACTTACGAATGTTGCACGAATTATCTCACCTTCGTGTTAATCCTTATTGCTATTTTACAATCCTATTTTCAAAGTGTCTAACGTAACAAATATGTGTGACGAAACCATTTACTTAGAAATTGCAAGAACACGCGTTTACTTCAAACATTTAAAATGATTTTCGTACTGTAAACAAGTCTATTTTTGAGCTGAGACGTGTCTGGATTATAATCAGACTGTCATAGATTTTCCAAGAACAAACTATGATGAGAATTTAAAACTAGCCGACGAACTCCCGGTTTATACACTACTATTCGTGAAAATTTCATCACCAGAGAAATTAAACGAAACTTGCAAAAAATGCAAAGCTGGTTAGGATATGCAAATGATTAAAATAACAAAGCGCTCACACTTGTGTGGCCCAGAAACACCCTCTAAATTTCCAAGTGAGCCATGTATAAAAAGGACTGTAAAGGTGCGTTTAAATGTGCGTATCCTTCTTTGACTGCTGTAAATGATCGATTAGAAGTCAATATGCCTCGCCGAAAAAGCAGAGTGTCATAGGTGCAACTAACGGAGTTTGAATGGGGCCGTATGATCAGCCTACGTGAGGGTAGACTTTCTTATCATGAAATTGTTACTTGCACGAGACGTAATGCCCAACAGTGATGCGTGTGTGGAAGAGATGGACCATGGAGAACTAGACAAGTCGAAATCCCGGCAGTAGACCACGCAATATGACGTCACCACGGGATGACAGACATCTCAACCGCGTGGCTTAGATGGACCTTACAGCGCCCTCTCGTGCGTTGACACAAAATTGAAGCACGTCTAAAGATGTGTTATTGTCTGCCCCCAAGGTTCGTTGACGTCTGTTGAGCCATGGGTTACGTGTAAGTATTACTCTGCGCAGGATTCCCTTGACGCTGAACCACAGAAGCCTCCGGATTCAATGGGCTCACTAACACAGGCAATGTCGTGCCGATTGGCAAAAAGTCGTCTTCTCAGATGATTCCCGCTACAATCTGGATTATAACGATGGATGCGTACTCATCAGACGCTACAGAGGTGAACGCCTTCTCTCATAGTGTCTTATTCAGCGTCATACTGGACGAATGCCTGGCGTCATAGTCAGGAGCGTACTGGATTTTACATGGGATATCCCGCGTATTCCAAATTGTTGCGACCCTGAACATCGGGCGCTACATCAGGAAAGTTGTGGTGCCCGAAGTCCTACCCCTTCTGCAACGCATTCCCTAAGCACTATTTCAGCAAGACAATGCCTGTCAAGTGTTGCTCGGAATGTACAAGCCTTTTCAGTGCACGACAGGTTGCACTTCCTCCATGACATGCATGTTCCCTAGATATGTTGCCTAGTGAGCAGTCCGGGATTACATCGGTCGGCGACTCGGTCGCACCGCTCGTCGGGCAGAGAGTACGGCTGAACTTTGGCATCGGATAAGGTAAGTCGCCTATTGAGCAATCTAGGATTACATTGATCGGCGACTCGCTCGTACCGCTCGTCAGGCAGAGAGTACGGCTGAACTTTGGCATCAGATAGAGGTAATCTGGAATGACATTCCTCAACATGACATGCATGTTCCCTGGATATGTCGCCTATTGAGCAGTCTGGGATTACATCGGTCGGTGACTCGCTCGTACCGCTCGTCGGGCAGAGAGTACGGCTGAACTTTGGCAACTGATAGAGGTAATCTTGAATGCCATTCCTCAACATGACATACACGTTCCCTGGATATGTTGCCTATTGAGCAGTCTGGGATTACATCGGTCGGCGACTCGCTCGTACCGCTCGTCGGGCAGAAAGTACGGCTGAACTTTAGCATCAGATAGAGGTAATCTGGAATGCCATTCCTCAACATGACATTCAGAATCTGTATGATTCGATGCTAAGACGTGTACAGGCTGTTGAAGATATTCATTTTTGCCATTATTTTTGTTTTATTGCTCTGTAAAAATTCGATCCTATATTTTAACCACTATAAGTTATATGTGGAATAAATTTGATGATACTTGCAAAGTGTTGCAATTTTCACAAACACTAGTCTACATACACTCACCAAAATGGATTATTTGTAGCTAGTCACACAAACTCGCACTTTAAAAGCATCTTATTTCCTGATTCCTACGAAAACTGATTCTAATTTACTTTCTGAAGTATTAAGAGGAGTTATGTAAGTATAAAACCCCTGATATCTTTACTTAATTTTTGTCTACTAGTTGTAGTTACATTTATTGTAATGAATTCAAATACCTGTATTCATTCAAAAGCTTCAAACATCATCTTATACTCAGACTGTTAGGTCACAAGGCCAAACTGACAGAGGCGATAAACCAGAATATGTTGCAGTTTAAATCAAAAACGAAAATGAGTACATCAAGGGAAGAAAGAACCAGCACGGATGTGTCTCTTCATTATCAAAACTGACCATATCTTGATGGATGAGATACCTCTTTATTAACAAAATTGGTCAGATCTTGATAGAAGAGATATCGTGAAGGGTTAAGATCTATCTGTGTCTATGGATACTTGTGCACATTTGTATAACAAGCTGAGGACATTGAACTTTCAAACGGTCATTTTAAGACTTGTTTGTTATTCTTTATTATGCTTCGTTTTCCGATTCCAATTTTTATTTTGATGTTCAAAACATTAATTTTGCAGAAAATTTTTTTATTGTTAGCACAAAGAAATTGTTTAATACTATGATTTGAAATATAAAGTTATTTGCATTAAAGATACACGTCTTCGCATTATTTTATTACATAAAAATATACGTAATAAAAACTATTGGAGAGTACAGTAAACAGATATATAATTCATGAATGTTACATGGTCTTAATATAGTATGTATATGACAATCGCCAGGTGTGGTTTGAAGAATCCAAATAAATTTTTTTTTATTTAAGGCTATAGAAGCTAGCTCTCATATAATGAAATATCAATCGAAATTGAGTTCCTGAAAACTTAAGGGATTTGCCTGTTGTTTTTTCATTGTATCCTTTTTTTGAGCTAGTGTTCTTTTGCAGTCCTTTAGATACTTTAGAAATCCATTACTCTACAATATCGAAACTTTACACACCCCATTTCCTACGAAATGACGTTTAATTACAACGATCGATGCAAAATTATTTGATTTATTGTTTCAGAAATGTTTAAATCGGATCTCATTCATGTATGCATCAGAATATCATTGTAATAAATCATAAACTTTTAAGCTAATATTTTGAGTATAAGTTTTTATAGTTAATGTGTTCTATAAGTGTGCAGTTGCATCATTGTGAGGAGTAATACGTTTATGAGTTATATAACTCATCGGAAAACATCCATTGCCTCAAACTGGTTCTGATTTTTTGGTTTATAAACATAAAGTTTTAAATGATGAAATATTTAAAGTGATGCCCTTTTTAAATATAATATAACTAGCCACTGCGTGGCCAGCATGTCGTTGCCCGTGACAGTTCTTTTCGTGGGGTCAGGTGTGACCCCTGCTCCCTAAACCCAAGTGATTGCTACGAATTCGTAGCCTATTGGATAACAGCCATCACGGCATTACCCGTGATGGCCTCGTCATTGTCAAATGCGGCCAAATTCAAATCACATAAGGATCAAATCGGCGTGACGTCGCAATATCTTGCAAAAATATAAATATTTAACTGAAAAATTATTTATTAAAAGAAAATCAAACGTATAAGGTATCTATATGGTGTAAAATTTTCCGCATATTTCAAATCCGTTAAAATTTCCATTCTATCTTTAACGATAGCTGAGATAGAAAAAAACACTGAAAAATGCCAATAATAACTTTAATTTTTTTTTTGCTTCCCTCGAATCCGTTTCTTAAGAAATCAAAGTGAATTAATCACGAATCAAACGAAGGTCATTCTTCGAGGAAGCGTTAGTATTGGGAAAAATATTAAAGTTACATTTTAAAAATTATTTATTTAATAAAATCATATTTTTAGGTATCGATCTAATGTGAAATTTTCTGCAGATTGCAAATCCGTTGAAATTTTTACTCCATCTTTAATGATCTAGGAGATAGAAACAAGACCTATATAACCCCAGTTAAAACTTTTTATTTGTTTTGTTCTTCGGCTGTCATCTCTTTATGATGTTGCCATTCTAAGGAAAGGAATAATAATTATGAAGGTCATTGAATTTATTTATAAATATTCTAGATTGAATTTTAAAATTCTGCTCGACCCAAAAATTGCAAAAAATTTGAAGTACCTGTGTGAAAAATTTCATTAATGTAAGTACCGTTGATTCGTCAGGACTTTTATCACAGACAGAAGGACAAGCACTTCCTTTTATAATAGTAGAGACTAGGTATAAAGTACTAAATTTGAAACGAATCCACCGAAAAATAAACTTTTTGCAGAACTTCGAAAATTCTGCCGATATTTACAGAAATTCGAAGGTACTGCTCTCTTAAGGATCTCTGCATACATTCGGAGCAGAACATTTATAAAAAACACGCTTTTTTAAAATATGCTATGTAGAAGCAGTTTAATATTAATTTTATAATCATTTGAGTTAAAAATTAATTTTGTACTATCAATAATTAAAATTTAAAAAATATTTTTAACAAAAAGTGAAATTTTGTGTGTAAATGTGAAGTTTTTTTTCGAAATTTTGAAAAATGATACAGGGCATGCAATTTAAATTAGCAATTAAATAGCATGATTAAAGTAAATTTCATGATGTTATCTAGTGCTTCTTCAAGAAGTAAAAATATATTTAAAAAAAATAAAGGTTTTATGACTCATTGAAAAATTGTTAAAGGATTTTTGACCATTTTGCAACATTGATATTGAAATGCAAGCTCATAAGTAGGAAAATAATTAAATATATCAATTTAATTCTAGAGCATGCACTAGCAAACACTATTTCGAATGTGCATAAAAAATTTTATAAATACACATCAATAATTTTTTTAGTTATCATTTCAGGAATTCAATTTTTATGCCTAAAATGTAATTCTGAGAAAAATGCTTGCAAACAAAATCCAAGAGAGTAAAAAAAAAAAAAAAAAAAAAAAAGATAATGCAAAATTCTTCTAACAAATAAGTGAATTTTATTAAAAAATTGTAGCGGCCAATTTATAGAAACATAATTATTATATGTTTTAACTTACTATAACAGATAAAAGGTAGATATTATGGTAAAAATAAAATATTCTTATTATTAGTTCCGGTTTCGTTATGCTACTTCCGGTATAGTTAACGATTTCGTTCAAATTTAAATTTACCTAACTTTTTTTCTATTATTCGCACATTGAAAGTTTAAACTGTTTTAGAAGCACAAAAGTACAGGGAATTTGTTAGTAAAATAAAAAGAAATTGCAAATTTTCGTCAAAATTGGCTTTTTCAACGTATGCAGATACCTTAACTAGTTTGTTTGTTGACAGTCCAATTTTTCCGTTTTTCTACATTAAAACATCTGCTTACAAATGTTCCTGTGTTAACGCGACAGCACATGCCTTAAAAATATCCCTTAATCCTTTCTATTTTGTTCTCATTTTAAATTTCCCTACGAAGCTGGGGTTCCGGAGAGAAAATCCGAAGTTTGTCAGAAGCTATAATGACAGCTACCCTGTCAAACACACCGGTTCTATCACAGGCCACAGACAGATTAGGCAAACGAAACAACATTTGTTTGGTTTTGAAGTATACGGCTTTTCGATAGCGTTGCTCCCTGCTCGAAATTCGGTTTGTGACCTCCGATACTACAGTGTTTATTTTCAATCTTAATTTACATATTTGCTTTTCTTCAAGTCAATTTCTTCTCCCTTCAATGTTTTACTCGTGTACAAGTCTCATATGCTGAAACCCTTTTTTATTTCCTTTGAGGGACGTGATTTTAAGTCACGTTCATACTAATTGGGGGTTAAAATTTACACACATATGTATTTGTAACTATTAAAATAATATACTTACACAAAATGACTTTTCGAAAAGTTTCATTTCTGTAGTTTCTAAGATTTCTTTATTCCAATCTTCGTTACTAAGAAACTTCGAGCTTTTCTTGGTGCTCTTATATTTACAACAATAAACTTTTGGTGAATAAACTAACATCATCATTAATAAACTACAAACTTAAGGCTCAAAAAAATGGTTATGTACATCAGACACACTTAATAATAATAAAGATAAAATACAAAACCAATACTACAGACAGATATTGTTGGAATTGAGGGATAATTTAAAATTGTTTTTATAAAACTCTGGCTTCACAATCTTTATAGATGGCAAGTGCGATCAATATTACTTGTTTATAGTAATAGATCTAATTTCACTCATGCATCATGTCTGGGAATAAACATACATAGTGACTAATACAACTGCAAGCAGACCAAAGGCATTTTTCTTTGTTGCCATGTCTGAAAATCTATTTGGAATAACAATAAATTGCAAGTGTAGCCGTCTCTATAATTTTTTAATTTCAGTAAAAACTCTTATGTAGTTTTAATTGGAATTTTGAAATTTCGAAAACCTAGTTTGGAAACAAAACAGTCTGGAGAACTGGGGGAAATTCAAAAGCAATTTAATGAAAAGAAATAACAGAAAACAAATCGAAACTAAATTCTTAAGTTTTGCTTATAAATTGTTTTGAATTTCACCAAAACCATTACTTAACTGTGCTTGGAATTTAAGATTTTCGAAAATCTAGTTTGGAAATAAAGCAGCCTGGATACGGGGGAAATTAAAGAAGGGGAATCAAAGAAGCAAAATCAAAATAATAAGTTCATCGATATTCCTTTAATTTCAAATCAACTACTTGTGAAAATGGTTCCTAACTTTAGAGTAAAGACTTGCTATTGCACTGAATTGACGTTCAAGTAAACATGATGAAAGAATTGCAATCCCCAATAAGAATCAATATGCAATCAATGTCGGAAGTGCGTACAGATGCATACATGCTAATACTGCTTTTCTTGATATTTCGCCTTGCTTTTGCACCGATCAAATGATACACACCTTCATCTTACAACCTATAATTCTTACGATAGTGCTCACCTTTTGTGATTGCGTCTGTAAATTTAAGAGATAAATATTTAAATAAGCCTCCGAGTGTTTTCATGAGATACCTGACCAATTTTCTAATAGCGAGATACTAGATACTTCATTCGCAAAATTTGTCCTAATTTATTATGATGACGATATCAATATCTGGTCAGTTTTCTTTTAATGACGAGACACTTAGTTCGTCATGGTGAGGTAAGTTTTTTTCTAATAACAAAACATCTCCATCGAAATCAGGTCAGTTTTCTTCTAATGACAAAATATTCCCTTCATCAAAATCTGGTAAGTTTTCTTCTAATGACGAAACATCTTCATCAAAATCAGATCATCTAATGACAAAACATCTCCTTCATCAAAATGAGGTCAATTTTCTTCTAATAACGAAACATCTCCATCAAAATCAGGTAAGTTTTTTTTGTAATGACAAAACATTTCCTTCATCAAAATCTGGTCAGTTTTCTTCTAATGAGGAATCATCTTCATCAAAATCAGGCCAGTTTTCCTCTAACGACGAAACATCTCCTTCATCAAAATCAGGTCAGTTTTATTCATATGACGAAACAACTCAATCGAAATCAGGTCAGTCTTCTTCTAATGACAAAACATTTCCTTCATCAAAATCAGGTCAGTTTTCTTCTAATGACGAAACATCTTCATCAAAATCAGGTCAGTTTTCATCTAATGACGAGATGCCTGATCGAAAAAACCACAAGGAGAGTTAAAACATTTTTAGGTGACAATGTTTCATTGTCTTAATGCACACTCTTGCTTTACAAAGCCCCTTATTTCTCCTAGGGCTAGCACTACCCTCAACATTTCTTTATCGTCCACAGTGAGGTGTTAATGCTCATTTTGAAAAACAGTGTATTGAACTTCTTTTTACTTTGGATACAACTTAAT
This sequence comes from Metellina segmentata, assembly GCA_947359465.1. Classification (NCBI taxonomy): domain Eukaryota; kingdom Metazoa; phylum Arthropoda; class Arachnida; order Araneae; family Tetragnathidae; genus Metellina; species Metellina segmentata. The sequence continues at coordinate 57,907,981 of OX375884.1, read as the reverse complement.
TTAAAATAAGAACTATATATTATTCGTTTAATTTTTTTGTCAAATGATGGATCTTTTGCGATTTTGTTTTAACAATCTCTACATCTACATCTTGAAACGTTGCAGTAAATTCAACCTTCAATGTGCTTTTCATTCAGTTTTAAGTATCTTAAGAACATTCACATAGAGCATTAAATATATAACTTATGTTGGGATCTAGCATAAATTAAACAGAATTAAAGAATAAAGCGAACTCATTAAGTCTTGTAGGTGGGTGGAGAACATCCCTTCCTGGGGATGAAAAACATTTAACTATACACAGAAACATGAAACGCTAAAATCTTGTATTAATATCAGTCATGTGCTCTGTTTCGTAATATATGCAGGAGTTTTCATTAGTGAATGTGCCTGAGACATATTTTGCATTTCGCCTCCCTAAACAGGGCCTGCACACAAAACACGGAGAACGCGGTGTTCACTTTGAATAGAATTTAATATCAGCTAAGATGTTTGCTGGGCAAAATTAAACTTATTCTGTTACGCGTTCTCAAGTACTCCGATGTTTCCGAGACTTGTACCTTTGAAACGAAAAGGCGGGTGCCCGTATTTACACTGAAAGAAAGTTTGAGATTTTATAACCTCTTCTGGGTTCCATAATTAATGAATTTATTTGCGAAATGTATCCACGTCAATCTAAAATTTCGTTTCTCAAACCAATCTGAATTCTAAAATTTCATGTTGTATTCTATGAATGGGAGCCGTTATAATTCGAATTCACTTTCAAATAAAATATTTTTAATCACATTATCTTTACACATTGCTTGCTCATTTAACCCTCTTGGAGGTTGTCTCGATAAGATATCTGGTTTTTGGCAAAACTAGTCAGCAGTCTGACGAGATATTTCGCCATTAGAAAAACTTGACCAGATCTTGATCTTGTCATCATAAGTAAACCCACAATATCTTGACGACGAGATATCTCATAATCAGCAAAATTGATCAGATCTTGATATGCGAGATATCTCGTAATTAGCAAAATTGATTAGATCTTGATAGGCGAGATATCTCATAATTAACAAAATTGATCAGATCTTGATAGGCGAGATATCTCGTAATTAGCAAAATTGATCAGATCTTGATAGGCGAGATATCTCGTAATTAGCAAAATTGATTAGATCTTGATAGGCGAGATATCTCGTAATTAGCAAAATTGATCAGATCTTGATATGCGAGATATCTCGTAATTAGCAAAATTGATCAGATCTTGATATGCGAGATATCTCGTAATTAGCAAAATTGATTAGATCTTGATAGGCGAGATATATCGTAATTAGCAAAATTGATTAGATCTTGATAGGCGAGATATCTCGTAATTAGCAAAATTGATCAAATGTTGATTGGCGAGATATCTCGTAATTAGCAAAATTTATTAGATCTTGATAGGCGAGATATCTTGTATTTAGCAAAATTGGTCAGATCTTGATAGGCGAGATATCTCGTAATAAGCAAAATTTATCAGATCTTGACAGGCGAGATATCTCGTAATTAGCAAAATTGATCAGATCTTGATAGACGAGATATCAAGTGAAACCCTCTGTTCCTCACTATAGTTTGGTAGTATCGGGTTTTCACAAAAACATATGCTCAGAGCAGCACATGCAATGACTAAATAACTCATCTATGGGCTAAAAGAATCCTAGGAAATATTATATTGGTGTTCAAAACGGTAAGGAGACTGTAGGTTTACCAAAGTGTACTCTATATGGACAAACGTATTTGGACACTATGTGTTTAAAAAAAAGTGCTTTATTATTCTATTTAGTAAAGAGTAGGCCCTCCCTTTGCTTGTATTACATCTGATACATATCGAGGCATGCTTTCCACAGGTTCTCTGTAAGTCTGGCCAGGGATAGCTCAACTCTTCTAAGGCTATGAGAAGAGACTGTAATGAAGATGGGCGTGCGTGGTGGTGTTTTGCTCGTCGCTTCAGTATATCCCACCAGTGCTCGATCGGAATGAGATCAGGGCTCTTAACAGGCCACTCAAACCTAATTATTTTCAGGAAACCAGTCCAGCACACGTTTTCTAGTAGGACATGGAGATCTATCCTGTTGAAAGAAACAACCATCATTGCCGTAGTATTGCCATAGTGTTGGCAAGGACGAATTATCCAGAATGACGAGGCACACGTCAGCGCTAATGGTACCAGGTATGCAAAGCAATGGGTAAAGTTCTGACCAAGAAAAACAACCCCACACTGAGATGGATCCACCTCCGAATTTCCGCAGTTTCCAAATACTTTATTCCATTTAGTGTATATGTGTCTAAACCCTTCAGAGAGTTAATGACATTATTTTTAGAATATGACTACCATCAAACGATCACCTCTTGCCGCTTTGCAAATAATGGTTCTTTCGACAACGTGATTCGTTTAATTTTCTCCGCCATTTTTTTCTAAAGCAAATGTGATTTGACTGTCGTTTATTTCAACATATACAACTCATGCAACCATGATAATTTTGAAGGGTGCACTTCCCAGCCGAATAATGTCAAATTCTGTTTGTACTTAATGGACATATTTCCCATCGGCCTACTTAACCTCCGATTTGTTTCGACGAGATATTTCGTCAATCTTTGGTCTGATTAATTTTGGCAATGGCGAGATATCTCGTCATCAAGGAATTATCGATTTTTTATGATGACCCTATCAAGATCGGGTGAAACTTTTTCTTTCGACAAGGTAATTCATCCATAAACACTGAATCAGTTTTGAATGTGGCTAGATATCTCGTCCATCATGACTTGATCCGTTTCGCTAACGACTAGATATCACGTCCATCAAGTTCTGATCAGTTTTGCAAATGGCTAAATACGTCGTCCTGACAACCACTATGAGGGTTGTAAACGAGTCTCAGCTTAGAAGCCTACAAAACTGCTCTATAGCGTAAAACATTTTCAAGGAAACTGAGCAAATCTTCCAGGACATTAGTTCAAACATAATGACAAACGTAGTCGTAAGTCCCGTGTTTGCAGAGTGGTCAGAGGCGGTCATTTGCCATATTCTATAAATGATGCTATTAATTGAGTAAACAGAATGTGAAAAAAAAGTTAAACTTTGTCTTTAATTTAAAAGGTATTCCTAAACAAAATGACGCTCTACGTAGCCCATCTCCCACAAGTAACCAAGGGATCTTTACTTTCCCAATTATTTTTCTCTTCCGCAACATTTTTTTCTGGAAGTTGCCGATCTTGTATTTGGTCTAAAATGCCCTTACATAAAAAATATCCTGCATGCAAACATGTCAAACCTATTCGGTTTCATTTGCATGTTTGTTTACATACAATAGAAGCAAATGTGTCGATGTGGGCTTCGGGAATATGTATTCGTACGTTTTGCTGCAAAGCAAAAGTGTCTGTTGCGATATTTAAATGAACAAATATGCTAAACACAAATTAAATAAATAAAGTCTGTTAGTAATCCATCGTTGTCTTCCCTCCCAAAGAACGTCGCTTGAATATGTCAAGTTGTTGGTGGAGAAGCTTTCCTCTAGAATATGGAGTTGAATTACAAGACACCATGGTTACAAAACTGAGACTTTCGAAACATAACGATGTATGATTAATAGATGATGCAGTTTGAATAATGAATAATGCATTAAAGTTTCACTGTCGAAGAACACAGCGAGATCGAAGGATTCAACGTTCACGCACTGGTTAATAAGATATATTAAGGAATGGACCCTGAGACTAGTCTTGGCTTGTTATAAAGGTGTTTTCGTTTTCCATAGTAATCAATTCAGTTGTTCTTTCTACCTTAAAATTAAATTGTGCTCATTCTAAAAATTAGTATTATGGAAATTTCAGAATCATGATTCTCAGACGGCAGCCTTATAATTTGTTCTAATTTTATTTTGCCAAAGCGATTTCCCCCTGATTTTTAACGCTAACCGATAATTCCTCGAATAAGTTGTAGGTAATGATATATTTTGTTAATCTTACGGTTATTACTGGGAAATTTAAATTGAAGCCTTGTGTTTGTTAATGAACTGGAATGTATTTTAATGACCTGTTTTAAGGGTCCTAAGTAAGTACAGATTTTGTGCCTGGAAAATGTATTTCATTGTAGCGAAATTTCATAATATCTAAACATTATTTTTTTAAAACGTTAATTCTCCGGTGCACCTGCCATTTGAAGTAAAATTAAAGTAGAATAAAATCTGCTCTAATCATTACAATAATTGGTTATTTTATATTGATTATACTAAAATAGGTTTTGATATATATGTAATAAAATTATTTTGTCTTTCGGTATTGATTCGACTGTCATTTAAACCCAAAGACTATCTTTTTCAATTACAGTTCTCCATCTCTTATTGGTCATATGGCAAAACTGTGACAAACCCAAGATAGACACCACAACACAGTGGACATATTCTCATAAGAAAAGTTTGCTAACACAAAAGAGATAATTACACCTGGGAATGTTTGCAGAAATCGTATCTGTGCCGACTATGACACGATGGTTGATAGCGCAGTGGACAAATCAACTGATTCCATAATAATTTCTGATTTACATATATTAAATTTATAAACGTTCTGGTATAGAAAAATAATAATTGTCACTTTCACACTCGATAATAGATTAGATGTTATTTCCTATCTCAAACTTTATTAAATTAATTAATTAACTTAACAAGATTAATTTATTAAATTACTCTTGTGTTGAATTGGAAAATTCTTATCTGTTATAAATTCTCACGTAATCTTCCATGAGCTATTTTTCGTGTATGTGAAGTGACTTTATTTATCCTTCTTGCTTTGTATTGCCAAAGTGAACCTCTATTTTTTTTATTTCTAATGGCAAGAGAAAATGACAATATCTTACAAAATGATCACAAGAATACAAAACAGTAAGAGATAAAAGTCAGTATCTCATCAGCAAGGCTCTAAGCACTCCAGTAGCGTTTCACCTCGGAGACCTCACACAGAGCTGGACATCCTTGGATATGGAACCTGTCCATAATTTCATCCTTTTTGCAGAGTGGGCATTTAGGACTGTCATAAACGCCAATGAGGTGTAGGTGGTTTGCAAGGTAGTCATGCCCCACTGCAAGTCTAAATTCTGCGAACGCTCTTTCACGAGGTTTAATCGAAATTTTTTGATCCAATAAATTTCCCCAGCTCTTCGAGAAAATACAAGAAGTGAGATTCGACTTCCATCTAAGTCTCATTTGATTTTTGATGTAGAGTTTTATGGAGTGGAATGAGTAGCTTGTGGTTGGCTGTTCAACTCTCCGTGTGCCTTTCTTGGCCAACATATCTGCCTGCTCGTTACCGAAAATGTCACAGTGCTCAGGGATCCACTGGATAACGATGTAAACCACGATCTATCTAAGCCACAATTGCATAAATACAAGAAACAGACGTTATTATTGTTCCAAGATCCAAACTCTAAGTTATAAGAACGGAATTAACTAATTAAAACTTGCAGAAAATGCAACTTTAAACTAAAGCAATTACTATATAAGATACTTTTAATAGTTTACACAAATGGTCTTTACAAAAATAAGATTATCCGTCTATCAACAAGAGGAAGTTTTAAAATTCTCACCCTTGAGTACCTTTATTGATAGTAATGCATTTTAACTTAACCGGTCAAAGGGACATTAACGTCGCCAACTATGCTACTCTCCAAAATGAGTTAAATAAGAGCAGGAAATGAACATAGCAAATTGCATATTTGCTCGGAATCTCATCACTTGATATTAGCGGATGCAACAAAAAATCAAAAAAGCTAGCTGAAGAAAGAAGTACCCTTCTCATAGTTTCTTAATTTTTCGCCTCCCCTACTGAAAAGCTCCTTGATGTTATCGGATAAGACATTAGCTTCCCCACTCAGCTGCCGAGATAACATTGCTTCTTATGGGGACCATAACTTGAGAGCTGATTAGTTTCCTGTTTGAAGGATGCAACTTCCAGAAGACGGAGTTTTCAGAAATAAGAGAGCCGTTGAAGATAATGATCCGGAGTTAAATGAGTTTAGTGAAATAAAAAGGAGGTGAGAGAGAATTCTCTCAACTTAATCGTGTCAGATAGAGAGTATATTAAAGTCAATATAGAGAGTTAAATTGTAGGTATAACGATATCCTGGGTGAAAAATATTGATGCAAAGGATTACTCTGGCTCTCAAGTACCTTTTGAAAGGACACTAAGAAGCACTTCCCATTCAAGGGACTTCTTTTTTAACAAAATGATTTAACAAGCATTCAAAATTTCAACCCTGCTTTTGAAAGACTTAAACGACATCATCCATCCAATGTGGTGTATTTTAGCCCCACTTAGACTTTCCTTAAAAAAACCAAATACTTTAAAAGTTTCAGTCGTTGCATTGCAGAGATTTGAAGCCAAATATTTTAACCTCAATTATTAGATTATAGGCACGATAAATTTTCCGTTTTTTTTTTTAATTTCTAATGTCCAACCATTGACCTCTTCGGCTTTCGGCACTAGAAAGGGCGTATTGAACTTTCTATGTTAGAATATAGGCTCTGAATTGTTCATTATATTAAAAGTAATTTTAAATCAAACTACTTATCGCAGAAAGAGAAATGTTTTGTATTTTTACTCTCCAACTGGTTTGGACAAGATAGCTCATTAATCAAAATCTGACCAATTTTACTAATGACAAGATATCTCGTCATCAAGATATTGTTGATTTTTTGATGATGACGAGATTGAGATCTGATCAGTTTTCTTCTAATGACGAGATATCTCGTCCACCAAGATCTGGTCAGCGTTGCTAATGACGAGATACCTCGTCGAGACAACCTCCAAGAGGACTAAACAAACTAATCCTCAACCATGTTCGTTAAATTAAATTCAAACATGTCTCTTGAAATGTATGAGTTGAAGTACACAAATTTCACTAATCTACTCTCCAAGGTTTATCAATCGTGAATTTAATATTTTTAAAGGATTAATTCCTTCATATCGTCCTAATAGTCTAATATTTGTCAGACTCAAAGTGTTTACACTTATACCCACATATAAGCTGGCACAAACTCGATTATCACGAAGTAACAGCTGTACAATGCTAAGTATGTTCAGATAATATGTAGTTTCAAACCGAAGGTGATTACACCAGGTTCTAAGGAATTTTCAAGTGAAACGTACAAATTGAGGAATGATCCGTTTAGAAGTTTTCTCTTATCAAGAACTCATTTGCATTAAAATTCTATACGCATTGCGTATACGCCTAATGTGATATGTGTCCTTCCACGTCTCATATTATAATACAATAACTTTCTTACGAACACTAACCACAAACTCTGTATAACCATTATCTGTGTTTTACGAGGATAGTTTAGGAACCTGAACGGCTTAGATAAACAGGTGCTTGTTATTAAACCATCAGTTTTCATAAACAAGTCTATTCATCGTCAGATACTATTATTCTTAAAGTACCCATTCTTAAAAATGTGTCTTAAGTCCTTTCATTTACGGCGTTCATTCTTCAAGAAATGTCATTCAAATGGGATCATAAGTCATACACGACATTTCCCTTGATTTATTTATCAATGATTATGTCCTAACATGCTGAGATTTTTGTGTGGCTTCATTCATCAACTTTTTCCTTGTCAATGGAGTGTCCCATTTCAAATAACATTAAATTCAAAGCATTAATTTGCAGTTTTTCACCGATCAAATTACTCCCTGAAGAATTTCTGTTTTCTAAGTTTTTATAAGACTTGATAAATGACACTACGGAACGGCTGTGTGCTTTCGTGTCATAAGGTTTATCCGTGCGGAAAGCTGACTACAAAAAAAAAATATTAGATCCTGAAAATAGGTGGCTACGGATACTTTTCGTGTCATTGTCACCTGACTATATACTTCTTCAAGACTTCAAAGTGGATTATAATGCAATAAATTCCATAAACCTAAAACATTATATGTATGATTGCGGGAAATTGCAAGGCGTGTTTGCATATTATATACAGGGTGGTCCCGAATTCATGGTACAAACTTTAATGGTAGGTACAGGACATTGTAACAATGATTTATTGTATAGGAATGTATAGTCGCAAGTGACGCGGTGAGGCGAAAACAGGGGAAATAACGGCCGAAAGGAAAAACAAAGATTTTATTGAAAGCGTTGTTGACAAGTGTCATGTTTACAGTAATTGTTCAAAATTGCGTCCACCAGTATCGATACATGCTTGACAGCGTCGGTGGAGCGATTGGCGTGCACGTTCAAAGATGCCTGGTATTTCACGCACACCTGCAGCAGCTACAGATAAGCGAGCGACGAGATCCTCATCTGAGTCAACTGGAGTCTCATAAACAAGATGCTTTAGATGTCCCCATAAAAAGTAATCGAGGCTCGATAAATCGGGAGATCGGGGTGGCCAAGTGACTGGTCCACCACGCCCAATCCATCGAGTACCAAACGTGGCATTCAGGTAATTCCGTACATCAATGCTGAAGTGTGCTGGCGCCCCATCGTGCTGAAACCACATGCGGTTACGAATGGCGATCGGAACATCATGCAGCAGTTGTGGTAACACTTCTTTCAGAAAAATAAGATAGCTTCCTCCAGTGAGCCGCGTGGGTAGTAAGTATGGGCCAATCAAAAAGTCGTTCACAATACCAGCCCACACATTAATACTGAAACGTTGTTGAAACGCATGTCGACGCGTTGCATGTGGATTATCGGTTGCCCACACATGGGAATTGTGCGCATTAAAGACACCCTCGCGTGAAAATGTCGCGTCATCTGTAAATAGCACATAATCTACGAAATCCGGCTGCAACGCACATTGCTGCATCACCCACAGGCAGAAGTTCACGCGGCGAGGATAATCTGCCGGATTCAATGCTTGTACTTTCTGAAAATGGAAGGGGTGTAAGCGATTTTCGTTTAACACTCTGCATACAGTCTGATGACTCACACCTACGTCACGCGCAACAGTTCTTGTGCTTGACTCGGGTCTATCAGCCACAATGTTCAAGATGCTTTCTTCCAGCCTTGGAGTGCGTACAGCTCTTACTCGACCAGCGCCATGTCTGTTGACGTCGAACGCACCTGTTTCACAAAGTTGACGATGTAACCGTTGAAAAATTCTATGATCCGGCATTCGTCGATCAGGATACTCCGCGCGATACATTCGTAACGCAGCTCTGCCGTTACCATTTGCACGGCCGTACATGTAATGCATGTCTGCTTTTTCTGCATACGTAAAGTCACCCATCGTCTACGGCAGCACAATTGTGAATGGCGCTTTTCCCTACTGCGATGCATCATGTTCAACAGCGGCTAGACATCTACTGCCCTCTACCGGCAATGATACCAACCGATCACTCCATTTCTCTTTCCTTTTATTTCCCCTGTTTACGCCTCACCGCGTCACTTGCGACTATACATTCCTATACAATAAATCATTGTTACAATGTCCTGTACCTACCATTAAAGTTTGTACCATGAATTCGGGACCACCCTGTATAATGTAGAGATATGATTTCTCCTGTAGTATTTTTCCGTGCCATTACAGCAATTAAAAAAGTAGTAAAATATTTAAAGAGGTTTTGACGAGGTATTTCGTACATCAAGATTTGATCAATTTTGCTAATCACGAGGTATCTTGTCATCACGATTTGGACGATGTTTTGTATCCTGACTGGATCAGGATCTGGTCAGTTTTTTTCTCATTAAGACATACATATTCCATCAAGATCTGGTCAGTTTTGCTAATGACGGGAGTACATCGTCGAGACAGCCACCAGGAAAACTGATGTGAAGTTTTCAAAACTCATTGTTTTATTTCTTTAAAAATTGTTCTACAATAGATCGCATATTAAATAAAATTAGACTTATAAATTTATGTAGCATATAGGTATCAAGGCAACAATTGCTATCTATAGTGTTAAGGAGTTATGAATGTTTTTGGAGAATGTAACATCTAGGAAAAGCAATATTGAGATTTATTACTTTTATCCATTTCAATATTTTTAAAGTTCTTGGTTAGAAAAAGTAAGTTTAGTATACAGGAAACTATTAGTTTTAATACAAAACACAATTAGCTTACTACAAGGTTTATATAATAATGTGATTCAATACCTACTCTCTAACTTACATTTACTTCGCAATAATACAAATTTACTTTTTACTTAAGCTTTTAGAAAAGAACAATACATTAAAATTTCGAAAACAAAATAGAATAAAAATGTATTCTCGAAATTGGGTTTATAAAGAGATCCAAAATAATTAATCTAAAAATAATATGAACTGAGGAATGATTAGGTCCAAATAATTTTGTAAAACGTAAGAGTGTAAGCTAATAGGCATGCTCTAGCAATTCTTATTTCATAAACTTATCTAATACCGAATATATATCACGCCACTAATGCAAGGTCACATTCATCTATTTTCAGCGTATATTCGATTTGGAAGCTGACTGTTATTTTGTGACTTGAACTTTGCTGTCGACATAATGTCTCAAGGGTACGAAAGTAATACCACGAATGATTGACGGAGGATCTCTCTTTATGGATTACGGAAAATCAGTGGCATCAAAGTGATTGGCTGCGTAAATATCTAACCAGAAAAACACTTACTTATGAGTCTCAATGTCTTTTCTTGAAGAAATTATCTACTGTATATGGTTCTTTTTTTTATGCTTCGGAGATATGGATGGTAAGATATACAGTAGCTTTATTGGGGAAGCGTTCGTTACTTACGAGTTTCATTTTCCCCCATGGTTTTTTTTAACTCGTATCACTTCCCAAAGTTTTTTGCTCATTTCATGCAATAATGTAAACTGTTGTTTCATAAAATAATTTTAAACAATTTTGTTCATTTCATTTCATACAATAATATTAAATAATTCTGCTCATTTCATTCGAAGCCGTAATTGAAAAACACATTTTTTTGTTCATTTCAAGCTTTAATTATACACAATTTCGTTTATTTATTCCCATGCAATAATTATAACTCTTTGTGAAGATTTTTAACCCAAGTCTTGTCTAAAGCTTTTTTGTCTTGTACATTTTTAATCCAAATAAAAAAATAATTAATGTCAACAAAAGAATTAATTGCATTCATAACATTCTATATTCATGACAAGATTAAATTTATAGGGGCGATATATATATATATATATATTGTAGTGCTTCTTGATATTTTATGTAGATTTTATGTGGCAGTAGAAATATTGTAAAATTGCCTTACAAATCTTCCATCAATTTTGGGAGTTTTATCTTTCTATAATAGTTCAAAATCAATTATTTCTCAAAATTGATTTGTAATGCCAATTGGGATGTACTGCACCATAGTATAATATTATCATAAAATATATTTTCTTAGGTTTAAACTAATGATATATATTTTTCTCTAATTGTAAGTAATTATATTTATAGTTTAAGTTTATAATTGCTTATATTACATTTTTACTACACTTAGCATATATTTTAATGAAATAAAAGATAAGCGTAATGTTTCATGTAAAATTTACAAATGAAATCTAGACAGGCATAATGTAGTCTATATAGATGCTATGTTTGAATACTATATTATATCTTATTATGTACATACATTTGATTAAACAGCAACTTGTGAAGTTCAATGTTTGGAAAGAAATTTTATTTGTAAATTTTACATGTAACATTCCGCTTATCTTTTATTCCATTAAAATATATGCTAAGTGTAGTAAAAATGTAATATAAGCAATTATAAACTTAAACTATAAATATAATTACTTACAATTAGAGAAAAATATAAATTATTAGTTTAAATCTCTAAGAAAATATTTTATGATAACTTAATATTCAACTATGGTGCAGAACATCCCAATTAGCATTACAAATCAATTTTGAGAAATAATTGATTTTGAACTATCATAGAAAGATAAAACTCCCAAAATTGATTGAAGATTTGTAAGGGAATTACAATATTTCTACTGCCACATAAAATCTACATAAAAGAGCAAGAAGCACGCTACAAAATTGGCTATCAAAAATAATCTTTAAAATCCCTGCACAAAGTACTAGCATGGATGAAACAATACTACATAAACTTTCCTTTACATTTTCTAGGCAAGTTCAATAAAACAGCTACAAATATTCTTTTTTAAACAAATTGTCACGTTCATTCTAGTTTTTACTCCAAATGTAAAATTCAAACATATTTAAGAAACATGGAAATTTTGATCGAAGCAAATTTATCCATTTGTAAATTCTATTTATCCCTTTATACCCTTCTTAGCTGGAGACTTGATACTATATCATTCCAACTCACGCAATATTTTATGCGAATGAAACGCTTCAGTGACATAAAGAATATTCTTTATATCACCTTTCCCACTCTTAGTCATTTATTTAATGCATGAAACTTGGATGAATGGAATGAGCTAAATGCATAAGGGAACGTACATTTTTGAACGCAATCACATAAAAGAATTCGGATATGCACAGGATAAGTCAAATTTACGGTTTGTTTTGCAAATAAATCAAACCACTGGGAATATATTTTACATCAGATGAAATTGCTTAATGCTCTCGATGTTTTTTTCTAAGTCATTGCTATGTTATCGGGTGAAGTATGTTTAGAGTTTCAATCGTAGTTTTCATGTGTAGTCGGACTATGTGTTAGTTTATGTTTTAAAATACACTGTTGTGTAGTTTAAATATTTGCTGATAAATATTTGAACCGATGGTATATTTTTGTAGTATTTAAGGGGTTAGGTACCTTTTAAATTTTCAAAAAAAAATATTATGATCTAATTTTAATGCTCTGTTTCTTAGCAACGTTTTAAAACAAACCTGGTGTAAAATTTCACTCTAGAACGGAAGTTATGGTTAAAAGAGTGAAGCCCTTAATCAAACATTTAGAGCCAAATGGTTTGTTTACATTTTGTACTTCGTCGATATCAGTGATCACAAAAATGTAATTTGACTACGCTCTATATTGCTAAAGCCATCTCCATGTACATCGTTTAATTAATTTTATTTTTTATCTGGGAACAATGTATTTGATTTCTACTTTTAGTTTCATTTGTTTTCTTCCTTTAATGCGAAAGAATTTCACAAGCGAATTGTTTTTAACGACGATATCTCAAAACTGTGATTTTACCACTTGCGCGGAAGATTTCTCTGGAATGGTTGGTTAGAATTACATGAAATTTTAAATGATTATGTAAACCATATATATGTTTAAAATGACCAACTTTTTTGTCTATCCTGTTGAAAGTTTTTGAAAAAAAATTAATTTTGTGTTGAAAAAAAAATTAATTTTTTTTTTATTTGTAAGAAATTTTTTTTCAAGTATACAAGAGTTAGTCATTGTAATTATATTATATATTTTTAAGTATATAAAAAAATACAACTCAGAATAATAATTATTTTGCCCAGAATACTGCGCGCAATGCACCATATAATATTCTAACAACAAAAACAATGCATTTCATTTTGGTCCAATTTACAATATTATATTTAAGGGGTAGAAATTAAAAAAAAATAGTTTACAAAAGATAAAGGTAGTTAAAAACTGCATACAAAATTTCATTTACGTAAATAATTTATTCATGGAGACATTAAGATGCGAAATGTAGTGATTTTTTTGCATATTTTGACATTTAAAAGGTACTTAACCCCTTAATGCATCCTTATTATAACTGATAGAAAAATATTATTTTTAACTGTATGATGTAAAATATAAGTTTCATAACTATTCAAAATAGTCATCTTTCTAAATTTCTCTCTTCTGACATAATGCTGTATTAAAAATTTTAAAAAGTCAAATATTTACGTAGTGCGATAACTGCATTTGTAATAAAAATTTTATTTTGATACATTTATGATAAACTGTTATTATTATGTTATAGCTATCTGTTGATTGCCTTACAATTGAAGCCAATACCTGAATATATCTCTATAGTATAAATGTTTCAAGGGTAGGTAGTTAGATTTACGCCGCACTGGAGCAACACAATGGATTAATAAATGCTTTGAGGGAGATTTTAAAAATACTGATTGGGCTTATAAAAGTATTATAAATACTTTAATCATTCAAAACAATTCATGTAAAATCTGTGGTGTTCTGTTTTTTAAATTGTAAATATTACACGAAAAATATTTTTATCAACACTTTTTGCAAAGTTCTTTGATGACATACGTTAATTTTTTTATGCATCCTTATCCTTTTCATTGAATCAATATTTACTAAGCATTTGGTTAAATTTATCTATAAAATGACTTATAATGTTAATAGATAGTTTACATGAAGTTCTTGTTATGCATTACGTTTTTATAATCTTATTCACAGAATAAGCGAACATAGAAAATTATCGCAAACAAAACACAATGTAATATCTAACACTCATTAATTTATGAAAAAATATGAAAGCTTATCTAGTTATCGTTCCGTCACATGAAATAATTATCGAAGGAGTCATTATAAAGACTATTGTACTCTCAACTTGTCTAGAAAAGAAATAGCCTTCGTTTATGGGGCCCTGTGTTTCAATAAAGAAGAAACTTATCTTAACATAATGGATTGAGAATGATACTTGTAGCTCTTTTTCTTACGACATAGATTACTTTCATACAATCGTATAACGAAACATTCAAGGACATTTTCTGATGTCATAAAATTTCACCAATTTCTTTCTTTTAATTTCAAAATGGATGTTTTAACATACAATAGGATATTTATCTATTTTGTGCAGCCATTTTATCCTCCCGCCTGTTTTATTGGACTGATTACTGGGAACGTATACCATTTAACCTTTTCCTACTTATACACGTACCTCTGTAAAAATATTTTTTTAAGGGAAAAACCACTTATTTTCAATTGTTTACCACAAGCTTCTTAACCTTCACTTCAAATTGGATTAAGATAATAGTTGATTAACATAGTTAAGGGCTCAAAAGGTTACGTCGCAATATATAATAATGCCTTTCATTTGTAAAAACTTGAGTAGTTCTGCAATTCATTCTTAAATAAACATTTAATTTATTTTTAAATAAAAATTTAATATATTTTTAAATAAACATTTAATTTATTTTTAAATAAACATTTAATTTATTTTTAAATAAACATTTAACTTATTTTTAAATAAACATTTAATTTATTTTTAAATAAATATTTAATTTATTTTTAAATAAATATTTAATTTATTTTTAAATAATAAATATTTAATTTATTTTTAAATAATAAATATTTAATTTATTTTTAAATAATAAATATGTAATTTATTTTTAAATAAACATTTAATTAATTTTTAGTTGAGACACATAATGTATTACATAAAAATTAACAAATTACGATAATATATTTATTATAGATTTATTATAATAATGAACCTAGTTCCGATAAAATAAATGTGTTGAATATTTCACCATCCTGACGGATAGTTTCACGCCAGTTGGAGATTCTTTCTCGGAGCTGAAAAGAAGAAAAATTAGACTGAATTTCCTCTCCTTCAGTTATATCGAAAACATCTTATGAGAAACAAAAATATGCGGATAACGTCAAGCCATTTTATTTTAGTTTATTTTAAAAAGAAAACTAAGCTTCACAGTTTTATTATGAAATAAAAACCACCTTTATTGAAAAGACTCATAATTCTTAAAAATAATGTAAAAAGTAGATAGGTATTATTGTAACATGCTAAGCATATAATCTAAAAATAAGTAAATAAATGAAATAAAATAATCAAGTTGTTTCACATCTTTCAATAAATATATTTGTATAACTTTTTATTAATTATTTAACATGCTACAAACAAGCAAATTTCGGAACGTATTCGTAAACATTGTTACTTGATATTTACTGTGATATGAAATGTTTCATTTAATTAACACATGATATCTTAAAATACAAGTATCAACTCCCGTATAAATAAAATAATTTGTAAAATAAATTAATGAAGCAAAATGGTAAAATCAAATTAACAAATAAACCAGAAAAAAAGTAAAATAAAGTAATGATCTCCTCAAATCTATAAATAAAAATAGATATATATTTTTTTATACAATTCTTCAATCAACTTTTACCTGTAGGAACTCCGATGCAACTGAAATCATTTATAAACTAAATTAAAATACCAAAATAAAGTTAAACAATCTACCAAACCAAAACAAATAATCAGGTCATCTTAAAACTCTCAGTAAAATATATTTATTCTATACAATTTTAATTTAATTATCTAATCCGTTGGACTGGATGCCAGTAACTTTTCTATTGTATCATTTTTTTAATAGAAGATTTTGTGAGCAATAAGTAAAATCTATTATATGTGCATCTACTCCTATGCAAATGAAATCATTCATAAAATAAAATTATGAAGTGAAGGAAGACATTAAATCAAATAATTAATCAAGCCAAATTAAAATTAAAAATTCAGGCCATATCAAATCTTTTAATAAAAATACATTTCTTTTGCAGTAATTTTATCGAATTACCTAATTTAATTAATACCAACGGGATTCAGTCGTACGTATTCTGAAACTTTTTTACTCGCCATTTCTTTTCAGAGGAGGGACTTTCATTAAGTAATCACAGTGAAATCTTATAATATATGCATCAACCTCCATGTAAATTGAAGCATTTATAAAGTAAAATATCACAATAAACTTTCAACCAAACCAAAATAAAATAAGTCTAGCCATCTTAAATCTTTCAATGTAATAGATTTCTTTCACAGAGTTTTTATTTAAATCTCTAATGTACCCGATACCAGAACCCTTCTTACTTGCCATTTATTTTGAAACGGAGTCTTTCGTTCGCAACAACAAGTGAAATCTTGTAATATATGCATCAACTCCCATATAAATGAAACCATTAGGCGCAAGCGTCGATAAAGTCTAGAAGCGAAAATACATTCCGCACATTAATGAGGAATTCACGGGCTTTGATTACGCGTACTTACAGCAGAAAAGAGTTGAATCCCATTACACCTGCAAAACAAATCCTACTTTAACAATGCATTCCTTTTTTCATTGAGATTGATACTGAGTAGCAATCGTAACACAGCGCAGGAGGAGATAAAACACTAAACAACCCACTTACGTAAACATCTGTGTTTTACCATCCGAACGTCTGAGAATCCTAAATAAAATGCAAACAGAAAATTAGAAGCAATCTAATCATAGCTTTGAATCTGAATCCCCTCACCAAAAAAGGAAGTTTGCATTGCTAAAGGCAAATAAATCTCTCAGTTTCTTTCTTAATCTCTTGCGAAATCGAGCAGCGAGAAATAAAGCAAAGCCGCGAATTCTCTTTGTTGTGACAGCAATGTTTCTTGCAAACACGAGATAGTTTCCTCCCAGCCGGAATACCTTATCGCCGTCTCTTTTTACTCTCACATGCCTTGCGACTAGATCAAGGAGATGGACTTTGTTCGCAACAATGTATGCAAAATACGCCGGGTATTAGAATGACATCAAGATGCAAATACTGACTGCTCGCAGAGGCGGCGTCCTTTTGTGCCTCCTCGAGTCTATGATACCTGCGAAAACAAAACAAAGCAGATCTCGATCTGCAATTTCGAATAATGACGACTTCGTGACTCAATCCTAATGCCTCATTGTAAAACGAGGAAAGGGGAAGAAAAAGTGCGATGAAAACGAAATGGGAATTGCAATTCGCGAGAAAGACAGTTTCGTGGCTGGAAAACAAGTTATGAATCAACGGAGATTATGCAATCTTGTTTTTGGTGTGCCTTCTTGCTTGGCCCTGCGGTCTGAATTATTCGTTTAAAGGTATGAGGAATTTAAAGTAGGTGGATTATTTCCTATTTTTATCTCCGGGGACTTTCCAAACATCAACGACTTCGGTAAATTAACATAACGAGGATGTATTGAAAGTGTCAAGGAAAATCTTTTTATTTCATTTACGTCGAAGAAAGGAAATTAAGTGCTCACTTTTGTTTTTACTGCGCTTTATGTTTTATTCATGCTGTCTGGAAGTCTTATAGGGTTTTACAAAGGAATTGGAATCGGAAAATTTCATGTATCACAATCAGACGATGTATTTATTAGCGTACAATCAGATACAATGGATAGCTTTGTGTCACAATTAAATTTGATCTCAGATTCTGCTTAGATTTTATCTGTGAGTGAAAGCAGAGGACAATTTAATTTCAGTAGGTAGGTAGGTAATTACTTAACTTTTCCCTGGAGCAATATAACTGGTAATTGGTGACGGAATTCCCAAGGGAAAGATTCTAAATCAACACCACGTAATTTTGAACCGCGGTCGAATGATGAGGTCACACTTGATCTGACACCCCACTCTCTTAAAACTTTCACGTCATTACTATTACTAATAACATTATAAACAATTCTAAATTTAAGCTGTTGATATGAGTAAAAATAAATAAATAAATAAATATATATATATATATATATATATATATATATTAATTCATAACCAAATATTTCTATTCAGAAAAAATTGACGAAATTAGCAGCTTAAACACTTCATTCGGTTATGCTTAACATTGCAAAGGGTAAATTTACCACCAAATGATAATGATACAACATAAAATAAAATTATATACAACACACACATTAAATAGGCTATACAACCACGCATATAAACGCATATAAATCTTTGCTCTCTTTCCTATACAGTAAATCTGACTGCAATTCGTGCGCTAGTGAATTGTTGGCGAAACTCTGATTCGAAAATACAAATTTCCTCAGAAATATTAAGCACCAGAGCATTGACAAAACTTCAGGAGCACGATTCTTCTCCCATATATAATCCATAGAGACTTCCTCTTCATGAAAGGTCTCTTTGTGGTAATTTTTTACCAAAAGATTAGTCTTCTCTTTCCTGTAACCTGTCAGTATCATCTTTTAAGTACAATATTTGATGACGCGTAAAATTTCTTTGTTTTATTACTGAAAGAATTTTTAGCCGGTTTATCAAAATTATTTCCAATTCCTCCAGTTTCCGTGGTATTAATTGAAGTCATCCATCAACACTTCCTTGAACAAAACGATGATAGCACTTTCTCGGCTCTTAATCTCAGTTGGTTCCAGTCCGTTGACCAATCTGGGGTGCTTAAGGGGAAAAAATACACTTATTCAAAATCGATTGGGTAAATGCGAGGCTCAACGAGAATGCCATCAGCTGGAAAAGTCTGCTATGTAAAAAGAACGAGGGCGAGGAGTTAGAGCTGTCAAACATTTCTCTATTCCTAGGGAGACAGTAACCGATATTGCTGTTTTCCGAATCTCATTTTACCTTACTTTAATCGTATGTGCTATTTCTCAGCAGTTCAGTTCAGATGAAGACACGATTTCTAGACAGCGTTCACATTTGAAATGTTTTGCAAGTTATATGTTGCCAATTCTTCTGAGGGTTTATGTATTTATAATCTATAAGAATATTTTAAGCACAAAATGTTAAATTATTCATGTTAAATGTTGGCAACTTTTCTGAAAGTTTATGTATTTATAATGCATTAAAACATTTCGAGCACAAAATGTTGAATTATTCAGTTAAGTATAGGTACATTATTTTCCCTTTATTAAATAGTTTTATTATACTTGTGTTTAGTGAGTTTTGCTTATGACAGTTTTGCAACATGTGATATATAGAATACTTCGAACACAAAAGGCTAAGTTATTCAGTTAAGATTTTTTATTTTCACTCCATCAAAAACGTTTTTATCGGAATTGTGTTTAGTGAGTACAACTGACGCGAGTGTTGCAATTTTTTATGTATAGAACATTTTAAACACAAAAGGTTAAATTGTTCAGTTAGGTATGCATTATTGTCCCTACATTAAAAAACTTTCTATTAGATTTTTGGTTAGCAAGTTTTGCTGATATGAGTGCTGCAATATACAGGGTTATTCAAAATGAATCATCCGATTTCAAAATTCCGTATTTAAAAAAATAAACGACAAAGAATGATAACTAATACATGAATACAATGAAAAAATACGGAAGTTTTATATTGTGAAGAATAGGTGGTACTCGTGTGTTCTTCGTGAAACTATTTCGCGAAAACAAATGAATAAAGTTCAATATTCTAGTGTATTTTTACTATACACAGGATGTTTTAATTTCATCGAGAATTGACTAATCAGTATTTAGTGTTAAAACTCTTCTGTAGTTGGTCTGAAATTGTATAATACAAATTGTATATGTTTTCAAGATTGAGTCCTTGTAGTTCCGCTGGGCTCTACAATTATACAAATACACTGTCCTTCAATTATTTGGTTAGCAAAGCTGATAAGATCTTGATGGTCGAGGTATCTCGTCGAAAAATTACGTTATACAGTTAAGTGTTTAAATAGTGTTATCGTTTTTTACATAAGTGGATGAAAAATGAGAACTTGTAAAAACAAATATCATGTGACAATTTATGATTTACGCGATGATATTAGTTCGAAAAGGTCAGAGTGAAAATTTTAAAAAACACCCTAGGTAATACATAATTATGATTGGAAACTTCAATGTTAAAGAGTTCTTAAAAGTAAAGCTGGTTGAATATAGCCTGGAAACACATGGGTTTATTTTTGTTTCATGGATATTTATTGAGATTCCACGTAAAATCCCCCGAATATTTTCTAATGTCTAAAAGTGTAACTTTACTACTATAAAACTACTAAGCTATTTACTAAAATTTTTTGTCCGGCATACTAACGATGACTCTATGTTGTCTTCCTTAAACCAGCGAAGCAATATGCATAAAATAAGCACTAGAAAAACAGTAAGAATAGAAGATGAACCGTAGTTTTTTTAAAGATAGTTCTAAAAATGTTCTCTTCGGTGCAGTCGAAAAAGATATGCTCCAAAGTCTCTTACTCATCAAGGCAAATAAGGTACTTGTTGGAGTCAGGCAGGTGTAAACGATTCAAGTAGGTCTGAGTCACAATGCTGCCTATTCTTGCTTTAGAAGAAAAAAGTGGCAACTGCTCTAGGGATTTTTGAAGCAATGGAGGTCATTAGGGGCTCACTCTCGAATTGAAAAAGATGGCGAGTCATTCCAATGTTCCGCTATAAAGGTTATGACATTTTTTATGTAAAATAACAAAGTTCTTTGTGTATTTTTAATAAAGTCATTGGGAATGCCATCGATGCATTTTATTCAAATCAAAGATTTGAAGAAAGTTTTGGCATTTTTAGTGCACTTAAAAATATGTTTAACAAAAAGTAGTCTCCTACTTTTTGGAATTGCTTGAAATCAGATAGTCCCCACTGCATGCATACCCCATTTCCCACACAAACCGTATTTAAAATAACAATAGTTTACACACTTATATTTTTCCTTAGTTAAATTCTTATTGGAGGAATATCATCGCAAAATCAAGCTCAATTTTGCTAGATATCGGAATAGTATAATTTCTTGAGAATAATGTAAATCTTACAAAATTTCTGCAATGAATATTATATTCAGATATTAAGCTTTGAGTGGATCTGATGCATGATTACCAGGAATTTAATCATAACATTCAATGTAATGTAGTGGAAACTGCAAAATCTATGCATCATTTAAATATTATTATTATACTCGTGACATTGTGTTAAATTGTTAAGTATGGTATAAAGACAACTTCAGATCAACTGTAAGAACAAACACTATTCTTTACACAGATTAGATGTGTAGCCAGGTTCCGTAAAACAACCCAAACAGCTTTCCTTGTAAAGTAGTGTAATTTAGCTATTAATTCAAATTATCCTCCATAACGAATTTGTTAAACATATATTTAAACCGAACATTTGTCAATAGATTGAAGTATAGTTAATTTATTAAAGTTAATATTTATTAACAACGTGAAATATGTAATTGAATTTTAGTATCTCTAGCATTAATAGTAACATAGTAGAACTGTAATTAACAATATTATATTACAATTCAAGAACGAGCATTGTATTCTCTAAACAATGGGCGATTGTAATTATATATATATTTGTAGGACTTAGAAATATTTTTTACTCTGCATGTTTTAAACAATTACCTGCATTGAATTGAACATCGGACATTGGATAATTGTTTACAAATCTCATTTGTTTCTGTCATAAATATTCTTTCAAAGTTAATAACACAGTTCTCACGTTTCTCAATAACCGGACACTTACTATGCAAAATCAGCACTACATTCCAACATAACGCTAAAATGTGTCTAATTAGCCACTCAGTATGTATTTCAAGCTTATATTCTCATTCAAATTAATTTCAACTGAGTCTAATTATTGTTTAACTCTATCAAATAGAGCTCATTTCCTAATTAAAAACGTATCCTTATTTTCCGAAGCCATTCAGAGCGCATTTACCAATTCTCAAACTCTTTCGAGACGTTAATATTTCCACAATTGAAAGCAGCCAAAGCTATTCCGTGGAGAAAAAATTACCTATAAATGATGCAAACCCTGTATTCTTTGTCGAGGATCATTACAATACAAAATCAGTATTAAATTCCAACATGTCGTTAAAATGTATCTATTTTGCCGTGCATTCTGATTTGAACTTAGTTTCTACTGAGTCTAATTATTGTTTAATTTGTATCAACTACCTCATTTCCTAATTAAAAACGTGTCCTTACTTTCCGAAGGCATTCAGCGCGTATTTACCAATTCTCAAACTAATTCGAGACGATAATATTTCCACAATAGAAAGCAGCCGAAGCTATTCCGTGGAGAAAAAATGATTCATAAATGATGCAAGTTCCGAGTGCTCGTATTCTTTGTCGAGGAGGCTCAAACACGGGGAAAAAACGACCTGCGACGCACGAAGAAGAAAAACAATGCTTTATAAATCACTGTAATGAGCATCCAGAGCGAATTTTCATACGCCAACAAAACACTTCTCATTCTTCATCCAGTCATTACAGAGTGGAATTAAAGATAATGATTGCAAATGCCCGGCAATGCGTGAACCCATTAATGCATACTTGATGACTTGCCCGTGATTTTTGGTTAAAAAATAAATTATCAGAAAAACTTGACGAAAAAAGTGTCCGCCTCTTTTTCTATATCGCCAGAAAGCGCATTAAAGAAAATTACAAAAATAACGCTCGGCGCAAAAGTAAGAGTAAGGGTATTCCTCGTAAAATTTCATCTTGCTAACGGTAATTTCAAATCGTAACTTTAGTGACAAGTGTTAGAAAAAATCCTAAAAAGAAATTCTAAAGAAATAATAACGCCGGAGAATCGTACCCCTTGTTATTTCTCTAGCACTCATTCATTCATTTTCTTTATATCCTTTTTTTTATTTAAGATCGTATAACGCTGAATAAAATCAGCTTATGCCACCAGAATGTCGTTTCATGTAATAAATTGATCTATAAGCTATCAACCTTATCACATTTTGAAAAATTGGCGGCTTTTCATCGTATATGTGCCTTTTTTTATTGAGTGCTATAAATTATATTCTCCTTTTGTGCCGGATTGTAGGCCTTTGCTGCGCTCTTTTTCTTTCGCCTTCACTGAGGTGTGAGATTTTTCTTTTCTTTTACACACATATGGAGCAGTTACGGGAAAGTTTCTGGTGCGAGTCGTACTAGATGCGTCCTATAGCATTTAGATGACTCCCCATCAGTGAAAGTGATTTTTTCGCATCTTTACAACAGATTCTTTTCTAAGAGCTGCGCACATTCCGTTCGCTTTCAAAGCGTTTGCTTTTATAGCGACCAAATATATTCCGTATTTCTGTAGGAATACTTTTTATGAGCCTTGTTCGTCATTTTGGCAGCGTTTTGGGGAATGGTCCATCTGCAAAATCAGAATTGAATCTTTCAATGAATTTCGCATTCCTCTACTCGATATACTTTTGATTCAAAAGGTTTGATGTTCTCACTAATAAGTAAATAAGTGTCCACAGTAATGTGTACTAAGTTGCTTATATAATAAATATTATCGTGAGTTAATAATGTAATTAGGATTGTTGCAAACAAAATTAATAGCGCGATTCACAGTTGTTTGGGTTTTTATGTCACAAGGTCATATTTGACCAAGAGAAGCAATAGACATGCACATACAAAAATTTTACTGAGATAGAAGAAGGAAACAAATTCAGAGAGATTATCGAACCTACACCGTTTACAACTCTCAGGTTCCAGAGTAGATAATAATATAAGCATAAATATAAAAATGGATTGAGCAGTAACTTTTTAATGATCTCATGATCATGGGACAACACCTTTGTAGTAACGTGACCATTAGATTGTTTCCATCTGCTGGGTACTACCGTATATTCATATGATTGATCCAGGGAACAAGAGAAGACGCATTCGACAGTATAAATTATAAGTAATAAAGTAAAAAATATATATAGGTATTAAAATATAAAATATCAGTAGTAAAATATTAAACATAAGTAATAAAGTATAAAACATAAGTAATAAAATATAAAATATAAGTAACAAAGTAAAAAATATATAGGTATTAAAATATAAAATATCAGAAGTAAAATATTAAACATAAGTAATAAAGTATAAAACATAAGTAATAAAATATAAAATATATGTAATAAAGTAAAAAATATATTGGTATTAAAATATAAAATATCAGTAGTAAAATATTAAACATAAGTACCAAAGTATAAAACATAAATAATAAAATATAAAATATAAGTAATAAAGTAAAAAAATTATAGGCATTAAAATATAAAATATGAGTAATAAAGTAAAAAATATATAGGTATTAAAATATAAAATATCAGTAGTAAAATATTAAACATAAGTACTAAAGTATAAAACATAAGTAATAAAATATAAAATATAAGTAATAAAAAATAAAGCATAAGTAATAAAATATTAAAATGTAAGTAATAAATATAAAATATAAGCGATGAAATATTAAATATTATTTCTTCAATGAAATTGATGGATATTGTTACATATAAGTAGATTAATAAAAAATAAAAAAACCTTTTCCTTAAAACAACAAATTTTTATCAAAATAATTAAAGAGAAAACTTTTAAAACGTTCACAGTTGTTTTCGGTGAGTTTGTGGAATAAGTTTTAAAACCGACAAGGGACCAACATTTTAGGTCCAACAGTCCGCAGCAAAAGGAAAAACTATTCCCTCCATCCGATTCTAAAGGAAGGGGAAAAACTTTTGGAGCTATTGATATGAGATGTCGTCTTCCACTTCGTTAAATACTTGGAAATTCCAACCTGTGATCTCAAAAGATTTTTCAGACGTGAAATGCTCTACAAAAAAGGAAAGGGTCCAATAAAGAAATCTTCAAAAACATTCCACACCTAAAAACATTGCGTGTTGTAGACACCGGATTTTTTTTATTAGAACAGTGCGGTAAGAATTTAACCAAATATTTGCATATTTAGGTTATTTTCAGCCAGTTAAGCAGTGTAGTTATGTGAACTAAAGGAATTAATCAATAACATTTATGACTCTTCAAGCAAATAAATGTTCTAGTTATCTTTTTTTTACACGGAACTTGTCAGAACTGGATGTTTTCTATGCAACTATTTTTAACTAGTCTCTATATATAAAGCAGAGTTTACGTCTGTCTGTTCTCTATACAAATATCCGCCTTTTCATCAATGTTCACCAAATTTGGTACACATAATTTGAAACCCTGCGGGTACAATAGGCTAACTTTTGGCGGTACGTACATTTCGACCAACTGTCCTTAAATATTTGATTGAATACGTAATGATTTGTAGAATTATGCTCCATAAAAATAAATAAAATATACCCCCCCCCCAAACAAGCTTCTAAAGCAATACTTGTAACTTCTAATTTTAAAATGACCGGAATGTTTCGGCATGTATTTATGTGTTCCAGTACTTTAGATATGGCATATATGTTAGTTAGGAATTCAATTTTAATGAATTGAGGACTAAAAGTTGCAAACGTAGTAAGTACCGAAAGCAAAAATGTTGCGAAATCGTAAAAAACTGTATTTCCAGCCCATAAGAACGTTTACACTTGCCACCTCTTTACACGTTCTTTTGAACTACTTAAAGGACTACCAGGAACTTTTCACGTTTACCACAGTATGAAGCATTGCTCATTTGACACTTCAACGTGAAAAACAGTGTTTTAATTTTATATGGCACTTACATCGTTTACCACATTCAGTCTTTCAATTACTTATTTTCTACATAATATCAGTAGGCTTGGTGATATAAGTATATTTCGACCAACTTTCTTTAAATCTTTCGTTGAACACTTTATAGTTTGTAGATTGCTGTTTCATAAATATAAATAAAATATAAATCAAAACAATTTTAAATTTGGTGTGTAATTTTTCTTATTTTAAAATAAAAAGCAAAATTCAAAAAATCACTTCAAAATAAAATGAGGTATGTTAAGTGAAAACGGGTTTGCAATACGTTGTAGTTCAAATATATTTCATAAAATTTTGATATAGTTGTTTATTGAAATGCTACTAAAATAAATTAAATGTACAATTGTTTTTTATGTTTCTTGTGTGTTATGGAATGCTCCACTCCATAGACAAGTAACTACATCCATCATTTTAAATGGGTACGTGGTTTTCATTTATAAATCAACTATTTGAATTTTAAAAAGTACCATAAGGATTCGATTTATAACTTTGTCTGTTGGAGTAAAATAAATTTTAAACAAGATATTGTTGATCTTGGAACCGTATCACAGTTAGTAATTTTGAAAAATTGAAATTTTTTGTGTCTCAGTAAAAAATGTTGTGGTTGCCTGCTCTACAAAATGAACCTGTTCTTACACAACTTAGATATATATACATATATATATATATAAATCATTCGTTGAAAGTATTAATTTTCTTTTCTAAAATTGATTTAAAATCAACCTTCTGTTTTTTTAAAATTATAATCGATTGAATTTAATTTGTCTACACTGACGACATTTATAATTAACACTAGCTCTGCATTTTTCCATGTGCCACTAAATGCAATTTTCAAGAAAAAATGCGTTTTTTTAGTACTACATTAGTCACGAATGCCATAACAATTTAACTTACTATCTTCTAGTATTGATAATAAAATTCGAATACATATCTTACCAGGTGCAAGAGTGTCACAAGTAAAACATATTTATAGGAAAACTAAGTGCAAGTAGTCTATCCGCCGGAAATTTGTCCTTTTTAAACGAACGTACTGGGATATTCGTAATCCCTCCAGAACTAAAAATTGATTTCTGTAGTTGTCATCTTCAAAAAAAAACTTTTGTAGTTTATCTTACAGCAGAAGTGAGATTTAATATGAAATTGAGTATATGGATGGATTTATCATGAATGCATTTTTGTGTCCGAAGTAAATCGTAGAAGGGTAGAAAATGTTAAAACGATATTAAAAATTATTTTCCGCGTACACTTAATGATAATAATCTTCCGCTCACATTTAATGATAATAATCTTCCGCTTACACTAAACACTTAAATGTCGCTAGAATTCTTTTATAAAAGAGAAAGGATTAATCGTCACTTCTAATCAACATTAAATTTATCAAACACGAGCAACGCCAGGTAATTCTGCAAGTTGTTTCATATTTGAAAAGTCTGCACACTCTGAAATATGGTTCCAAAGATTTTTATGTGCAGTCGCTATCACATTTTTAAACTTACTCTTATCTAGGGGTTTGTAGAAATCAATGATTTTTTCTTTACAGTTTGACTTGAATATTGAATATAAGTTTCTTCAGTTACAGAATGATTTATACCTGGTCCGGGAAAAGTTGGTCCAGTCCTAGAAAAATAAACCTAATTTCCTAAGGCATAATCATGCAATGCTCCTTCTGAGTAGTCTTCTTACAGCTGAAGTTACAATGTTTTATTCTTATTTTACCGGTAATTTAAATCTGCCTATTAGAAACATATCCCTAAAAATTAAAAGAGCATTCACTTTCTGGTGGTTGCCTTGACTAGGTATTTCGTCATTAGCAAAACTGGCCAGACCAAGGTGCCTCGTCAATAGAAGAAAACTCACTAGTTCATGATGGATATGGATGCGATGGTCATTAGAAAGAAATTGACCAGATCTTGGTCTTATCACCGAAAAGTTGGGAATATATTGATAACGAGATATATTGTCATTGGATAAGTTAATAAGATTGAGATGGACGAAATATTTTGTCGAAACCATTTTGAAGGGTTAAAATTCAAGCAATTTTCACCTGTCATATTCAGTAGTGATAAACATAAGACCTCCGCGGATCGTATAGAAGCCCATGGATTTGACACACGGGCCAATTGTTATGCCACCCATGGCCTATACTCTTTTTAAAGATAATTGTCGTACTTTAGTCTTGAAAAAAAATTTTAATCACTTACTTTTGCCTTTTCTCTTTTCTATACAAATCTTCATATTATAAGGACATTTGTAAATACAGATAACTTCACTTCACAATAATGAATAAACAATCTCACCTCCATAGGATCCTAGGTTACCTGGTTGGAAGAGTAACGGATTAACAACTGTAGGGTTGCTAGCTCGAATCCAGCCAAAGATCGTAACCAAAGATATTGATACAAAGGGGGCTGGTTCATATTAAATCAGACGTGTCTTCAAATGTCCTCACTGTGGTATGGGAGTTTGAAGAGTGAGGTGTCAGATCAGGTATGACCTCGTTCTTTGACAGTGGTTCAAAATTACATCCTTCTATTCCGGTTTGATTCCTATCGTGTTGCCTCTTGTGTTGCTCCAGTGCTACCCTAATTAAAATACCTGCATGCCCCCTTTCTAGAAGTTCTTCAGAAATATTTTACACAATTCCGACTTGCACTTTCCGAATACACTTAAAAATATTTAAAAAATTATAAATGGGTATTAATAAAGGAATCAAGCATATAAGAGAACTATTATATAATAATGTATTTTAATTTGAGAATTAGAACTTACAAAGAGTAAAAAAGCTTTTGATTTTTTTATAAATTTCAAAAACTAATTGTGTAAAAATGTAATAAATTTAATTTTAGGTATACTTATACTTTAAAAAATAAACAGAATTATGTCTGAAATATGTGATAGATGGTTAGTAAATTAATTTAACAGGTAGAAAAAACTGTGCAGTGAAATTTGTTTTCATGAATTTTACGGAGAATTGTAATTTCAAAAATACGATCCGCTTACGTAATTATAATTCCCTTTATAAAAATGTATTACTTTTTTTATTCCAAATATCAACACTAAATGTGTACAAAGTTGATTTCTTTATTTCTTAAAATCAACGAAAAATTGCTTACGTATTGAATATCTAAAGAGTGTTTCAAAATCTGTTCGCAGAAATATCATTAAATATATTTGTAACGATTACAAAATTCAATTATTTCTTAGGATAAAACAAAATACAAGTACTAAATAAATTTATTTTATGCCACTGAGAGAAAGTTCAGTAAAGTTTATAGCTGCACCACAAAATTATAAATAAAATGTAAGAATAAAATAAAATATTTAAAAAAAATATCCTTTCATCGTTCGGCAATTTCAGAAATGAAATCTTTTATCCAAGGACAAGTGTAAGAAAATATTTTCAAATTTTTAAGAAAGTAAAGAATACAGGATGGAGCACATTGGCAGTTCCAAGTTCGTACATTAGGTTCATAATAAATTCAAATTTCATAATAAAAGCTCTTTGAAATTTATTTGTTAGAAATGGAACAATAATTGATTTAAATTCAGCTAGTATATACAAAATAATAGTATGAGAGTAATGACTGATTCTGAGTATATCTTAACAATGATGTTCTGAATCTATAACGTTGTTCAAAATTGTCATGGAATTCATTACCGAAAAATATTACAAAGACTAAGTAGAGTTTCTAAATCATCAAAAGTTATTGTTTGCAAAGATAGATTGAGCAATTCTATATACGGGTGATATATACAAAATGAATTATTGTCTGAGAAACTTTATGTTAGTAGAAAACTTGTTAATAAATCTATAGAGTGTTATGAAGTACAATAATGTGCATTATTTTCTATCTTAGAATTTTCTGTAAATTTAACTTTATTTGATGACTGATTCGTTCACTAAAATGTTATTATAATATTAAAATAATTACTTTATTATATTTATCAGAAAATAATCACTTACTGATTTGCATTGATTTGTATAGAACACAAACCAACAGCTGTCAACTCTGATGTAAACAATAGATGCCAGTTCAAATTGTTGCATGGAAAATATCCACTATTCACTAGTTCTTGATAGAAAAATTTAACTAGAAAATATATTTGCTTGAAAAGTCATAAATGGTATTGATTAATTCTTCTAATTCACATACCTACACTGCTTTACTGGCTGAAAATATTCTAAGTACGCAAATATTTGGTAAAATTCTTACCGCACTATTGTAATAATAAAAAAATACGATGTCTACATCACGCAATGTCTTTAGGTGTGGAATGTTTTTGAAGATTTCTTTATTGGAACCTTTCCTTTTTTTAGTAGAGCATTTCACGTCTGAAAAATCTTCTGAGATCAGACGTTGGAATTTAAAAGAATTTAACAAAGTGGAAGGCTACATCTCATACCAATAGCTCCAAAAGTTTTCCCCTTCCCTTAAAATCGGATGGAGAGAATAGTTTTTCTTTTTACTGTTGACTGTTGGGCCTAAAATGCTGGTCCCTTTTCGGTTTTTACACTTTTCCCACAAACTCACCGAAAACAACTGTTTCAAAAGTTTTCTCCTTAATTATTAAAAAAAATTTCTGTTATTTAAGGCTTTGGGTTTTCGTTTTTTCTACTTAAGAAACAATATTTTCAATTATCAATTTCATAGAAAAAATATTTTATACTGCTATTATAAAGATTTACAAATTGGAAACGAATTTTCTTGAAATTTACTGTTGATTTTACCCAACAACACATTTAAAAATTATATAACTCAGTAATAAAGATAGAGATAATCTGATAATTAGGTGGCCACGTATGGGAAACTACAGACTGTAGTGGGAATGTAGGGTGCAAGAAAATCAGAGACACAAGAACATGATCAATTAACTTATTTATTGTGTGGTAAATAAAAATATATGCGGCTCTTTTGTTCGGACTATACGCCAGCCTTTTTAAATTCAAAAATAGCGTGAAACTCGCAATAGCAGCCTCGAACTGTGAGGAGAATATGTTTTCTAAATGCGACTTTCAGTCAATAAATTGATGAAAAAATTCCAGTGTCGAACATATTAAAAGTGTTAATTTTAATATACGAGGGCTATTAATATAAATTAATAAAAAAATATGTGTAACTAATCCTCCAAATTTTGACGATCTTCCTCAAAATACTTCCCATACATGCAATGCCACCTATTCACCTTTTTTACAGTCTTCAAACACATGCTGGAAGCAATTTTTTGACAGGTTCTTCAAAATCGCCTATTCAACTTTCACCAATGCCTGTGATGATATAAAACGTTTTCCCAGGAGGCATTTCTTTAAATTCGGGAAAATAAAATAAATTCCTTGAGCTAAATCAGGACTATATGGATGGGGAGTGCACGTGACGTTGATTTTTGAAAGATACTCAACAACAAAATTGGCAATATGCTGCCTTGCGTTATAATTAGGTAGCATCCATCGTGTGGCTTTCAAATGGGGCATTTTGCTAGGAATGTGGCCTTGAAGGCTTTTCAGTTAATCTCTATAGTATTCTACAGTTTCAGTTGTACGTGGTGGTACGACATTCTGATACACCATTCCTCGAATATCGAAAAATGATATGATCATAACTTTCCCAGCTTAAGCAACCACTCTTGCCTTCATTGGTGATGGTGATGAAGGAAACTTCTACACAGATCTCTGTTGCTTGGACTCAGGGTCATAATGATGAAGCCAACTTTCAACAGATTGATAATTTTCAAAATAAATAGTCCATCATTTTGTAGCCTTGATTTCAACTCCGATTACACCTGCACACGCACATCCTTTTGTTCGGAATAGAGCAGTCTCGGAACCGCCGACTAACAAACACGTGTCATGTGCTGCTTTTCTGTGAGAAACATGTGAGTGTCACCCAATTAAATATTCATTCTTTCAGTTAGGTCTCTAAATGTGATTCAACGATTTTCTCTCACTATCACAGCAGCAGTGGTGATGCTTACTTCCATTAAAGTAGTCACTAGAGCACCAGGTTCACGTCCCTTTGAAATCGTGTGTCTTTTCTCTTTAAACATTTTAAACCATCTTCGCGAACTATTCTATAGAAAAGAACAGACACCCCATAAGATTCCTGTAGCATCACATAGGCTTCAGCTACCTATTTCTTGCGAAAACAAAATTTCAATGTAGTGTATTGCTTGTCACGAGGCACATCCAATTTTTGCGCAGGTGAATGATAAACAAGGCATACTAGGCCAGCTGCCAAGGCCGTGACGTCATGGCAGTGAATCTCGTACCATTTATTCTCCACATATCCCGCTAGACATGCAATATGAATTTTATCTTTCTTAAATTTTTAATCACTTTATAAAATAAATTATGATTTTTGTTTATTCAACAGATCTCGACAGTAAAATACGCTTATGTACAAAATTATCTTTGCATACCCAAAAACAATTATAATCAATGAAATACCCTCAGTCGACCAATCCATTTTTGCAGGGAATATGTGAAAGACAAGCCTAATTAGAATTATCCAATCAAAAGTGTTCAAACAGTTTCTGAAATGCCAGTCAAGGCGTTACGTCATCCGACGGAGAATCAAGAGGTTTGCGCAAAGTGAATATTGAGTGAATTTCTGCAATACAGCGCTTGATTTCATTTTCGAAACGGTTTGTTATGGCTCCAGAGTATCATTTGGAAGAATTTGTGAAGTGGAGCATTATTGGCCGTTTAAAAGCAGGGCAGACAATCATGGAAGAAGCGAGATGTATGTGAATATTTCAAGACAGCCAACCTCTGCGGAATGAAAAAAATTTCAAAACTCTGGAACTGCTGTAAAAAGGCCTGGAAAAAGGTCGTAAATATATAACAACTGCTTCTCTCAAGATCGATTTATGGCAATAAGTGCCCGTCGTAACAGAAAGTCTACTGCTCGGCAGTTAAGTTTAGAGATTTCTGTTTTAAACTTGTATCACAGCAAACTGTGTACAGGAGGCTTAATGAAAAAGGCCTTTATTCCAGAAAGCCACGGGTTGTATCTCACTGTCTTCACAACACAAGAGGGATTGCTTTAATTGGTGCAAAGGACATCAAAACTAGAGTCAACACCAATTAATCCGTGTTCTATCAACTAATAAGACGAGATTTAGTTTAACATCTGATCCTAAACGTTTTAACAACTGGAGGTAGTTAGGAATGCGAAATCTTCTTTCGAACATAATGGAATGTGACAGTTTTGGTAGTGCAGGTGTGATGATGGGGAGGGGAATAATGATCGATGCACGTACGCCCCTACAATAGACGATCCTTGACCGGTCAGAGATATCGGTATGAGGCCTTAGAACGTTATGTAAGACTTTTCAAAGGTGCATATGGACCGGATTTTTTATATATGGCCGTTAATGCTCGTTCACATCGAGCAAACCTCGTTGACGAAATTCCTACAAAATGAAGCCATAGAGCGAATATTGTGACTAGCAAAATCTGATATGAACCCTATATAAAACTTATGGGGCTACCGTGGAAAAACAATTGCACGGGGACATCCTCCTCTAGGAGATATAAATGCCTTGAAGACCGCATTGCTGGAGGAGTGGAACTTAATTCCCTAAACTGTGGTTAACACCACTAGGAAATTACGTTGTGATATTTGTATACAAGTCAGGAGCAATCATATTAAATTCATAAAACTTAATTTCTTTTCTGAGTTTTTCATTATTTCCTGAACTTTTCTTTGTCACATATTATTGCCATTTTTATGGTTTCACTCTACATTTTTATATCATATGCAGTGTTCTTAAATTTTATCCTTTGTATTTATGTGATATGATGTTATGTTTCATTCCAGACAATTTCATAAGATTAGAGTTCACAGTTACAAATAAATCCGCGATTCCCTATGCATGCAAAAGTAATTTTAGACACCAGTATATATATATCACTATAATTGACATTTATTAGCTATAAGACCCTTAAATTTATTGAATGGTATTCGAGCATATGATGAAGATTTTTAACTGTCGTCTATAGAAAATTACTTCAACAAAAATTCTTTTATTTTTTAATTTTTAAAAACTTTAAAAAAAATATTTCTTTTAGCAATTCTTATTTGAAACTACTTCTCTTAGAACTAGTTTTCTTTGGTAGAAAATCACAATATACTTTCATAATATACTATTGATGTAATGGATATACCAATGAAATATAATTTTATATTGTTATAATTTTATAAGCTGAAAATGCAATAGTAAACTATACTACATATTTAAAACGTTTGGTAACAGGGTTATCAAAACATGGATTATTAAGTCAATACTCAGAGTTAGGTATTTAATTAACGTCACACTGGAGCAATACAACGAACAATATGATATGGTCTGGGATCCATCTCGAAGAGAATGATACGAAAATAACACTAAGGTTAGATGACGAGGTCACCCCTGAGCTGGAACCTCACTCTACAGACAGACATAACGCGCACCAAGCCTCATGAACACGGCGGTCTCTGATTGGATTTGAACTTGCAACCTTCCGGTTGGTAATACGCTGCTCTTCCAACAGGGTTACTGTGGTCCTCAATACTCAGAGGATTACGCCCAGATTTGAATAGTGTCGGCTGATATCACATTATTATTTTTCATAATCGATACAGACCACCTAGCCAAGAAGTATTTGGAACGTAATTTTAACCCACCAAATGATTTCGACGAGATATCTCGTCCATAAATATCTGATCAATTTTGGTATTAACGAGATCTTTCGTTCATCAAAATATGGTCGGTTTTGCTAAGGACGATACACCTCTTCGAGGCAACCACAAGGAGGGTTAATGGTATCTCTTCTCATGTGAAAGAAAACAAGATAAAAGGACACTATTAACCCTCCTAATGGTTCTTTTGACGAAGTGTCTCGTCATTAGAAGAAAAATAACCAGATCTAGATGAACGAGATATCTCGTCTCTAGCAAAATAGGTCAAATCTTGATGGACGTAATATCTCGTCATTAGCAAAACTGATTGAATCTTGATGAACGAGATATTTCATCGAAACCATTTCGAGGGTTAGTTCAATGATGAGTATGAAGATTCGGGATCCTTTTTACTAAAACATTTGATGCACACACGTCCCTAAATATATTTACCTTCCACGTGAACGCGTGTGATAGCACTCAGAAACCAGAGCAGTGTTGCGAAAACGGGGATACACAAGAGTGATTTGCTTAGCATTGGTGAGTAGTTGAAAACTTTGGAGAATAGCTTTCCTTCCCAAAAACCTGGTCCCTGGAGGGGAAGAAATGAGGTCGATAATACTTTCCCAAAACTGAAGGGAGATATCGCTGAATATTTAATGGCCGCCGTCGGTGTGACAAGACAGGAGTCCGATCTGCTGAGTAAAGAGAAAGAGGCGGATCAAGTTACTGGGAAGACATCAGAAGTGATATTAAGCAAAGCCGAGAAAACTCGAGCAGGGCTGTAGAGTTTGAAGCTGGAGAAGTAAGCTTGCCATAGCATAGGAGAGAACAGAGGGAATTCGCAGTTTGGTAAAAAATATTTCAGCTGCGTTTGCTGGTGTGTCGGGTTGAAAACAAAGGCACTGGCAGGTGGAGTGTTCATTCTATGCACATGATTGCCTTTTTCTTTTATACTGTTTTATTGTCTGCTAGATAGAACGTAAGCGATTTCGAAGTCTTTACAGCTGTTACTCAGAACACACAGCTGTTACCAACAATCAAAGTGGACCTTTCACTTTCGGGGAAATATAGGGAACAGCTGTATCCAATCTTGGGCGTTCCGCTTAGTTGGACTGTAATCTGCATAATACTTTTGGGATGCATTATATTTCAGTCCGTTAACTAATTAATCGTATTGGTATTGGATATTTAAAATTAACGTCGCACTGGAGGGGTCTCGTACAGCGGGGTATTAACGACGGTCCGGGTTAAACCCGAAGGACATGATCCGAAGAGAAGACCGCGTAATTTTGAACAACCGTTTGATGACAAGGTCATACCTGAGCTGGCACCCTACCTCTACAAGCTTCCACTCCACGCCAACGTGAGGAATCTTGAGGCCACTATAGATTTAACGTACACCAGCCCCTTTATATACGACGGTCTTTGTATGGATTCTAACTCGAAAGCATCCCCTTGCTAATCCGTTATTCTTTCAACCGGGCTCCCATGTTTCCCATAAAAATAATGCTTTTATCCGAATGTGTTTTTATACGAATAGTGAAAATTTTTAGTATTAGATTTCAGTAATTGATAAATTCAGAATACGTTTCGCTGTAAAGTATAATTTGTTCGGTGATTTAGTGAGGACTGGAAATCTAAGGCAAGTTTTTTCTTATTCCAATGCTTAAGAAGTATGTTAAAATATAGTAGTCAAATATGTACTCAATAACAAAAAAATTCGACTCACCAAGTAGGTGCAGAATTGCAGTAATATCGGGTTCGATCGACTTGGAACGGCGCTGACTGGTGACGTATAGTGACGAGTCCCGTTTTCAACTGTGTCCTGACGACAACCACAGACGGGTCAGGAGACGTCCAGGGCAGCGTGGGGATACTGCCCTTACTATTGCACCCCACACAAGCCCATAACAGGGCGTTATGGTCTAGGATGTCATCTTCTTTGATAGTTGAACCCCTTTGGTAGTCATTTCCGGCTCACTTACAGTACAGCGGTACGTAGACGACATTCTACGAATGGTTGTGTTAACGTTCCTTTTTGCGAAACCACTGACTTACTTTTCAACAAGACAATGCCCGACCGCACAAGGCACGTGTTGCTATGAATTGTCTTCAAGCTTTCCCAACATTTCATTGGCCAGCTAGGTCTCATGATCTCTCTCCCATAGAGCACATTTCAGACGTTATGGGAAGGCGATTGCAACCATCCAGGAATTTTAACCATTTATCCCGACAGTTGGAGACAATTTGGCAAGAAATTTCCCTGGACACCATCCGGGGACTTTTTCAGTCAATGGCACGCCGGGTGACAGCTTGCATCCAGGCCAGAGGTGGACCAACTCCTTATTGACTTCCTCCATTTGTAACGGTCAAACTAAGAAATAGATCCTTCAATTGTTCTGAAATATTAATCTTTTGTTTTTCTATGTATGTTCTTCTCATCTAACAATTTTTATCGCAATAGGACAACTCCTTCTTAGTGAGTAGATTTTTTTGTTATTGAGTGTATTTTACTACTTACAAACTTGTTTACTTAGATACAATGTAATATGGAATACAACTATATTTCAAACTCTCATTTTGTTCATTGATATCCTGATCACTTTATTGCGTCAGAAACTAATCTGAAGTACATCTGCTGTTATCAATTGCCCGAGAAAAAATAATTCTAATGAAATGAATGCAAAGGATCTAGCCACAGCTTGATTGAACCGCAGGAAACGGAATAAGCTAATTTAGCAAATATTTCTCTTTAGCCTCATTTGGAGAAGCTATTTCTGGTTCTGCGATTTGTCACGTGTTTGCTTCTGCCATCAAGCCTTTACCAAAAACTAACTGAGCGGAAGAAATCTGGTCGGTGGGACGTCAGGGGGAGCAAGAACGTAGCAAAATTGTAGCGATAAAGAAAAGCCTCCAAAAGAAACCGATGAGGTGAAAAATGTAACAAAAAGGCCTCAAATAAAAAAGATCTTCCAAACCAAAACAGTAATTATTTGGAACTTGAGGTCAAATGGGGCTTTCGATGGTAATGTAACTTGTATCGATCATGACGCGAAGCATTATATTGATTGTTTAGTATTCATTGCTCATATGTCCAATGTTGCCGTGGCGTGTGTTAATTTTTAATTATCTTTATGACTAGTTTTCTGTAAGTAATATAATTTATAAAAACTTCCGTATGGTATATAGCCATAGCATTTATCTGCCTCCCAGTGAGACCCAGGTTTGTATCCTGGTTAGTAAACATCACATAGATGTTAGCGATTGCCCTGCTAATTAACACTGTTAACGCACAATGTGCTTCCTTACAAATAGCCGTCAGTTCGTCCCTTCAAGTAACGAACACTGAAGGAGTTAGTGGTTGGACATTAGAAAGCGAAACGAAAATTACATTTGTAGTACTGGCTTACTTAAAAACTTAAATTTTGAACTTGGTTTAACTGAAAACTCTTTGTGCTACCATTTTGTATGAGCCATCAATACATCAAATTTCGTTTGTAAATGTTTAATATAAGCGGAAACTATTGCTAGTTTTTTAATGAGTATTTAAAGCTAATTAAAGGAATAACTTACATTTGGTACATATTTTAATTAATATTTAAATTGCGTCAAAACCGTAAATTGCGTGAAAGAAATAAAATATAAAATTATACATCTAAACAGTTAATGACTCTAAAATGTAGAAATACTAGAAATTTAATCTTGGTTGGTTGGGCATTTCCATTGAGTCTTCTTGGAAAGAGTAAGCCAAAGTCAAGATAATTAACTATAGAATTGGTTTTCTAGGAGATATCTCGTCCATCACACAAGATCTGGTCAATTTTGCTAATTGCACTGTACCTCATAAAGACAACCACCACAAGGGTTAATCAAGCTTTCATCCAAAACTTTACTAGAACGGGTGTTTCCTTCATCATCCGATCATGGTTCAAAATTACGAGGTGTCCTCGGTTCTTTCCCTGCTGTATTGTATCCCAGATTGTTGCTAATAGCCTGTTGTTGCTCCAGTGTGACGAAAATTAGTATTACCTACCTACCTGGCATTATTTTAAAGGAGAATAAAAGGTAGTCAAATATTTTGATTTTTGCTTTGTTTCGTTGAGTCCCAATTTTTTTTTATTTGACCTTTTGTATTTGTCGTTTGTTTGCATTTGTCATTTATTTGCATTTGTCGTTTATTTGCATTTGTCGTTTATTTGCTTTTATAAAATTTTTGATTCAAAAGCGACAGTAAAAAACCTGAATGTAATGCATGTTTCTAAAACCTAAGAAAATTAACCGAAACACTTGAAATTATACGGACTTGGACTGATTGTATCACATCGCCAGCTATTGTAACTACGTTCTTTTGATTGGTGGCCTTTATTCTGACATTGCTTACTGCTCTTGTGGTATGTGTCATTTTTTTATCCCTCCAGTAGATTACCGCAAAAACATCTATGCAATTCAAGAGTTTCTACTGCTTTTACTAAGTACATTTAATAGCATATCTACACAACGAAGGTATTCGCTCTGCTGCATTCTAGTGCTCTGAATTTGGCTTCCCACTTTGGGGGACTAACATAAATCTTTGTCCAGCGGAGAGACAGATGCATGTAGAGAATTACCCCGCTCAGAATACTGAAATATATATAGGACACTGCATGCACCAAAGCTTGATGCGTCGTTTCTTATCTTAAATCCTGATTTCCTAATAAATCTATACTGTTTTGAGCTTAGTCACTTTATATCTGATGTTATACCGGGTGGTTATAATTTAAAAATCCCTGTTCAGAGCACTGTAGAGAAAAATAAGTGGTCATAAGAGTGCCAAATTCGCGTGGTATACATTTCAGAACATGGGGAAACGAATGGTGGGGAAAAAATTAAGTTCCGAAAACGACCTATAGGGAAAGAGATGGCGCTGCGAACAGTCCCTAGTAAAAATGTAATTTAATGAAATGACCTTACAATTGTGATGCATATTAATTACAATTTGTAAATGGTGTAAGAATGCGATAGATACTGACAATAATCATAAACAACAAAATGTCAATTTAATTAATTCATCTAAAACATATTACACACGGATTCCGCCTCGCTACTGTCCACGTCTGCCTTGCAAGACATTTACATCGCATAGGCATCCTTGACGATACACGCTGTAAGCTCTGCAACCTACAGGAACTCATGGACTATACACACCTGCGCTCTCCGCTACAACTTTGTGGGAACGATACTGGGAAGCGAAGGACCGAATGGGCCCATAGACTTTCTTCTGTTGCCTTTTTTTTACATTGCTTTTGTTCTGTTTTTTGTCTTCAGTTTTGTCTTTTGTACCCGCCATAGGAAATTTAAAAAAATGTTGCACACAGAACGCAGAAGGATAGAAAGCTGTAGAAAGATGAAATTGGCAGTGTTCAATGTGTCCACAGTGTTGAAGAAACAGCAACTGGTACCTTGTGATGGCGTGTTCAACAACTACACTCACATAACTGACCTTTCATGATGTTGCGCGTGTGCAAGATGACGTAGTCCTTCAAATCTGCAAGGTTCCGAATACCTCCCTGATAAACCATACTTTTAAGTAATCCCACAGCCTAAAGTTGGAAGGGCTGAGATCTCGCGAACGGGTATGGGGACTTAAATATGGGAATGTTAGTTGGGAATATGGGAATGTTAGGAATGACAGATTACTCGATTTTAAGTAAAATGCTGTCGCAACAACTGTGAAACATAAACTGTTGGTTGCTTATACCACTTACAATTCGTAATTAATATGCATCACGAATGTAAGGCCATTTCATTAAATTATGTTTTTACTAAGAACTGTTCACAGCGCCATCTTTTCCCCTATTGGTCATTTTCGGAACTAATTTTTTTCCGCTATTTGTTTCCACATGCTCTGAAATCTATACCACGAAGATTTGACGCTCTTATGACCACTGTTTTTTTTTTCTCCACTGTACCCTGAACAGGGATACTTTAATTAAAACCACCCTGTATATCAAGGTTAATGTGAAACACATATAGACTGAAAAATTCTTCAAGTTTTAGTTATAGATAAAGATGTAGAAATATTTACTAGTCTTGTAGTGATTGTCGTAATCCGAACTCAGAGTTTCTCAAGTTCTAAAATCGTGTCCTTTCAGTTCTTGATCAAACTCAGAATAACGCAGCAAATATGGAACTAAATCATTTTATTGACAACGCAAAAACATTATACACCACTGCAGAAATCTCAGATAATTGTGAACAACTTCGCAGTAAGCAATTGGCAGACATTGTCCGTTTTTGTACCTTACGCCATGAAGCCTAACCATCCAATCCGCAATACACATTTGTACAGCTTGTTCATTTTTTAGCCTTACGCCATAGATCTCAAACATCCATTCCTCAGTACGCAAACGAGAGCATGAACTCAAATTCATAAAATCGAAATGAGGTACTTCACTTTCATTCTTCTGAAAGCTTCCGGACAATATTACTCCAGAGAGAACGATTGTGATGCAACACCTGAAAAGAGCAGGTGACATCATGTGACATAACTCTCAAAACTAAGGTATAATGTGATAAATTATACGCTTCCCTTAAACAACTACCAGCTACTTATACTCTTTGCTCTTTCAATTAGTGTGGCACTACTGAAAGGTTATTTGCAGTTATTCCGGGATTAAATAACATTACGGCGATCACGGACTACCAAAGAATGAATAACTGGCTTATGCCTATTTAATGCTTGCAGGTACTGCTCTAATTATAGAGAGGATTAATGTTATATTTTCAAAGAACTTAATATAGCATAAAATATTATATCTAATTGAAGCTTTTAAGATGTGATTGGAATAGGTATTCAAATTTTGGTGGTATTAATACTGCAATAATTGTGTTGAATAATATTCCCAGTTGAATATTCTACTTTGAGATAAATTGACGATTTGAAGTTTTAAAATGTTACGGATTATCTATGACTAATTTTTATTTTCTGTTGTAATATTTGAATATATCGTACAATCTTCCTTGGCTCCATAAGATGTAAGTATCTGATTCATTCGTCAAACCCAAGGCGGCCTTATTTAAGTTTGCAACAGAAACAAGGCATTTTTAACTGGCTTCATAAAACGTACTTTACAACAAATCAACCTTTTAATCTTGTCTGTTCTTAAATAATATAAAATAACCCGTTTGGTTGCTCAAGTGGGAGGTTAATTACAAATACATACCTACCTTAAATTATATAAATCTTAGTTTATATTCGAGTGAATTAATAGTTGTAACATGGAACATATGTCCTAAATTTAATCTTACTGTTTTGAAAAATAAAGGTTTCCCCTCTTTTAAAGATTATAACACGATATGAAGATTGTAACCGATTTAAAGATTATAACACTTGATGGCGATATATATCGCCATCAAGTTAATGACAATGAAATTAAGATATGGTCACTTTTCTTCTAATAAGATATATCGCACGTCAAGCTGTGGTCTGTTTTCTTCTAATGACGAGATATATCACCCGTCAAGATATGATCTGTTTTCTTCTGATAACGAGATATATCACCTGTCAAGCTATGGTCTGTTTTCTTCTAATGACGAGATATATCGCCCGTCATGATATGGTCAGTTTTCTTCTAATGACGAGATATATCACCCGTCAAGATATGGTCTGTTTTCTTCTGATAACGAGATATATCACCCGTCAAGCTATGGTCTGTTATCTTCTAATGACGAGATATATCGCCCGTCATGATATGGTCTGTTTTCTTCTAATGACAAGGCATCCCTCCGTGACAACCACCTTGACGCTAAACAGTATTGTTTCAAAGTCAACACTTGGTGGGACTTAAGATTACAAAACTATACTTTTCATAATTACAAGTTCGCTTTAAAAAAATTCTAGAATTTGATTTTATAAATAATAAAAGTTTAAAAACAAGGCAGGAATATTAGGCTATATGTCTCCCATCTTTGATTCCCAAGTGGTATTTTCTCTCTATCCTCCTAGATGATCTTTGATAGAATTCCTTCAAATATCTTGTCCTGGATCGACCCCTGGGTGCAATCCCGTTTCCTTGCGCTCCCAATGCATGAACTATCAGATTCGTAATTGGAGATGTTGGACTCCATAAATATCTTAACTTTGGACAAATGCTTCCACCGTATGGTCCTGTGAAGACGTTATTGTCTATGAATATAAAATCTTAAACTGCGGCATCCTTGAAAATTTTAACATAAGATCAAAGTACCTCGCCAATGTGTTTATTAATATTTATGATACATCAGTCGAAGATATAAAGCTATGTGTTTATATTCGACAAAATACCCGATCGTTTCATAACATTATCACCACTAAATTGTTCCTGTTCCCTGTGGATTAGAGCTGCTTCTCATGCAATCTAGAGGCGTAGTTCGATGATTCTATACACCTGACTTCTCTGAACGGGCCCTTTCATTCACTCTGTCGGTAGGTTACGAATTGTCGGACTTTTAGCATTAGAGTACCCGAAGGAATGGAAATTGCCTATTTTGATATAAAGGAACTCTGCTGAGCTGTCTTCCAGACATCGTTCTACGACGTCATGTTGTTAGTGCAAGAAACTGGCCGAGGTGTGATGATATTTTACTTTACGTGACCTTGAACTCTTGGGGAATCCATGGTTGTTCTTGAACTTGACTGACCTTGTACTCATGGGGAAACTCTGTATCCCCGCCCTTTGGGCAACTTGTACCCAGGAATCGGAACTGTTTCCCGTTCACAGTAGAGATAAAAACATTTGGATGATTCCATATTACTTGCAGCACCAAACGTTCACTTATGTACAGATATATCGTTGGAAGAGCATCGTATTAGCAACCAGATGGTTGCGAGTTAAAAACTCGGTGAAGCCAAATACCGTCGTGCACACGGGGGCT
This sequence comes from Metellina segmentata, assembly GCA_947359465.1. NCBI lineage: Eukaryota > Metazoa > Arthropoda > Arachnida > Araneae > Tetragnathidae > Metellina > Metellina segmentata. Next base: position 57,864,396 of record OX375884.1, on the reverse strand, counting down.
GGTGCACGTTAAATATATCGTGGCCTCAAATGTCTTCCCTTATGTTAGCTTGGTGTGAAGTTTGGAGAGTGGGGTACCATGCCAAGTGTTGCCTCGTCATCAGGGTTCGAAATTACGTCGTGCTATCCTCGAATCTTTCCCCACTTGGATTGCTACCGGACTATCGTCAAGAGACCGCTGTGTTGCTCCAGTATGACATTAATTAACATACTACGTATTCACATGTATCAGTGGGGTAGAAATTCTGGAAACGAAATTTGGCACATAGATATATTATGATGAGAGAAAGCATATAAGAACATAACAATATGAAAAAGAGTAATTGTTAGTTCAGATACAGGTTATATCAAAACGTTCAAATCATGATGCATTTATCTCGGAATAGGTCCGTCTAATATGGAGTGTGGCCGCCGTGCACTGCTATACAATCCTCGCAACAAGACCTCATATTGTTAATGAGGGTGTCGAGATCTGCTTGCGGCGATAAATCCCATTCTTCCAAAAGCAAGCTTTTTAGCTCCTGCAGGGTCCTGCAAAAGAGGTAACGTCGTGCAATGACTCTTCCTAGAGCTAGACCATCCCAAACATGGATTGAGATCCGGAGACTTCACGGGCCAGTTCGTACGGCGAATATCCTCTTCTTCAAGAAAATCATCAACAATGTGATACTGTGTGGCCACGCATTATCGTCCATAAAAAGGAAGTCCGGGTCTACAGCACTCCAGGACAACCTCACTTAGGGTTCAAGGACCTCATCCCAATAGAGCTGTGCGGTAACACTACCCTTATCAAAGACGTGCAGTGGTGTACTACTGCCCAACATGATGCCGCCACAGACATGGATTCCTCTGCCTAATTGGTCGATTTCCCTTACGTTGGAGGAATGATGGAGAGTTCCACGTTCTCTCCAGATGAAGACTCGCCGATAATCACTATGTGTGCTAAACCTCGACTCATCAGTGAAGAGAACACGCACCCATTCTTGGTGTATCCAAGAATGGTGTGTTCGGCCCCCACGACAATCGCGCTCTCCTTTGTATTGCGATCAAAGGGAGACACACCACTGGACGCCGGGCGTAAAGGGCCCTCTCTGCTAGACGTCTCTATACTGTTTGCCTGGAAATTCTTTTTCTTGACGCAGCAGCAAGGTCACGAGGAAGCTCTGTAGCAGTTGTCTGTCTATGCCGTCGTGCACTTAATGTCAAGTAGCGATCCTGTGAAAATGTTGTTGCTCTTGGGCGGCCTTGGCCGGGCTTCCTGGTGATAGTATCAGTTGTTTGGAATTGATTACACATCCTGGATGCCACTTTTGGTGCCACTTGTAACCATCCAGTCACCCAACTTCAAGCCTGGCAATGGCTCTCCGTCTCATTGAATCATCTAAACGATGATGAGAACTCATTCTCACTGTAAACAGTCAAACTTGTGGGTTTTAACGCAATATTCACAATACTGCAAGAGAAAATCCCAGACGCTTAAACGGTGAAATTCCACGTTGTTCTACAAAACTAACACCTAACACCATCTACTCCAAATTAGAGGCTAACATTGTGCTACCCGTTCTTCAAAATATACAGGGTGGTCCCGAATTCATGGTACAAACTTTAATGGTAGGTACAGGACATTGTAACAATGATTTATTGTATAGGAATGTATAGTCGCAAGTGACGCGGTGAGGCGAAAACAGGGGAAATAACGGCCGAAAGGAAAAACAAAGATTTTATTGAAAGCGTTGTTGACAAGTGTCATGTTTACAGTAATTGTTCAAAATTGCGTCCACCAGTATCGATACATGCTTGACAGCGTCGGTGGAGCGATTGGCGTACACGTTCAAAGATGCCTGGTATTTCACGCACACCTGCAGCAGCTACAGATAAGCGAGCGACGAGATCCTCATCTGAGTCAACTGGAGTCTCATAAACAAGATGCTTTAGATGTCCCCATAAAAAGTAATCGAGGCTCGATAAATCGGGAGATCGGGGTGGCCAAGGGACTGGTCCACCACGCCCAATCCATCGAGTACCAAACGTGGCATTCAGGTAATTCCGTATATCAATGCTGAAGTGTGCTGGCGCCCCATCGTGCTGAAACCACATGCGGTTACGAATGGCGATCGGAACATCATGCAGCAGTTGTGGTAACACTTCTTTCAGAAAAATAAGATAGCTTCCGCCAGTGAGCCGCGTGGGTAGTAAGTATGGGCCAATCAAAAAGTCGTTCACAATACCAGCCCACACATTAATACTGAAACGTTGTTGAAACGCATGTCGACGCGTTGCATGTGGATTATCGGTTGCCCACACATGGGAATTGTGCGCATTAAAGACACCCTCGCGTGAAAATGTCGCTTCATCTGTAAATAGCACATAATCTACGAAATCCGGCTGCAACGCACATTGCTGCATCACCCACAGGCAGAAGTTCACGCGGCGAGGATAATCTGCCGGATTCAATGCTTGTACTTTCTGAAAATGGAAGGGGTGTAAGCGATTTTCGTTTAACACTCTGCATACAGTCTGATGACTCACACCTACGTCACGCGCAACAGTTCTTGTGCTTGACTCGGGTCTATCAGCCACAATGTTCAAGATGCTTTCTTCCAGCCTTGGAGTGCGTACAGCTCTTACTCGACCAGCGCCATGTCTGTTGACGTCGAACGCACCTGTTTCACAAAGTTGACGATGTAACCGTTGAAAAATTCTATGATCCGGCATTCGTCGATCAGGATACTCCGCGCGATACATTCGTAACGCAGCTCTGCCGTTACCATTTGCACGGCCGTACATGTAATGCATGTCTGCTTTTTCTGCATACGTAAAGTCACCCATCGTCTACGGCAGCACAATTGTGAATGGCGCTTTTCCCTACTGCGATGCATCATGTTCAACAGCGGCTAGACATCTACTGCCCTCTACCGGCAATGATACCAACCGATCACTCCATTTCTCTTTCCTTTTATTTCCCCTGTTTTCGCCTCACCGCGTCACTTGCGACTATACATTCCTATACAATAAATCATTGTTACAATGTCCTGTACCTACCATTAAAGTTTGTACCATGAATTCGGGACCACCCTGTATAAAATACAAATTTTTTTAAATTTTCTGGTAGCAATTTTGAAATATTTTAAAAAACGTGTTTGTGACCTTAAGTTTGGACACCAGTGTATATCAGTGTACCGAGTCAATGAAAAAAATAGCTTCTAAACTGCTGTATGCTTTGCAGAGTTGTTTTACATACAGACCTACGGAACCATGTAATATAGATAGAAAGTGGTTCAGCATCGATGTTATAGTCCTTAGAAGACCTAGGTTTTTCTAATGTCCGGCATAAAGTAGGCATTTTCACCATGACACAAGAGGGACGGATTTGTGAACAACTCTGAGTTACCCTGCTCCACGACGGATGAGTTCACGGTATGCCTCACATTCTTACCAAAGCCCTTTTACAGAGAAGCCTCACATTCATTCAAGACGGACAAAAAAAAAACCACAACCGAACCAGAATTATATTGATGCAGAAGACGGCACCCTGATAGCTAGACCAATTAACTGGATGGATGACTATGTACTCATGTGGAATCCTTGGCTATCCTTGTACTTAGATTTTCGTGTATTCTGTGAAGTCGGAACTGTTTTCCGATCACTCTCTAAAGTAAAGATATGGATGATTCTATAGTCCTAGACTACAGCAATCGGACCATTATATTCGCATGTTAAATGCAAGAAACTCGTCGAGCTGCAATGTTATAATCCGTAACTGACCTTGTACACATTGGTGTCTAACTTTCTTGTGTCTTCTCTGAAGTCAGGAATGTCTTCATGTCACATTCAATGTTTTGCTCTGAAACTAACTAAATCTGATAATATTTCCTTGTAAAAAGTGATCCAACGAATACAAGAATTATTCTCAGTATAACACGGAAACAGCACGGTACTTAGAAAAGAAAAGTTGCTCTTAACACTCCTCGTGTTTGCCTTGACGATGTAAGGATCGTGACATGCTAGCGACGAGGACTCTGGTCATTATGAAAAACTTGACCCGATGTTGATGTAGTTTAGAAACACATTCGGCAGTATCTTGATGAAGAGATATCTCGTCATGAACAAAATTAGTCAGATCATTATGGATGACATATTTCGTCGAAACCACTTGGAGCAACTAAAAACATATAATTAATTGAAATTTCATAGACTGATTTATAGTATTGATGCGACATCGATGTCGATGTTTTCAAAACATCGATGTTTTTTAAAAAACATAGATGTATTTAACATCGATGTATTGGGGTCGATGTTTTGGTAACATCGATGTTTATACTTGTCGATGTTTTTACGCTATCGATGTTTTATTTTTAAATTAAAAAAGTACCATTTTCAAAATAACCAAGTGGCATAATTGTCATAATCAGCAAATTGAACATACTTTTAGACCAAAGTGACCAAGGATGAAGGGTCTGAAAAGTAGGGATGCGACATCGATGTCGATGTTTTCTACACATTGATGTTTTAGAAAAAAACATCGATGTATTGGAGCCGATGTCGCATCACTAGTTGCTAAACTAGTTTTAAGAAATGGGGGGAAACAAATTTAAATACACTGAATTTTAAAAACATCGATGTTTTTGGGTCGATGTATTATCAACATCGATGCTTTAATTTTGAACATCGATGTTTCAAAACATCGATGTTATGCTATCGATGTCGCATCCCTAATTTATAGACGTGACTGATACAAATACATTAAAAATTAGAAGTAACATTTTTCTTTGTTATGTTAGACAAACATACTTGAATTTTGGACTGCTAGGTAGTTTTTTAAATTCATTATATATATATATATATATATATATATATATATCTATATCTATATATATATATATATATATATATATATATATATATATATATATATATATATATATATATATATATATATATATGTATATATATATATATATATATATATATATATATATATATATATATATATATATATATATATATATATATATATCTTCTACAAATAGTTCTATAAATGAAGTGTAGTGGATATCCTGGCTTTAGACCTTCAGCTTGTATCTTTAAACATGAACACACAAAAAAATTAAAAGAATGTTTACACAATTCGCTATAACTTACACTCATAATTACAAGAGAAATAATACGCTATTCTAATTCTAGACCGATACGCTAACATCTTCTGTGTAATTACCTTTTCGTGCAATGGTGAGTAGAGAATGTTCAGCAGAAAGTAATGACCCGATAAATAGCTACTCTTGTCTCTGATCCTAAGCCGATAATCACTATACGTAATTGAATTGCTTGTTAATCACTGTCTAATCGAGATTGATTATCTAATTGCCAATACCCAACACAACTTACAAAATAGTTTTGTTGTTAAAACATTTTATTCTTTCAGACTGAAACTAAGTGAGCAGGTATGCCGAATTTTTCTGTTGTACTCGATAGGAAAATTTTATCTATATTGGTCGAAGGCAGATTCATTTAAAGTATATAATTATAATTCCTTGGTATTCTTAAGAAATTAATGTAGACGTAGTTTTTTTCGTAAAAGTCATCTTGATTCCTTATATGTCTTTTTGTTTACCAGTGACTTTCTACACCGATGTTTTATTTAATTTAAATTACGATTCAAAAAAGACAGACGTATCTAGTGCTACAAAAATAAAATAATTTTTAATGAAAACTTATACTAGGAAATTATCATAAAACGTCCTCGAATATTAAATTGCATTTTTTGGTTTTACTATAAATTGCATTCATTCAGACGAAGCTTATTATTTAATGTTTGATGTATAGAAATTAATCTTAATGGATGTTGAATAAAGTTTGGTACTGTTTAAAGAATTCACTGAAATTATATCAAAATTAAATTTGCTTACGTCTATTTTGTTGTACCTCTACAACAGTCAATATTTCAAGAAGTTATTAAGCAAATATTTACAGTAGTGCTTAAGTCTCTATTGAAATAAATATTAAAGTATTTTTATATAAACCTACGCAGTTATATTGACTAGAATATTTCTTAAAAAATATTTGTAAATTATTTCAAATAATGTGTACCATTATAATTTTAACTAGAAGAGCAAATTTAAGAAATGATTGTTAAAAAATCCTTCGACGTTATCTACTGTTTTCCTTCAACATGGAGCTACTGGAATAAGTAATTCATTTAATAATTTTATAAAATAGCTTGAAAGCAATGGATTTTTCTAGTACTACGAGCCCATCAGTATAAATTGTAAAATGGTTGTTATAATCTGTATGTAAGAGACTAAATATCAATTTTCTCGAAAAAAAATAGGGTCTCTTGCTGGCACAGTTAGGAATTATAACAGTTAGGAATCCTATTTGACAACTCAGAGAGATCCTGGGGGTTCAGTAAACACAACATGAAAATTCAGAAGAGCAACAAAAGCAAACTGGGTGGACTTATATACGTACTATAAAACAGTCTAAAAGTGATGGGTGTTAGCACCCCAAATTCTGTTAGAAATCACTCTTCAAAGCTTCATCTTCTATTCTTAATGTTTTTTCTATTGTTAGTTTGATGTAATATTGCTTTGATCGTTTATAGAAGACATAGTGAAAACGGCGTTAATACGCTGTACTTATGTATGAAGGTGTAATGTAATATAATGTTTTCTCTATCTCTCTAAAGCCAGCTTATCGATCGTATGACTAGAATAGGGTCTCACGATACACGAGGTACCATGAAAGATGCTGCTCCAACACATCTATCGTGAATTGCACGGATACAATCCTGGAGGATTCGGTACCTGGAGCAGGTCCAAATTCAAGTGTCATCCTTACCCGGTCCCACATTGAAACAGCATTTGACAAACGATTCGACATGTGCATGAGTACTAGAGATGCGACAGCGACAGCAAAACATCGATGTTGATAATACATCGTCCCAAAAACATCGATGTTTTTAAAATTCTGTATATTTAAACTTTTTCCTCAATTTCTTAAAACTGGTTTAGCAACTAGTGATGCTACATCGACAGCAAAAGATCGATGTTTTGAAACTTTGATGTTCAAAATTAAAACATCGATGTTGATAATGCATTGCCCCAAAACCATCGATGTTTTTAAAATTCAGTGTATTTAAACATTTCCCCCCATTTCTTAAAACTGGTTTAGCACTTAGTGATGCAACATCGCCAGCAAAACATCGATGTTGATAATGCATCGCCCCAAAACCGTCGATGTTTTTAAAATTCAGTGTATTCAAACTTTTTTCCCCATTTCTTAAAACTGGTTTACCAACTATTTATGCGACATCGATAACAAAACATCGATGTTCAAAACTAAAACATCGATGTTGATAATGCATCGCCCCCAAACCATCGATGTTTTTAAAATTCAGTGTATTTAACTTTTTTCCCCATTTCTTAAAACTGGTTTAGCAACTAGTGATGCAACATCGGCTCTAATACATCGATGTTTTTTTTTAACATCAATGTTTTGAAAACATCGACATTGATGTCGCATTCCTACTTTTCAGACCCTTCACCCTTGGTCACTTTGGTCTAAAAGTATGTTCAATTTGCTGATTATAAAAATTATGCTACTTGGTTATTTTTTAAATTTTTATAACAGCACTTTTTTCATTTAAAATAAAACATCGACAACGTAAAAACATCGATGTTACAAAAACATCGACCCCAATCCATCGATGTTTTTTTAAACATCGATGTTTTATAAAACATCGATATCGATGTCGCATCCCTAATGAGTACTCTGTTTCTGTACAGAAAACATGTCGGTGGACATTCTTGATTTGGTCAGATTTTCTGTCGCTGGACTGATGAGTAACTTTCCTTAATTCTCCAAGTGGTTTCAGTGAGAAATCTCGTCTATGAAGTTCAAACCAATTCTGATAACGGTGTCTCGTCATCGAGGTATTGCGATTTTGGATCATGATGAGATCAAGACCTGGTCAGTTTTATTCTTATGACGAGATATCTAGCCCATTAATATCTACTAATGGTTTTGCTACTGACAAGATACCTTGTTGAGACAACCACCAGGAGGGTTAAGGAAACCAGGAAACTTCCAGCAGACAGTTGTGTTTCGGTATACACGAGAACATGAATTGGAACCAAGCACTTCGTTTATGAGTTTCTAAAAATCAACGATTAAGAAATCTTTGATCGCTTTGCCAATGATGGGGTTTTAATTTATGATATATTAGTGTTTCTCAATTTTATTCTCTGAAAGAAAACAAACAATTTGAATTTTGCTTTTGCTAGCAATACCATTAACTGTTTATTTCAAAACAAAGAATACTGGGTAAATCGCACGAGACTGCGAGAGAAATTCTTGAAAAGTAGAAACCCTCGATAGAGATCCCAGAAGCAATGATTTTCTTAGCTTTCACTGGATTTAAGTGAGAGTTTAAGATTACGGTACTTTCTCACTTAAAAGATTAAAGTTAAAAGGTTTTGTTTTCAGAATATTTTGGAATAGCTAATCGATCAAACTTTCAATCGTGCCATTTGCCGAAACTGAAACTCCTAAGCATATTTTAATGTGCTTCGAAATTGCGCCTATTACGAAAACGTTTTTAACGAATTACAACAGATAACATGAAAGGTTTTAATTGGGTTGTTTTTAAATGAAAATGTGTAGTGAAGTCTCGGTCTCGTATAATATTTGCGGAGATGTGAAAAGAGTTACTTAAATAATCTAACCAATATTAATTTCGGCTTCGGAATGTGATTTTATTGAAATTCGAAACCCAATTCATTTTATGCATACTTCATTCTTTTGTTCCAGCTCCTTGTCTTTCTATCAGTAAGCCCATCAACCACAGAGAATTAGTGATTCAACTCAGAATCGTGCTTTCAGAAAAGTCTGGTACACTTTTTTATCTCCATTTGTTTCACTGTAATTTTGTTATCTCCGTGGAGAAATCGAGGCTCCTAACCTAATTTGCATGTAAAACATTCCACTTAAACGCAGCCATTTTTTTAATAAATCCATTCATAATTTTGAGGCGGTTTCTTTTTCATAAGTTTAAAAGAAAGTCACACAAAGTGCTAACAAAAAATGAAATTCGCACCCCATTTGAATAAACTTTTCAGTGCCGCAGTAATGAAAGACTAGTTATGTGATAACAGTAATTTAAGTTTCCATTTCTTTTCATCTCTTTATTATTATCATCTTGTTATTTTTTCATTAAAATGATTGTGATAAATACCTTTAAGACGTCAAAAAATAAAATAAAATCACACACAGTGGCGGGGAAAAAATGCCCGAATTTACGTTCTAAAAACCTCCCCTTCAAAATCTGTAAACTTTTGGAAAATTCGATTTATGCGTGGGAGGGGAAAATTTAAAAGGAAAAAACAAGTCCTGGTATAATTGAGTCGCGATTATAATCTGGCACGACTGATTGCCAGAATTGAAAAGAGTTCTTGAAAATCTAGTTATTTTTTTATACTTCATTCTCCCCTTTTATTTTATTGAAGAAGAAAGTCGAGGATAAAAGAAGACTGAAAAACAAAACTATAACCGCAACTGACCAATACGATCGATTTCATACTCGGGTTCCTTTTCTTAATTTTTTTTTCTTCTCCCGTGGCAATATCTGAGCGGCTAGACTCTCATTGTTAGCTCAACAAAAGCGTTATTAGAGCGGTAACAATAAGATCGGTTTCTACGGACATTGTTAGACCGGAAAGGTAGCTTTTTTTGTTGTTTGGTCTGGAGAGTTGTTCTTGAAAATTTTTGGCAATATACATCTAAAGACCCAAGAGGAAAATTTTCAAAGCTAAATTGAGTAAGTTGTGGCAAATAGGAGAAGTTATTGCTTTTCTACATCAGATTTTGAAGACTTCGCTTTTATAAAAAAATTGCACTATTTTTATTCCCTGAGTATATATGACGATTAAAAGTCGAATTGATAATTCGAGGAAATCTAAAATGAAACAGTTACTTTATAGCATATTCGGAAATAAATGGTAGGTATAAAATATAATCACGGAAGGTAAGTAGTAGGGTCCACAAGTTTGCGACACAATGCTATTAATCCTCCAAAATGCTTTTGACGAGATATCTCGTCTATTAACATACTGCCAATTCTTTAACCGATTTTTTAAAATCCAGGTCTGGTTGGTTTTTCCACTGACGATATATCTCGTCCTTCGAGATTTAGTCCGTTTTGTTAGTCATGAGACACCAGGAGGTTCTATCATCCAAGTGGTTTGGACGAGGCATCTCGTCCATCAAGATCTGAACTATTTTGCTAATGACGATATATCTCGCCATCACGATATTCCAGATTTCTTATGTGATGACGAGATCAATATCTGATCAGTGTCTAATTACAAACTATCTCGTCTATTCACATCTAGTCAATTTGTGTGCTAATGACAAGGTACTCATCGATACAACAACTAGGAGGGTTAAAGAGGTCATATAATTAAACAATAGAACTTTCAGTTTTCATTATCATCCTCCTTCTTTTAAATGCATTTTTTGAACGGATGATAACTTGTTGTTGTGCGGGCCATGCATGGCCCAATTGGGGGTGCCATTGCCCCTGAGGGTTGGCCGATCTCGCAACCTCAGAATTGCAGGCTCCGTTGAGGACAGAACCCACAACCCTTCCGATGCAAGCCCGACGCTCTACTGACTGAGCTACCACGGCTCGGTTGATAACTTATCAAAAATACTATGGCAAATGTCTTTAAAATGATCTAAAACTGCAGAAATGATTCTTTATCCTTGAAAATTTTCCCACCCGACTTCAATAATTTTAAAAACAAACAAAATTTTGATTTTGAAAATTTAACGATCGGTGACAGCCAAATAGTAACATTCTAACATACTGAGAAGCGTCACTTCTATATGTCACGGTAGGTATACATGTCTATTATCCCTACTAGTCGCGAAAATTCTGAGTGATGTAGTGTTGGTCTTACCCAACCAGCCACATACTGACTATAGCCACATCTATTCGTTGTAGGTAACCTAAAAAGGATTTTTTGGCCAAGAATGTCAAAACTGACTTATGCTAAGTCATGTTGAGAGAAAACTGAAGGTGTTATACGGTGGAATAATACATACACTAGATGGACAAAAGTATTTGGATACTGCAGAAATTCGGAGGAGGATCCATCTAAGTGTGGGGTTGCTTTTCCTGATTAGGACTCGGCTCATTGCTTTATGTACCTGGTGCCATGAACGTTCTGGATAATTCGACCTTGCATACACTATGGCAATACTACGGCGGTGATGGTTGTTTCTTCCAACAGGATCGAGCTACATGGCATACTGCAAAACGTGTGCTAGACAGGTTTCCTGAAAATGAGGTGAATTTGCTTCACTGGCCTGCTTAGAGTCCCGATCTCAATCCAATCGAGCACTTGCGGGACAAATTGGAGCGACGAGTACGACACAGCAACGCACGTACCTCTTCACATTTATCTCTTCTCACAGACTTGCAAGAGGCATATGGCGAGCTATTCCTGCGATTATAGTTTTGTCTTCCAGTCTTGTTTTATATCCTCGACTTTCTTCTTCAATAAAATAAATGGGGAGAATGAAGAATAGAAAAACTGCTGGTTTCGTACATACTTGTTTAAGGTAAGACAAACAGTTTTACAAAAAGCACTAGTTACTAGTTAGTTTTTTGCAGTTCTTAAAAGAGTAGCTAATTTTATAAAAAAAAACCAGCCAATTTTTTGGAAAGGCTTTTTGCAAAAGTGTGTGATGATGTAGGAGTCTAACATAGAAAACTTTTTTTGTACTCTTCTCTGGTTGTTTTCTCGTGCCAGATTACTTTGAAGAATGAACACGAAGAGCTTGTGTTTCACATTGAAAAAACTTGTTTTACGACGCAAAATTATTTCTGAAACTTGGGTATCGGATGGCGCTGAGGTACACTGAGCTCTTAAAAATTTCCTTCACGGTCCTCACATCCATAATGATACACAAAGACAAAATCAACTCTGTGAAACTTGAGACGTGCATAAGAAAGCTGAAAAATAATATTTTTGGTGTATTTACTAATTTCAAAATTACTTACTCTGAATAGTAAATAGAAGAACCCAATAGACAATTGGAAGGAGTGTGAATTTTTTATGCGTTAGAAAGGGAAAACAAAGGTTTGGTAACTGCGAGGGAGAGACAAATATAAACCGATCTTTTGCTCGGCTTCTGTTCAGAGGATTCCGAGCAGACTGGTAGAGTGGGGAGTTCAAGGTCAATATGTTATGATTTGAGGAACATGACAGGAGGCCTGTTTCTTCCCGTTGCGCAACGGATTATGATAAAGATTTTAACTAAGAAAGGCGTTAAACGATCAGAAATTTTGACTTGGTTAAAGGCACAGTTTGGTGACACTACACTGTTTCACACCCAAGTGTTTGATTGGGTCAGTAAGTTTAAACTTTGTGCAGCGGCGCTTAAATTTTTTCAATCATTTCACAGAACGGCTCTTTCGCCTACATGTCTGACCCCCCTTACATAATTACCTAACTCGATCGATATAGCCTTGGGGTGCATTTACGAATGACGCTTTCCTTTCATAGTATTGTGTGGCGTGGCGTATAGATTTCACCGGAGCTACAATCTGCCTTACCCCCAAAGCGTTCACACCTCATTGTCTACAGGTAAGGTACCGAACAAGAAGATCAGTCGCTGACTGCTCGTAAATGGTGATCGATGCCAGCGGTCATTTAAAAGGGGGATAACCTCCACCGTACGCAATTCAATACCATGCCGCTGGTGTAAACGAAGTTTTAGTGGTTACAATTCTCTACCTGCCTATGCCTAAATGTTAAGAGGTGGACGAGAAAGATCTATCGATCGTCTTTTTTGACTGGAGACATTGATTTTGACATCGTACGCATTGATTTTCTCCTCGATCGACGTTCGGTGAATGGCACCTACTATTTATTGTCAGCTGTTGCAGTCAGTGAAAGCCATCTACAGCAGGGCTCGAAATACCCGGGTGCACAGGTGCACTGTGCACATGAAAATAAAATTGTGCACCTAATTTTTTACCTCTAAGTACACGCTAGGTTCCCTCTAGGAAACGTGTTTTATGTTATTTTGATGTTTGAACAAAATATTAGTATCGACCTCTCTCGCTCTAAAGGAACGTAATTAAAATTCCTAAATACACACTATGCGAAATCAAAATCGCTGGGCCGTAACGGGTTTATACAGGAGGAAGGTTTGTTTGTGTCACTGCCACCAGAACTTTACGATGATCGAAACATTTTCCAGGTGTCTCTGTTGAAGCGACTGCCGCGACAACCGTACGCCGGAGAAGGGGAAATTTCGATTTGAAAATATTTTTATTTACTATCTACTACGAACTTATATCAACATACCCAATTAAAATAAAGCAATTTACATTACATTAATACTATTTTATTACATTTTTTTAGATGCGTACCTAAAATATAACCTGTGCACCTAATTTACAAACTTAGGTGCACCTTGTGCACCTGTATTAAAAAATCTATTTCGAGGCCTGATCTACAGAAACAAAGGACGGAATATGCCCATCAGAGATGTCATCCATTACAATGCCAGACCTCACACAGCAGTTTTGATGGTAAATAAACTGAAGAATATGGATTGGGAAATCTTTGAACACCCTCCCTATAGCCCGGATTTGAACCCTTGTGATTGTTTTACTTTGCAGCATTGAAAAAAGCGCTGGGAGAAGAACGGTTTGAGAACAATACAAAAGTTAAGGATCGAGTAGCAATTGGTTGACGACTCAACATCCAAGTTTCTTTGAAGAAGGCATCTACAAGATTCCGAAACGCTGGTGAAATTTTGTAGAGCGTGCAGAAGACTTATGTGGAGAGAAGTTAAATGTTTTGTTTGTAATTTTTCATAATCAATAAATGTATATAAAATAAGTCCGGGTTTTTTATATTTGTCTCATCCTCGTGTTACAATAACGCATTCTTTACTAACAGGAATAGATAAAAAGTAGTACCTGAAGGTTCAGTTATGGAGACATCAGCCAGGATTATAATTCATACGGTTGTGCCTTCACTTATTTGCGTTATATGAAGAAACGAAAAACAGAAGTATAAAATAAAAAGACAAACGTGGCAGAGTAAAATAATTAAAATTGCCTTTCTAACTTTTTCTTTCAAACGGCTAAGTATATCTATTTTGTGTAAATAACTTATTTTTTAGAATATCAATTTATTTCCTTGAAATAAATTAAGCGGCAGTTCTCCACAAAAGGAACTTAATTTCATAAAGTAAATAACTCTATGGAAGCAATTATACGTCAATGTGCTTAAGCGGTTTAAGTAAATATTTTGAAAACACATAGGCTATAATGGGAAGACATGAAGGCGTCGTTTTTGCATTGTCATGAACGTAATTTCCCCATGTGCACATTTTATATTTATTTCAGAAAGAACTGCTGCATTAATTGAAAAAAACTGCTAGAAATATATAATGTAATTATCTTACAGACATTTATGTCCTCGTTAATGTTTCCTCCAAGGCCTACATCCATTATTTCGACATAATAGTTCGTAATCGGCGCATTTAAATCCCTGATGTTATTGTAATAATTGCATCGCTTAACTCGTTGAAGTAAACACTATTGGTGATTTATGCGTGTTGATAAAATAAAGTAAAAATATAAAATGCAGTTATACTTTCGATGTATTTTGGTACAAAGAAAAATAGCTTCTAAAAGGCAAAATATTTATTTGGTGCAAGACGTCACTGATTTATATATACATACAGAAAAAACTATCTAATTAGTCCTTGTATAGCAAATGATGACTGTTGATGGACAAACCGTCCAAATGCACCATTCATAACCAAACATAAATCAGATCATGAGTTTAAATCTAACTATCAGATTTATTATTGGTTATGTAAGGAAGTGTACTTTGCGATTTTGAAATTAGGATCTCCTATTATAATTGTTTTAAGGGACCATGAAACCATAGTCTGAACTAGGGATGCGACATCGACATTAAAACATCGATGTTCAAAATTAAAACATCGATGTTGATAATACATCGCCCCAAAAACATCGATGTTTTTAAAATTCAGTGTATTTAAGCTTTTTCCTCCAATTTCTTAAAACTGGTTTAGTAACTAGTGATGCCACAGAGACAGCAAAACTTCGATGTTCAAAATTAAAACATAGATGTTGATAGTACATCGCCCCCAAACCATCGATGTTTTTAAAATTCAGTGTATTTAAAATTTTTCCCCCATTTCTTAAAATTGGTTTAGCACCTAGTGATGCGACATCGACAGCAAAACATCGATGTTCAAATTTAAAACATTGATGTTGATAATACATCGCACCCAAACCATCGATTTTTTTTAAATTCAGTGCATTTAAACTTTCTTCTCCACTTTTTAAAACTGGTTTAGCAACTAGTAATGCGACATCGGCTCCAATACATCGATGTTTTTTTTATAAAACATCGACATCGATGTCGCATCCTTACTTTTCAGACCCTTGGTCACTTTGGTCAAAAAGTATGTTCAGTTAGCAGATTATAAAAATTATGCTACTTGGTTATTTTTTAAATTTTTATAACGGTACTTTTTTTATTTAAAAATAAAACATCGACAACGTAAAAACATCGACTCCAATACATCGATGTTTTGAAAACATTGACATCGATGTCACATCCCTAGTCTGAACCACTAAAAACGCAACATCTATAGTATAAGTTTGGAGTAAAGCGTGTTTAACCTTTTGAGACCATATATCCGTTCTGCAACTTGCATTTCCCCCTGCATGAGTTCTAACCAGTTATGCATCTTGTATATTCTTTTCAACCAATATTCATCTTATTCAGAGGGTTAAAGGTTTGAGGGTTTAGAAAGAAAATAGGTTACACTGATAACGAGCTATCAATAAAAAGTTTCGGATTTGATTTTATATGAGACATTATAGCATGCTATCGAGTGTTTTTAAAACAATTAACAGAACTGCTTTGAAGACAGCTGTTCTGGTAGGATTCCATATTATCTTATGTCAGAGAAATTCAGCTACAACATATTTCATTACCAATGCGCCTAACACGGCATTAAAACCACGAATATATCCAATTATTACATCAAGTAAATGGTTCTTAAAGGTTTATGCAAAATTGGGTTTCACTGAACATGCATGTATCAATTTACATGATCTACGAATCCAAATTTGTGGGTGTGATTTCGTATAAGACATGGAATTACATCCAAGAAATTATTGTCTCTATCAAGTTTATTTCAAAAGTTTATATCGGCACTTCTATGACGGTTGTTCTATTCCAGACTCTCTGTCAGAGAATATTTCGCTGAAATACGCTCTTTTCACCCAGGGGAATTTCATATGGAACAGACGTATCATTAGACGATAAAAGTATTTCTCACAATTATATAATTCAGATAAGTTAATTTTGTTTGGTACTTATATAGAGGATAATAAACATTTTTATTTTGAAAACAGAATACAACATTTGGAGGCGTAACGGGCGTATGCCTCTAGGGGGAAAATTGTGTCACTCTGAACACAAAGGAAAAATCGTCTGAACACAAAGGAAAAATCGTTATGAATGAGGAAGATTCAAAGATGTTACAAATACATAGATTATCTAATTTGCGAACGACTTTAATTTTTAATAAAGATTTGAAATTATAACGGACGTATCATGTAGTGTAACAGACATGTATAATCTTCTGAAATATTTACATTGTTTTCTGATTTTATTCATTGTACAAAATATATGTCACAATAAATTGTAACCATAAATAAAAGAAAAAAATAATAAATAAACATTACCATAGTAAATGGCAGACTAAAAACATCATAATCTAATGAAAATTTTAAAACTTCCGAGGTTCTACACAACGACAAAACATTTTTAAGTTAAAATTATACAGATTAAATAATATATCAAATGTCAATCTAAATATATTATCGACTGTGGGTTCATCAATTATGTCCACAATATATTCTATACTCACAACAGAAATGTCAGTATTCTCCGACCAAAAAATATTTTGCCCATGTCCTTTTTTAAAACTTTACACTGATTGGACAATGGAATGAAATCACTTGTCTAACAGTCTTTTGTTCCCCTTTTCTATAATCAATTTTATAATAGCCCATGAGCCCAATGTTATACTGTCATTACTGAAAACAGATTTATATTGGTCTGCTGCATTTTTTTATTAACAAATGAGAAAAATGTTTTTGATCCATAAAGTTAAAAGGCGTTCCACAAAATTTCTAGAAATTTCTGAAACATGCACAGTATTTTTAAAATTTACCATTACACTGAGAATTGAGGGGGATTACGACCTTTAAAACTTCCAAAAATTCGATTTTTCAAAAAAATATATGTATTAAAGTACATACATTTCTGATAATTTTGACACCAACCGCATGACAAAATTCAAATAAATACCAGAGATATGAAATAAAATTGAAAGGTACACTGAGCAAAACATGGGCTTCTGTAACCAAAATTTTATCTTTACGGCTGTTTTTCTCAGCTTTTTTTTTTTTAGAAAAATCTCAGATTGTGCGCATGATATCTGAAGTACTATTTGAGCAACTTGTTCAAAAATTGGTATACATATTCGTTAAACCTACATGCTTGTTTTAAAACCACAATATTAAAAAAAAATTATTATTTTGGAATTTTGGGGAAGACATTGTTGTTGACGTATCAGAATATTTACTGCTTCCATGAAACATAATTGATAAAAAATGTTAATTTTTATTTATTTTTTTATTTTTTGCTTTTATTTTAATCTGTTATACATATAGAATAACATACACTAAAATTTATTTGTATACATCTATTTGTTTATATGCAATCTTGCGCGCAGCACTGTTCCTCAAATCTTTACTCACAATGAAGTTATACCTTAACGAGTCCGACACAAAAACTCCTGCTAATATTTAAATTAGTTTTGTACAATGTATTTTATACCTTAAAAATGTAGGAGCATAATGGAAAAAAAAGTATTCCATTTTATGCAATACTTAAAAAATGACATAGCTTCGAAACTGACCTTATTCCTACTCCATCAAGAGTGGTTTAAAGGTCGTAAGCCCCCTTGAGTGAGTCTTTCGAATTGTTTGTATGCCTTTAAATCACCCGTTCAAGTTATTAATATTGCTTTAAATTTTTCTGTACATACAAAGATGATATTTGTTTTTTGAGTGTTTTCCCTGAGCACAGTAACAAAATTTTCTGCATTCAGAATTGCTAATTTTCTTGATTTAATTTTTTGCCACATTTGAAATTTCACTTGGCCACCTACACCAACAGGTGCGCCTTTGCCATGGGATGTGGCGAAAAATTTCTAGTTAAGTGTAACTCCGAAATCGTCTTCTCTCTATTTGTAATATTGAGAAAATTAAACTTATGTTTCAAATGTTGTGAAGCACCATCATTTCCTATAGTGCCACTTTCATTAGTTTTTATAACTCCACTATCCACTGAATTCTATTGATATCAGGTTACTCCTTTGCTTTTTGTTCTTCTGAAATTTAGCTTGCGGGACTCGAACTTTTGAGGATCTTCACATCCAACGCAAATTTTTAACATCCCAATCCATATTACTGTTGGTGTTGCCAGAGATAGTACTTTAATTTGTTATGCCAAGTAACAAAAATTTAAAAAAAAAAAAGGAAACAACATGTGAACACAAATATAAGTAAATACATGTAAAGGAAGGCACAAGTTGTCTTTTTCTTGATTAAAAAAATATTTTCCACTTAAATTTTTCGTACTAATGAATGCATTAATAATTTTTTTGTATTCTTAAATCAATGTGGTATTTTTTTCCTAACAAATTTGTAGAACCACTGTCCATTCTATACAAATATGTGTTCATTACACAATAGTGATACGTCCGTTATACAATTTTATAAAAAAATACATATTTAAAAAAATTATTTTTACCATATACATTATTATGCCAATTGTTATTGCTTTACTTCAATAATATTGAAGGTCTATACCTGTTTCTAATGTTATCAGAAAGATTTTTATCCAAAATGTGTAACGGATGTATCATATGCAGGATATAGAAAGTTTCCTCCTTACCAAAAATTAATATTAACGATACATTCATTTTTATCAGTTTTTTTAAAGTATACTATCATATTATTATTGGAGGTTTAATACATTCAGATATTATATGTTCCGTAATCAGAAATGTAGTAATAAATATGATCATTAAACCAAGTGCTACAGTAAATATTTTTATCCAACTTTAAATGCCTTCTGCATTCATACAGATATATACAATCACTATTCCTTGATTGCTTCAAATAGCCAGAACGATTATCTTTATTTTGATGTATAACACTTATTATTTTGCATTTTTTAATTTTTTGATCTTCTGGTTCACTTAGCGTGGAATTGCCCCCAATGATCCCAACACACTAAAACCCCAATCTATAAAATCACTGTATCGCGAAAAACATGTATGAAGGTTTGAGTGTTTATAAGATATTGGTGTTCCCCTAAAAGCGTAGGTACCAAATTAAGTTATAAGCAAACTTCGGGGATTTGATTTCGTATGACACATGGAATAACACCAGAGATAATGCCGCCTTCAAATTTATATAAAACTCTTAACGCCTTTGAAGCCCTGCTGTTCTGGTAGGGTTCCATACCCTATTTGTAAGAGAATATTCCGAGAAAATATGCATTTTTCAATGAGCTCAACACACTAAAACCGTATCAATAAAACCACTATTTATAAAAACTTGACTTACACTGAAAGAGTAGGTATCAATTTAAGTTATTTGGGCTATGAATCACAGCTTGTATTTTGACTCCGTATAAGACATGGTATAATATCCTAGAAATTATTGCAGCTATCAAGTTGATATCCAACCCTTCCCGGAGCGGCTATGTAGCCCTACTGTTCTATTCCATACTCTCCTCTGTCAGAGAATATTCGGAAAATATACTTCATTCCCAATGAGTCCCTCATAAGGAGTTATCAATAGACATTTATAAGCAACCAACTGGATATCAACTGCTCTTATTAAGGGTATTGTCAGCAGGAACAACAAGAATAAGCCGGCTTGCACATGTCCTGTCACTCCTATATTGACTTCCTTCCCGAGGTTTGGTACGTACAATCGCTCCCCTTCTGAAACAAAATTCAGGATTCGTCCACTTGTGATATCGAGAAAAGAAAAGGAAAGAATTCACATACAGAGGGAGGAGAAAAAAAGATGACAGAAAAAAGCTATTTCCGGTCTGCAGAATTGCTTCCGTCCCTAGCGGCGTTATTACATTAGAGGTCGCCATAAAGGTTTATGTTGCAATTCTCGTCTCAAGCTCTGTTGCGCCCACGTAGAGGCCAGAATTCAGCTCAAGATTTATTTACAAACATTGAGTTACTGGAGGAAGAAATTCCACACTTCCTATGAAACCCTTTGAGAACAGGTTGCTTTCATTGTCATTAGGAAAAATAGTCTTTCATTCCGTAAACACGCATGCTTTTATAGTTGGACATGACATTACTTTCTTGTCCCGTGCAGGGAATAAAACAAGTATCATCCATGCGTGTGATTGTTTGTAACTCTTAAGTTTCCTTAAGTTTTCATAATTTCAGATTTGGTAATTTGATTTGTGGAATTACTTGTATATTTTACACATTATCATCTATGTTTCCTGGTTTGAAACGTTTAGTTCTTTAAATTGTAATAATTTCCATTTTGGGACTTGCACTTAGAGTTCCTTGCATATTTTGGAATATACACCATAGTCCATATGTGTGATGGTTTGTACCGTTCATTTTCTAAATTTTAATAATTTCAATTTTGGGATATTGACTTCTGGAGTTAATTGCATATTCTAATCATACACACTATCATCCATATGCGTGGTGGTTTGTAACGTTGAAGTTTTCTAAATTTTAATCATTTCACTTTGGGGAATTCGACTTGGAGTATTATTGCATATTTCTATTTTAACGTGACGTTTTCACTTTGATGAAGGATGTCACCTTAAAATACTTTTTAAATGCTTAATTATTAGCTTATAGGCGTCAGCCTTATCTCTTTTATCTTTTAATTAGTCTTATTTTATCTTTGGATCGATGAGTTTAGCAAAATACGGTAAGCAGATAACTCCGATGGCCCGTTTTGCGAAGTTTGTGAGCCCATAACTAATTGTCTTGGAAACATTATGTTTAGTTATTCCCCTCTAAAATACCTCGTCAGTTCAACAGAACAATTTTTGTGAGTAGAGGGATCTTTATTATCATGTTTGTCTCTTTAAATAAATCAAAGTTGAAGTTATTATTATTGGAAAAATGAAGAAATTTGCCTTGGCGTACTTTAAACTTTTTTTATCTCTGAATCAAATGTCTTATATATAATTTTAGCTAGAACTATTGTTTAAGGGGAAGTGAAGGTTAAGAACGAAATCTGTTTTGAAATTTTTGAATTTCAAAGGGCTTTATACATTTTATGCTATTTCATACTGATAGATTTGGTACTTTGCCCTATCCAATTGCGCCTTCACCTAATTCTCTTAGCAGGATCCTACTTTCTCTCAATTTCATTTACGAAATACACAAACATCCAAATTATCTAATATTTATCAACCAAATATAAACATTTCTACACTCTTTATGTAGCCTAATATTCATGTTTCCATCGCTTTTATGATTTTATGTAATTGTGTGCATATAGTGTGACTTAATTTTAATATATTTTGTATAAAATAGGTTGGTAGGTGTTTTAATTAACGTCAGGCTGGAGCATCAGAACGGACTATTGGTGGCGTTCCGGAATCAAAATCCCGAAGGGAAAGATTTGATGTCAACAACTCGTAATTTTGAATGAAAGTCACATGACGTGGTTAGTACATGAGGTAGCACCCCATTCTCCAAACTACCACAACACGCTAAGGTCAAGACATTTGGTGTCTCGACAGGTTTAAAGTGCACTAGCCCCCACGTACACGATAGTGTTGTTTGGATCAAGTTACGAAATTAGCTTTTATATAAGGAAATGATACTACAACCTATTTTAAAATTTATGCTGCTTTTTTCGTGAAATTAAAACACTAATCGACTTATAATTTAATTCCATCTTTCCGACTTCATTATGAGAATTAATTTACAGTGTAATGTTGGAGTATAGTTAGAACACAAATTCCCTAGGTGGTACTAGATTCAGATACTCAGCTACATGTATAATTTTCTATCCCGTTTATACATAAATGATATCTTAAAGTTAGTTAAAATATATGGTAACATTTTCATAAATTATGGAATAATATCATATTAACTACATTTAGTACCTAACAGTGGCTAATACTAGAACATAATACAAAACTTTAGACTTCCAAAATATTGATTAACATTATAACAAGTCAGGGAGGTGACTTGAGAATATGAATATATTAATATATTATAGAGGAATATTAATATCAATTCATTCTAGTTAAAACTTTAAATTTGCACATCGTATACTTAAGGGGATGGTAGTTTGAATATTCGTTACCGCTAAAGCTCGAAAGCCGTTAATGTGTACATTATATAGCTAATCTGCAGATTAACTGATTTGCTCCGTTAACTTGCTGAATCAAGAATCTTCCGCATTTAACAAAGGTAATGTGCACATTAACGGCTTCAGTATCGTTAAAGTTCAATAGTTTGTTTCTCTCATTTCCTTTCCCTACACCTTCCCTCTCTCCCTCCACTTGCTAAACAACTGGTCTGGTGTTAAGGCCTCTAGATCGGAAGGTTCCTAGTTCGAATCCGGGTAAGTGCATGGGTGTTTGTTGGGGTATGGTGTAGAGGCCCAACTGGTGAACCTTAAATTTGTCGTGACCGAAAGTCCTCATGTTGAGTTGGTGTGGAAGTGTGGAGAGTGGGGTACCAGCTCAGGTGTTGCCTCGTCATCTGACCGTGGTTTAAAATTCCTTGGTGTTGTCCTCGGATCTATTCTTTAGGGGATTGATCACGTACTGTCGTCAATAGCCTGTTGTGCTGCTCAAGAACGACGTTATTTAAAATTACCTTACCTCTCCCTCCACTTTGAGTTTGGTTTCGCCTGTTTCTCTCATTTCCTTTCCCTACACAAACACATCTTCCTCCTCTCCTTCCACTTTTAATTGCAAAAATATTTTAAACCGTTTGATTATTTCTATTATAGTTTTTTAATTGAGTGATGATTGATTCTATCACCTAATTTCTTGATTGTTTGATTGTATTAACTTGTTTCTATAGATATCGAAAATAATTAAATAACATTAATTAACATTAACATTATGTTAATTTAAGCGTACAGAAACGTTGCTGTTGTTCCAGTAAATATCTTATTTTCACTTTAACGAGTGCCTAGTAGGTAATGTGCAGATTATCTCGGTAATTTAACTAACGATACGGTAATGGCAGATGCCTACTACAGTAAATGTGCAGATTATCTATGTAATTTACAGATTACCTAGGTAATTTGAGAAATGAAACAATTTTCGGTACTTTAACGGATCACTCTAGCTAATCTGCACATTAGCTAGATAATCTGTCTAATAACTGATTACTACACTTTAGCGGTAACATATTGAATAAAGTAATTCCATTTTTAAAATTTAAATACATTTTACGAGTGGCCGATTGGTTGAAAAGTATTTAATTTAAAATTAATTTATCCAAAATTATTTATTTCCTCACACTTATATACTCTTTCCATTGTTGTGCACCAGTATACAATAGTATACGGTACAATAAAATTTTATTACCACTCCAGTATGTATATGTACGAGAAATGACAAAAGAAACGTGTCATCCGATCTTGGGACAAACATTTTCCCCAAAAAAATCTTATACATCTTTCATTTTAACTTTTCCTCATTCGTGCTATTTTTTTCAATACTAAGTTTGTTTCTTTAGCAAACTAGTGTCACATCTCCGCTACCCTGCGGAATTGAAAAATTTGATGTTTTCTGTTGTCAAATATCTGATTGAAAAAGTCTACACGTCCGAGCGCAATGCTTCCGCTGGAAAAACTATCTTTTCTTCTGCTATAGCATTAAGTCCGCAGTTAGATTGAACTAGCGGAAGGCGTGGAGTAATACCAAATTGCTCATCATTCTTTCTAGAGCGGGTGTGAATCTCAGACTGGAGTCTAGAGCTTAAAGATCTAATACAGCATTTATTTGCCTAATGTGTTGATTTAATCTGCATGGAATTTTTATTTTTATACCAATGTTGATTTCCTCTACTAAATTTTCAGTTCTACACCAGTTTTAATTTACACAAATGAATTTTTACGAACCATTAATTACCATTAATTACCATTTAAGAAAATGAATTCTTTTATTACTACACCACAGTTACTTTACGAAAATGAATTTTTTCATTACTACATCACCGTCAATTTACGAAAATGAGTTTTTTCATTACTATACCAATGCCAATTTAACAAAATGAATTGATATTATGAATACATATGTTAATTTACCTAGAATGTATCTTAAGTTTTATAGAGGTACTAGCCAATGCGTAGCCAGCACGGCGTTGCCCGTGACAGTTCTTTTCGTGGGGTCAGGTGTAACCACTGCTCGCTAATCCCCGGTTATTGCTACGAATTGCCATTTGGTTGGCTTGAATTCTTAGCCTATTGGACAAAAGCCATAACTGCGCTGCCCGTGGTGTTGGTTGGTCAAATTTGGTTCGCAAACCAAATTTGAATTCGTAGCCTATTAGATATCAGCCACCACAGGCAACGCTCATAGTCAGATGCGGCCAAATTCGAATTGCGAAGAGATACAATCGGCGTGACGTTACAATCTCTTGCGAAAATATAAATATTTGTAAAAAAAATATTTATTAAATTAAAATCAAATGTATAAGGTATGTATCTGGTGTAAAATTTTCCGTATACTTCAAATCCATTGAAATTTTCAATCCGTCTTTAACAATCCGATTTTACAAAAAAGAACTAAACAGTACCAGTCACAAAATGTTTTTTATTTGTTTTGCTTTTCTTCGCTGTGGAATCGTTTGAGCGCAGGAAATGGAATCTGTGATTTCTCGAAACAAATGAAGGTCATTCTTCGCAGTTTACTAAAAAATATATAAAAGTTACATTTTAAAAATTATTTAATGAAAATCATGTTTGTAAGTATCAATCTAATGTGAAACTTTCCGCAGATTTCAAATCCATTGAAATTCTTACTCTATCTTTAACGATCAAGGAGATAAAAAATATAACTACAAAACTCCAGTAAAAACGTTTCATTTGTTTTGTTCTTCCGCTGAAAACGTTCAATCGGATGCACGCAAAAAATAAATGTTGAATCTGGTGTTGCTATTCTAAAGAAAACAATTATAATAAATTCCATTAAATTCACTTAAAAATTATCTAGATTGAATTTTAAAATTCGACGAGACCCAAACATTGCAAAAAATTCCGATCACATGTGTGCCAAATCCCATTACTGTAATTGCCATACATTCGTCAGGACTTTAATCACAGAAAACAAGCACTTCCTTTTATAATAGTAGAGATTAATTTACCTAGACAGGAGTTTCCATCATTGAACCAATATAAATTTATTCTGACGGAATTTTCATCATTGTACTAATATTAATTTACCTTAATTAATGTTCATTGCTATACCAATACAAATGTGCCTTAAGGGGACCGGGAAGACTCTATCTCCTCCATGTTAAATTCACGAAATTCAAGACCCCTTTTCTCAATAACTATAATAGTAATCAACACAAAATTTTTATGGTGGTTAGACTGATATGTTATACAAACTTTAACAGCTCACTTTTTTTTTATTTAAAAATTTTAATTTTATAGAAATTTTTAACTGAATATCACTTTTTAGATAGCATTTTTCAACACATTTAAATTTCTAAAAAATTCAATTTTCAAAATATCAAAAAATGCCCGTGTTAAAATCTTTAGAGATATAACACAAATATGTCATAAAAATATTAAGTCATTATGTTCAGTAGACTCTGAGAAAATGGGACATGAAACTTAAAAATCTAAGTTTTGAGAAAAATGGATTTAAACATTTCAAATGAATTTTTATAAATAATTTTACGTCTAACCTTAATGAAATCCTGATTTATATAAAGGGTGATCTCTTTCATTTTTAATACATGTATCTTCAATTTTTTTTTATGCTTTTCTTTCTATGGCGGGCCTTTTTACTGTATTCGGAGAGTTTTCGCTCTCCATCGATAACACGGTCTTAGTCCAGTTTTCTCAAAAATTTGTATAAAATGGCAGCCTGGATTGATTTAAACTCTAGATAATGTATAGCACTTTATAATATTTCCACTGTTGCAGCAGGAAACAGCATCAAACACTCCCAGTTTTAAAGTTTGGATGGTTACAAACACATTTTTTGGAACGCGAGTCCAAATCACATTGTTCACCGATTCATTTGGGTTTTGAGTCTTTCCGTGAGCACATTTTTTCAACAATTCTGAATTCGCCAAGTCTCTGAAATTTGATTTAACTGTCTTCAAAATGTAGGCAGTATAAGGCAAGGCAATATGTGTGTGTTTATCATGATATACATCAGTTTTAGCTACAGCACGTTGAAATTTGCACCAGCTTTCATTCCCAACTGGACAAAGACCGTGATTTGGATTTAAGTTACTTGACAGTAAATAAAAATATTCTGCCCAGACAGATTGTTGCATATTGTGTGGAAAACCAACATTTATCCTTATTGCTAGTCCATAATAGATCAAATGTCATGTCTCAGAAAGTGCTAACTTATATCGCATAGTAAAATTAATAAAAATAGTTAGAAAAAAACTAAATGATTACAGTTAACTCTACTGTTACCAGATTATCGAAAATAATTTGAGTAAAGTAAAGTAAAAAATATAATATACATTGTTGAGCAACAAAGATTAGAAATGTCCACAAACGGTTTGTTTACATTTGAAAGGCCGTGTCAGATGTGAAGTGCTTGTTGAAAACGTGCATAAGTTTCAAACTTCCTCTTATTCTATTACCTAGTGTGATATATCATTGGAAAGAGGAGATTTTGAACTATATAAAGGAGCAATAAAATAGAAATTGATTTTTTAGTCGAATTTTGCTTTCCCGGTCCCCTTAATGAACTGTCATTTTTATAACTATGTTAATTTACCCAAATGAATTTTCATTATTATACCAATGTTAATTTTTCCAAAATGAAGTTTCATTATACCAATGTTAATTTGTCAAAATGAATTTTCATTGATGTACCAATGTCAATTTATCCAAATCTGATGTCATTATTATGGAAATGTCGATAAACACAGATAGAATTTTCTGTAGCATAGAAATATTAATTTACCTAAATGTAATTTTCATCATTGTAACAATTTTGGTTCTCTTTAATGAAGTTTCATTATACCAAAGTTGATTTGTTAAAATGAATTTTCATTAATGTACCAATGTTAATTTATCAAAATCTGATGTCATTATTGTGGAAATATTGATAAACACAGATAGAATTTTCATCAGCATAGAAATTTTAATTTACCTAAATGTAATTTTCATCATTGTAACAATGTTGGTTCTCTTTAATGAAGTTTCATTAGTATACCAATGGTAACTTACGAAAATAAATATTCATTACCATTACCAATGCTAATTTACTAAAATTAATCGTAATTAGTATGAAAATGTTAATTTAACAAAATGCAATTTCATTACTATACCAATGTTAATTTAATAAGAGAACTGTCATATAAGTATGATAATGTTTCGTTACCTATATGAAATTTTCAGTATTATACAGATATTAATTTACTTAGATGGAATTTTCATCATTGTACCAATATTAACATACATAAATGAATTTGCTTCATCACACCACTGTCAATTTGCCGAATTTGTATGTACCTTGTCTAAAAACTCTAAAGATATTGTTCGAAGTGTTTTTGTGTGCTCGATAGAAATTGACGTATGAACTGAAATGATCATTAAGTCTTATATTGTAGAATTTTTTAATGTGTCATGACTAAAATACTTCCCTTTTATTTCAACGTAATTCTCTTAGTATTTTATTATTTTCTCTTTTTTTTTTCGTCTTTCTAGCACTCACTTTGAACCCTCTCATTTGAATAGTGTTGTCTCAGCCATAATTCTGAATACCTTTGCAGACTATCTTTGTTTACATCTTCAGACTCGTAGACATATCGTGAAGATTTGTACTTTCTCGGCGTAACCATCATCAAGTACTAAGATCATAGTCGAGATGCCTTCTGTAACGAGTCAAGAAATAAAGTTAGAATAAAAAATTGTAGTTAGAATTAGGAATTATAGAGTATCAGAAACTATGGATAAAATTAAGAATTATGGAGATAGTCAGAAGTTATAGTTAGAATTAGTAATTATAGAGTGTATCAGAAATTATAGTTAGAATTAGGAATCATCGAATACCATAAATTATAGTTCGAATTAGGAATTATGGAGCGCGTCAGAAATGATTGTTAAAATTAGGAACTATGGAGCGTATCAGAAATTATAGTTACAATTAGGAATTATGGAGAGTAAATATGTATATCAGAAATTATAGTTACAATTAGGAATTATGGAGAGTAAATATGTATATCAGAAATTGTAGTTATAGTTAGGAACTATTGAGAATATCAGAAATTATAGTTAGAATTAGGAATTATATTTAGTTGAATCACGGAGAGTATAAGAAATTATAGTTAGAATTATGAATTATATTTAGTTGAATCACGGAGAGTATAAGAAATTATAGTTAGAATTATGAATTATATTTAGTTGAATCATGGAGAGTATCAGAAATATTTGTTAGTATTTTGTTTATTGAAGTCTTTCGAAATTAAACTTAATTTTATGTTAAAGCTGATATTTTTTGGTTTGTAAAAAAATAATACATCATTGTTTGATATAAAACAAGGATTATTAAATTTCCGATGTTACGATTTTTGCTATCCTTTAAAAAAAAACGGAATTTTAAGTTAACTTAAAGAAAAATACAGTACAGAATATATAACAAAACTAAATGTTAGAGCAGTACATTTTATTTTCTTTAATTTTAAAAGTACTTTGTAAATTTTTCAAAATATGTGTGGTATGAGGATATGTGCAACTCTTAAAAATCGGCAACTGTATTACGTATTTTAAACTTCGTTTTTATAAATCACACACAAGCTGTATTTCAACATGAATTCACATGATTATTAAAACCATTGGTTGGTAACATACCGTAAAATTGAATCGAAAATTAACTTTATTTGTTGATGCAATATTGAATTTAATTTGTAAAAGGAGACTGTTGGATATTACTCATTTCGGCTTCTTATTGGATGTAACCGAATTAGAAATTGTCATTCTTAAAGAAAATTTCAAAAGCATATAGCGACTTATATTAAACTTGGAGAAAAACTGAACTTATAAACCATTTAAAATACTGTCTAAAATTAGAAAACGAATATATTTGCTAAGATGTCTATTTTGTAATAAGTTTACTCTATTCGTAAATATATATTATTATTACTGGATCTAACACGATACAGATAACCTTATATGAAATATTTTTTATGACTGTTTAATTAAATATATTTTTGATTTTGATTTTCTAGAATAACCTACTAAAGTGCTGATTTGTTAGGTACCTCATTAAATGTGATCTATGCATTTTGGGCCTTAAAAGCTATAATAGCGATAAAATAATTTAAAAATTTGAAAGAAATCCTTTAGCTGAAGTGGAAGTTTCATTTTCTTTAAAAACAGTTTTGCAAAACATTGACTAAGCAATCTAGAGATACAAGAATATATATTACATTTTTTACTGACACTAGAGTTTAAAATGACCAACTATTTATTTAACGGAAATTATTAAACTCCCGATGTGATTATTTTCGTTCTGGACCACAGATATTTTAAAGTTATTATCCATCTGAGTGCATCGCACGCATAATTTCACCTTCCAGCCAGCAATATACCATCCACGATTTCTAACCAGTTTTGATTTTCTAAGCCAATGGAATCTTTCCAAAGAGTTCTATTCTGCAACATGAGTCAAAATAATCTTTTCAAACTATTGTATTATAAAGAAATTAGCAATGGAATCTTTCCAAAGGATTATATTCTAATTAAATGAGCAATATAATATTTTCAAATGAAAAGAACAATATATATTTCCTTCACTGGATTCTATTCTCTAAAACGGGCCAAAAGAATTTTTTCAAAGGATTCTATTCTACACACAGAATTGCCAAATATAATCATTTCAAATGGCTTTATTCTAATAAAGTAAACAATGGGGAAATGTTTCCAAAGAATTATATTCTAAGGTAATAAACAATATACTAATATTTTTCAAAGGTAAAGACCACTATAATCTTTCTCATGGATTATATTCTAAGGTATTAAGCAATATAAAAAAATTTTAAAGGTAAAAACCACTATAATCTTTCTAATGGATTCTATTCTACTTAATGGGCCAAAAGCATCTTTCCGAAAGAATCAATTCTACTCAGAATGAGCCAATATAGTCGTTCCAATTGGTTTTATTCTGCGAAAATGAACAATGGTGGCATTTATCCAAGGATTATATTCTATATAAATAAGCAATATGCTATTTTCAAAAATAAAGACCAATATAATCTTTCTAATGAATTCTATTCTACAAAATAGGCTTAAAGAATCTTTCCAGAGGATTCTATTCTACAGAAATGAGCAATACTCTCTTTCAACTATTCTATGCGATTATTTAGTCATCAAATGCATTGTCTTATAAAATCAATGCTACTCTACTTGTAAATCTACCACCAGTCAGAAGATTACTAAATCTATGATAATAATTTCAATTCCTCTCAATTAGAAATTCATCTCTAACACTACAATTAAATTTTCATTTCTCGACCAAAATATTAAGTCACAAAAGCTTTCCTTCATACAATAACACAGCTTTGGAGAAACTTACACTCCATACAATAAAAAAACGCACCCCGTCTCTCTTCAAAGCGAAAGAAGATATTATAAAGTGGATAGGATCGCAATGATCCACGACGGAAAACCAGCAGATCAAGATTTACGTCCTCCAATGTAATTTCGATTCAACCCCTCTGAGGTGGTATCTTTTTTAAAAAAGAAAGTCGCCAACAAAAAGCGCTGTCACTAGAAATCAATCTGGCTCATCTTGTCTAAGAAAACAATAAATCAACATTCTGCCTCTGGATGCACGGAATTAGAAGCGAACGAACGGAAGGATGGGAAGAGACAAGAAGCGATAGACAGAAGAAGGAGTAAAAACACGAAGCAAAACACGTTGGCAGGCAGTACTAATGAGGACAAATAAAAGGCCGGTAAAAGAGCACCACGAAAAGTGAAACAAACACAGAATTCTGCGCTCGAAACAGGTGGGATGGCGCCGTTACTGATGCTGTATTGGGCCACCCTCTTGCCTCGCTGATCCGAATTTTTTCAGTGTGTTTTCTGGAACAACTCTTACGTTTCATCTTAATGCCCCTATGAAAGCTTTTGGACAAAAGAACGGAGGTTATTCATGGATCAGGCTCTCCGTTCTAGGAGATTCCAATTACTGTTTACCATGTTTTTTACAATCATCCATTTCAAAAGGAAAAGAGAACCCTGTGTTAGGGCCTGCTAAGGTTTCGGGTCTAAGTTGCTCGGGGAAGTGGATTGAGAGGGTAAGTATCGCATTCCCGTCTGGGGACTTCGAACCTGTTGTTTTGTTGCAGATAAATTAACTAGAGAGACAATAGGCTCTGGAAATCGCATTTTTAAGAAGTATACGTGGACAAAGTAACCACTTCGGAAGCTTTAAAATGTTTCATTTTAAATGCGGCTTAGAGAATGGGTTTAGTTGGGACTTTGGACTTGTTTTGTTTCTGATGAATTAGATAAATTAGACCAGTTAAATTCGTCTACTGTTAATATAAATGCGTTCATCCCGTCGACTGCGTCAATAGTTGTTGGATTTATTTTGGTACGATTTTTGATATGGTGGCGGCAGATTTACTCCCTGGTGATTGTCTCGACGTGGTATGTCGTCGTTAGAAGAAAGATCCTATCTTGATGGACGAGATATCTCGACATCAGGAGAAAACAAAGCAAGTCTTGAAACAATTGTCAATATCTTGAAAAAATTGTCTATATCTTGATGACGAGATATCTTGTTGATACCTCTAGGAGGGGTAAACAGAGAGATTTCTAAGTATAAACGCGTTTATTTCTTAAGTTAACTAGGACATTTCAAATAAAGCTGAACTAATATTTACAACGAAAACAACAACATAACGGAGCAGTAGAAAGCACATCCAACATGCCTTGAGCACAAACAGTATGCCTCATCCTTCATTCCCCATTGCAGCATTTTGGTTTCTGTTAAGGGCTGTGATCTGACATATATAAGGGTCGCCCAATTGAAAGTGGCACTACAGTCGGTGTGACAAATGGTTTAATGGAATTGCTGTAAGTTAGTATATGAAATAAAAAGTAATAGACACGGAACATATAGGTTAGACATAGTTGGCTTGGACGTTGAAGCAGGTGTCCCAGCGGTCCATGAGATGATGGATACCATGGGAG
This sequence comes from Metellina segmentata, assembly GCA_947359465.1. Classification (NCBI taxonomy): domain Eukaryota; kingdom Metazoa; phylum Arthropoda; class Arachnida; order Araneae; family Tetragnathidae; genus Metellina; species Metellina segmentata. Next base: position 57,831,816 of record OX375884.1, on the reverse strand, counting down.
AAGAAACTCCGGGGTTGGTAGTGGAACCAGTTTTCAACGGCAGCTTGGACCTCATTATTGTCTGCAAATCGCTGTACCTTCAGAGCTTTCTTGAGAGGACATGGTAGTCACAAGGTGAGAGGTCAGGGCTGTAGGGGTATGTTCCAGAGTCTCCCAGCAAAATTGCGTTAACAATGTTTTGCACGCAACAGCCACATGAGGACGAGCATTATCATGCAAGAGAATAACCCCGCGTGACAGCATGCCAAGTCGCAGGTTCTCGATTTTTGTTGTCAGTTTATGTAATGTGGTACAGTAGCTGGTAGCATTAACAGTCGTGCCCGGAGTCAGTCATTACAATAGCAATGGGCCATCGACTTCGAAGAAGCACGTAAGCATGACTTCTCCAGCTCTCATGGATGAACGAGCCTTCTTTGGCCACAGGGATGAAGAGTGTCGCCATTCCATGCTCATGTGTATGGTGGCCGGATCAAAGCGAGGACAACAAACGTTTCATCAACGGCAATAATGCAAGAAAGTAAATGGTCCCACAGTTCGTGGTAACACAGAGCATTTTCCGACGTTAAAAATTGAACTACTGCACGTTGTCAACCTTTGGAGGCATCCATCATACGAACGATACCATTGACCTTGCTCCTACGCTATCACACAAGCATCTGTCGTAATCTGACGACAATATGGCATGCATAGTCTTCTGTGCCTTAAAACGATGGCACAATCACAGAAGTGCCACTTTCATTTGGGTGACCCTTATAGTTTTGGTATGTTAGAGAGGCGGATAAATTAACCCTTCAAGTGTGTGGTTTCGAAGAGATATTCCGTTCATCAAGATGGAACCAAATTTGATGAACAAGTGAAAACAGGTCGGATTACTGCTCACCCCGAAACGAGATTACGGCGGGGCAAAGTGTCAAGGCAGGTTTTATGAAGTAAGCATACCAAGTTGACACGATTGGCCGGTGACGCCCAAGTTGTATTTCCATATCCTGAGGTAAGTGAGTCCTGCTTGTGCTTGACGAGACCTCTCTGAGGATTTATACCAGTATTTGTAGTGACTTTAACCTTCCAAGTGGTTTCGATGAGATATTGCATCCATCAAGGACTAATCAACTTTGATAATGGATATTACCGATTTCTTTTATTTTGAAGAGATTTTCTAATGACAAGTTATCTCATCCATCAAGATCTGGTCAGTTTTATCCACTGACGAGAAATCTCTTCCATCAATACCTGGTATGTGATACCTGGTCAATCAATACCTGATCAATACCTGGTATGTGATACCTCATCAATCAATACCTGGTATGTGATACCTCGTCAATCAATATCTGGTATGTGATACCTGGTCAATCAATACCTAATCAATACATGGTACAATGACGAGAAATCTCTTCCATCAATATCTGGTCAGTTTTTTCTAATGACGAGATATTTCATCCATCAAGATCTGGTCAGCTTTATCCAATGATTAGAAATCTCTTCCATCAATATCTGGTCAGTTTTTTCTAATGACGAGAAATATCTTTCATCAATTACTGATCTGTTTTATTCAATGACGAGAAATATCTTCCGTCAATATATGGTCAGTTTTTTCTAATGACGAGATATTTCACCCGTCAAGATCTTATCAGTTTTATCCAATGACGAGAAATCTCTTCCATCAACATCTGGTCTGTTTTATCCAATGACGAGAAATCTCTTCCATCAACATCTGGTCAGTTTTTTCAAATGACGAGATATCTCACCCATCAATATCCGGTCATTATTATTGATAACAATATGGTTGAGACAACCACTAGGAAGGTTAACCATCAAATTCAGAGGTCCTTGAAATCATGTTTTCAAGATGCATTCGCAGGGAAACCAACTCCTTTTCAGGCATTTCTTATTGAATGTGGATTAGAATGGCCTCAGTGAAGACTCAATACTTGTTTTGTAGCAGATAAATTTACTAGGAAAACAACAGGTCCTGGAAATCATATGTGCACATTGTATGAGCAAAGATACTAACTTATTCAATGAAATTTAAACAATTACTTTTTGAATGTGGCTTATCGAGGAAAGTTTGTAAGGCGATTTATATAAATTATTTGTGAAGGGATTAACGGAATTGATTTTACCAGGGAAGCAATAAATAAATAATAGTATACAACAGCGTCAGTCTATGTTCCCAGATGAAATCACCAGAAATAACTCTATTACGTGTGTTACTTCATTAATAGCATTTACTTCTATCCTTAGAGATTGAGAAATTGTTTTTTTACTTTAAGAATTCTGGTTGCATAAGATAATGATATTGTGGAGGATCATAATATGTCTTTGAGATTAAATTTTCTTAGCTCTCTGGTGAGCAATACGATTAGGTTCTTTAAAAATGTTTTTTAGAAGTATTCATGCAATACGCATTATACTATTGCCCCTATTTATAATTTCTGCCGTTATGCTGGAGCAATTTCAATTATGTGGTACGAAAACCAAAACCATGTCCTTCAGGTGCCGAAATAATTACTAATTATTCTAATATACTTGTCACCAAAATGAACTCAGATATTTGATCTTATTAAACAATTCATAATTTATTGCACCAAATTTCTGTATAAATGTGTAGTTTTTCTTCCCTTGTTAATTACTTTTTCAAGTCAATTTATCAATCAGGACTTTCAGCTCATTAAATTGTTTTGAGAAAAGAGGTAACGTATACGACTCCTAGCGTGTTTACTACATAGAAATTGTTCAAGATTATAACTTGTCTGGAATTTTCTTCATTAAGTTGTATGAGTTACTTTATACTATTTTGAAAAGGGCATAACTCACATGAAAGGAAAAAAAGCACCATTTCTATCAAACATTTTCTTTGAAGATGTCTGCTATAAAGAGATTCCAAATGAAACAGTATGAGTTTGAGATATATATGTGACTGTTTTGAAAATACTCGTAACTTCGGGTTGAAGTGCTTTGCAAATGTTGGATTGCTACGTAAGCAAATAAACATGCTGCTTCACTACTGAAATCCATTAGAGGAAATATTTTACGTATATCGAAACAATTATAATATAATATAAATATTTACATTCAGATGAATACATGCCTTTTTTATTCTTAGTATATATAATTTAGTACAGTAATTTTGGTTATACATAGATGCCTTCTTTAGCCATCATGATGGGTAGTTAAACGAAGTATCTCGTCACTAGCAAAATGTACCAGATCTTGATGACAGAGATGTCATCAGAAAATATCTATACAGTGATTATACGGTCCTGGGACATACTTGGAAGGGTGGTACAGCTTACTAAAACATACATTTTTCTTCTAGGAGCGTATGGTCTTAAGTGACGCTTGGTGGCACGAACACAAAAAATGAGACATAAACAGAAAAACGTTGTTTATTTACATCTTACAAAGTGCTTCTTAGTAGCAATTTTTACAATAAATGCTCAAAATTGCGACCACCAACGGTAATACATGCTTGTTAGCGTCGAAGGAGTGATTGGAGAACAGTTCCAAAGATGCCAGGTATTTCGCGCATGCTTGCAGCCGCCATGGCACATTGCTGCATTCTAAACACAGTATTACCAGCTAATAACAGCTGCCGAGTTTGTATTACTATTGATGGTCGCAATTTTGAGCATTTATTTTTAACATTGCTGCAAAGAAACACTTTTCAAAGATGTTTAAAACCCGCGGTTAGTCGCGCATTGGTCATTTCCCCGCAAGTGCATGCTCTTTCTGTTGTATCTTCCCGTACTTTTTAAATAAAGAGGAATGACATTGTGTAGCTGACCTTCAAAGTGTCCTCTAGCACTTCCCCCCCGTCTGGTCACTTTCTTGTGAAATTCCTGGAAGTTATGGTATCCGAAAGGGAAGTTCGGTCAAACTGACCGCGGCGCGCCTACTGACGTTAGTCCAAATAGGAAGGAGAGTGCATATTCATTTCTCCACGTTTTTTCGGTGCTGGCTGGCTGGCAACACAAAAAATAAAAAAATGCAACAAACATGTCGCGATTGTTGCAAATATATTTGCAGGGAACATGCACAAACAGTTTGTACTGAGTGTTCTCAAATTGACAGAGCAGAATTGGAAATAGAATAAAAAATATTTAGAAATTCACAAATATAAATTCATTTTTTTCTTAATCATAATTAAATATTTGTTATTATATATAATTCATTACTAATTATTAAAAAAATTTTAATTGTTTAATTTTACATAAAAATATGTTTATTTGTTTACATTATCTTCTCATACTTTTAAATTAATTTCTAAAATTTATGCATTTGCCACTTGATTGCCATCGCGATTTATGTTTAAAAATAACTTTTTAAATACTTTTTATTGATATGTATCCATAAAAGTGTTTGGTTATTCCAGAAACAGTTTCTATCTGTTATAAAAAATTGTTCGGTCGAAAAGACCGGCGCGCCTACTCACGTTACAAAAAGTGGCGCGACTAACGCCGGGTTAAAAAAAAACGCACCAACGCAAGAAAATTGACACAACTCAAAATTGCTGCATTTAAGAAACATCAACTTGAAGGATACTGCAAAACTTATATTGTAATAGTATAAACTTCTTTTAAATTTTAGGTAAGTATTTATGGTGGTAGCTTCTATTATATTCTATAGAATAGTAATATACCACGCTGGGACATCTCATTCATGTGTTTTCAATGACATTAGATCAAAATTTTTATTTTTTGACTTGCATCACTTTTCTTGTCGGGATGCGAAACAATGTTTTTCTGTTCGCGTCTCATTTTTTGTGTTCAGGTTTACACGCTTCACTTCCTACCATACATTCTTATACACAAATGTATGTTTTAGTAAGATGTACCACCCCCACCAAGTTTGTCCCATGATCGTAGAATCACCCTGTATCTGTATAGAAAACATGCCTATACGAAAAAATCATCAGATTTTGATCTTGACGGCATAAGTTATCAATATCTGGATTACTAGATACCTCGTCATTTGCAAAATTGGTGACATCTTGATAGACGAAATATCTCGTGAAACACTTCAAGGGTAAATTGTCTTTTGGGGTTCATCTAACATTTATATTACTATCATCTACATTTTGTTGGGTTAACCTTACATTATATTTGTATTTCTTCATTGTTACAATAAAACATGTGTTTCTTATGCGTTTCAAAAAATATTTGTAAAATAATGTTGTATATTAATAAATCTTTTTTTGTTCCCAGATTACTTAAAATGAATTTCAAATACGTTTGATATGGTAGTGCGATGTAAAGCATGGATTACAGTCTCTAATATAAAAAAATAACTTCTTAAATGCAATTTTTCGTAGAGGATGCCGTCTTCTTGCATTGCCCACAGCACTAGCACATTTGAGTTGTAAGTGGCGCTAGTTTGATTCCTGTTACTTACCTTGGGTATATTTCCTTTTCTTGTATCAATAAATTGTCCTATAGTGTGTATGTTTATTAGTTGACGTTGTATGCATTGTGTTTGGTGTAGCTTGGCGAAATATTAACTTCACGCCAACCAGCCAAGTCCAACCATTTTACATAATATAATATTATAAAGTGTTAGATTGTGATTAGAGAGATGATCTTATGGATACAATTAAATAAAAGAATATGGTGTCCATAGGGTTGATTAAAATATACATTCTTGCAATCGCATTTCTCAATCACTGATCTTCATAAAGAAGTTGAAACAGGTTTTGGCCTTTAGGAATTATATCTCATTTCATCGACAAACTTTTCAAAATTCGTCATATAAAGCAACTTCTATTTACATTTTGAAGCGTTTTAAGGTTTCAAAACATTACCCCTACGCGTGGTTACGACAAGGTATCTCGCCCATCAAAATCTAGTCAAAAAATCTTCATCAAGATGTTGCTGATTTTTTTATCACGACGAAATCAAGATATTGTTAGTTTTCTTGAAATACGAGATATTGTTAGTTTTCTTGAAATACAAGATATTGCGTCCATCAAAATCTGCTAAGGGTTTTTATAATGTTTGATACCTCGTTAAAGTAGCTCCCCAGGAGGGTTAACCGATTTTCTAACACACAAATTCCCACTTGACTATACTAATATCTATCATTTATAAAACCTAAAATCTTTATGGTAATTGGTAATTTTTTAGTTAACGTCGTACTAGAGCAACACAACGGGCTATTGACGACGGTCCGGGATCAGTCCCATAAGGGAAAGATCCGAGGACAACACCTCGTAATTTTGAACCACGGTCAGATGACGAAGCAACACCTGAGCTGGCACCCCACTCTCCAAACTTCCACGCCAACCCAACGTGAGGACTTTCGGCCACGACAGATTTAAGGCGTACAGATTAAGGCGCCTCTACACCATACGTTTACAAACATCCATGCCCGGTCCCGGATTCGAACCAGGAACCTTCTGATCTAGAGGCTAACACCTTAACCACTATACCGGTTGGTCGGCAAAATCTTTATGAACACTTAAAGTTTCTATAAATTTCATTCCTTGGATAAATAGCAAATGAGCATATCAAAACCAAGGAGAATGGTTGATGACAAGTTTGGATAGAGATGAAATGTGTCCTATGTGATAATAGAAACACCGACGGTAGAAACTCTTGCTTTCTTTAAAGTTTTCAATATCCACAAACCCTCGCGTCATCATGCCTTTAACAAATGGTTAGACATAAAAACCAAGTGCTACTTGGTAACAAATCAGCAACTTCGAAATGCAATTCTAAAAAACTTTCGAAAGTAAAATAATAAAAGCATTCGAGCTACATTGCATGATACACTTTTATGAATGAGTGAGCCTTATCCTCTTCCTCTAGAAAATCAGAGTCCAGCAAAATAACTCGTTTTGTTGAGAACAGATGTGATAAATTATATGTTTCCTTGGTGATTGTTGAGTCGTGTATTTCTCCTACATGTAAGTTACTGAGACGTGAAAGAACGTATTCGATTTTACTTCGGAGGATCCATCCAAAAGATGATAAAATGTTACTTCATGAATCAAGATGTAAAAGGGACCTTAGACTAACAACTGTTTAAATGTGAGTAAATAATAAACAAACGGGGAACGCATGCATTTGTATCTTGTCAATAAGAATCATAATTCTACTTATAATTTTCGATAAACAGGAATAAATAAACATAATCCCACGAATTTCAGTATATCTTCTTTCTATGAAGGAATGAATTCTGTCAACATTTGCTCTCAAATTGGTATTGCTTTGTATGTATGTTCTAAAGTTAATAACGGATTTTATCAAACAAAATCATTCAAGTATCAAATGAGCTGGTGATTGGAATATGCAACGGATGGTTTTCAACTTTCAGAGACTACATTGGTATTGTATTTTCGATTAGTCAGATTTTCATGCATAACCAGATAATGTTTTCAATTTTGAATGCGACTAATAGCTTCATCTTTTTTGAAAAATGCATCAGAATTATCTTAAAGGTATCACTTGTTGAATAGATTTCGAAATGTTAAGTTTTCAAGGCATTGATGTTACATCATCACATATGTGGATTGTTCTGTATTGAGATTCAGGATTTAAAAAAACCAAAATTGAAAGCAACTCAAAATACTCTGAACAGTATTGCATAGAGTAAAGTTCCTAAAATATAAATATTTTATGAATATATTGATTTAATCCGCTTATAAGGCAGAATCTCTTACAGTAAAACTCAAAAGAGGACCTTTCGCATTTAGTGACTGATGTATTCAAGATTATGCTTTTAAATAAAAACTTTATTTTTAAGTAAAATTTGCATAGAATGCACGGAGGAATATTTCTAAAATATGCCATGGAACTATCTATCGAGACTTACTTAACCAGAAAAATACAAACTGTAGCAATACTTATAAAATAACAACGTAACAAACTAAATGAAGATATAATAAATAGTGAAAAAAACTCTGGATAACAAATACGCCACTATGAAACTAAAAATTTAAAATTCATAGGAGAAACAATAATTATGGAAGAAATAAGGCAAATGCTTTTCTTCTACTGTGCGGATTATTGTCTTTAGTAAATACTGGAATCATGGTCCCGGGATATGTTTCTACTTTCATCCCATCACTTTGTTTGCCAATACTTTTTGGTCCATTCGAGATATATTTTACTTCGTATTGTCTTGTGCTTGGTGCAGCTCAGCCACATATGGCCCTGGTGCCATAAAAGTCGAAAACAACCAACCCAGAACCATAATACTTTTGTTTGAGATCTAAGGACCAATTAATGATATTATTCCCATAGTCCAAAACAGGCTCTCCATCACAAACATGGATATGCATTGAAAAACTTATGGAATGAATGGTAATATATCTTATTAAGTTGGAAGGACACCTAAAGTTACACCTTACGTTATTAAAAGACACCTTAAGTTATTAAAAGGATACCTCAAATTTGTTTCTACCATACATAGAAACGGAAATATTCAACTTTTTATAAATATGACAGCTGCAAATCCAATGAGCCGTCATAGTTTTAAACGCTCTTTTTCTCCTTTTGTGTAAAATGGGATTTCACTATTAAAAATCGATATAACTTAAGAACTACTTGTCATAAATGAACGAAATTTTCAGCATTTACTTTTCAAATACATTTCTTTAATTCGTTTTCAGCAATTGTGTCGATATATTTTATTTTTTCCCATAATTTTTTAAGCTTTGTATACTATGTGTTTTATAAAGTTTTGAACAAAATATTTTTTTTAAAGTTTTTTCTAGTTGTTTTAACCAAGAATCACGAATACAATTTATAGAATGAACTCGTAGAAGTTAATTAATGCAAAAATGAAGTGATTTGTTATAAAATATTTTGCGATATATCAATTTTGCCCAACGTCAAAATTTTGATATTTTTTAATTTTAATAAATCAAATTTTAAATTTTTTTAAATATAAAATAGTCATTATAATTTAAAAACACAATGTATACCTACAGAAAAAATTTCAGAACAAAAACTTTAAAATTGAAGATTTTAAAATTTTGAGTAGTATAAAGAGTTTGAGAGTAGTGCAACATTGAAATTGGTAACTATTTTACAAATACATCTAATATTAAGTATCTGGAAGTTAGGAATATCGAAGATGTATAATAGATACAGATATACCTGGGGGATAGAAAATATGTAGGTATTTAATTAACCTTTATACTATGGAAGGTACAGCGTTTGTACCTTGATAGCCCCAAGAAAACATTTTGACTACGGTCATTACTGCAGTTGTACCTTGAAAGTTATAAGAATCATTCCCAGAAAGAATCGCCTCAGTTGTATATGTAACCGTAGTCTAAAGGTTAACCCCGCACTTTAGCAACACAACGGTATATTGTTGACTGTCCGGGATCAATCTTGAAGGGAATATATCTAGGACAACACCTCTGATTTTTTACTACGGTCAGTTGACGAGGTAAAACCTGAACTGGTACCCCACTCTCCAAACGTCCACATCACGCCAACGTGAGGACATTTGAGGCCACGACAGATTTAACGTGCACCAGATTCCTTTGAACACAACGGTCCTTGGTTAAACCTAGTTTCGAACTCGCAACCCTCAGGTAGCTATTCAGTTATTTTTCCGACTTTCGTACCGCGTCTCAGAAAATATGTAAAACTCTAAGATATAGTTTTATATGTCTAGATAATGAATATTTTTCGAAGAATATTACGAGGAGAACTAGGACAAATGGAAGAATTATGCATTTTTTTTCCCAGATGTGATAGTAAGTCTTAAACAAAAGTTTTCAAAGCCCTAGAAGGTTTTAATATCCGACGTTCCAAAGGAACGTGAAAGAGCTTAGGCTTGTCCTTTAAACTAGAAAGTTCTTTAAAGGATAGATAACAAGAAAATACGGAACATTAATAACGTTATTTAATTATTTTAATTCTACTTAATTGATTTAATACGTTAGTTTTATTAATTTAGTTTTTCGTGTATGAGAGAATCTATAACATCACATTAATTTCCCTTTTGTACACATTTAATACAATAATAAAGTGTTACATAAAGTTCTTTGTAATTTTGAAGAGGTAACTTAAATTAAAAAAATAATTTTACTAATAAAAATAAATGGTTGGCTTGAATTCTACGCACCCATCATGTATATATTTTACTGTATTTGTAAGAAAATTTAATCGGAATTCAAAAGTAATTGTAAAATTAGGAAAACGACTTAAGAAATCCAAAGCCATACGTACATCAAGTAACGAGAAAATGGAAAATATGTGCAGTAAATTCTTTCTTCTTGAAGATAACAATCATTGGTAGGTTAGATCAGTATATAATAGTAATTGAAAGAGAAATTTATATCTGGTGTATAACACTTCTTTTTCGCTAGAACTTTCAATAAATATTTCAAAAAAGAATGTTATTTCAAATAAACCGTTTGAATAGTAGATTGTACATGCGACTAATGCATGTTATTTGAAGAAACATAGACTTCCATTGTCACAGGGTCATTCATTATGCTTTAATTAAGTTTTGTGCGAAATTTTCTGCATAAGAATATCAAAGAGAACGAGATTTACATTAAACTTTAAAGTCCTCTGTATGCAACAAATGTAAGAAAATTATATTTAAACTGAAAACCTTTCTTTTCTCATTATAATATTTTAATACGTGTATCAGGAAAGAAAGTAGTTTTAAATAAACAGTTTGAATTTTAGATTATACACTTGACTAAATCAATGTTTTTGTGAACCATAGACTTCCTGTATCATTGAGTCATCCCTTAAGCTTTTACCTAGTTTCCTGAGAAATTTTTTGCGTAAGAATACCAAAGGGGACGTAATATACACTCAGATATACATCCCTCGTATTTCACGAAAGAAAGTAGTTTCAAATAAACAGTTTGAATCATTGATTATACACGAGACTAAAGCAATGTTTTGAAGAGACATAGAGTTCCAGTGTCACTGGGTCATCCCTTAAGCTTTTATTTCGCTTCTTCTGAAATTTTCTGCGTAAGAATACCAGAGGGACGTAATTTACATTCCGATAAAGGCAACAAATACTCGACCCCTCTTTTCCCCGAAGTCGTTAACAGCAGCCTTACGAAACATCTAAGATAGTGCTTTCGTCTATTATTTGAAGTCACTGCCGAAACCGCACTTCGGAAAACCATATAATACATATTCTGTTCGCCCTCTCTCCACTAAAACGGATATGCGAAGCAAAAAAGAGCTCAGATGCGACTGACCATTGGTATACGGCACAAACAGACCAGAAAACGAACGCAGTTTTTCTTGAATGGCCTTCAAAGGCAATTCCTGGCTCCAACCCAAAATGTTTGCCACGAGATTCCTGGAGGGATGGAACAACTGTTTCCTTCCTTTATTTATAGTTATGCATTCTTTGGAATGGAAGTTCAATATTTTTTAATAATGGGTTAGGGGAAATATATTATTCCTATTTCTTTAGTAGGACATTTTGCATTTTCCGATAGAAAAATATAGTTAAATAAGCTTTATGGACATTAGTAACTTCGAGATAAATAAATATTTTATGGAATTTCAAATTACATTTTTGCGATGTGAATGGTATATTCTAAGTCTAGAATGATCTTCCCTCCCCATAACTTCAGTGTGTATGTTAAGTCCATTTACATGACGCTGTCGGTCTTGTGTTTGACTCAGTTTGGCCAAATATGGTGCTTGCGCCATAAAACCTAAAGCTTATTAACCAACCATAGAGATAAATTCATCACTGGTGATGCAAATATTTTGCTTCATTGGTTTGGGTCTTACGGCGAAAGAGCCATATTTGGCCAAACTGTGCCAAATATAAGACAGCAAATGGACACGTACACACGTACGTGGAAAGTTTTACTGACATGGGAGAGAGAAATGCACCCGATGTAAGTTACAATAATCGCTCCCTACAACTTGCAGTGGTCAAACCAACACCTATAAAGTAAGAGAACGATTATACGAAGTAACCACATTTGGTAACTTTGCCGTGTCTGTTAATACTTTGTTACATAGTGACTTTTTAATATCACATCTATACAAATGTTCAACCTGTAGTCTGTCAAATTTCGGGACATGAATGGCAAAGTAAAAATTCTGAGTCGATCTGAAATTTTGCTGCCTAACAAAGGTCAAAAGAAACTTGTTTTAAAATTCCATTTACAAGAACACTTGAAGTATAAAAATAAACTAATTTTTCTCTGTTACTCAACACTTTGGGAACTTTTCATCATTTTGGCTTTAAAATAATTTTTGACAAAATAATCCAATTTCTAAACCAGTCTTGAATTGGATATTAGTTACTGACAGGTTAAGGAGGTAGGTAGACATTAATGTCGCAATGGAGCAATAGAACATACTATTGGTGACATAGTTATGGATAAACTAATGATTATTCTCTTGTATGTAGCCTAGAATTACTTACTTGGAAAAGGGAAGGTTGACAATGTGTATTGATTTTTGTGACACATTCCTTTCACAAAGGAATTGGATGTAAGTTTCACGTAATGTTTCTTCTTAATTTATTACCATGATTTTGAAAATAGAAACTCTTTTTTATGGATAAGATAGGTATTTTAATTAACATCAAACTGGAGTAACTCAACAGGCTATTGACAGGTTCGGGATCAATCCTCAAGAGAAAGATCCGAGGACAACATCATGTAATTTTGAACCACCTTCTTTATGGATTAACTTATTTACTGAATGTCGGGGAGCTGATGACGAATATGGGGAAGGTACTTTAGGCACTATGAAATGGTAAAATAGTAGTACATCAATGTTAGTTGAATAGAGAATCGAGGGTCGGGAACGCCGTTTGTGGTGTTTTCGCTAATGCGCAGCATATGACATTTGCAAAAAATAATCACCGGTATAGGCACTTAGAAATTTTTTTAATCTCCTATTTTAGCATTTATAGAATCCAGAAATAAAAATCTCAGACTGTTTAGACGGTTTTAAAGTATAACCCGACTGCCTCGAGTTTGTATTATAATATACGCAAAAAATATTCTTTAGGCTCTCTGAAATTTTTATAGCAAGTTTATTAATTACAATTGAAAATATGTTCAAAAAGCCAGAAAAATACGACGGTTTTAAATAATTACCCGACGCAAATAAAGATTTTACGTAAGTATCGGCAGCTGCCGGGGCCCTGGCTCGCCGGTCTGTGATTGATTGCGGAGGAACCACGTGACTCCAGTTTGATGTGCAGCTCGGGCTACTTACAAAGCATTTTGGAGGAGTTTATTTTTTTCACGCAAATGTGACCACGCTTAAAATTATTTTGAGCTCATTGTAATACTGCTTTTTGGTTTTTTAAATACCGTTTTGTTTTCCTATTTTAAGTATTAACATATGAACACGTGTATATAAATATGCATATATACATAATAATAATTAATCATTATAGTGATCATAATTGTTTTTAGTAACTACGTATTTTATAGTTTATATATCATTAATGTACAATAGAACCAAAAACTTTGAGTTGTGTAATTTGTAAAAAAAAAATCAATCTACTATTATAAAAGGTGTCTGTGTGTGTGGACTCTCTTGACGAATCTATAGCCACTACAATAATAAGACTTGGCGCACAGGTAGTTCAAACTTTTTGCAATTTTTCTATACATCGGGCTCGATTTTTAAAATTTTATCTAGAACATTTGTGAATGCATTTATTAGTTTTTTTCACCGTAACAATCACCGGGGTTTGGCGAGCGTTAGCGAGCAGTGGTTTCACCAGACTCCACGAAAAGAACTGTCACGGGCAAGTGAATTTTTACATTAGATGGATACCTTATACATTTGATTTTACTTTTTATAAATATTTTTCTATTGAATATTTATGTTTACGTAAGAGATTGTGAAGTCACGCAGATTGGATTTCTATCTCCTAGATCGTTAAAGATAGATTAAAAATTTCACTGGATTTGAAATCTGCGGAAAATCACAAATATTTACAGCTAAATTACTATTTATTTATTTATTACTAGCTACTTCAAGGTCATCACGGCATTGCCTGTGGTATATATATATATATATATATATATATATATATATATATATATATATATATATATATATATATTATTTTATCATAGTTTCATCGGACTATAGAATCACATTAGCAAATTCCAAGCCTTTTTTTGCTGAATTTTCAAAATGTTTTTTCCTTGTGCTTGTCTTTTTTCGTTAAAAATAATCACTTTATCATTATTGTTTTTGTTTTTTTACAAATTACACAACTCACACTTTTTGGTTCCATTGTGCATTAATGATATACAACCTATAAAATACGTAGTCAATAAAAACAACTATTATCACTATAATAATTTATTATTACTATATATATATATATATATATATATATATATATATATATATATATATATATATACATAGTTATATACACATGTGCGTATGTTAATACTTAAAATGTTAGTAACAAAACCGTATTTAAAAATGAACTCAAAAAGCAGTATAACAATGTCTAGTTTTATGGGCAGAAAGAATGTATGTTGTAAAACTGCCACAACTAATGCCAGTGTAGATTCAATTTTCCTGTATTGGAATGCACAATTGTACCAGTTTTGAAACATGCAGACGTACTATTTATAGTATTTTTACGCATAAACCAGAAATTCATTCATACATTGGTCTTAAACGGATAAGATTTTAACCATCCTGTTGTTTGTATCGATGTGTCTTATCATTAGCAAAATTTTTCAGATCTTGATGGACGAGATGTAACATTGTAACCACTAGGAGGGTTAAAACCTTTTTATATAAGAGACCTAAAGAGGGTCAATACTAATCCTCCAAACAATTTCGACGAGATATCGCGTTCATCAAAACCTGACTACTTTTGACAGTGCCGAGATATATGTTGTCATCAAGATATTGTCGATTTATAATGACGGGATCGGGATCTGGTCAGTTTCTTGAAATGACGAGATATCTCGTCATTCCAAATCTGTTGAAACTTTTCTGATACGATTCTGGTCGAAAAAATATCCTAAAGGGTTAAAAGTAACACTGATAGGTGACAAATGTTTTAGCAGTGTATGGACAGAAAATTTCAGTTTCGTAGTATAAAAGCTGTAGAAATACGTTACGTCTGATTGTCTTGGGGAATATACAAAACTACCAGATAAAACTGTATATCTGAGCAAAAACACTTTATAATTAGAAACAAATTTGAATCAATGGCGACCGGTACGTGAATAAAACGACATGCATAATTAAAATAGTCCATAACCTATACGTGCTCAGATTATTTTTGTCTATGAAAGAAAATAAGTTATATCACATTTAATTTGCAAAAGTCTGTTTATGTTCAGAAATGAGTCAAATAAATGTCCGAGTTTTTAAATAAACAAACAAGGAACAAAGTTCCTTCCGAAATGCAAAAACACGCATTAAACTTACTTTAGTTAGCGAATATAATTACAAAAATAATCATTTCTCGACGAGTCCCAAAAGAAAAATCATTAATTCCGTATAATCTTATCAAGGGCGAGTGAGAAATTCCAGTTATATACTTGTTTATTTTATTCCGAGAAAATATCTATTATAATAGCTTTTTAACGATGCCGCTTCCGAGTTTAAAATATGAAGGAAGAAATGGCAAAAAGATAATTCTGTCTTTCTTAATTAAACAGAAATTGGGAGCGCCTAAATCTTTTTGATAGACTACTCTAGATATGAAGACTTCATTGGTGATTTGAAAAGATTGTGCTTCAGTAAATTAACGGAACACTCAGGAGTTTGGAAAAATTTTGAGAAATAAGTCTTGTAAAACGTATTTAACCAATTTTCAAGTTTTAATACATGTGGGTTTGTTTATAATTCAAGGCTGTAAAATATGAATGAAATATATATTTTTTACATTATAACAAAAAACAATTAAACAGAAATTGGGAGCGCCTAAATCTTTTTGATAGACTACTCTAGATATGAAGACTTCATTCGTGATTTGAAAAGATTGTGCTTCAGTAAATTAACGGAACACTCAGGGGTTTGTAAAAATTTTGAGAAATAAGTCTTGTAAAACGTATTTAACCAATTTTCAAGTTTTAATACATGTGGGTTTGTTCATAATTCAAGGCTGTAAAATATGAATGAAATATATATTTTTTACACTATAACAAAAAACAATTAAACAGAAATTGGGAGCGCCTAAATCTTTTTGATAGACTACTCTAGATATGAAGACTTCATTGGTGATTTGAAAAGATTGTGCTTCAGTAAATTAACGGAACACTCAGGAGTTTGGAAAAATTTTGAGAAAGAAGTCTTGTAAAACTTATTTAACCAATTTTCAAGTTTTAATACATCTGGGTTTGTTTATAATTCAAGGCTGTAAAATTTGAATGAAATATATATTTTTTACACAATAACAAAAAACAATTAAACAGAAATTGGGAGCGCCTAAATCTTTTTGATAGACTACTCTAGATATGAAGACTTCATTCGTGATTTGAAAGGATTGTGCTTCAGTAAATTAACGGAACACTCAGGAGTTTGGAAAAATTTTGAGAAATAAGTCTTGTAAAACGTATTTAACCAATTTTCAAGTTTTAATACATGTGGGTTTGTTTATAATTCAAGACTGTAAAATATCAATGAAATATATATTTTTTACACTATAACAAAAAGAATTGACACACCAAGAGTGTGCAGAATTATAGTAGCGCCAATCTCGATCAACTCATAACGGCGCTGACTGTGGACTTATAGTCTTATGTGAAGAGTCCCGTTTCCAACTGTGTTCTGACTACAACCAGGAGCCGTACATGGCAGTGTGGAGATCATACCCTTACTATGGCACACATGCCCATACCAGGTCGTTATAGTCCGGATTGCATTTCTGGCACGCTTACAACGTAGCGGTACGTATACGACATTCCACGACCGGTTATGTTACCGTTCCTTTTGCGACACCCCGGACTTACTTTTCAACAAGATAATACCCAGCCGCATACGGCACGTGTTGCTATGAATTGTCTTCAAGCTTTCCCAACACTTCCTTGGCCAGCTTGGTCTCCTGATCTCTCTCCTGAATGTTGACCATTAAGCCCGACAGTTAGAGACAATTTGACAAAACAATTCCGCAAAACACCATCCGGGAATTTTTTCAGTCTATGCTACGCCGGGTGACAGTTTGCATACAGGCCAGAGGCGGACTAACGCCTTATTGACTTCGTCCCTTTGTAACGGTCAAACTCTGAAATAAGTCATTCAATTGTTCTGAAAATGTAATTGTTTTTTTTTGTATGTATGTTTTTCACATCCACCAATTTGTATAGCAATCGAACAACTCCTTCTTGGTGCGTCGATTTTTTTTTGTTATGGAGTATATATAGATGAAAATTAAAACCCAAAATAATAAGAAATTCAAAATTTTAATAAACTCTTCATTCAATTTAACTCAAATAATCAAATAAGAAATAAATTTTAATGCATAATTTCTGCATACATAAAGCAATGTTATCATTTATGATTTAAATATTTATTACACCTTTTTAAAATCGAAGTATTTCATCATATATTATGAGTGGAATTATATGGCTTAAGGGAAACTGCTACAAATTGCATTACTCTGTAATGGATATGTATTCGTATTATTGAACAGAGCAGTAAATTTAAGAAATTTATGTAACATGTTTAAATGCATTAAAAACAATCGTAATACTGACTTTTTTCGATTATTACATTAAATAGTTAAGAAAAACCAATTTAAATGTATGAAATATATAGACGAATGATATATAATAAAATACATTATATATATATTATTTTTATTTCCAATGGCAAAATACATTGTATAGAAAAGTAAATTAAAACATAACTACGATTTTGCACAATTTTCATACTAAATATCGATAAAGTATGTCTGAATTAGTAAATGGAAATAAAATAGATTACACAGAAACATAATAGAAATATATCAGTCGTTTTTTTTTCTGCTGCTTGTGGTGTTAATGAATAACTCGAGTGAAATAATTCATACTCGTACAATCTCTTATCTGTCTCTAATGTACTTAACAGTCACGTTCAGACACACGCTATCATTTTTCCCATAAAGTATCGCCCAAAATTGTAATGGTTATAGATTTAATACAAAATATAATTTTGTTATAACTTTGAGTTCTCCCATCAGTAAAACACATTTAATTTTTAAAAAACGTAATTCTTGAAACTGAAATCATCAAAATAGAAAGTAAGTTGAAACATTAGACTTACTTGATTGTGTAAGTATCAAATAGGCCTTAAAACATATAATGCAGAGTAAAATACTTCGTGTTGTATGAAATCATACTATGATATATAAAAACATACACACACAATCTTATAAATATCCTATACATAGTAGTGTCAATAAATTGGTCACACTTTAAAATTATCATTTTAACTGTCCAAGTATTTTAGACAAGATATGCTGTCACCAAGATTGCTTATCGATTTCCAACTGAAGAAATTGTAATTTTTTGATGATGACAAGGTTAAGATAAGTTTAGTTTGGTAATGACGAGGTATCACGCCCACCAATACCTGGTCGGTTTAGCTAATGACGAGTTATCTATTCAAGTGTTACTTGCACAGTTTTTAAATGCACAATATTTTAAGCTACTACAAATTACGCAATGGTTGGTAGATATTTTAATTAACATCACTTCGTACTGGAGAAACACAACGGGCTATTGACGACGGTCCTGGATCAAACCCGAAGGACAAAAATCCGAGGACAACATTTTTAAACCACGGTCAGATGACGAGGTCACACCTGAGCTGGTACCCAACTCTCCAAACGTCCGCAACGCGCCAATGGGAAAAGTTACGCTATGAAAAATAACATAAACACTTAAAATGATTGCAAACTTTTCCATGGGAATTCTTAAGCTCATGAAAAGCGCCTTCCCTTCAAGATTAAAATTATGAAAAAAGTGACACATTTCGTATTTCAATGATTTATTTCTGCACCTTTTAGATCTCGGCTAGTCGATACACTTGGATTCAGTACGAAATTGGAGACTTCAAAAAGCAAGCATTTCATTGTTTGGGGGCATTGTTGGATTGCCTTTAATGTACTACGAGAACGCTTGGATTATTAATAGTCTCAGTGTTTCCGAATTTATCCCTGTTGGTAGAAGAAATATCGACGTGGGAAAAGAATTCCCAGTGGTTCTTACTTTTCTCCTTGAAAGATTTATCTCAGAAATCTTTGCGCATTTATATAATTACGATCCTAGTAGCACTTGGGGAGGCTTTGAAGGAAAACCGAAACCTGTCGATGACAACAAAAGGTTCTTCAAAAACTGACTTTCGCCAGGTGAACTGATGACAGATCAGTGGAAGCCTTTCGCCCCATTACTGTCTATCCTAACTTTTATCAGATAAATATGAGTTTAAATAAAATGAAAAAGAGTTTAGAAATATATGCTGAACTTCATGCTTGTTAGTGTTGATAATTACAAAAGTACTGAGAGGCTGCTATTTAAAATAGAACAAAAGCAACCGTAATTAAAAAAAAAATGAGCTGTAGTTATATATAAAAATATTTTTTTTTTTTTACACTCGACTTACAAGTGAAGCATGTCAAAAATTTAAGATATGAGTTTTTTGTTTAGCTTTCCTTTGTAAGAATATGTTTTTTTTAAATTCACCAAGTCATTTTTTTCTTCGGATAAAGGTATATTTATTTTTGAGTAAAATGCATTGAGTAGAATTTTCCTTTCATCTTCCTCTTAGTATGTTTCACCTGTAAGCAGATGGCATATTCAATATTATTGACTAATTAACCTATTATTTTAAATTAAAGGAACTAAATATATGTTGTATAGATAAAGTGCACTCTAAAAATAAGTAAAATGTAACTGAATTAAATCTTTTAAAAGCTTGATCATTAACTTAGGGTCATTCAAAGTTATTAAAAATCACTTTATAGTAAATATTATCGCATATTCTATTTGCATCGTATAAGTTTCAGTGGTAAGGGTTTTAGCCTTACATCAAAGTTATGCATTGTATTGAATAAGCTAACCCTATAAACCCATTCTTTCTTGATAATGCTTCATTTATTTTGTGAATGCTATAGGAGGTTAAATGTTTAAATATGGAATCAAAAACGTGTACTGAAGTAAATTATAATTAAGGTACAAAAAGAAACGCATTATTAATAGTTCTATTTGGTAATCATATTTGTAAATTTTCCATCTAACAATGCAAATCTACAAAGCATTCCAAATTTTTCTATTGGATATACAGTGTTGCAATGCAACTTGTATTTATCCGAACACAGATACTCATGTTTCCACTCTTGATTATATTGAATGTTACTAAAGTATATATATTGTTTTAGTCTTATAGTATAGTTTATATTTAAGAACCTAAGTATTACCTTATAGATTGGCTTAAAATACTAAATATTATTAAAGAACATGGTAAATATCTGATAGCATATGAGTTGAATCATAAAAATATCAAAATTGAATTTAGTTAGAACTCAGTCAACCAATTTCAAAAAACGCGTAACAACTATAGCCAGTGTGAAAAGCAGAACACTAAAGAAGGCTTTTCTAGCTTGATATTCATATCTATACCACAAACAAGCGATTTCCAACCTTTCTCATCTAGTGCACACATAAACTAATAATATTGAATTCTACTACATACCAAAAAAAATAGATTATAAATTATTATTCACTAAAAATAGCAAGTCTGCTCTTCTTGCTCCAAAGTTTTAAATACCTTTTTGAAACTATTGATGAGTATTTTTAACAAACTTTATTACGAGGGTATTACTTGTAGTTATTTGTGAACACATTAGCCTAAGGGTCTAAACTAAACGGATGAAATAAATTAAATCGTGAAATGAATTCATTAAAACCCCTAGTGGCGTCGACGAGATATCTCGTCCATCAAGATATCACCGATTTTTAGATGATGGCGAAATGAAGATCTGGTGAATTTTCTCTGATGACCAGGTATCTCGTCCATTACGATCTGGCCAGTTTTGCTAGTGATGAGATACCTCGTCGAGACAACCACCGGATTGTTAAAATGTTTTACCATTCATAAGGTTAAAACATAAAGTTATTTGTGATCATATTAGCTTAAGGTACGAACTTAAACTGTTGAAATTAATTAAATCGTGAAATAAATTAATTGATCTTCCAAGTGACTTAGACGAGATATCTCGTCCATCAAGATATCCCCGATTTTTAAATGATGGCGAAATGAAGATCTGGTGAATTTTCGTCTGATGACAAGGTATCTCGTCCATCACGATCTGGCCAGTTTTGCTAATGATGAGATACCTCGTCGAGACAACCACCGGATTGTTAAAATGTCTCAAAATTCTTAAGGTTAAAACGTAAAGTTATTTGTGATCATATTAGCCTAAGGTTCTAAATTAAACTTTTGAAATTAATTATATCGTGAAATAAATTAATTAATCTTCCAAGTGACTTAGACGAGATACAACCGATTTTTAGATGATGGCGAGATCAAGATTTGGAATTTTGACAAGGTATCTCGTCCATCACGATCTGGCCAGTTTTGCTAATGATGAGATACCTCATCGAGACAACCACCCTTGAGGGTTAAAATGTTTTACCAATCATAAGGTCCACCAGTAAGATTTACCGGACGACAACCGGTATAAAAACAGCTGTTATAGACTGAAATTATGCGTGCGCATCAATATCAATAGTACGAAACGAATGATTTTGGTCTCAATCCTACATTTATGAAGCGTCTTACTTTTTCTTTACATTTTTTTTCTCTAGAAGTTATTTTTAAAGTTCTGCTATTTAAATAAATTTAAACCAAGCTCTTTAGAATAAAGATAAAAGTACAAAATACTGATCGATTAAACTAATGGATGAATAAACTTTAATGGAAGATGACAATTTTGAGACAAAGGTGAAAGATTGAAATTTTACATAAGATGAAGCATCGAAATAGAAAACCTTTTCAAATGAATGCAAATACATATGGTATTCAAAATAATAAAATTCAGTCGAAAAGGACATAGAAAAAGAAGCAAAATCAAATTATTCGATAATTCCATTGATTATGTTTGTTAGACAAAAATTATTATTATTTACCTTAATTTCATCCATTTGGACTCAATCCTACATCGATGAAACGTTTTACTTGTTCTTTTCTTTTTCCGCAGAAGGTATTTTCTTAATTAATGTAGTCAGTGATTACAATTTAAAGTATGCCCTGTATAATGAAAATAAAAGTACAAAATAATGTTTCATTAAACTTATGGAAGGACAAATATTAATGGAAAATGATAATTTTAAAGCAAAGCAGAACGACTAAGCTGTTATCATAAGATGAAGCATTGAAATTGAAATCCTATTCAAACAAATACCTTTACATATGGTACTCACGGCAAAATAACTCGGTCCAAAAGGAATGGAAAAAGAAACAAAATGTCAAATTCGACAATTTTATTAATTAGGATACTGAAAGAAATACGAGTGATATAAAATGTTTCCGTCGCATTTAATTGTCTAGTACGTGCAGTTGTAAGTGAAACGGCTTATGTAAACTTTGCTGGTGTCCAAAAGAGAACTCGATTCACAAGAAAACTGCATATCGATCCGAATCTTGATATCGGACTTTGTAACCCATGTATCATAGGAATATAGATTTTCAGTCTCACGCATTTCTGTAGCTCATTCTAAGAAACTTAATTTTGCTTGTATTGCTTCTAGGGGATCGATTTTACAATTCGTGTTAGAAATAAGCTATTCACCAAAAAGTTTTTAAAGTTTAAAAGAAAAACAATTTATATTTGCATGGAATATTAAGGTAGTAGTTAAACTGCTTTAAGTTGTGAATGCACTGAATTCAGATGAGGACAAAGAATCTTATAAAATATTGAAATATGCAATGGGGGTTTCTGGATTTAGTTTCGAGAATACGTAAAAGAGTATTCATTAATTTTGACAATACTTTATTGCAAGTAATTTTGCCTGTAAACATTAGGAACTAGAATTACCAAACATCAAGTTTTCGTGAATTTCAATGAATAGCTTTAATGAAACTTTGGAATAATTTTAAAAAGCAAATTATTACGACAATTTTTATTATACTAACTAACAAAATACCCGACCTTACTCGGTTTGAATTGGTTTACTCTAGATTGAAGAGATAATGAAAATATATGACTTACGTTTTTCGTAGGATAAAAAATATTTTAACGTCTTTCGCCATCTTTATAATTTCTACCACTTACTTAGGATACAAATCCTACACATGCATATCCATTCATGTAATACATTTCACATACATCGCACCCTTGGTGTATGACAGAGCTACAAAATGATGAAAAGTGACATTAAGGTTACTACTGCAAAAGACGATTTTAGGGGAAATTTGGGATTTCCTTTCTTAAGTTATTTTTATATTCAATTCAATTAATAAAAACGATGATTTACGGAGAGGGCTCTCGCACTCATAATTAACAAAACAATATTTTTTTCTTGTGGCACTCTTTCATCCGGTATGAGACATTGTGGAATTTCGCAATCTTCTCTTGTCATTATGACAAATAATTTTTTAATGTTTGAAAAGTTCTAGTTCGGATATTTTAAAAATTATTATTATTTCAATAACGGCATTATTACACTTACAATTTGCATTATTCTGACTTACCTGCCACTTCAAGTCAAATACTTTGTGATTGTGTTGTGTGTGAGGAAAGAGAAACGCAATTTATTAAAATAATGAACATTTAAAACAGAAAACAGCGAAATAAAACAAAATAAAAGATGTCGGGAAATAGTTGTTCTAACGATATTAATTTGCGATTCCTTTTTACCTCTTGATCTTGCAGTTGCCACAACTTACAACTAAAAAGTGCACAAAATTTAGAAATGCGAAATTAATTCAGAGCGAAAGAAACATGAGTTTCCGTTTTATTTCCGTTCGTTGAAAAATATCGTCAGTCCCAAATATTCGGAAATCGTTTTCATTGTGCAAGGAACAAAAATAAGACTCGAAATAAATAAAGTATCATAGCTAAAATTCCATTAAAAAAAAAAAAAACTTTTGAAAATAATTGTTTTTTAAGTAGTACTGGTAAAGCAGATCAAATTAATCGTAATACTCAATGTACATTCCAATTTGTCCAAAACTACCAAATTATGGTTGATTTAAGTATACTCACTCAGGTGTTTCAGCATGAAACTCATCTAAATAAATAATAAATTAATGTTTAATATTGCATTCTCTAAATTGGTAGATAATGTATAAATAAAACGCATTGCAATAAAATATCTGGAATAAAATTCATGTGATGCCTACACAAACACACAAACATAAAATCGAACATAGAAGACGGACAGACTTTCGGAACCAAATTCACTCATTAAATGAAGAAACGTACTCAATGTATGTAAATTTCCATGAACATATGTTAAACCGTGTGGACGTGTATAAGGCGCATACATACAGACAGACACCATACGCGGAAGAAGCGGATTTGACATCAGAAGGGTCCAAAACGGATAGAAAACATGAAATGGGTTGAAAATATTCAATGTACAAACAAACACTCCATTCTTATTTATGTAGGTGGTATATTATGATAACATTTGACATATGAGACGTGGTATGAGAAACTTCTTCTATAACACTAAATGTAGATGGCGCTAGTGATCTTGTAATAAAACGTATTTCCTGCACGGACTCCTGAAGTGAAGTCACTACATTTTCAGGTTACCGATCGATCGATAATATTGCAGAATTGGAAGTAAAGCCATCGTAAAATAAATCATCTTACACTGAAAATCTTTCATTGAAGAACAATGACAGCTTTCAGATGAGAAATAAATGGCGAAGAAAGGTGAGCTTTAAGCCAGATATTTTCATTATAAACTAAAAATGTGTTTCCTTTAAACTCTTTACAATCAATTAAACATAAAAAATTTCAAAATAAGAAAAAATTCAAAATCCTAGACATTATTTTACTCTGTAAAAATGTGTCCAAATTTTGTGACTATTTTAATTATAATCAGGCACATTTAAATCAGAAAGTTGGAGTTTAGAACAGTTTTCTAGGTTGAATTATATCAATCAAGACTTAACCCTCGTGATGGTTGTCTTTATAAGATATCTCATCAAAATCGCAATCAATAGTAAAACTGACCAGATTCTGATAAACCAGATATATTATCATCAATATGATTAGTCCGGTCCTGATGGTCGAGATGTTTCGTCGAAACCACCTGTACGATTAGAAACAGACAAGATGCAAATCATATTCAAAAGATGTCTTTCTGATTTCTAATAACTTACATTTACATTTTTCATGCATTACCTCTTTTATCACCTTCATTTTATTTATTTAAGTATCGAGTAGTAGTAAATATTTATATATATTCTTATTCTTAATCAATTTTAAATTATTTAACACATAATACATTGTATAAAAAAATTTACTGCAATAAAGTTATTTTTACCGACTTAGTTGCAATATGCTGTGTTCCATAAAAAGTTTCTTTGCACTAAGTTGCAAGAAAAAGAAACCCTTATACATAATAAATACCCCAAAAATTATTAACCTTAAAAAAATTAATATTATAAAGAAACATCTTTTCAGTGCTTGCCATATTTGAGTGGAAGTAAAAGCAACGCTGGATACCAACCATGAAAAATTCAGTCTGAGAATCCCAACACTTGCAAACATAATTAGAAATTTATTTTTAAGTCATAGCATTTAATTAAATTTCAGTGCCGTATTTTTCTAATACTGTGGGTTTGTTAACAGCTAATATTGCTTCCGGAAAAATGGGAAAAATTTATTTACGCAATGAGATCATTCACGGATAAAAAAATTATTTTGTAGAGCTTTTTGAGTAAGGTATTTCTAATTCAATTTACGTCAACTTATTACTTGGCAATACCCAGAGGCTTGCGAAAATTCTCCTTTTTTCCTTTATTCAACAGGTTGGTTTTTTTTTATCTAACTCGCGAAGCTGTTTCGAACAAGGACATTTTTAAATATTTCCCATTGAATTCATATTTTAAAAGATATGCTTACCAATAAAGTAAGCAGAAAAGAAATAATTATTTTCGAATTTTGTTTGCTTAGTCTTCATTTTGTAAGTTCAAAACTAATCTAAACTGAAGCGAACTGAAAGAATAAAATGCTTCGCTTCACATGCCTTTTGTTTGAATACACTGGCATCGACGTATGAAAGGAAGATAATATAAAATAGATAGGAATACGCCGACTCTTAATTCATCGAGAATTATTTCAATCGCACAAATAAATTTTTAATTAGCTTTAGACTCTATATACACTTAGGAATTAATTTTCATAAATTGAAACGTCTAGTTGATCTAAATCTCTTTTAGCAAGAAGATATATTTTTCAGTACTAGTAATTTTGTCGAATCGCGTACTCACTTTTCATAAACTTATTTATATTTTTATCTATTTGAAAATAATTAAATTATGAATATTGACATTTACATATTAATTTATGTACTATTTCAAACAAATATTAATGGCTGAAAATGTTTGTTAGAGCTTTAACAAGTATTACTCAATCAATAACCGATGATAATATGTTCAATACGTTTCTTTAGATTTATTCATATAATAATTATAATAACCCCATACTTGTTAATTCGTATAATACCTTAGGGTGTCATTACATTAGGGTGTAATAGGGTGTCACACGTACATATAGGCCTCAGGGGAGCATCTTCTTTAGATGTGTACGGGCATCACTATCCCAGGTAATCGAGCAATCTTCCCTCCCTTTCATTTTTACCCTCTCCTACCCTTCTGCCTTTTGCTTTTCCGTCCTTCCTCATTGTGTTGTCTGTCTTCTGGTTGGCGAGGCTTATATATATATATATATATATATATATATATATATACATTGAAAGATATCCCTGAAAAATGTTGAATTTGTAGAACAAATTAAAATGTTATTTGAAGGTACGAAATGTAATTTGAAGAAATTAAATGGTGCAAAGCCGTCAGAAAATCCAAAATAGGTTTGATAAACTGCTGTTCTGAGCGCTTCAATATGTTATTTCGTAACTAAATGTGAATGAACATGACATTCCTTGCCTATCAGTAGGTCCTAAACAAACAAGCACTATAAAAGAATAGTACGTTTTTTTAACCATCCAATGGTTTTGACACTATATCTCGTTCATCAAAATCTGACTAATTTTGCTAATGACGGTATATCTCGGCGTTGAGATATGCCGTTTTCTTGAATATGATAAGATCAAGATATGATCAGTTTTTTTCTATTGACGAGATATCTTGTCCATTAAGATTTATGGTCAGTTTTGCTAATGTCGAGATCTCGTTAAGATAATCAACAGGAGGATTAAGCTCTACGAAGGTTCATTCACCATGATTTTGAAAAATGACCAACTCCTCCGAGACACAGGAATGATAATATATTTGTATACATTTCTTTCTTAGACTTAAAACAGCAGAGACATCTAAAAGACAAAGTCATCTAACAAGTAAAGAAAGAAGCGAGAAAGGTGATGACATCCACGTCACAAAAATGACAACACTAAATCTTGGAAACAGAAGGTCTGCAAGAAACTCGGAATTCTAAATAAGTCTAGATTGCCTTGGACTTCAGCACTTTGGGAATTAAAAATGTCAGCTCGGATAGTGACAACTCGGGGGAGAAGTGTTCAGAACACAAACGCAAGACAATAGCTACAGAATAAAAAAGACGTTTCCAAATTGCTTGAGAGCAGGGCTCTAAAACAATTTTGAGAGTGTAATCTTTTCAGTAGGAGAGATACGCGAAAACAGCCAGGAGGATAAAATATATATTTCTTTAATGGTACCCTCGAGCAAACCGTATGAATGAAATGAAATAGGGAGGTCATGTGGTGACAACATTCGTACCAAGTACTGCTTGTCTACCACGAGAACAACTTCCACCACTACGTCTGCATCTAACGAAAAAATTCTATACGATTTTATAAAAATTTCTATATAATGTGGTCTTTAGAAAACTGTAGAATTATGACCCGTTTCTGTAAGGTCTATAAAGTAACCTCTATAGGAAATCTAGAGACGCATAACCATGTTGGAAGAGTAACACATTAACAACGGTTGCGATTTCAAAACTTGGTGCAGCCAAAGACCGTGGTGTACACGAGGTATGGTGCATTTTACTCCTTCATACCGTCGTTTTGGCGAGATGCAGAAGTTTTTAAAGTGGGGTGCCAACTCAGGTGATGAACTTGTCATCTGACCTTGGTTCAAAATTGTGAGGTGTTGTCTTTATATCTTTAACTTGAGGATTGGTCACCAATATCCCGTTGTGTGTGGCTCCAGAGCTACGTTGAGTCTTTTCCACTATCATTACACTACAAAACGTCTAAAGAAATCTCTATAGGGAATGTCTGTTGAAACCTCAAGATAATTCCCTAGAATTTCGTTTCTTTTGTTTAACAATTGCTTCTCTATAGAACACCTCCCTATAGAATTCTATAGAAGTGCATTTGTATTGAATCAGAGCTCTTTTTCTCTACAGAAATCTCTGTAGAATTTTTCTATACAAACGAAATTTCGTTTCTGGATAGAAATTTCTATAGAGTTCTATGGAACTCTATTAATTATTTTCGTAAGGAGTACTTATATGTTGCCATAATTACAGACCATAACCTAGACACCGTCATTTTACTAGAAAGACGGATGCAATTGCATCTGATAAGTACCATGTAATATGTTACTGATGCATTTGCAATGGTAAACTTTGTATTTATCAGCTCATAATGTCATAAATATTTTTAGTTAGCAACTATCGTAAATTAGATGATTTATTTTTACTTTAAAAAATAATAATGTATTTTGTGTTCCAAATGGTAAGCTTCGTCAGTTAGCTAATAATGTTGTAGAGGTATCGAGAACCGAAAAGCTAAAAGAATAAGTGCAAGAACGAGTATTCTGTTTTATCTATCTTCTTCTATTATGTACACAGTCATCGTTATAAAAATAAAACTTGATTCGGGTGGATGGCTGAAGGACACTTTCGGAAATCAAAACAATTCAGAAGCACCCGAATACTTTTGTATTTTGTCTAAAAGCAAAAGGATAGTTCAATGAATTTCTTGATTACTAAGCCTTTCATTTTGAAAAACTGTAGCACGGATCTTACATGCAATTCAATTCGAGATATATTTGCGTTGACATATGCTGTATACTTTCCTTATGGGATGCTTTATTTTTGGTCCTTCAAAGTCTAATTTTACAAAGTGATTTTAAATTTAATTTCCTTAACATTAACTGTATGTTAATGTAATAAGTTTTTCAATAGTTAATTACTTTAATATTTCTGTGTAATTTCCTGGGATGTTTATTAGACGTAAATTAATATATAGTACATATTATGTAGGATATTTATGCATATACATTCAATTCACACACAATTTAAAAATTTGAAAGGAATAAGAACTTGTTTTGATACACTTTCAGAATA
The DNA here is from genome assembly GCA_947359465.1 of Metellina segmentata. NCBI lineage: Eukaryota > Metazoa > Arthropoda > Arachnida > Araneae > Tetragnathidae > Metellina > Metellina segmentata. The sequence goes on along the minus strand of OX375884.1, from coordinate 57,802,365 downwards.
TGAGTGACATATGAATATGAGTGACAAAGTTAAGACATGAAAATTCCAACACTTTATTTTTCGTGGAAAGTTTTAACCATATTTTTAAACTTTCATTCCTAAGAATTTTTGTATCTACACTAACTTGGTAGCATTTTAAATGTATTCAATGATAACTAAACTAAATAATAGCAATAACTTAGTCTGAAAATTAGGAGTTAAAATTTGTTTATCGCGTTCAGCGACTAATTTCAGAATGAGCGTAAAATTGCAAATGCATTTTTGAATTCAGTTTCAAAAGAAAATAAAGGTAAATCAAATAAATTTGTATTGGTGTTGTAAGGTCATGGTAAGTCTTCATATATAAACGGGATGTAGTTAAATCGTAATCATACACATTTTAATAGACTGCCCTCCAAAAGTTAAGGTACAGGATGTTTTACAAGGTCACTATTAAAAAATTGCAGTAACAATAAAATTCATAGTTTATGTGACTGATATTAACGAACTTTAAGAACGCTTGTGCAAAAACGATAGTCACCACTTTGATTTTAAAGAAATGGACAATTTAGAACAATGTGCAAAAATCAAACATTCGTAACTTCGTGTGTAAGTTTTGCGCCTGATTGTTGATCTGCATTTGTTGTTGGCAATTTCGTTGACAATATCCAGGTTGTCTAGGAGAAGTCGTATACCGATTCGTTAAGATGGCGTTTGGTCGGATGGAAGCAAATGGGGTTGTCACAAGCTGATGCTTCTAGACATCTCAGTTTGTCTGGCAGTGTGGTCCAACGACTGTGGAATCAGTTTCAATCCGAAGATTCTGTGTCTAGAAAACATGTTCCAGGCTGACCACGATTTTCAACAACTGTGGAAGACCGTTTTCTAGCTCTTTCTGTCCGAAGGAGAAGAAGCACTACTGTGCCTCAGCTCGTCGCTGATTAATTTGTCGCATCAGGAACAAGAATCTCCACTACTACGATGCGATGACGCTCATCACAATGCAGGTCTATATGCAAGACGATCGTTTGTGTGTCCCCCCCCCCTGAACCGACGTCATAGAAGTGCCCGTTTATGTTGGGCAAGAGAAAACGTTTCCTGGACCAGACAGCAATGGGCATCTGTATTCTTCACAGACGAGTCTAAGTTCACACTGGAGAGCGATTCAGGGGGTCTGCTGATCTGGAGGGAGCAACGCACCAGTTACAACCACGACACAGTGACAGAGGTGGTAGAATCATGGTTTCGGCAGGGATCTCTTTCGGTGGTCACACTGACCTGCATGTGTTCTATGGAGGAACTCTGACTGGTGTGAGATATCGGGATGAGATCCTTAATCCATATGTCCGCCCATACATCGCTGCTATTGGTAATGGTTTCATTCTAATGAATGATAATGCTAGACCTCACAGAGCTGTGCTTGTTAAGGACTATCTTGAGGGTCACAGTTTGGAGCGTATGGAATTACCAGCTCAATCTCCAAATCTTTATCCAATAGAGCATTTTTGGGACTACCTTGGCAGACAGGTTGCTGCTTTAAGTCCTCCTACAAGGTCGTTACATGAGCTGGAACAAGAGTCACTCCGTGTCTGGTCTTCGCTTCCCTATTCGGTGCCCGACAACTTAATTGGCAGCATGGAAAGTCGATGTCGCCAATGCATTGTAGTTAGGGGTGGACACATATCTTATTAAAACACATTTTTTAATGGTTTCGCGACATTTTCCCACATACACCAGTGATGCACTGTTTTCACCAAGAATGGACTTTTTTTTGCCAAGAGTGTTTTTTTTTTTTTTTTTTGAAAATCATGTTTGTGTTGACCGTATATAAATTTCTAGGTCGCATTCAATAAAGAACTGTTTAGTGCACATTTCCTCCAAATTTCTTGTTTCTATGCTCATTCATTTTCAAACTTAATGAAAAAAACATCCTGCACCTTAACTTTTGGAGGGCAGTGTACTTCCATACAGAGTACCATATTAGCAATCCAATTAGATAAATTAATACACATATTTGGGATGAATATATATAAATTTAACGTGGAGCTAGATGAAAAATCCCACTAGTGGCCAGTCGCTTAGCCGGAATTTTATTTCGTAGGGGACAAAGTTAAATAGAAATTTTTCTATGTCAAGTTAAAATCTTAGATTTCAAAAGGGTCTTTGTGGTCTATGGTAGTAGCCGATTATGAAGATTAAAAATAACTACTGTAATCACATAAAAAAGGTTCATATATGTACACCCGTAACTGTATTCAGTTGTTTCCGCAAATATTTACAATCACTGTAATTAAACATTAAGAAAATATTAAATTAATTACCAGGTCATATTAATTAACTTTTAAGCAAATATTCAAAACTTGCTTCCGATAATTTACAGTTTGGCTTTAATGTTAGTGTTGAAGAGCTGATACAATAAATTGAGATGTGAAAGGTGGTTGAGTCAACTGCAAAATTAAAAAAGTCCATAAACAATTACTTGGTTCAAAATTCGGTGTGCCCGTGGAAAGAAACCCGAAAAAATTCAAAACCCGTGGATCCCTTCGGGAATGATCTTGGATCAGCACCAATTACTCCAAAACGACGGAAATTCAACAACCAAATGCCTACCATAATCATTTTATTCATTTCACAACGAATATTAATTTATCATAGTAATTTGAATATATTTTCCTCAAAATACTAATAATTTTAAGGATAATATAAGTATTATTTCTTTATAAATTCAAAAAGTATTGCAGTATTTTGTTTGTAAAGATATTTTAAAAATCAGAACGAATTCTTTCTGAGTGATTGCCTCTTCTACGCCACTGTTAGGAACAAGACAAACTTAACAAGGATTGTAGTTTAACTTTTAGTGGATTCCTTCTGACATAAGCATAAATCTCCATGCATGTAGTATAAACCTCGATTTGTGAAACGGCTCGGTTTTTAACCAATGTTTTTTTAACTCTTTAACCTTAACCCTTGGTAAATTTCTCTTCGACAGAAATCACTTGATGACTATATCAAAAATTTATCATGGGTTGTTCTTGGAATAAGCAGAAACCTCAATGCACGTAAAATGAAGTCCGACTTCTAAACTTTATTTTATTTCGCGATAAATGTTAAATTAGTATAGCTGCAAAAATAAACTTCCGGTTTACAAATCTAAATTTAGTTAATGGCCTGTCTCAGGATATTTTTTATCTGTGCCGTTGACTAATTAACCGGCTGAGTTATACCCAACTTTAATTGAAAACAAATCACTCTCCTTCGGTTGTTTAAAGGCAGAGTCTTGGAAAGATAAATTGACCTGGTCGTTTCTAATTATCGTCACGTTTCCCGAACATTGCTGGAAAAATAAGAAAGATAACATAATTTGTCGCTCTTAATGGGCAAATTCTATGCTTAGTAATGGAATGTACGTCATTTATGATAAAAATGAAAGGAGCAATGCGAAAATGCGAATGATTCAAATGATTTATATAAAACAATCTTGCTTAGAGCCTTTAATTTTTCCGAACTTTCATGGGTAAGTAAAAAATAACAAGTTGAAAATGAAATTCAAGCTACAAACTATCAGAAGCGCATATAATATATATAACGTCAATCTTGTTTAAATAAACATCCTTTTCCGTTTGAAATTATTTGCTTTAAGTTGTTTAAACTGGTTGCAATTAGTTTTGTAAGTATAAGACCGTAATTTGTACTGTATTCTCAATTTCATATCTATATGCATTTCTCTGGAAACTTCTGCACGAACTTGATATTGAAATTCTAGAATTTATAAAGCTTTTCTGCTGACTGATAAATAAATATTTGTATTTTAGGTTCAGTTTACATAAAACTGTAAACCCTATTTTAAGTTATGTAATCTCATCCATTTTGCATTAAGTTGATAAAATTTATTAGTGCAGGATTTTCAAAAATAGACTCAAACGGACAGTTTCTAAGAACTTTAAGGAACTTGAATAAAATTTAACACATAATATCACCGTATCTTGATACCTTCGTTGATATTTCTGTTGAACTGATTTAAGAATATCTGTTTCATTGTTATTGTATTGCTTATAGAATATTGGGAGTTTCAAAATTTACTGTTTAAATGTTAAGGGGAAATAAAGAAACTAAATTAACATCGTATTCACAGATGAAAATATGGATATCCGCAAGTGTCACATCTGGATTTTTGAGAGTGCGCTGTTTGTCGTCGTGGAAATTGTCCATCTTGTACAGCAATCCATACGTCCTTACTGTTAGTGGCCCCATCTTTGAGCATCTACTCTGAAACTGTAGGTGTACAACTTATGCCATACTGTTAAATTAAGATTGCTGAAAATGATATTAACCCTCCTGTTGGTGATCTCGAGGAAGTATTTCATCATTAGAAAACTGACTAGATCATGTTCTCCTCATCAAAAATCTTCAATACCTTACCTTCAATAATTATCTCGTCATAAGAAAAACTGACTAGATCTTGATCTAATCAAAAATCTTCAATACTTTGATCTCGAGACATCTCGTTATTAGCAAAGTTGGTTAGACCTCTATGGACGAAATGTCTCGTCTTTAGAAGACAATCTGACCAGATCTTGATGGACATATAATCTCGTCACTAGAAAAACTGACTAGATCTTGATCTAATCAAAAATCTTCAATACCTTGATCTCGAGACATCTCGTTATTAGCAAAGTTGGCTAGACCTCTATGGACGAAATGTCTCGTCTTTAGACGAAAATCTGACCAGATCTTGATGGACAAATTATCTCGTCATTAGAAAAACTGACTAGATCTTATTATCATCAAAAATTTTCAATATCTTGATCTCGAGACATCTCGTCATTAGCAAAATTGGTCAGATATTGATGGTCAAGATATCTCGTTGAAACTTTTTTGAGGGTTACATGCGTCCGGACTTTCGTATTTGCACCTTAGTGTATCTCTAGCACTAATTGGGACCACACATCCTTGTATATATGGTTTATTTTTGGGCTCCCAACCTCCTTTTAAAGTTTACACAGAAAATTGAAAAACACCCAGTACTTCGACTTGAAATCAGAATTCCGGCAATCTCAGTAACGTAATTAGTAACTCACTGTTGTAATAGTGATTTGTTTCAGTTTTTATGATGTGTGTATACTTACGAAATACTAGTTTTCAGATTCTTTTTATATTTTGCGTTTCTCCATCCATCACTTCGTTCGGTTAATAAATTTAGATCACCTAGGACGTACATTTTAGGGGTTACAAACAATTTTACACGACTCCCTTTCCAGAATATTAATTATACTTCTTTTTTACAAGCACTATCACACGATTTGTAATCCTTTAATCATTAAAATCCCAGTAGAACGAGTCAGTGGTTCCACCAAGACTGAAGTAAGTCTATATAGATAGGGATAGCACTAGCACTTTTCTTGCGTTCAATAGTCCAGAAGGGACCTACTTTAGGAAAAACAGATTTGGCGTCTGCACAGGGTCCATTCATGAAGCTTCTCTGGATTACTGAAAGACCCTGCCATTAACCAACTTCACGTACTTCTCTCTCGGTTTATATCAAAACTACTTCTATCAAAAAATACAGATCCTACCCCTGTCAATGGAGTGAGGTCGCTATTTATACCTCTCTTCTTAAGAGATAAAAATAGTGACTTACTTTCATTTTTATTCCATAATGTAGGCGGAATAGAAAATTTCCCAATAGATCGAACTTAACGCTATATTTGGATACATAATATTTTACATTAAACTATTGTGATTCAACTCAGGCTAGTGCGCTTTATATTATATATCATTTTTAAGAGATATAAATAGTGTCTTATTTTCTTTCATTTTTATTCCATAATGCAGTCTGAATACAAAACTACCCAATACATATGGAACTTAACGCTGTATTTGGATATACTTAATATACTTTATTTTACTCTCTCTCTCTCTCTCTATATATATATATATATATATATATATATATATATATATATATATATATATATATATATACATATGTATATACATATATATATATACATATATATACATATATATATATACATATATATATACATATATATATACATATATATATACATATATATATACATATATATATACATATATATATACATATATATATACATATATATATATATATATATATATATATATATATATATATATATATATATATATATATATATATATATATATATATATATATATATATATATATATATATATGTATATATAGAGAAGCAGAGGAAAATCCTGACTGTCTAAAATTTTCATGTATGCGTCGGTTTTCAATTTACCAGGTACAACATGCAAAGGTCCCAGGCTATACCACGAAAAAGACCCCCAAACAAGTACACCACCACCCCCGAACTTGACAGCTGAAAGGATGCATTCGTGTAACAGACGTTTGTCTGGCATTCGCCAAACCCAAGCACGCCCATCCGACTGGAAGAGTGTGTGTAGCACGACTTGTCGCTCCATAAAACAGTTTACCAGTGGTCCACATTCCAGATGCGACGTTGCAAACACCAAGCGAGTCTACTGGTTTTGTTGGATGGGGTGATGTTTGGTTTGTGTACGGCAACACATCCTTGGGTATTGAGGGTGTGCAGTTCTTTCCGCAAGGTATTGGGGCTCACCGTAACCCCTGATGCCTGTTGAAACTCAATGATGATTTGGTGTGGTTTCTTGCGACCAACGTGTGCAGTTCGTGTCCCAGCAACAGTAGTCTTCCACTTCTTCACGACATCACCAACACTTGACCGTCCTTGGCTGTGATAATTCTACCTCTTTCAAAGTCACTAAGTTCCTATCGTTTCGACATATTGTCACAATTTTACCACTTCGCGTATCGTATTTAACCTTAACAGGTCACGCGCAAGCACTGTATTTTATGCAAATACGCTGGCGTCCTGTCCATTATTGTAGGGTAGTGAATCTTTCAAATTTTTGTTCAGCATAAAGGGCCGTGGTATCCCAGTTGGAAGAGCAACGTATTAGCTCAGTTCGGAGTTCGAAATTCGGTCCACCCAAACATCGTCGTGATGATCTACAATATAATTCACCAAATACCATTTTAATATAATTTTATTTTTTAATTCTTTTAATTAAGAATAAGAAATAAATTTAATTTAATTGTCAAATATGAGGCTACACGAACAAAACAATTTAGATTACGAACTTCTTTGACTATTTCCTGCGTCGCACTTCTAAAACATATTTAGTAGGATACAATATTTCATGGAAACTACAAGGCGCAAGCATGTATTTATCTATTTAAATAAAAGTTCACTCATCCATCAAAAGTTTGATACATTTAACAGTGAACGGATATTCATATGTTTTGAAATCTGTTGATACGTGGATAAACAATGTTTTTGTGCGTTTGATAGTGAAGTATTCTGTTCAATTCAAAGAACACATTGCATCCTTCCACAAGACTATCCAATCCATCTTACTTTAAAGGCTTATCTTCTTACCCAATACATCTTTCTATATGGATAAATCTTTACACAATGAGTAAACATGAAAACCGTATTTCCTCTTATCCTCTGTTTAATGTCAGCGGACTCTCCTCCAAAGTGTTAGTTTTAAGCGTTTCACTGCGTTTATCAATCGGGATCGTTAAAAGAATCTACCTTCGATGCAACTCCATACATTTGCTTTGGGAACTCTGTTTAAAGGTAGGAAACCCTTGATTCAAACAAAGCAAACAAAACTAGATGATACAAGAGTAACATAAATATTATCATATTTAATATTTGCAAGCTAGTCACTTTCAATACTTGGTGCATATCTCTTTTCAATATACAAATATATGTCTACTTAAAATAAATGAAATATTTTGTTACAAAATAAAGCTAGTACCTTAGGTTCTTACCCAAGAGCCTATAGGTGTCACTTGCTTTCGATTTCTCACTGGACATCACTACCTACAAAGACACTTGCACTTACTTATTGAAGTAGAGTCGTCCTCTTTAAAAAGTGAGCAAAATGGCTGGAGACACCTCAAGGTAGGTAGTTAATCAACGTCACACTGGAACAACATACCTCTTGGCAAAATTGCAGGACCAATCTCGACGAGAAAGATCCAAGGACAAGGCCTCGTAGTATTGCACTATGGTCAGACGAGGAGAACAAAACCTGAGGTGGCACCCCACTCTCCAAACTTCCACACCACATCAACCTGGGGATATTTTAGGCCACTACAGACTTACAGTGCGCCAGCTCGGTATACACTACGGCCTATGGCTGAACCGAGCTTTGAACTCGCAACCCTCTGGTTGTTTGTCCGTTGCTCTTCTAACCGCGGATAACACTTCAATGAATGCCCTAAACTTCTTGGTAATACAATTACAAATACTGTGTAAATATTGTTTCTAATTTAGCATATTGTATCCCACCATACCATACTGAGCTGCTCGTTTACTCTTGACCAAGAGCCAAGCGTAGGATAAAAAATATATAGAAATTTAGTAGTAAAGCCTAACTTTGGCTAAGTTGGCAAAATTTATGACGTTAAACTTTCAATGAGACTCGATCTCTTGAACTAAACCATCTTTAACGTTGCAACTTTTGTTATATTTGAATTAGTTTTACATGGGAGAGTAAATATCCAAACCTTCGTCAGCATATTGTCGTCTCACTATCAAAACTTCGTAAATTTGTTTTTCCTCCTAGTGATTTTTCATTATTTGGTTTCAAATACGCTTACTAGACATGTTCTAAATACTCCTAGGCCGCACATTCTCTCCACGTGGACAAATTACTGACGTGTGTCCAACAGGATTCGAGCCTTGAATCTTTTGATCCACCAGCCAGCTACCTGACCACTAAACGGATTGGTCGGCAATATAATAACTTTCTCTTGTAAATAAACTGTAAATAATTTATCATTAGATGTTCCTACCATTATTTTAATTACTGTAATTAAAGTTTGATAATTCGCACATTATATTCTAACACCCTCGACACACTCGCTATTCATTTCTCCATAGAGTTCCTCCAACACATTATTAATTCCATGACCTTGCAACTCTAAGCCTGTAAATAAACCTCTACATTTAATAATTGCCAATTTCACCCTCTCGCTATTAATTTTTCGTTAGAGTTCCTAAGCACAAATGCATAATATATTCCGTGACCTTGTTAAAGATCCTAGGCACGGATCTACTATTTATTAAATGACCTTGCAAATATCTATATTCGCAATTCATTTCTCCATAGAGTTCCTAGGCACAGACTTATTATTTCCATGACCTTCCAACTTTCAGAAACCTGGTAATTGGTAATTTTTAGTTAACGTCGTACTAGAGCAACACAACGGGCTATTGACGACGGTCCGGGATCAGTCCCTTAAGGGAAAGATCCGAGGACAACACCTCGTAATTTTGAACCATGGTCAGATGACGAAGCAACACCTGAGCTGGCACCCCACTCTCCAAACTTCCACGCCAACCCAACGTGAGGACTTTCGGCCACGACAGATTTAAGGTGCACCAGCCGCCTCTACACCATACGTTTACAAACATCCATGCCCGAACCCGGATTCGAACCAGGAACCTTCCGTTCTAGAGGCTAACACCTTAACCACTATACCGGTTGGTCGGCTCAGAAACCTGTGAATCAACATCTAAATTTGTTGATTTCGCATTTTGCGTGCTCTCTGTCAGCAACTCTTTACATTATGTGTCTCTCTCCTGACAAAACTGCCTCAGGTATTGGTAACCCTGGGTTGGCTGTCTACTTTTCGGAATCGATGTTCAAAATGTCATTATGCTATGTCTAATAAATTGTCACTTTCAAGTACATCACTAAGTGCAAGAGAAAGCGCTTCAGTTTAATATTATATTACATTGCATCACATTACATTATATCACATCACAACATTACATTACATTGCATCACATTATATCACATCACATTACATGACATTGCATTACATTTTATTACAATATAATGTAATGCAATGTAATATACTATATCACATTGCATTACATTAAATCATATTATATTATATTGTATTACATTAAATTATATTATATTATATTATATTATATTATATTACATTAAATTAAATTAAATTATATTATATTATATTATATAAAATAATAACAAAAGAAACAATAACACACACAAGCATTGTTCCGCAAATACATTAGTTCCTCTTCATTCCTTTAAATTTTTTCTAAATTCTTATTTTATTTTTAGATCGCTTACTGAATTCAAATCTTAACAGAGAACCAAGGAACTAACAAATTTCTCAGGAATTGATAAGAAGAAACAGTGATCATTTCCTAAGAGTAATTTTTGTTTGTGTACAGCCCCTTTTACCTCAAGAACACATCATTGGCGCCAGATTCCGTTTGAACGGCGTAGTTTATAGGCAAGAGCCTGGCTTTTAATGCTTTGTGGAACGACAGGATTGGAGTTTCTGGCTTCTAGGAGGGATTGTTTTTGAGTCCCCTCCTTGCCCACTGAAAGAACGCCGAATACATAGAAGAGAACACAGATATAAAAATTCCCACAAGACTTGGTAGTGGCCAAAATCTGTTTCATCTTTCTTGCAATGGATATAGAAAATCATATTCTTTTACTAAAGAATGATATAATTTTTAAAATATCTTTATGCCCTGTATTTTTAGAAAGAATCCCGTGTATTTATATTCTATATTTTCGATAAATACATCCCCCACCACCAGTTATGTTTTTCAAAATATTCTACGGTGCTTTTTTAGTGGACTGCCAACGTTAGAAATAAAATAACAATAATAAGATATGGGAAGTCTTATGGTCACATGCATGCTGTTTGCAATGAAATATTTTTATACAGTATATGCTTTGGTGTATTTATCATAAAATATAAAAGATCCTGAATCGGAACAAAAAATAATCTTCACGTAATACTATTTTCAATATTTTCATAAAACAGTGAATGCACCAAAACAAAAAATATATAGCAATTTGTGGCTGGGTTTTATCTAAATACACACCATCACACACTTCGAAGCCTAGTGTCGTGTAACACTGTACTAGTTTAATCCGCTAATATTAAGTGTTTCGATGAGATGTCACGTCCAAGATCTGATCAATTTTGCTAGTGACGAGATATCTCGTTATGTCAAAACTACTCTATTACTCCAATGGAAAAATATGATCCAAATTAAATAAGACGAAATGCTCCTTAAGAGGGGCTGGGACACAAAAAACATTCGAAAAGTCCTTTTTCTGTTTTATACTCTAATTTGAAATTTAATTCCCTTTTGTTTGACACCAATTTTATGATGATATCTTGAGTAGAACCGAAGTTATAAACAAAAGAACGTTTTGATAGCTGTCAAAGTTTTGAAACGAAAAATATGTCGACTTATCCGAAAAACTGCTAACAAAAGTGCAATTGCATACAAATTGTACCGTAGAAAGGTACTATTAGCCAAAATAAACCTTAATCAAAGGTCTGTAGGCATTAATGTATTTACTTACGTACTCGGAGTGAAAAATCCATCGGGTACTAAAATTTCACTTTTGTAACTTATTTTAATTAATGAAACTTTAAGCTGATTTTTCTCCATGATGGATTTTTCACACTTTTCCAACTTTAAAATGATATAACTCAAAATCTATTCAAGATAATTGCATTAAATTCGGTATGTATATTCTTCGTACATATTTAAGTGATTTGTCTTCAGCAATTTCAAAAATTATTGATATGTTATAAAATACAAGTGTTTTTATAAATTATAAATTCAAAAAATGCTCATTTTTAATTAAAAAATTTTTAATATTTTTTATATGCATGTATTAAGAAACTGTGAAGACAAATTTTTAAATATAATATCTGCTTTTAGAAAATGTAAATATTGTGTCTTTTCAGGAATAATTTCTCAAGTTATATCAAAAGTAAACACAGTCACTTTTTTGAAAATTTGAAAATTTTGAAATTTTTTTAACTGATATCAAATTAATTTATTTATAATTTTCTGATTGTAAATTAGGTACTTTATGTTCATTAAAAATTCCAAAGCAATATCTTTATTACCAAAAAGAATGGAAAATTGTGTCCCCCCCCCTCGCCTCCCCCTTAACCAGAAATGGTGAAAGTTTGGAAGAAGCTTTTGCTTTAGAAATTGGCACTTCAAATGCACTTCCTCTATTTACGTTTTCACAATTGCCTGTCATACATCGGGTGCTGTGTCATTACTTCAGCTTAGATTGCTTTTACTCTTAAGTTCCATAACTGATACGTACCTTTCGTATCAGTTTGCCATATCCTGGTTAACCTCGGTAACCCGGTCAGAAGAGTTACGGATAAGCAACCGGAAGGTTACAAGTTCGAATCCAACCAAAGACCGTCTTGTACAAGGAGTCTGGTGAACGTTAAATCTGTCGTGGCCTCAAATACATTTGAAGAGTGGTGTGCCAGCTCACGTGGGACCTCTTCCTATGTCCGTGATTTGAAATTACATGGTGTTCTCCTGGGACCTTTCCCTTCGGGGGTTGATATTGGATACCCCCCCCCCCTCAAATTCAGGTCACTTCATTGAAAATTAGCAGCTGAAAACCTTATTACTCCTTAAGTTTTGCACGCCAGTGTACGATGCAGTGCTTATTCGCACTCCTGAATGGGAATTTGGTCCATTTGATTTAATTTGTCACTCTGATTTGGTTTGTCGCATTTTGTATGGCGATGGCAATCAGACCATAATTTGGGTTCGGCAATTCACCATATTTTTCTAAAACAAAAGCAGGCGAACTATTTTCGAAGGGGTTCTTATACTTATAATTAATACTATATTCAACTAGTTACAACCATGCGAGCCTAAGCCATTCGGTGTATCGCCACGAAACTTTGAACCACGGTCAGATGACGAGGCACCATCTGAGCTGGTACCCCAATTTTCTAACTTATAAAGGGTAAAGTAGAATTAAAATTTATAATTAACGTGTTCTTTTAAAGTATAGAAACCAACAAATCCATCCACTTGATCAAAACCATTAAGTGAGCATTAACAGAAGTGAATCATTTAGAGAAGCATTCGCATGACTACATAAACAGCTACCGTCATCCAAATCAACGCGTTTCATTTCGAAATCGAAATAGATACCTCTCAGGTAATTCGAAACTCTTACTAGTCATTACTGTCCACTTATCAAAGACTTCTTCTCTTGAAGTAAAAGAGAATGCTCGCATACTTAGGGAAGGAAATAGCTCATCTATTGTTTAAGCTATCAGGATTTCCCAGAAGACTCCTCTACAGTATAATAAATGTAATTTCCGTTACTTCTCGCGAACTATTCAGTTGAACTTTTCATTAAAGGACGTAATTTAAAAACCTTCGTTCGTAATTTTCTCATTAAATGAAAGAAATTTTTCTCTTCCCTATTACTTTAGTCTCTTTCATAGTGAGATTCTATAAACTTCCTTTAATGAAACGGAGAAAAAAGATTTCACGGAAATCCATAACGGTTACTTCGTTTCTCGAGATTCCTTAGCTTCGTTTTTATTAATGCATTGTTTCATTTTGAATTTTTGATCCGTTTGTAAAACGTGAATAGGTACTTTTGAAGCAAAGGAATGAAAAACATTCTCGTAAACGTATCCCTTTTATGTTTCATAACTCCTTTTACTTATTGGTTCCCACAAATATTTAAATGATTCCTTTCGAACATACACAATACAATCCTATTGTTGCGAAGCACAACAAAAGGGATTTAATATCATAAATTTGCGCGTTCCAAATGCTTATAAAGTGATAAAACTTCAGTTGCAGTTCACGCCTTATAAATTTCGCCTCAAATAATATTGTTCAACTCTGCAGTAATATTATATCCTAAAACTCTGGTTTTGTTATTCGTATTGTATGAGAGATTGTTCATAGAGCCTTTTCAGATATAATTTATCTTTATTAAAATTTATTTTAGGATGGAAATAATAAAAGTGGATTCAATTGTTATATACTATCTTTTCATTCGACACACCAACATTTCCTATTCTTGATAACATACATTTTATTTCTTAAGTACGTTGTGGTTTATGGTGGTAAAGTTTTATTGTAAATATTCTAAAAAAAGTTGTAATTCAAATCGGTGGCAAGTTATGCAAATTAAATATAAAAAAGTTCAGATTAATGGTATATATAAAAATGAAAAGCAATGAATAAGAATAAAAATTAAGACAAACTTGGTCTACATAATATATATTAATAAATAATACTTCCGAATATATATTTTATTGGATTTCGGCAACCAAAATTAGTGAAAATGGAATTCATAAAAATTTTACTGTGGTTTCATTGATTTTCTATCCTTTAAAAAAGTATACGTTATCTTATAAACAGCAATCTTCTATGCTATTTAAACTCTATGTTTTGAATTATTTATACATACATATTCTGTATAAGTCTATGCATACAAAACCAAATTTAAGTAACGTGAATAATTTCTTAAAAAATTTAAAGGAACGCTTCTTTTATTTCCATGTAGGTTTGAAAAACTTCCCATGCAATATTCAAAACAGGTGGCAAAATATTTAAGTAACAATAGTTTACTCAAAATGTTATTTTTTAAACAAAGGTAAGTACACATACATACTATCTTACTTTTCAAGAAGTACTATTAATTTATATTTAAACTCAAAAGAAACAATCACAAGCTATACAACGAAATGTCTGAAAAACTAGTGTACCATTCTAGCATTTGGCAGGCCTCTCACAGGAGCTTAGAACTGCAGATATACGACGTAGAATAGGCTCCACGAGGTTACGGAAATATTTTGTAAGCATTGAACACCATACTTCCTTCAGAACGAACCACAATTCTGATGTATACCGAGGTGTAGGATTTCTGTGTTCCCCAACGCTTAGTATGGCATCCCAAATATGTTTTTGAAAACGTTGAGATATGGTGGTTTATGAAAAAATGAAGAGACTCCAAACTCAGACGAGTCTTCCTCTAACCATAATTAGTCCAGTCATCAAATGTTTAGTGGCGGTGTTTCCGAGCCCAGGCAAGGAACATAGTTGTGTGTCGTGAATTCATCGAAAGGGTACTCAAGTGGGACATCGGCTCCAAAAGTGCTTGTCTTTGTTGAGAGAGTATAAAAAAAAGTTCCACAATCCTCATAATGATGTTTGTTGAGGTTCCGGTATTTATTTCATTTGTTATATGAGACAATGTTTCAGGTCTATTGCATGAAATGATTATTGCCAGCCAACCTTAGTTTCGTTTTCCCAGTCATTTACAGAAATACTACTGTAATAAGGCACATGTTTTGAAAGAATTCTTTTAGTAGCGGTCCACCCTTGAAATGGTAGTAAATGAAAATCCAATCCTCTTACCTGCAAAAATACTATGACCCTTCTGACAAGCTCCAACTATAAAATTGCGCTAAAAATCGTGATAACTTACAATTCCCTCAGAAAAAAACAGCTTGATGCTTCCACCGATATCTATCGTTTAATAAATTCACAGGCAGACGGAGCAAATGAAGTGTATACTTGCAATGTATTTTCAAGGCTCATCTGTAGCAGTTTTTGGCACTTGTGTGTATATGTCACGCATAAAACGTTCCCCTTTTTATTCAGCTTAGATTCTTGTGTATATCTATTTTCACTTTTCGTGTCCTTTTCTCACAACACGTATCAACTCTCGCATACGAATACTACAGTCTAGAGAAGTAACTTTCCTATTGCCTAATAAGGACATCTCATCCATACAACATTCCTTACCAGGCCCTCTAAAATATCACTGTCAGCCCCGTAGACATGTTGAGTAAATGTATATTTTTTATTGTCTTGACTATTTTCTTGTCAAGCAAGAAGCTCAGAGACGAGTTTTCCCTTGTACTAACCCATTGTTCCATTGTTACACACACACGACTGCATAACTACGTAATATATTTGATAAAATAATTAAACTCACCACGTGGCATTAACGAGATATCTCATCCATCAGGATCTGACCAATTTTGCTTATGATGAGATATCTAATCCAACAAGATCTGATCAATTTTGCTGATAACAAGATATCTCTCTCATGTAGATATTGCCGACTTTTTATGATACGAGATCAACATCTAGTTCTTTTTTCTAATAAACAGATATATCTCGTTCATCAAGATCTGGTCAGTTTTGGTAATGATGAGATACTTTGACGAGAAAACCACCAGGAGGGGAAAATCAAACCTTATCCACGCCTCTTGTGCTTAAGCATGAACTATACATTAAAAGAATTCTAATTATCTCGGTTGTGGTTTGAATTTTATGAAGTAAAGTCTTACAGCGGACAAAGCTGCACCATCTAATTATCTTGTGTATACAAAAATCGAAGGGCAAGTCGTGAGACATTTCCTAGGCAGCACTTTAATGTGTGAACTCATTTTATTTCACAACAACACAATGGATCGCGACGAAATATTTCATATCCACCATAGCAATTTCCCCAAACTTTGCAACAGCGATTTGATTTGAATGCGAAATCTGCTCCAGAAGAGCGAGAACCAACCGCGAGTAAATCAATTTATTCCGCGGTATACGACGCAAGCGTACAAAGAAGATTCACCCTCCTTGGAAGTGTCGAAAAGCTCTTCGCCATAACTCGCCAATATCGCTCCTATCTGTCAAACAGACCGAGCACTTCGTGCAATCTTTCAAGTGCTGGATCCGAGACCCGGTCATGTAAACAGAAAATTGACGTCTGCCTAGTCTTACGGAATGACTTTCAGTATTTTAAGCTCAACAAATATTTTGGAGAATGCTCCTGGGGTGAATAGCTTGCCAGGGCAGCGCTTCTCAGAAGCCTGGTCAACTGTTTGATTGGCGCGAAGAAAGTATTAGAAGCCTTGTAATTTGAAGGAAATATTCAAATAAACACCATTTTCGGGGGAGTAAGGATTTGACAAATAGCCACATCGGGAGGAGAAGATTCTGTTTCCAAGATCTCCACTGCTAATGGAAATGTGATCTTTATTTAGTTGTGTTTGTCTTCAACTCCCAGAGTTGGTAAACGAACTTGAAACTGACTCCCGAGGTTTAGAAGTGTCTTAAGCACGTTGAAGGACCACGGATTCTCCTTGCTAAGTAAATAAAGTCTATTTGGAAATATGGGATGCCATCTGTCAACCCGGAAACCCTTGCTGATCTTTAAATATATATTTAAAATATCGTTTTAAGGATGAAGATTTCGCAGTCTATTGATGGATTGGACAAGGATGTGGATAGGCGTATATTTATACATTTTAGAAACTTTCGTTTCAAGTTTTAGTTGTAAGATGGCCTTAGTTTATCCCTTTTGACTAGTTTAATGTACTTAGTGATTTTATCATCTACTTATTATCAGCTTGTACTTCAAATAAAGTATTTTCGCTATTTCACTGACCCTCCAAGTAGAATCCCTCCTAACCTTCCTAATAGATATCTCGTACACCAATATCTGACAAATTTTGTTAATGACACGATATCTCACCATATAGGCAGTGTTAATTTTTTTTTATAATGGCAAGGTGAAGATCTTGTCGGTTTTTAACTAAGGTGAGATATATGTCCACTAAGATTTGGTTAGTTTTGCTAATGATGAGACACATCTTCGAAACAACCATTAGAAGGTTTCGTGTACTTTCTGGATTTTTCACTTTCCATTCCTACTCATCAATCGAATGACTAATATTTTTATGAATATTGTCTAGAATAGGTTTGAAAAATGTGTTTAAAAATTTCATAAAGTTAAACTTCAATGCCTAAAAAGAGAGGTTATGGTAAGTAAGAGGACGAAAAAGTAAAATGTTTTAATACATTTCATTTAGTAAGTTGGTATTTAATAAATCATTGTAAATAAATCCCAGAGTGATTTTAGTTCGTCAAGAATCTTGACAACCAATTTTAAAGTATTGTCTACTTAAATATTTCTTTGAAGTGATGTTCATTTTATAAGTTTTTCCCCAACTTTTATTACTTTCATAAACCAGCTTAATAGTTTAGAAAGTTGTTCAAGTGAAAACTAGCTCTTCCAAAACTAATTAACTTTCTTTTGTCAAAAGTGAGTTAGTTGAATAGCCTTACTTCTTTTATTAGTTACTTAGATTAATCCTCAAAAGGTAAAAACAAGCATTTTAAAATTGGGTTCATTGATCGACTGAGCTACTTATCAGTTCTAACCATTTGGACTTATACAGTGCAGCTAAGAACTTCAATTATAAAATTCAGAGATATTGGACGGACGGAAGGTTAATGGGATTAATGCCAATGCCTCTTTTTGAAATATTCATCACCTATGAAGGTTGAAAGTTGCAAGAAAGGCTCATCTCAAGATTGTAAAAAAATAGCTTATCTTATACCATATAATTTCAGCTATGATACAATGCAAAAGCTAATCTAACTACAATCTTTCCGTTATTTAAAGAGTTTCTATGATAATCTGTATGGGGTTTGTAAACTAAGAATATATTGAATTAATTCAAATTGTGTGTAGTATAAATGTATAAAATACCTGCTTGTAAAAATATAAGAAATAAGCTCGGCCAAAACTTGTTGGATGAATCCATAAGGCGCATTACTTATACGATTCACAAAACTCACAGTAATAGGGTTCTTGAATCTCGCAGGATTTTGATGATTATACATCTGTTTTTGACAAGTTAGACTCGCCCTGTTTGTTATCATGAATAGAGGTGACATGTTTCATATCATGAATAGAGGTGATTAAAAAAAAATTTCCTTGTAAAAGCATTTCTTGGCAGTTTTCAAAAATTGGCATTTTTTAGGCTGGTTTGGTCGTTTTAAAGCTTTTTGTTACTTGTGAGACAGTTTGAATTTTTTTTTTCAGGAAAAATATATTTTTGAGTAAACTTTACACAAATCTCATTTTTCACCACGATTGAGGAAACATTTTTCATTTGGTAAAATTTCAGAATACCATACGAAGTGAAATAGTTTGTTTTATTGTGTTTCTGTGGTTTCCTTAGAAGAAAAAAGGACCTTTTCTATGTTAAAAACTCTGTTGGTTGACCATAGAAAACCAGTCTCCTTAAAATATGACCATGTTTTTTTTTCTTCTAGCAAGGTAGATAGGGTTATCCAATTATTGACTGATGAAGTAAACTCTTTCAGCTTTCTATGTCTTTCAATATCTTCGTTCAAGATCTGATAAAGTTTGCTAATGACGAGATTTCTCGTTTTCAAGACATTGTCGCCTTTTTGTGATGACCATATCAAGATCTGATCAACTTTCTTCTATTGACAAAATATTTCGTCTCTTCCCTAAGTTTTGGGCAATTTTGCTAACGACGAAATACCTTGTTGAGACAATCACTAGGAGATATAAGTAGTTATGTTAGTAAAATACAAACTTTTGAAAATGTAAGTTGCTACACATATGACGCCTTAGTTAAAATGGTAGTCAAAAATTAAAAAGCTTTATACATTATGACTAATAGCAATTAAAACAGGTGAAAATAGTCAATAACTATTTCGGTGGAGAAAAAACGTCCATCATCACCAGAATGAGACAACATAAGTTAGCAACGAGAGGAACGCTTGAATCTTAATATTATTACTCCAGATTAGAGAGTTGCCGACACTCGGATATTGAATTTGGCCCTGATAATGAAGAAATTTTGCTCCATCGAAATTTTCACCTACCATTTTCACTTGTTTTATTCTATACTAAACATATCTTGAATTTTTTTTAAACTCTACGTTAATGGAAGCTGTATGAAGTTTTTATGTATGACTAATGTAAACTGCAAGAAGTTTTTGTTTTATAGCGCTTATTTTTGCTAACATGATAGACGTTCACTTTGACAGAGAAAATAAGCTAAATTTTATTGTTTGAGTGATTTTTTCCATACAGAGAAAGTTAAATTTCGCACATCTCGTTGCAAAACCATCCAAGTCTTAGGCCATTTTTTGAAGTCTTCTAGGTCATAAAACCAATTTTATTACGAATTTCCAGATAAGTTTTAGGTTTTTTTTTAGCCCTAATGTGATTACTACTGACCAAATAGATTCAACATGCCTTTAATTCGCTTCGCCCATGGAAGTCTACAGAGGATACAAAACATCTATTCCCACTCAAATGTTTTTAGTTCAGTCACCTTGCTTCAAATTGAAAAAAATAACCAATACCATAGATGGAAACGTGTGCATTTTTTAGTAATTTTTATGTCATCAAAATCCAAGCCCCAATGATAAGCACTGACCGAACAGATCCAATATGCCCTTAATCCCCTTTCTCCCGTAAAAGCCAACAGAGGATCGACAAACAGACCTATTTCCCACGATATGCTTTTCGTTCAATCACCTCTCTAAAAAACGAAATAACATTAAATACCATCGATTGTGACGCAAGCATTTTCAAGTAACTTTAACGTCATAAAAATATCCGCCCTAATGATAAGCACTGCCCAAACAGATTCAACGCGCTTTAAACTCCCTTTCTTCCATGAATGCCTTCAGAAGATCTAAAATCAGACGTCTTTTTCACTCAGATGATATCCAACGTGCTTTTAATTCGCTCTCGTACATGAAAGCATAAAAGGATCTCGAAACACACCTCTTTCCCACTCAAATCCCCCTCGTTCACCCACATCGCTTCAAATCGAAACAAAACAACACCATTGACTGTGGCGTATGTTTTCAAGCGGATTTTAAAACCTGAGAACTTAGCGAGGAATGAAGAGATAAAAATAGCTAAGAAATGCTTTCGGGAAAAAACACTTTCACTGCCAGAGCGCCTCACAGTCACGTCGCGTTTCTTTTGACGTGCATATGCCTGTCACTCCAACGGCTCTCCGAGACTTCAAAGTGCATGATGTCTCTCTCACCCTCCCTCTCGCTTTGTGGGACTAGAATTAATTTTCACAAGGTTTGGCATGTGTCATAGTTGATACATGAAAACATTTTAAACCTTGTCTTCCTCACAAAGAACTACAAAAGGTAGGAAAATAAAAGTTGGCGGAGAAGTTTCCCTCAAATTTATGGGGGGACCAACTCCGTGTGACAAAGGAGACAATGCTTTCAGAATCGAGAACAACTGCACATTTTTCAAGACGAGGTTTTCACTCAAAATTAATCAATATCAAAATATGCGTTCGAGGTTTTCTCATTACAGATTAGGTGCCAATAAGATGGCGAGCTTTCTTTTATCTTTGGAACCGGTGAGTAATAGTTTTGAATCCAAAAGCAAAACTGATTTTGATGTGTTCTTTCACGTAATGCATCACTTACTTAAGAATGGAGATCTTTTTTTATAAGATTCTGGAACGATTGTTCGGCGTTTCGTTCAATACATTTGTAAGGAGATAGAGACCATGAATGTGAATTTTGAGTTTTGAAGTAAATTTCATTTAGCCAATATCGAACAATGTTTAAAACTGCATGTTACACAGTAAAAATATCGCAATTCGATGCATTGCACAGTAAAAAAATTGCTCTCAAACAAATACCTCTCCGTATTTAAGGCTGAACTAATAACTTAAGAAGCTAATAAATATTCCCAAAACCAGTCCATCTAAACTAAACTGTCTATTAATTCCCATAAGGCTACCCTTGCTGTTAAGGGATGCTTCACCAGCTACTATCTTGTTACATAGAATTGCAAACCTCCTAATTAAATTCCACAAAACTCAATGTTACTTTTCAAAGAATCCTATCTAACGTTGGGATCCAAGGAGACAAGCAGCTGGATGTTTGGAAAAATCTGGGGCAAAGTAGTTTGCCCTCATTGATATTGCCCTCTCAGAGTAAGATCATCAGTCTAGCTTAAAATCCAAAATTTATAGAAACATAATTGTACTTTCATTTATGCACGCTAATTTTCTAATTTTTTCCCACTATAAGATGGAGATGAGCTCCTGCACAGTGCGTGCTTTGTAAGTGATATGACCAATCCAGTCTAAAAATTATACCTTCTCATCATTGGAAAATAGGCGAATCTCAGGAGATGCCATAGACTTTATGAAGTCCAGGAGAGTGTTTCTATGTAGACAAGACTGCACACTGGACATCCGTATATGGCCGTTGTCTATGGTGTGAAATCTATCACACATTACGCCAAATATAAAAAAAGTGCTAGCCTCTCTAAATTACATCCTACATTTTATCAATGTCAATAACCAAGAAATCTCCTATCCAACTACAATAGCAGAAAAATGAATTTCGTACAACCTCTATGGCGTGGTGTAGAACTTACTCAGCGCTATGGAATTTTATCCAACCAACAAACTTCTACCTAACACAAAGGTACAATTACCATACCCAAAAAAATAGTCAAATACGTAGCTAATAACAGGCTACTACGTCAACCATAATTTAGAAGGAAATAACTACTGCACGCGGCGGATAAGGTAAACACTGACGTGACTTTTGAAAAGTTAAATTAGATCGAATTGTATTCACTGTTCAACTGTGCGCATATAAAATAGTTGGCTCGATTTTTTAACAGTTGTTGCACGTCTATACACACAAGAAAACCTCTCATATCATGATGATAGAAATACTAATACGGGATTTTTTGTCTCAATTTAGCAGGTTAGTAAAGTGGATATTTTTTTAACAAACCAATGGCATTTATAATCTAAGAAGTTACATAACAAATGATTTTAAGCCCAGAGTTAAAAAGGTAGGTAGGTAAACACAATAAATGTACAACGCACTGGATTAACACAACGGGCTACTGGCGGCGGAATGGAATCAATCCTGAAGGGAAAGACCCGAGGACACCTCATCATTTTGAACGACGGTCAGAAGACTAGGTCAAAACTTGAATTGGCACCCCTCTCCATACTTCCACACAACGGCAACGTGAGGACATTTGATGTCATGACAGATTTAACATTTACCAACCCTTGTACACCACATTCTTTAATTGGATGGAGTTTCGAACTCCCAATTATACGTTTTCTAGTCTATCACTCTCCGTGGAAGTTATCGTCATCTGACCGTGGTTCAAATTTACGTGGTGTTATCCTCAGTTGTTTCCATTAGTGGATTGATACTGGATCGTCGTAAATAGCACGTTGTGTTGCTCTAGTACGACGTTAGTTTAAAAATTACCATTACTGTGGAAGTTATGGACTTGAAAGTAGGAAGTGACTTCTCATTCCGATTTGTGTTTCAAAAATCATCGATTTGCTTCTGTTTTTGTCGATAATTATTGTTTTGTCCCCTCGAATTTTAGGCCCGTGGTAGCCCTGTTGGAAGCGTAACGATTAACAACCGGAGGGTTGCGAGCTCGAATCCAACCAAACTCCGTCGCGTACAAAGGGGGCTGGTGCACGTGAAATCGAATCCGAGGCCTCATATATCCTCATGAAGGCGTGGTGCGGAAGTTTGGAAAGTGAGGTGTCAGCTCAGGTGTTGCCTCGTCATCTGAACGTGGTTCAAAATTACGCTGTGTTGTTCTCGGGTCTTTCCTTTATAGGTTGACCCCGGGCCGTCGCCAATATCCCTTTGAATTTCTCCAGTGTAACGTTAATTAAAATACCTACCATCTTACCAGGCTACTTCGACCCTTGAAAGTTCAGGACAACTGGACTGGGCCTTTGAAAGTCAAGAACCTGCAAATAGAAACTGACTTTGCATTCAGATTTATGGTAAAAATTCGTAACTTTGGTTCAGTTTTTGTAGATAGTTACTGTTTCATCCCACCGAATTTTAACTTCTTTTTTATCAGAGGATGCCAGGCTTATGGACTTAAACGGACGCCTTTCCTTCACCCACACGAAATCCTAACCGAAAGTGTTCATATTTCTGCATAGCAATGCAAACACCGTCGGGGCAAGTGATGAATTGACCCCGCAGAGTCCAGTCCTAGATTACCAGCTGCTTGAAGCCCAGAAGTTAACCAAAATAAAAGTTTCCGAACTTCCCCGACTTGATGGACGTGGTATCAATGTTTAACACTGGCAGTAGAGCACTAATCAATAGCACGCGACTTGCTTGGAATTTCAAAATCGCTCATTTATACACCAGCTACATCTCGCGAGGCCTTCCATTCTATGAATTACCGCGGGTTGAATGCTGCCCAAACGCAACGCCCTCTACCAGGCAGTGAATGACAAATCGTCTGGCGACAATTGACCACCCCAGTGTAGAAATACTTGCTGACCCTCCCTCCCAACAGCCTCGGTTTATCTCCGTCCCCACATGGCTTTTCGTTCACTCTTGGATGGGTCCTACACGGACTCACTTCTTTCATTCACTACCATGCACTTCGGCATAGTGACAAATTGAACAGCCTCTGATTAATGTTTGGCCGCCCCAATCCATTTTGTCATCCTTATGCATTAGTCTCTTGTTTGGCAAAGCGCACTTCTGGATGAGTAACTTAAATTAAGGACAGGGACTCGTCAACTGCATACATTTGATTCTATCAGCGGTATCATTTTTCTTGACTTAAATAAAGCTGGGAGATGAGCGTTTGGGATGTCGGCTGGGAGATGAGCGTTTGGGATGTCGGCTGGGAATAAAGCCTTCATCATGAGGTGAGGGTAGGGGAAATCATAACGAGATGGGACAGAAAATGTGCAAAGGCATTGTCATTTAAGCTTGAAGGGTTAAAAAAGCTTGAGAGAAACACTGCAAGTGGAAATCTATCGTCATATGTGAATGTATTTGGCATATCATAATTTTGGTACTTTTAGTTTTTTAACCCTCCTGGTGGTATCTCGTCATTAGGGGAAAACTAACCAGATCTAGATGGACGAGGTATCTCGTCATTAAAGGAAAACTGACCAGATCTAGATCTATCATATTAAGTGAATGTATTTTGCAAATCAAAATTTTTGAACGATGTTTTTTAACCCTCTTGGTGGTATCTCGTCATTGGTAAACAACTAACTAGATCTAGATCTATCATCTTAAGTGAATGTATTTTGCAAATTAAAATTTTTGAACGATGTTTTTTAACCCTCTTGGTGGTATCTCGTCTTTGGGAAACAACTAACCAGATTAGATCTATCATCTTAAGTGAATGTATTTTGCAAATCAAAATTTTTGAACGATGTTTTTTAACCCTCTTGGTGGTATCTCGTCATTGGAAAACAACTAACCAGATCTAGTTGGACGAGGTACCTCATCATTAAAGGAAAACTGACCAGATCTAGGTGGACGAGGTATCTCGACATTAAAGGAAAATTGACCCGATCTAGATCTATCATCTTAAATGAATGTATTTTGCAAATAACAATTTTTGAAAGATGTTTCTTAACCATCTTTGTGGTATCTCGTCATTAGGAGAAAACTAACCAGATCTAGATGGATGAGATATCTTGTCATTAGAAAATTGACCAGATATTGATCTCATCATCATAAAATAATTAGTAATGTCTCTTGATGACAAGATATGTCGTCATTAACAAAGTTGGTTAGATCTTAGTAAACGACATATCTCGTTTAAACCTCTTGGATGGTTAAGAGTAGATCATGCACCAAATGTTTTAACCCTCCAAGTGATTTCAACGAGAAATGTTGTCCAAGATCTGGTCAATATCGCTAGTTACAAGATTTCGCGTTTATCGACATTTTGTCCGTTTTGTGAATGACGTGATACCTCGTAGAGACAAAACTGCCTTATTTGTCCAAAAGGTTTACATCCAAGTTGGTAAAATAAATTGCTTCTTGCCTAAAACTGGTGACAATTTGGAACAGGTTGTTGCATCAGAGGCTGGTCACTACAGGGCAGTTTCGGACTCGAAAATAAACCACTAGATGGGTTAAACTAAACCATTTCGATGAGGTAAGTTGATTGTCTGGGTTGAATTTCATGGCAAAAAGGCCATATTTGGTCAAACAGCGCCAAACACAAGACAAACAACGTTAAGTAATGAACGTATTCACAAGGATAGTTTTCACTGATGCAAAAGACGGAGAACTGTATCCATTGTAGATTACAAGAATCCACCTGCAACGCCTTCAACTCGCAAGTTGCTAATATAGTAAGTGCACCCACTGAGGATTTGAGACTAATTAAGACGTCACAACTTACACCACCTCTGTTTGGGATATTATACTAATTATCGAGACATTTTTTAAAAAGGAAATTAAACTATCCGATCTATTAGAAAAAGTTATAATGTATAATATTTAAAAAAAGCATGATTTGACCCATCTCTTACACACGAACACACGATGTAACAAAATACATTACTTACATGAGTCACTAAATATATGAAAAAGTAGTTGGACATTTATTGAACTTCAGAAGAATGCTGTCCTACTATGTTAATATTCAAAATATATGAAAGATTTTCTGTGTTTCACCAAGACTGCACGTTAAAAAATATATATAACTAGATAATGAAAACGAGTTATTTCTAAATTAGGCTTGTTTATAATAAATTCGTCTTCACTAATAAATGATGAAATCCTTTAAAATATTCTATGAAAGGAGTATTGAAAGCAAGGAGTTTTTAAATTCAGAATTTCCTGATTATAGGTGGCGGGGTAAAAAATACGTTTCATAGACAGTCGAAAAAAAACCTATTTGGAAAAAAATTTTCTTCATCTGCTTAAGTCTCAGGTATCTTCAATTAACGTTAGTTATATTTTAAGTTGGATAAAAAAAAAGGTTATAGGAGAATAAATATAAAAGCGATTAATTTAACATTTCCCATTTAAACTCGTAAACTTTCTGAAAAGGATCATCTTAAAAGTGTTTTGAAAAGAATTTATAGGTTAAAATCATCACCTTGTATGAATCATTTTAAATCGATTGTTGATTGGGGTTTTATGGCGCATGGCTACTATTTAGCCAAGCTGTGCCGAACCCAACAAAGATGTAGGGAAAGAAGAAAAATATGGGTCAAAGCAAAACAGAATGAAGGACAAATCATTCCGGTATATCAGATTGTGATGTCCATATGCACATCTAAAGATGTGCACTGAGGGCATTTTGTAAAGAAAAAAAATTAATTACTTTAGTTTATTCAGAGGCCGACCAACCGGTATAGTGGTTAAGGTGTTAGCCTCTAGATCGGAAGGTGCCCGGTTTCCAATCCGGGTTCGGGCATGGATGTTTGTAAGCGTATACCAGCTCAGGTGTTGCTTCGTCATCTGAACATGGTTCAAAATTACGAAGTATAAATTGTTAGGGGCAATGATGGTCCTCCCACAGGGAGCTCCTTCACAAGTGGCCATCACTTCAGGCCTTGTAGTGGCTAATGACTTAGGTCAAAATGTGCCCGCCATTAGAAAAAAAAAGTTTATTCAGAGAATATGAATTACTGTATGCTCCACCCTTCACCTAGAACATCACTTTACATCAGAATTTCAAATGAAAGAATAATATTTACTTAGCCAAATATACGTAGAATGTTTATATACTCTAGCATCCACCCTCTTCGAGAGGCGAGTCCACAGTAGCCCAGTTGGAAGAACATCGGATTGTGGATCGGAGGGTTGCGAGTTCGAAACTCAAACCAGCCAAAGACCGTCGTGTTCACGTTAAATTCACCTCAATGCCCTCTCGTTGGAGTGGCATGGAAGTTTGGAGATTAGGGTGACAGCTCAGGTGTTGCATTCGTCATCTGACAGTGGTTCAATACCATGTTGCGTTGTCCTCGGATTTTTGTCCTTGGGGATTGATCCCGGTAGCTGTAGTAGGTAGCGATACCCGGTAGTGATTTCTTCGATCCCCATAGCTAGCTGTTGCTGCAGTGCGACGTTAATTACAAACCTACCTTATGAACCTTTATACTGTGGAAGATATAATATTGTTTCCACTAAAATTTCGTTTAGACCAGCGGCATGGTATAGATATGTGAACGGTGGATGTTATCCCCTTTTAAGTGACCACCGACATCGATCACCATTTACGAGCTATCAGCGACTGACCTTCTTGTTCGGTACCCTACCCCAGGCCTCGAAATAGATTTTTTAATACAGGTGCACTGCGTTCACCTGAGTTTTTAAATTAGGTGCACTGCGTGCACTTAGTGGTAAAAATTAGGTGCACAATTATATTTTCATGTGCACAGTGCACCTGTGCACCCGGGTATTTCGAGCCCTGCCCTACCCTGTCGACAATAAGGTGTGAACGCTTTGGGTGTAAGGCAGAAAATAGCTCCGGTGAAATCTATACGCCACGCCACACAATACTATGAAAGGAAAGCGTCAGTCGTAAATGCCACTCACGACTATATCGCTCAAGTTAGGTCATTAGGTTAGGGGGGGGGGTCGGACATGCAGATGAAAGAGCCGTTCTGTGAGACGATTGAAAAAATCTAAGAGCTTCAGCGTAAAGGTAAGATAAGGTTCTTTTGAAATGTGTTTCAATTCGTTAACAACCCTCCTGGTGGTTGTATCTGTGAGGTATCTCACCATCAGAAAAGGGACATTTGATCTTGATGACGAGATATCTCGTTATTAGTAAAATTGTTCACATTTTGATGGAAGATATATTTTATATAAACCACTTGAAGGGTTAAATGTGCATCTTCTTGCAACTCAAATGACATTTGAGTAGCTCAGAAGCCATTGTGGTTAAGTCCATTTTGTACTGTAAACGAACCATATTCATTAAATTCCATAGAATTCATATACTACTTCTTTTTACTTATCAAACCAGAGTATACATTTTAAAGTGTCATAAGTCAACGTCTGTAATAAGAGTGGTAGATAGGTATTTTAACTAACGTCGAACTGGAGCAACACAGCAGGATATTTGTGAAGATCCGGTAACAGTCCCATGGAGAAAGAACCGAGAACAACACCGCGTAATTTTGAACCATGGTTTTTGAGCTGGCACTACACTCTCTAAAATTCCACACCACGACATGAGGGTCAGAGAGCTTTAATGTTCTCTAGCCCCCTATGTACAGGACTGTCTTTGGTTGGATTCGTGCTCGGATCCTTCCGGTTGCTAATCCGTAACTCTTTCAATAATTTATCGCTGGCTCTGGAGGAGTGGATTGATATGTGTATTATGTATATGGATCAATATATAATGTACTTACGAGCAGTTAATTCCCAGTTTCAGTGTTGGTGATTAATTATTGTATAACAATATGCGATAGGTAGGTAGGTATTTAATTAACTTTGCACTGGAGCAATATAACTGACCATTATCGATGGTCCGAGATCAAACCCAAAGGAAAAGATACGAGAACAACATGTACACTCTATAACAAAACACTCTGTCTACGCTACGGTCATGAGATTTTCCCACTTGTTGGTCCTTCGAGATCTATTTTTAGAGGTCATAAAAGGGGGTTCCTTTCCCTAGCCTCGCTCAAGGGTCAGATTCTACACTATGTTATCCTATAGCGGTGCTGAGAGAAATCTATTTTTAGAAGCAGCGTATGTAATGTGTTCTTTTTCCTTAGCCTCGCTACAGGTCCCTTTTTTTAACTAATGTCTTTTTTACTGTAATAAAATCACTTGCTCGTCCACACTCAACGTGGCAGGACCTCTGTAACTTACTCGTCCGCACTTGGCGTGGCAGGACGTTTGTCACCTTGTTCAGTGTTACATTAAATTTGTTATTGTTTTTAAAACTTATTTGTCTGTCTGATTCTCGGGACCACAGTCGTCCAATTTACACTCTATAACAAAAAATACGACGCACCAAGACGGAGTTGTCCGATTGCGATAAAAATTTGTGGATGTGAAGAACATACATAGATAAACAAACGATTAAAATGTTAGAACAATTGAATGATTTATTTCAGAGTTTGACAGTTACCAATGGGGAAAGTCAACAAGGCGTTGGTCCACCTCTGGCTTGGATACATGTCATCCGGCATGGCATAGACTGAAAAAGTTCCCGTAAGGTATCCTGCGGAATTTATTGCCGAATTGCCTCCAACTGTCGGGCTAAGTGGTCAACATTCCGGGATGGTTGCACTCGCCTTCCCATAACGCCACAGATGTGCTCTATGGGAGAGAGATCAGGAGATCTAGCTGACCAAGGAGGCGTTGGGAAAGCTTGAAAGCAATTCATAGCAACAAGTGCCACGTGTGCGGCCGGGTATTATCTTGTTGAAAAGTAAATCGTGGGTGTCGCAAAAGAACGGTAACACAACAGGTCGTAGAATGTCTTTTACGTACCGTTGTGCTGTAAGTGTGCCAGAAATTACTACAAAAGGGGTCCGGCTATCAAAGGAGATGGCACCCCATGCCATAACGCTCTGTTGTGGGCATGTGTGGTGTGTGATAGTGAGAGAGTATTCCTACACTGTCCTGGACCTCTCCAGACTCGTCTTCGGATGTCGTCAGGACACATTTGGAAACAGGACTCGTCAGTAAGGACTATACGTCCCTATCCCGACTTTTACGACTAAGGACTCCCTGCACTCCTAAGGACTTTTTGTTAAAGTATATATGGACGAGAATACCTATATGCGATAGAGAAATAGGGTTATAGAAAAATTCCTTCGTATCAAATGAAACTTTTAAGTTATATTTTTCCTTTATGCACGAGAAAGGTTGGTTATGTAGGTAGTTTAATTAGAGTCTCTCTGGAGCAAGACAACGGGCTATTTACAAAGAAGGAGAAAGCCTCTTATTATTATACATTTAAAATCGTTTCTTAGAGGTAATATAGTACGCTGCCATAAAAAATATATTTCATTTTAATATGAAACAATATGTGGGTTTATTTTAAGTAGGTTGAAAAACATTAACTCACCATGTATTTAGTTTAGAAAATCATTGAAACTAGATAAACTTTTTCTACAGTTACAAAATGACAGAAATGCACAATGATGCCAGTATATTCATTAGATCCAAATTGTAAAACACCCTCCGGTTGCATTCCAACGCGCATACACAGAGAAAAAAAAGCCAAAATACAATAACTTCTAACAAATTATTTTTGTTCATTTCAGCTGTTTTATTAAACATTTTTTGTGTCTTTCGAAAGTAAAAAAACTGTTTCATAACACGTACCGATCGAAAAAAACACATTACACTTTCTTCATTAAGAATGATTTTCTTTCCGCCGCGTCTTCTTTTTGGAATGTCTTCTGTTGTTTGTTTTAATTCTTTTCATATTTATTGCGAAAAAAATAATCTTTTATTATATTTTGAGCAGTTTAGAAAAAAGCTGCTTTAATCTAGGGCTGTTGGTGACGGGTATTTTTAAATGGTTGAATGCTTTTCTGCAATCACTTCATAATGCCCTGATTAAATTTTTTAACAGATTTTCACAGATATAGAATGCAGTGCAAAACTGAAATTCCGGAATACGTGTAGAAACCATCTGGATTTAACCATATTGTGAATCCACATAAAGTTTAGTGGAACTAGAAGCCTCTGTCAACATAATGTAATCTTAACCTTTGTCCTTTTCTTCGAAGATGAGAGGGGAAAAGATACTGCATTCTCTCCCAAACAAAGAATAGCGATAACAACTCTCAACAGACTGAAGCTCAAAGGGATAAATACTAACTTTGAGAATTAGACAGATAGGCTTATAGATCTACCTTTAATAACTATGCTCAACCATTTTGATCATTTTAGGAAAAAGAAAGCACATTTTCATTTCCAGAGCTTCATTTATTAAAACAGTTTTTAAAAAAAATTCCATTTTCAAGTACCCACAGTCTATTAATATGAAAAAAATAGTTATATCTGGCTACAATTGGAATAACTGAGCATCAAGAATGAAAATTTAGTTGGATTTTCCGTGTGTACCGATTCTAAGCCTTACTAATAAATACTAATTTATATCTCAAAGGCCATTATTCTGTAAAATTAAGCAATTTTATATTCAATACATTCACACTAATAGTAGATTTAATCTGAAACCTAACATATATTTCTATAAATACATTAACCCTCCAAGTGCTACGACAAAATATATTGTTCATCAAAATATGATCAATTTGTTAATGTCATATCTTGTTTATCAAGATCTGATCAATTTTGTTGATGAGTAGTTATCTTGTTCATCAAGATCTGATCAATTGTGCTGATGAGTAGATATCTTGTTCATCAAGATCTTATCAATTGTGCTGATGAGGAGATATCTTGTTCATCAAGGTATGATCAATTGTGATGATGAGTAGATATCTTGTTCATCAAGGTATGATCAATTGTTCTGATGAGTAGATATCTTGTTCATCAAGATCTGATAAATTGTGCTGATAAAGAGATATTTTGTTTATCAAGATCTGATCAATTGTCCTAATGAGGAGATATCTTGTTCATCAAGATCTGATCAATTGTGCTGATGAGGAGATATCTTGTTCATCAAGATCTGATCAATTGTACTGATGAGGAGATATCTTGTTCATCAAGGTATGATCAATTGTGATGATGAGTAGATATCTTGTTCATCAAGGTATGATCAATTGTTCTGATGAGTAGATATCTTGTTCATCAAGATCTGATCAATTGTGCTGATGAAGAGATATTTTGTTTATCAAGATCTGATCAATTGTGCTAATGAGGAGATATCTTGTTCATCAAGATCTGATCAATTGTGCTGATGAGGAGATATCTTGTTCATCAAGATCTGATCAATTGTGCTGATGAGGAGATATCTTGTTCATCAAGGTATGATTAATTGTTCTGATGAGTAGATATCTTGTTCATCAAGATCTGATCAATTGTGCTGATGAAGAGATATTTTGTTTATCAAGATATGATCAATTGTGCTAAGGACAATCTACCTTGTTAACACGATATCGCCAATTCTTTGTTGTGATAACAAGATCTTTGTCGAGACAACCACCAGGAGGGTTCACAAAGACATTAAATATACAAATGGCTCCAAAAATAACATAGTAAGAAGACACATCGATAGATATACACTGATGTCCAAAATTAAGGTCACATATATAAAATCTGTGAGAACTGGAGAAGTATTCAGTTTATTGCAACGAAATTTGGCACAGAGATATATTATTAAGAGAGAAAGCATATAAGAACATAACAATACGAAAAGGAGTTGAATTAATACTCTAGATACAGGTTATATCAAAAACCGTCAAACCATGATGCATTTACTTTGGGATAGGTCCGTCTAATAAGGAGTGTGGCCACCATGCGCTTCTATGCAACCCTTCATACTGTTTATGAGGGTGTCGAGAAATGATTGCGGCAATAAATCCCATTAATAACGCCTGGAGGGTCCTTGAAGAGGGTAACGTCGTGCAATAGCTCTTCCTAGAACATCCCAAACATGTTCTATAGGATTGAGATCCGGAGACATCGTGGGCCAGTTCATACGGCGAATATCCTCTTCTTCAAAAAAATCTTCAACAATCTGAATCTGAGAATCAAATCAACACTGCAAATTATAATTTATGCTTTTTTTTTAAACTAAAAGCTAATAGTTATTCTTTCGACAGTTGTACAGTAAAAATTCCGTTTGTCAGTTAATAAGTTTCTGTTTTAAGCCAATAATATGCATTTAATTATTTAAGATTTTTGAGCTTATAAATTAGTTCTCTCGCGAAGAATTGAAAATCCAAAATATTTAGTCATTGATGTAGAATTGATCGAATTCAAACTTCTTCTAGGTATCAGACGCCATAATGTTATTCGATAAGTCCTTGGGGAGTCCAGCACGAATAAGTTTTGTACTATATTTCGTGCTGGTTTGAATAAATATAGCAGTTGCTATGCATGGTTTTCATCAATTCTACGTGTCGTTCATTATTTTCTTTTAAAATCCAATAGAAAAGGATAAAATTTTTAATGAAAGTTAATGCAGGAATTTAAGCTCTTTCAATAGATGACTTTTTAAAGAATTTCGCAACAATCCATTGTTTTAAGTTATTTCTTCCAACCTCCATCAAATGAGCGAAGATTTTTCGAATTATCGCTTTGTTTCTGATAAATGGGAGCATATTTTGAGCTTCCACACAGAGGAAAAGAAAATGCAATTGAAAATTTCGCCTCTTATTCGTCGAAGTTCTGTGTGTATGCCAGCTTGATCCTGAATGATTAATCTTTGAGCGACCCAATCAATTCTGTCAAGCTTCTACATTAGTCTTTTTATGGTCGGCGGACTTAACTGAATGAACGAAAGAAAATTCGTGAATATCTTTTTCTTTTTCATATATTTTTAAGAACGAGATAAGATAAACGCTGACTGTTGCTATTGTTTCTGATTAAAATTAAGAAAAAAATATTTTTCTAAAAGTGAGGCTTCACTGACTTTCTAGATCGCCTTTTAGAAAAACTCGGAAGAAAAATTCAGATTTATTTTATTCAATGGAGCATAATTAAATCGTGAATAGTATGTAAGGTTTTGAAGCGATCTCCATGCTTGGGGTAATTTTAAAATTTGAAAGAGCGTTTAAATGAAGTCTATGCTATTCATTAAACATATAATAATTATGTATGTATATATTTTAAATTCTTAAGGTATTTTTAGATTATATCACTTGTTTAATTGTGAGGATCAATTCGAAATTATTTGCAACGTTTTTAGATGTGCATTACAGTTATCCGTTTTGCAACGTGAATTATTGATCTCTCTTTCTCTCTCTCTAGCTGTTCAATTTTATTTTCATCAAACTAAATGTGTTTGTGTATTTAAGACGATGTTTTCATTTATGTGTCACATAGACATGCACAACTTACTTTCATGGTTTTCAAACCGTGAGGTTGATCCAAATTTCTAAACCTTCATATGTAAAGCCATTTACTGTAGAAAAATAGATGAAAGTACAAGTACAAGTATGTTGGGTTAACAATATAACTAAATTTGTGCTAACCCTTCTGTGGTTGTCTCGGTGAGATATCTCGTCATTAGTTAAACTGACCAGATCTTGATGGATGGCAAGTCTCGACAAGGAAAGAAAACTGACCAGATCATGCTCGTATCATAAAAATTTCACAAATACACTCTATAACAAAACAAATCGACGCACCAAGAAGGAGTTTACCTATTACGATCAAAATTGGTGAGTGTGAAGAACATACTTTGTGACGTCAAAATCTCTCACGAAAATATAAATATTTAATTGAAAAGTTATTTATTAAAATAAAATATAAACGTATAAGGTATCTATGTGGTGTAAAATTTTCCGCATATTTCAAATCCGTTGAAATTTCCAATCTATCTTTAACGATCCCGATTTTACAAAAAAATAATAATAAACAATGGCTGTCAAAAATTTTTTTATTTGTTTTGCTTTCCTTGGCTGGATTTGTATGAACGCAGGAAAGGGATTTCTCGAACGCGAAGGTGACGTGACGTCACAATCTCTTACGACAGTATAAAAGATATTCAAATTAAAGATGATTTATTTAAACAAAATCTCATTTATAGGTATTGATCTAATGCGAAATTTTCCGCAGATTTCATATACGTTGAAATTTTTACTTTATATTTAATGATATAGAAGATATGAGGAGAGAATGATCTAGGAAAAAAAAGCTATATAACTATAGTTAAAACTTATTTCTTTTTTCTTCTTTCATGATATCAAGTATCTTCAAGTTGGCGATTCTTCCTTGATTGTATTTGTATCAGTAAACTTGAAAAACAAAAGTAATAGACACGAAACGTGGTCATAGTATGTTCAACTCTTCGCTGTTTTGAAGGGGACAGGTGTGTGTTAAACCCGTCTGGGCCTAAAATGACGTAACATTAGAGTGATATGGAAGTTTGGAGTGGATTGCCAGATCAGATGTTGACCTCGTCATCTGACCATGGTTAAAAATTACGAGGTCTCGCAATCGATTGATCCTGGTTTTTGGTTGGTTATAACATTGATCTAGCAACCATCTGGTTGTTTATCGAACTGGGCTACAACGTCAATTCGTAGATAAAACGAGATATTAACTTTCAATACAACTGCGGACTAGTATTATTTTAGATGGGTTTTGGTTGGATCTAATATCGATCTAGCAACCATCTGGTTGTTTATCGAACTGGGCTACAACGTCCCTCGTAGATAAAAGTATATATTAACTTTCAATACAACTGCGGACTAGTATTATTTTAGATGGGTTTTGGTTGGATCTAATATCGATCTAGCAACCATCTGGTTGTTTATCGAACTGGGCTACAACGTCCCTCGTAGATAAAAGTATATATTAACTTTCAATACAACTGCGGACTAGTATTATTTTAGATGGGTTTTGGTTGGATCTAATATCGATCTAGCAACCATCTGGTTGTTTATCGAACTGGGCTACAACGTCCCTCGTAGATAAAAGTATATATTAACTTTCAATACAACTGCGGACTAGTATTATTTTAGATGGGTTTTGGTTGGATCTAATATCGATCTAGCAACCATCTGGTTGTTTATCGAACTGGGCTATAACGTCCCTCGTAGATAAAAGTATATATTAACTTTCAATACAACTGCGGACTAGTATTATTTTAGATGGGTTTTGGTTGGATCTAATATCGATCTAGCAACCATCTGGTTGTTTATCGAACTGGGCTACAACGTCCCTCGTAGGTAAAAGGAGATATTAACTTTCAATATAACTGCGGATTTGTATTATTTTAGATGATTTTTAGCACTTACGTGTAGAAAAAACATCCGCAGCTTACCGTACAGAATCAAAGCTATCATTTAGTTACAGAAAAAGACGCAAGGGGAAATCCAACATCAAGTGAGATTCAAAAGCGTAGTATTTCCTTTCCTTCACATCAATAACTTCAACTCGAGTTGTATTTACTTACCACAGCGGATTACTCCACCAACATGCGAGCAAAATCAAATGTTTATTTAGAAAATATTGATAAATAACAAAGCCTAGCCAAGATGATATTTTTACAAAAGAAAATAAATTCATTCAAGCAAAATTTCCGTATCTTTTGTCGAGAAATGTCTACGGGGGATGAGTATCGAGGTTTGGGAAATTAGAAACCTGTTTACTTAGAAGACAAGCGAAATTCTATTAATTTTGAAAAGAATGCGGCGCATTCTTGGCAATCTTTCTGTCGTAGACACTGAAAATTGTCTTATTTCTGGATTACAGTATGTGATAAAATTCTTTGAATTTAATTTGAGCATGCTGAAGAATTTTCTAAAATAAAATGCTATTTTTGCTGTAATTTATATATGGTTGACATAGATTGTATAAATATTGCTTAAAGCAAGGTGTTTTTTTTTGTTTTTTAAATAATTTTTTTTCTTTAGCCTTTATTTCTTCGTTGCTGATGAAGTTTATTTATTACAGGATCAGGAGGGAGACTGGATATTAGTTTTTAACACGCTTTTGATTGTCAAAACAAGTCCAAAATTGTGATTTTAAAACTCGGTCATAAATTATTTGAGGGTAGCTAGTTAGTTTTTTAAATAACGACGCACTGAAGTACATCGCAACGGGCTATGAATCCCATAAAATTATTTGATAGTGAGCTAAAGGTTTAAAATGTCATGAGAAATTTATACATTTGTAGAACCAAAATTTTAACAAGTCAGTAAAAGTCTATTTTGAATTAAAAGCGTAGCGGTATCACAGTTGGTAGAGTCGAGGATAAGCATTCGGAGGGTTGCGAGTTTGATATTCTATCTGACCAAAGACGGTAGTATATGTGGAGGCAGGTGAAAGTTAAATTTGAGAAGTCCTCACGTTAGGGCAATGCGGATGTAATGGGGTGTCAGCTCAGCTGCTGACATCGTCATTTGACCGTGTTTCAAAATGACGAAATTTTATCAAAGGATATTTCTCTTTTTGATTGATGCAGGACCGTTGTCAATAGCCCGTTGTGTTTTACCAGTGTAAGGTAAATTCAATTATATACCTACCTGGCCCGTATACCCTCCTGTATGTCACATCCTGTATGTCTTTTGCACTCTTAAAAAACACTAAAATGCTCAGTTTTCATTTTCAGATTTCATATCGCATTAAGATATTTAGCAGTTACGATGGGAGAAAATATATTCTTAAAGTGCAGAAATTCATATAGTAATAAAATGGTCTTTTAAATGTTCCTATGAAATTTTCTAATCATATTCATCTATGAATATCTGAAAACAAAATTAAGAAGTGAACAAATTCAATAAAGTTTTACTTCCGTGTTAACAAATGGTAAATTTATACAAAAAAAAAAAAAAAAAAAACACTAACAGAAATAAAATTTGACAAACTGTGTAACCTCATTAACAAATGTGTTGATCAAATACAACAAAAATACTGCACTAAAACGTTATTTATAAAATATAGATTAAACATATCATACATTATTTTCGTGTTTTTAAAACGCCCATCTAAATAATCTAGTCTGTCTGTTGAAAACAAAAAATTAAGTAGATCTTAGAACTCATGAAAGCCATTTAATTCTCTGGGAGATTCTTGCATTCACAATGGATTCTAAACAGCTTACATGATAAAGAGAGTTATTTCCGTAATTTCTCTCAAGTTTCACAAACTAATTTTGAGATAAATATGCTAGTTAGACTTCCACTTTAATCTTTAATAACTAAGTAAACTAAGTAAATCCTTAATAACTATGAGTGCTTTAATGAACTTAATGCTCTTACCGTCTTAATTCAAATGGAAATTGTTACTTAATATTTCACTACTATGATCTCTGTTTTAAAAAAAAAATTTAGCGTTTCAAATTCATTGCAGTTAACACAAGCATATCTTTTTTAAAGTTATTTTGATTCAGTAGTCACCGCATCAAAAGAATCTACAAAGTTAGTTCCATGAAAATTTTCTCAGATGTTAGTGAATATTTTTTAATAAAAGAGTATAAATAGACTCAAGCGTTTCGGCTTGATTCTTGTGTAAGTAAAATCCCCTTTATTAAGTTATTAAATGTAGTTGCTATAACTTTCTAATGTGAAAATAATATTCTAAGTTTTAATGACTACTATCTATTTTACTGGTAAGCTTGAAAATGGCAAACTTTTTATAATTGTTTATTATTAATCAGATATTGCAATAGCATTTTCAGTTGAATCCGATTGAAGAGTAGCAGATTCTCAACTCTCGAAGTGTCTTAGAAGCGATATATTACCCATCAAGATCCGATCAATCTTAGAAATGACGAGATATTTGTCATCAAAATAGTTCCGATTTTACTAGTGACGAGATATTTTGTCATCAAAATAGTGCCGATTTTACTAGTGACGAGATATTTGTCATCAAAATAGTGCCGATTTTACTAGTGACGAGATATTTTGTCATCAAAATAGTGCCGATTTTACTAGTGACGAGATATTTGTCATCAAAATAGTGCCAATTTTACTAACGACGAGATATTTCATCATAAAGGTAGTGCCGATTTCTTTATGATGACAAGATCGTTTTAGTTGTCGAGAATCACAAGATCAAGGGTCAATTAATTTTTTTCTAATTACAAGATATATAGATCATCAATATCTGGCTAGTTTTGCTAATGACGATATACTTCGTCGAAACAACCACCAGGAGCGTTAAAAAATAGACCATTGTACAATAGTACAAGCATACTTTCGGCTACAGACATCCTTAGACATAGACTAATGACTACTGAATAAGTTGAGTTTTAAAATAGGAACATTTAGTTCAAGAAAAATTGGTATTATAGAACCTATCAATGAGAATCAATTTTCCACCTCAATACAAAATATAAAAGGGTATAGCAGATTGTACAGACCAAGTGACTGTAAAGTTAAAAATCATAACTTTAAGTTAAGTATTTATTTGTGTTTGTAGAGTAAACTTGTTGAAGAGAGAATGCTTTTTTTGTGGGGTATTCGAAGACTGAAGACGAGATATTAGACTACTGATTAGAGTAGTCTTGGATTTGCATATTGATTAAGTTATATCTATACCCAGAAAAATTTAGTGAGGAAGCTCAAGAAAAGTCACACATGTCTCATTTGAGTGTACTTCATTTTCGAGCTACACATAGTCACAATATTTTTTACTTTTACACACTTTGGTTTTATATAAACTCAGATTAGAGTTACAAATCGTACACCCTCATCCTCATTGCATTAACCCTCCAAGTAGTTTCGACGAGATATCTCGTCCCCATCAAGATCTTCCAGGTTGGTTAAAGACGATATATTTCGTCATCAAATCTTGCCGATTTTTTTACGATGACCTTATTATTTCAGTTTTCGATGATAACGAGATCAAGGGTCAATTGTCTTGTAATTACGAGATAATTAGTCCTGACAACCACCAAGAGGTTTAATGTATCAGTGTTAAACAATTTTTAGCTTTAAAATCTTGAAAAGTGAGTTTTTTAGAGTCTTGAATAACATTTCAAATTTCCAATCAGATGGTAATGTTACGAATTTTTCAAGGAAGTGTTTGTTTTTTAATTGAGTTTAACTAACTTTGGAGGAGATAGCCATAGATGTTCTTAGATTTATCATTAAGAAAATTTAAACATTTATACTACTGACATCAAAACCAATTTCGTAGACACCCACGTAAACATTCGATAGCAGGAAGGTACTTACTGAGAAGATTGCCAACTTCTTGCGATGTAGCAAAAATTTGGATTACATTTCTAAACATTTTGCAAGACTAACCTTTATTACACATTTTGAGGTTCGATCAAGATTGGCGTGATGATCGTAAAAGCATACAATTAAATCATCTGGATCGAACGAATAAAGCACTTTTGGAGTGTGTTATAACGACAAATCCGTCTTAGAGTGGAAAAGCCCTCTTCTGAGAAGTCTGACAGCAGCTTTAGAAGCTTTAGTGGTATATTCTAGTAGATATGATCTGAAATCGTTGAAAAGAATGAATAGAATAGTGGACAGTCAAACACGCCATGTTAGTGCAACAATGCCCTAATCTAGTGAAATAAGTTTGATGCAGTAAATATGTGACATCAAAAATATAAATAGTTTAATCTTTTTTATTAAATAAACTATTTATTTATTCAATGTGAGGGTAAATATCTTTGGTTAAACAATTTACTTTGCATAACATATCAATATAATGTGAAAATATTCCGGTTAATTTTGGAATTTATGAAATTTTGTTCTTTTCTAGAAATTCCAATTGCTTACTAACTTCTTGTGGTGGCTTTGGTAAAAAGACAAAATTAAATGTATGCGCATAAAGTTTGATGTATTTCAATCTGAACAGAATTATAATTTTATTTCGATTATATTTGCATTTCTATCGTAATTTATAGATATTAGCACATAGAATATTTCCTCATTAAACCAAAACATAGTTTTAAAATATTATTTTGTGCAATAGATTTTTATTTTTTATTTAATATACTGGAATCTAATTATACATTAATATTATATGTATTGAATTAATATTAATAATTGTGGAATATATTTGATCCTTTTGGTATTTAAACATATTTAAAACATATTTCCAGAATTTTATCCATCCATCTTGTAGTTTCCATGAAATACATTGCACAGGTTTTAAACTAGCCACCAATGTAATTGGATTTTATCAATATAAACATGAATGTAAATAACAAAATATAATTCATGATCTCCATTAGTTCTAGTTGCAGCTTTTAAAATTCAGGTTTTGAAAGTTGCAAGCTATAATTAATCGATTATACAATGGCAAGTACCATCAATAAAACTTATAAAAAATTAATATTCTGAAATTCTTATAGCCAAGGAAATTTAACAAAAAGATTTGACTACAGATTTGACGTGATTCCATTTACATGGCAACTAATACATTGATAATTTTAATGAAATTAAGAAAAGTTATCTTTACTAAACAACTGATAACATTAAAAAATTTTGCTATTTGTGACAGTGCACGTGTGAATTCATCATTCAAAAGATAATTACTTTTACGAATTATTTGAGAACCATAATTATTTTTTATATTCTACAAATTAATAAAAATGTTGGTGTATCGCAAATTGATTTATTAATTTTTTTTATTTGCATGCGTAAAGTAACAAAACTCGATAAAAAGTTTCCTGTTTACCCATACCGAGGCTCCTAAATTAAGTAAATTTAATTATAGTATTTTATAAAATAAATATTTATACACATTTCTCGATGATTAATTTAATTTAGAAAGGAACACGTGTATGCTAATTACGTGTGTCTTTTTTAATGCCCATATAAATTTATTTGGCTAATTTGAAAAGACATAGGGAGATTGTTTTGTTCGATTCAATTTCAGCCAGCGTGTTTCTTAAATTAAATGTTTATCTTTTTATGAATATGTATGGAACCAGAAAATTAAGTAAACAAATGAAAGTGCTCATTGCTTCTTTTACTTTTCAAAATACATTTAATGTAAAAAATAAATGAACAGTAACTTGAAATTTCCTTTCAAATCATTTAAAATTCAAAGCAGTTTTCTTTTAGAATTAAAGTTTCAAACCTGTAAAAAAAGAATTGATTTGAAATGATTTTGTATTACGGAAAACGGATTGCGTGTATTATATCTTTAAAAAATTAGTGATAATTAACACGCAATTACCATATTACACATTAAAAAGTGTA
This sequence comes from Metellina segmentata, assembly GCA_947359465.1. Taxonomy (NCBI): domain Eukaryota; kingdom Metazoa; phylum Arthropoda; class Arachnida; order Araneae; family Tetragnathidae; genus Metellina; species Metellina segmentata. The sequence continues at coordinate 57,760,085 of OX375884.1, read as the reverse complement.
ATTTAATTGCTGCTATGCAGCAAATAAAGATGATTATTGATTAACATGTTAGCTCAAGAATTTTTTTTTACGCAGTTGTAGGGAAAACGTATTAACGCTTTAACTTTCCTCGATAAATTGTTTTTTACTTTAACTATACAATTTTAAGAAGCACTATTCTCTTGAAATTAAATAATAACTAGAGGAATTTACATACGAAAGTTATTATAATTTCTTCACAATTGAAAAAATTTACAGATCCACAGATTCGTAAATAAACGTGAAAAATAATTGAAAATGTCGCTTTTTGAAATAAATATATTTCCTCTGTGTTTCGTGGGTTAAAATATTTGATAGTTACTTTATTTAAAACGCATTTGAATTTGTAAAATGTTTTACTTTTAATTTCCGCAACACTAGTTTACTGTATTTTAATTATTAAAGCTATTTAAATGATATTTAGCTCTTCAGTTTACGTTGCACATCACATTTAATATCCAAAGTTCTTTTCTGGGATATACTAATCTTTTTAAAATTTGTAACTGTGTATTTTGTATTTTTTAGGCTGTTTTTGAATATAATAGGAATTGTACTTACTCTGAACAATTCTTCCTTTGAAACTACTGACAAATTCTACTTCAGATATTTCAATTACTACACTTGATATATAATAAATTATCATCTCTTAACCACACAAGTTTTTGTAAGGATAACCACAGTTAAATGGTCTATTGAACTAAGTAAAATTTAATTAGAATAATTTGTCTCTTAGAGAACACCATAGTAAGTTACGATAACCACCATAGTAAATGGTTCATTTCACTAAGTAATATTAAATTAGAATCCTGCCTTACATAAAAAACGCCATAGTATATTACGATGATTATCACTCCACTGAGTTAGTAGTAATTATATTGGTGACTTAAGAACCTGGGTGAAAACCTGAATTAATTTAACACTTGCTTCTAACAATATTTTTACTTGAACTTTAAGGGTAATACACGAATATACTTAAATTTTAAACGATTATAAAACTTGGTGTGTAGGAGGGAGAAATTTTAAGGTATGTAGACCTGCACATTGTTATTCACTGCATTGCATGAAAAATGTAACGCCAAGAAAGATAAGTGAAGTCACATTCATGTTTCTGAACGCTGTTCATGCTTCAAGGGTGGTGTTATAAATACCAAATCTTGGGGAGGGATTTGACTGATGAGCAAGCACAACATTATCCGTATTTTGTGCTATCGTAGGGGACTACGATAACAGCTACTCCGTGGTTCGGTACTGTGTGAATGGGATGTTTGTGGAACTTCAGACCATGTGGTTTCAGTATATTGTTAAAATTAATCGGAGATATCTCCTGGTGATGCTTGATGAGCTAGTCGTCATGCAGTCATGAACCAGGCATATTGAATGAATAACAAATCAGAATACACAGGCCAATAAAGTTGTGGAACATGGGAGGTATGCAGGAATTATTGAACAGTGTTGGCATATTTGGTGGCGTGCTGTTGCGTTGATAAATGCTAACAGAAAGGTCTTGACACTAAGGTATCACAGTAGAGTCCAATGCCTCTGTTATGTGACATTGGTTGGTAATAGTACCTGCAATGAGAACGAGACGAGAACAGAAGTGGAATCCAATGGACACGTATAGTCTAACATGATCTGTATGACACTGGATTATACATGCCCCACTAAGCCTATATTCGCTGGTTCATCCATCAGGGCATACTGAATATGCTACATACTGTAGAAAGATTCCTCTTAAAATTTGATGTTGAAACATTCAATCAAACCAAATGAATCACTCTTGGAGGAATTACTTACAATACCTGGAACTTACAGTTAATGGTAGCAGAAGCAATGAGATCCTAGCAAAGATGCGCCGATGTTTTATATGACATCAAATCGTAAGAGTTAACGTTATGTAATATGCAGCACATCCTAACAACTGAGCTAAGGTATTTGCTACATGTCGTCGCTCATTGTTGTCTTTATAAATGTGATAGAGACCGTGAATATATGATACCATAACATGCTCCAATGCCTTGGTTATACAACATTGGCTGGGTCAAAATACCAGTGATGAGAACGAAAAAGAAATATAATGTGAACTCATACTCTAACATCAGATACAAGATCTGCAAATTGTTACACTATGCAGGCCTTATTGAGTACCGATAGAGAAATTCGTACATCAGGGCGTACTGGAGCAAGATTTCCATTCATTTGTCCGAATGTGACATTTTTGGTCCAATTGCATACACCTGAAACATAGAGTCAATGGAATCAGAAGCAATAGGCACCTAGAAAAAATGCCCCGATGCTGCAAATTATGTACAATCGCGCATGCGACGTTGATGTGCAACGCACCCTAAATAATAAGCTAAAGTGTTTGTTGGTGGTGTACGATCAATCAGAGTCATGCGAAAGAGATGTATGCTCTGTGTTTTGTTTGGGGATCAGGGCCGTTCAAATGTCACAATTGTTTGTTCACGTTGCATCCACTAACGCCATATTCTGAAAATTGTGAATGCATTCCGCTCAACACGATCACGGATGTCTCAATTTGAAAATCCGCCTTTTCTTAAACCCCTGTGAATCAATCTCGGTATCGAGAAAACATAACTTGTTTTACATCAGCTTTTGTATTCTCTCTTTATACAACTTTAAGGGGACACTACGTCACGCATAATTTACATGTGTGTTGCTGTTTTGATCTTTCCCATCTTCTATCATGTTTCGTCCATCGCTAAAAAATTTCTCCAATTTGGTGTCTAGCTGAGCACAAGAAATTGAGCAGCTGTATAGCAGTTTAAATGGTCAACGGTCTTTTAATATCCCTCAGTTTCTTTGACTTTCCGTATTTCTACAGTTCTTACCTAGCACGTTATTGGGCAAAGTATTGGGTGGTTATAGAGTATATTAATTGTTTTGTTATTGAAAAATTCAATTGTTTGGCCACTGTTTGTACTTTAATTAACTGAGTTCTGTTCGTAAATTTAAAGATACGATAAATATTACTTATATACTAATGGGGCATATTTTATTTCGAACAGTCATCTAAGTTTACCGTAGAAAAATTACAATGGCTTCTACCGGTAATACTAGAAAAGAAGTAAAAAGAACAATTAGCACCATTGTTAAAAAAAAGAAAAAAAAGTACCATCTAGTGGACTGTATTAATTAAACGAAAAAGAAATTTCCTAAACAGCCACTAAGCCCATAGAGGCCACCAATATTTTAGCTCATAGACGCCACCAATAGTTTAGTCCATAAAACGCTACCAAGCTCTCCAATGTTTTCCCACAGGATAATTAAGAAACTACTATCGTTGGGAACTGGTTCAAATGTTTGCCAGGCATAGGCTGTCCTATACTAACACAAATAACAAGCACAAATAACAGTCTGGGAATTAGCAAGTCGTTTTTTTTTGAAGATTCGTCAGGAAGCTGCATAGGGCTGTAAGCAGTCTGAACTTGGCAATCACTTCCATAAGAAAAGAGAGACTAAGACAACTGAAATGCCATTGGATAGAACACTCCAAGCGTTTCCCTGGGACAAAATATACAGAGCTCTTCAATATTTTCGCACAGGATAATTAAGAAACCACTAGCATTTGGAACTGGTTCAAATGTTTGAAGACATAGGCTGTCCTATACTGCACAAATAACAGTCTGGGAATTAGCAAGTCGTTTTTATTGGTGAAGATTCGTCCGGAAGCTGTACAGGGCTGTAAGCAGTCTGAATTTGGCAATCACTTCCATACGAAGAGAGACTAAGACAACTGAAATGCCATTGAATAGAACACTCCAAGGCTTTTCCTAGGACAAAATATACAGAAAATGTCTTTCTTTAACTTCTTTTCAAATAATTTCTATGCATCATGTTGTTGTGGCGAATGAAGCATCATAGGCTTTGAAAATCTTTGCACCAGTCTAGTGCCTTTTTAGCCAAAAATTTGCTTTTTTATTTCCTGGCACACCACTATGTCCAGTCACCTACTGTAGAGATATTCTATGAGTTAAGCCTTTTAATACTGTACTTATATCCTGCATCTGCATGGAATTGAGCAAGAGAGTGCTGTAACTGCGGAACTAAAGTCCGAAAGAATGACAGCCTTCTGAAACAGACATACGAAGCGTGTGTCGAGACACGAAAATTCATTTTTGTTATAAATAACCACCTTAAACTGAATCAGTGTAACACAGTTCTCCACGCATTTTCCTTCTTACGCTTCAATAGATCGTTGTATGTATAAAAACTCAGCTCAAAATTTTGTTTTGATAAAAACATTTTTACAACTATTTCAGTTTTTAAGTCTACAATTTCCACTATATTATATTGAGCAAAAGGAAATCGTTTCTGAAGATAGTGGAATTTTTCAGACATACAAGTCTCGCATAGCCTGAGTTTGTAAGTAAAAAATGTGTGAACTCAAACATTTAGGTGAGCGTAAAAAATATAACACTTTTTCCTACGTCGAAATAGATGAGCAATTTTGATATTTTCCGTCCCGAGTTTCCAATGTTAGCAAACTCAGCTTTACAGTTGTGAGCTTGAGGAAAAGTAAATATTGCATTCTGTACTCTGCTATTTCCTCTCTCCAATTTCTCTTTAGAATAATCCTTTGGAAATTCTCTTCGGGGTTTGAAGCAGTATGTAAGGAAATGAGAAATTTGAAGTTCTAGCATTTCTATCTTCTTATAGATTTTCTAACTTTTCAGATCCTGCAACTCTTAAAATATACCGCTCTTGTGCAAGAGCTTGTTTACCTTTCGAAGTAAACGTATAAATTGAGAAATTAATAATATCAACATATCCGCAGAGCATATTACAAAGTAAATCATATAAAATACCTGAAGTTAATAATTTTTGCGAATGTTGCAGTGTACATTTATAATATATTACTTTGAAATCTTCAGAAATCAATAGTAATATTATTCAAGGCACCTACTCTATTATTAACTATTATGTAACACGTTATGTTTCAAGATTCCAGTGTGACAACAAATTCAGAAATGCATTGATGGAAACATCAATATGAAGTAATGTCTACAAGTCAAGTGCAAGAGCTTGTTTACCTTTCGAAGTAAACGTATAAATTGAGAAATTAATAATATCAACATATCCGCAGAGTATATTGCAAAGTAAATCAAATAAAACACCTGAAGTTAATAATTTTTGCGAATGTTGCAGTGTACATTTATAATATATTACTTTGAAATCTTCAGAAATCAATAGTAATATTATTCAAGGCACCTACTCTATTATTAACTATTATGTAACACATTATGTTTCAAGATTCCAGTGTGACAACAAATTCAGAAATGCATTGATGAATCAATATGAAGTAATGTCTACAACAAACGAAAAATTTACTAGCTTCAGTTATTTAATTTGTAATGTAATCTGTGTTTGTGTTTATGTATGAAGTGGGTATTATCAATTTCTCAGTTCTATAAGTTTGCCTTGAAAGGTAAGCACGTTCTAACATAAACACGATACATTTAACCCTTCTTTGCATAGTGGTGGAAATTTCCATCATAACATTGAATGCCCAAAAATTATATAAAAGAACAAGTTCACTTTAAGTTGATCGTGTCTGGATACCTTTTTAATGTCCATTGCATAAAAAAAAAAACATAGCTGTCAAAAATAAGCAAGTGTCACTATCATTAAAACGAGCTTGAAGTTGTCATTCCGCTGTTTGTTGTAGTTGCAATAAACGTATGATTTCGTTTTTAAATTTGTTTTATTATATTTGAGTTTATATTGCTAAAAAAGTGAAAATGAGTGGAAGAAAGGTTTGTAACATGTGTTTCTGTTATTTTTAGAGCAATTTCTGAAAAAGTTTGCGTTTAATTTTAAAAATACCACAGGATACCATCATATTGTTTTTTGCTAAATTTATATTATAAATATATGCTAAGATTTTTTTTAACCATTTTTCCTTTAATTTTGAACATGAATTATATCACCTTGATTTATTTAACCAGTATAGAAAAATCATGTAAAGAAGGGTTAAAGTGAACGCAGCGTCTGAAAAGTTAGAATTTTTATAAGGGTAATTAGATTTACATAATATAGTCTATATATTTTAGGCCTACAAGTCAAATACACAAGTTAAATCTTTAGATAGACGATAGTTTTTCTTTTAGCTTTTTTAGACCAGAATATGGTGCTCTTTAGACTAGTGAAGTGTCCGTAACTAGGCAGGTGCAATAGGTGCACCCGCAAAGGACCCAAATGGAAGGGAGCCTAAAATAGAGAGAATCAAAAAAAAAAGAGGTAAGATAATGGTTTTTTTTTTTTTTAATTGACTGCAGATCTCGCTATTAAATATCGCAAATATTTAAAAAAGCACGAATTCGCATGTGAAATTGAAAGTTTTAAGTAACGATTCTTGTATAAAATATATAAATTGCAACTCCGCTCAATATTCTACTGGTTCTTCATGGCTTTGGTTTAATTGAACCTTACCCAAATATCAATATCACTCTTCGAATATTTCTAGCTCTTCCCGTTTCTATTGCTTCGTGCGAGAGAAGTTTTAGCAAGTTGAAGTTAATAAAAAATTATTTAAGATCAACTATCGAACTAGATCGATTGTCCAATTGTTCTATTATTTCAATATAATACAATATCGTTATAAACATTATTTATCATGATGTAATTAATGAATTTGCTGAAATAATATTTATTAATTAAGGACTTAAATGTGTAAATTCTTGTACAGGGCACATGAATTGTTAGTTACGGCACTGTCCACTAAGTATTGTTTCTTTCCATAAATGCTATATACCTTCTTGAAGAACACACTTAGTGAGCTGTAGTATAGTGAGTAGATTTTCATCCTTCATTTACAGGACTGTTTCTCTATTTAGTGGGTTTCATTTGTAAGCCGTTATATTCTTTTAAAGCTAAGTAAAATATGATTACATTTGCAGCTCTTAGAAAATGCGGTAGTAAAAGAATTACAGAAAAATGCCTACAAATTAAAAACCTAAGAATTAACAACTAAGAAAAAAGTGTTTATTTTTTAATAGGTTGAGTTGTTAATACAATCATTTTAGCAGAAATTATAAATCATAGTTTAAAGTAATACTAAATACAAAGTTCACACACACTAATACTTGAATTTTTTTTATTTTAAAGATATAAACATCACCAAATAATTGTATTTATATCCTAGAACGAAGACATATCATTGATATAAAGTTTCTTTTAATAATTCTAGATAAAAAACATCTGTGGCGTAAGTGTTTTGAATTGTTTAGTTCAGTTCGTTTACACATTTTTGAAATTCAAATGTTTAAAAATCCCCAAAAACAAAGTGTAAAGATAATGTAACTAAAAATATGAAGTTTATCAATAGTGAGCTTATTGGACGAAAAACTCAAAATTTTAATTAAAAGTATTTTTATCCTTTCTTTCAACGGATAATATTTTGACTCAAATAAATTTAAGTTTACTACTAATGATGACACATTTATTGGATATAGCCGGGGATTTCAGTGAAAATCTGAACTGTAAATCTCTTGAAAAACAAAACGATGTGTATTCTTTCAAACTTCTGTGTGATTATATTCAGAGAACAGTCGTTGAACAAAATAAAATTTTATGAATGTTTTAGTATAGGAAGTTTAAGTGCGGATATTTATCTTTCCAAAAAGTCTTCACGTAAGATTAATGCTTACAACTTTAAAAAACTCTAAATAAAAAATGTGTTAACACATCCTGACCTGCTGTGTTTTATCTTGTTTTAAAAGCTACAAGACCCATTTCTTAACAAGTTTATCTAAACTTAAGCAGAAAAAAAGCTTGTCTTACGGTTTAGCTTTGTGTTGTAATTAGATCCCCTTGTAAAAGTATCTTTACGAAAATTCTTAAAATGTTTTTCTGAAAAACCAAGCAATTTGCGTTATCAGGGATAATTTTTACAGTTCTAAAAGGCTAATTATAAACTTTTAATTTAAAAGTGTGTTTTGGAGGTCTCTAACAAGTACATTTGTGCTCGTACCTTGCAAAGAGAAAATCAATGAAGAATTGACGAAAATGAATCAATGATCAAAATCCTAATTTAATTTTTAATTGAAATATTATTTTAAAACCTTTTCAACAGTAATGAATGGAAACATTTCTTTAAAGCGTTTTCACCATACAAATCGCACAAAAAGATAATCGCAAAAAAATTCATATAATGAACTTGTACCGGGCTTTGTGTGCAGCTTTTTAAATGTATGTTTATTTTCTTTACATCCCTTTACAGAGATTGAAACTGCTTTGTTTCTGGGCTATGTAATAGTTTTTAAACACTACACATTACTTTTATCAGAATTACTCTAAAAAGTATGACTGCAAATAAAGATATGATCCCTCTTACCTTTATTAAAACTTGTTTCATTGATTTAGTTTCAGTGACTTTTATTAATACTTTTTTTAGTGATTTAGTTTTACAGTGACTCTTATTAAAACTTGTGTATTAGTGATTTTTTTTTAGTGACTTTTACTAAAACTTGTTTTTAGTAATCAATGAGAATTTTCTTCCGATTTCTCAATCATAGTTGTATTGGATACGCATCTTCTGAAATAGTTCATTCTTATTACATTCTCAACTGTATGAGCTGAAATCATGCACACTATTTTCTCGGACGCATACAACTTTTACTACCTTGTTATGGTGAATTCTTCCCAAACCGCTTCAGTATTTAAAGAAAAAAACCAAAAATATTTGTAATTTATGAAATACTTATTTCTTTTTACTTATGTCTAAAAAAGTAAACAAGTGTTTTAAATGTTTAAAAAAACAAAAATATGAAAAATATACAGTGACCCATTAAAACTTTTGTTTTAGTGTATTAGTTTAAGTGACTTTTATTAAAACTTGTGTTTTAGTGCTTTATGTTTAGTGACTTTTACTAAAACTTGTTTTTAGTAATCAGTGAGAATTTCTTCCGATTTCTCAATCATACTTATATAGGATACGCATCTTCTGAAATAGTTCATTCCTATTAGATTCTCAACTGTATGAGTTTAAATCATGCACTCTATTTGCTCTGACGCATTCAACTTTTACTGCCTTGTCGCGGTGAATTCTTCCCATGCTGCTTCAGTATTTCAAAAAAAAAATATCAGTCATTTATGAAAAACTTATTTCTTCGTACTTATATTTCTTAAAAAGTAAACAAAAGCACCAATGGAGAGGATGCAACCTCCAGAAGTAGTGAGGGACTCTCATTTCCAGTCGTAATTACTTCCAGTTTCAAGAGAAGTTGCGCAAAGGCAATTTCGACGAAGTACATCGAAGTTACTTCCTCGAACTATTTCGAAATTCTGTTTCAGGTAAACAAAGAAATGAAAAACATCCCCCACACAGACATTTACCTGGCAAAGTAGAAAAATCATGCCTTAAGAAACAAAAGAAAAGGTCAGCTTACCGGACCATTCCTGTGGTGCAAACATCGATCATTTGAAAGCTCAATTTGTCACTGAGTTTGCCTGCTGCTACTTTAAAGGATGCAAAAGGGGTTTTACCGAAATACTATTACTTTGTATCTAGGTTCGAAAAAAAACACTTGAATGCATTTAAAATTAAGTAAAATTTTATAGATCCATCAATTTTATTGAAATGATGATGCATGTTAAATACAGGGTGCCGCCAAAAAATGTTATCACAATTTGATTGTTAATAAAGTGTTTATTAAATATCGTAGAGTTTGCTTTCAATGTTTATAACGAACTGCATTAGCCGCCCAGCCAGTATGGTGGTTATGATCCTCGGTTGTCACCGAGTGGGCCCCGGTTCGAACCCTGGATAAGGCATGGATGTAAAATTGGGAGAAGAAGTCGGACTTTCGCATGGAATGGATTCCCGTCTTGAAAGGAAAACAGCGCACCCCTTCTGTTCTTTTCTGGGATCATCGTTTGTAAAAATAAAAATATTCTTCTTCTGTACTTGTCTTGAATGTTTCTGTTCATCCCTTGCTTTCATATGTATCCCAGAAGAACATACGACAACAACAACAACAACGAACTGCATTAACGCATATTTCTTGTACGCAATTTCAACTAAATCGCTTCAAAATACAATGGATACTATTCTTTGGAATTCTTACTTTACGAGCATCCTGATGAAGTGATGTTCTTGGATGTAGACGATATATTTTCAATACCCTTTCTTCCGTGTTTAAGTCAGTGGGTGATCTTGATCATTTTGAATGCTGTCTCTGAACATTCTGAACAGTTCCATCTTCTTCAAACTTATCTCTAATTCTTCTTATGGTGAGTCTACTAGGTGGATAAGTGTAAACGTTTTTCTAAAATCGTCTTTGCATTTCTACTGCGTTTTCTAACATCCACGTAGCACATTAACACAAACTTTCTTCTAAACTTAATCTAGATTGAGCCATTATTTCTCAACCGTTAAATCTGCAACAAAAATTCCGCGATGTGCCAGCTAATAATGTGAGGTAAATGCTTTGCGAAACTCTGTACACTGGCGCAAATCAACAAATGATCATTATTGTCAAAACTATTAATAACATTTTAGATGCCATTTTCTAATATTAGATAATAAATTTAATATACTAGAATATACATATCGCTATTGCTATCAAATCATGGCAAGTCCAATATTTTTCTGTTTATGAGGTTGTACCATGTTTGGTTACAAATGTTTCCTAACCTTGTTTCAGAAACCTCTAATTCTATATCCGTTATGAAAACGAATGTTTAAACTTCGTATCACAAATAGCATGCAAATTGGTGCTCAATTTTTTTACTGTCGCTAAATTAATTTATTTCAAGACTTTGGAGGTTTTGAATAGTAAAACGACGATATAAATTCAAGATGATTTGAAATACCCTGGACAAGTCTTAAAGGCTGCAGCAGTGAGCAGTGATACATACACAATGGCATCCACGCATTAATTGCCGACATTTTCAAAGATACCAGGTATTTCGCGAGCAGTTAAAAAAGCAACAGAAGCTCTTGCGACGAGGTAATCATTGGATTCAATTGGAGCCTACTACACGTAGTTCCTCTGTTATCTTTATAGGAAGAAATCAAGGCATGTTAAATCGATTCAAATAGTAACGCACATCACAGCTGAAACGTATTGGCTCCCAATCGTGTCAAAATCGTATTTTACGACTAACAAATAAGGAATATCGCTCATTAGTTCTGCTAACGTTTCTTCCAGAAATACGCGAGTAATCCACCAGCTGAATGGAGGTAGCTGCATATATGGTGCAATCAAAATGTCGTTGGCGATACCCACCCAAACATCGACATTCCGTCAGGGGAGACTATTCTTGTGAGGATTAATTGGCTTAGTGGTCTCCCTTGGGAGTTGATCAATTTCTTAATCGCACGGATTCACTGCTGGGTTTTCTTGTCGGTCATCGGATGGTTATACGGAAACTGTCTTTATGTTGTTTATGTAAGAAATCCCTGCCGAGGGAGGCCAGGACATCGACCATTTCGCATATATTCTATTTGCGTTTCCTATATTTTAGCGCTAAGTTCAAACATCCTGAATTGGATCTTGAAAGTGAGCATCGCAGGTGAAATATGAGGGGACACTCTAAGACATAATTCAATGCTGTTACCCGTAACTCAAAGCAACATCGGTTGATCTGAGATAGTCCGAATCTGCGGAGTTAGCTGGAGAATGGACTATTGCCAACTACACATACTGTAATAGACGCCTATCTTTTATTTGGGTATCCATGAAAGCGTTTTGGGACAGATCGTATGTGTGATTGGTCATCTGTGTTCTATTATACTTGTCACTGTTGAAGTATGCGATCTCTTGTAAGTATGTTGAAGTGTGAGGCTTTGAGAAATAGTTTAGGACAGTTTCTTCGTTCCCCTCTTGTCCAACATGAGCCTTGATGAATTTTGCCAAGGACAAGATATCTTTTCCATCAAGATCTAATAAATTTTGCTTATGACGATGTATCTTGTCCAACAAGGTCTGATAAATTTTACTAATCACGAGATATCTCGTCCATAAAGATCCGATACATTTTGCTAAAGACGCGATAACTTGTTCATCAAGTTCTGATAATTTTTTCTTATAAAGAAATACCTAGTACATGTTTGTACCAAATAGCAACCTCTAGTAAAAATTGCACATATACACTACTGATGAATTTACTTTAATGGGTTCTACCAACATTTAACCCACCAAGTGGCTTGGACGATATATCTCGTTCATTAAGAGCAGACCAATTTTGCTAATGACGAGATATCTCGTACACCATGATCTGATAAATTTTGCTTGTGACGACATATCTTGTCTATCAAGCTCTGATAACTTTTTTCTCATGAAGAGATACCTTGTACCTGTATGTTACCTTGTACATCAGTTTTAATAATGTTTCTGATGGTTAACTCAACGAAGCAATTCGTCAGTACCAAAACAAAAGATTTACAATACTTGGAAGACGAGATACCTCGTCATGTACAAAATTGTTCAGTCTTGATGTACGAGATACCTTGTAGAAACCATATGGAGGATTAACTATACTATTAATAATATGAATACTTTAGATCCGTTTTATGGCTATCTATTTGGAATAACAATAACAGTAAATCAGCCAAGGTGCATCTCTATCATCCTCAATGCTAACTTTACACTTTATATTGTATTACACAGATTCCAAGATGAGTGACATACATCCGACTAACGTATGGATGCCTTCATTAAAAGTAAAAGAGCTATTCAAAGATTCTACCATAAACACTTCCCTAACAAAAGAGTGTAATATTGTTAAGCATTTGAGCGTTTGCACATCACCAGCTGTGTGAAAATCGAAACGTTTCATGTGAGCAAGGATGAAGCGGTCGATCGAGAAATTAAAGCGCTCAGGAAATGGTAGAAACATTCCACGTTATGAAGAGAGAAATCTGCTGCACGTGGAAGCGTTGCAGATTTGAGTATATGTTTCATTTACAATGGCAACTTATACATTGCTCATCTCAGAATCCGTTATTGCTCCATCACATGCGAAATTCACTTTGTGAATGAAGGGTTTTAAAAAGAATGATTTACAAAACAGAAATAATTGCGCATATAAACTGTCGACGAATTCACTTTCATGGGCTCTATTAACATTTAACCGACCAAGTGACTTTGACGATGAATTCTTGTTCATCAAGTTTAGACCAATTTTGCTAATGTCGAGATATCCTGTAAATCAAAATCTGATAAATTTTCCTAATGACGAGATAGATTGTCCATCAAGTTCTGATATATTATTCTAATGAATAGATGCCTAGTACCTGTTTGTACCAAATAGCAACCTCTAGCACCAATTGCGCATTCACTTTTGATGAATTTACTTTAATGGGCTCTACCAATCTTTAACCCACCAAGTGGCTTTGAAGATATATTTCGTTCATCAAGATCGGACCAATTTTACTAATGGCAAGACATCTCGTCCATCAAGATCTGATGAATTTTGCTAATTACGAGATATCTCGTCCTTCAAGATGTGATACTTTTTATAGTGAAAAGATACCTCGCTATTAAAATATTGACGAGTTTTCCATGATTAGGAGATCTGGTGAGTTTTCTTCTAATGACAAGATACATATATTGTCCATTAAGATCTGGTCAGTTTTGCTAATAGCGATAAACCTGTTCAAGACAATCAACCATCATTAGGGTAAGCGTTTCACAGTCACCAATTTTGCTATTAACAAGATATCGTGGAAATCAAAATCTGATAAATTTTCATAATGACGAGATATTTTGCTATTGACGAGATATAGGTCCATCAAGTTCTGATATTTTATTCTTATGGATTGATGCCTAGTACCTGTTTGTACCAAATAGCAACCTCTAGCACCAGTTGCGCATTCACTACTAATGAATTTACTTTATGGTCTATACCAATCTTTAACCCACCAAGTGGCGTTGACGATATATTTCGTTCATCAAGATCGGACCAATTTTACTAATGTCAAGATATCTCGTCCATCAAGATCTGATGAATTTTGCTAATTACGAGATATCTCGTCCTTCAAGATGTGATACTTTTTATAGTGAAAAGATACCTCGCTATTAAAATATTGACGAGTTTTCCATGATTAGGAGATCTGGTGAGTTTTCTTCTAATGACAAGATACATATATTGTCCATTAAGATCTGGTCAGTTTTGCTAATAGCGATAAACCTGTTCAAGACAATCAACCATCATTAGGGTAAGCGTTTCACAGTCACCAATTTTGCTATTAACAAGATATCGTGGAAATCAAAATCTGATAAATTTTCATAATGACGAGATATTTTGCTATTGACGAGATATAGGTCCATCAAGTTCTGATATTTTATTCTTATGGATTGATGCCTAGTACCTGTTTGTACCAAATAGCAACCTCTAGCACCAGTTGCGCATTCACTACTAATGAATTTACTTTATGGTCTATACCAATCTTTAACCCACCAAGTGGCGTTGACGATATATTTCGTTCATCAAGATCGGACCAATTTTACTAATGGCAAGATATCTCGTCCATCAAGATCTGATGAATTTTGCTAATTACGAGATATCTCGTCCTTCAAGATGTGATACTTTTTATAGTGAAAAGATACCTCGCTATTAAAATATTGACGAGTTTTCCATGATTAGGAGATCTGGTGAGTTTTCTTCTAATGACAAGATACATATATTGTCCATTAAGATCTGGTCAGTTTTGCTAATAGCGATAAACCTGTTCAAGACAATCAACCATCATTAGGGTAAGCGTTTCAGTCACCAATTTTGCTATTAACAAGATTTCGTGGAAATCAAAATCTGATAAATTTTCATAATGACGAGATATTTTGCTATTGACGAGATATAGGTCCATCAAGTTCTGATATTTTATTCTTATGGATTGATGCCTAGTACCTGTTTGTACCAAATAGCAACCTCTAGCACCAGTTGCGCATTCACTACTAATGAATTTACTTTATGGTCTATACCAATCTTTAACCCACCAAGTGGCTTTGACGATATATTTCGATCATCAAGATCGGACCAATATTGCTAATGACGAGATATCTCGTCCATAAAGATCTGATGTATTTTGCTAATTACGAGATATCTCGTCCTTCAAGGTGTGATACTTTTTTCTAATGAAGAGATACCCCACTATTAAGATATTGACCGAGTTTTCAATGGTTACGAGATTAAGATCTGGTCAGTTTTCTTCTAATGACAAGATACATATCTTGTCCATTAAGATCTGGTCACTTTTGCTAATAGCGATAAACCTCTTCAAGACAATCAACCATCATTAGGGTAAACGTTTCACAGAAGAATTTCATATCCCCAGTACAAATACATGGATATTAATGTTGAATTCTATTAGTCAAATATGCTAATTGTAATTCAGAGTTTCCGATAATATATTCTAAGAATAAAAATTAGAATACCGGTAAGGGTTCTTTTATATTATTAAATGCAGCCAACAAAACATTGAAGAAATGAAGTCTTAACAATTTTTGAGTAGCTTACTTTATATCGTTTTCTTTCTTTAGTGATAGTTATGGCTCCATGAAAAATGTGATAAAATTTCATAAGTTAAAATAGAAACTTCATTATCTTCCGTTTTGAAATAAGTGATAAAAGTTAAATATAGTCGATATTAAGTAACAAATCTATCGAAAGAATTTAGAAATTTTGGAATTGAGTAAATTGTTAAAACACGAGCACTCACTCTTAGACTTACTTTTAAACTTTTATTTTTACCCTTCTTAAAACCCACCTCATCAATTCAAATATTCATCCTGATATTAAATCTAGCGAACTAAGTGGCATCCTTATATTTAATCTAGCATCCAAGAAACTCCAGTCCGTAATATTGACGAATCGTATTATTATATTTTAGCTAGTTTATGGGCGAAAAATCATTTTTGCACCGCCAGACATAAGGAATAAGTATTGCAGACCCTCCATAATAGTTAACATTACATTCTGTACATCACTTATCTTGAAGTAGCAGAAGTGACGGCTGCAGAACCAGCAGAGAGGAAAGTCAATCTCGAATTCAGCTGGGAAGAATTGTTTCTTGGAAGTACCAGGACTAATAAATAGAATAGCCACCAGTACTACTAGTACTGTAACTAATGGAATAGAAGAGCCACGAGTACTAATGAAAGAATAAAAGACCACAGAAAAGAGAATTTAAAAAAGATATCGTTAATACCACTCTAAAGATTCGAATCTGCATTTTTGGGAATTTCACCTAACTGCAATTTTAGAAATCGCCATTTTCATGTTTTATACTATGACGAAGCCATGAATGTTGATTCAAGTGCAAGTGCCGATTTTCATGACAAAATCGTTCAGTCGTAGCTCGATATTTCCCGCAGCATCAAAACTTTGAACGCGTTTTTGTAGAAACGTCAATTTTACAGATTCGTGCCGTTAGCGTGATGGCAATGATTTATGTCAAATTTTAACTTTGTATTAAATACTTGTGGAATCCACTTCAACCTATTGAATTTGTGAGCTCGAAGTATTTTATCTAACTTGGTTCAATAGGTTCGTTGTTTCATAACCGATCTTAAAATATAAATTTAAGGAATCCATTTTAAACTATTACTGACAGCATAACTTTCGTGTGTGCAAGCAAACCTTAACATTTTAACCAAAACTCAATTTAAAAATTCTCTCCTACCTTTTCTAAAATATATAAAAGATGAAAACTATATTTAATTAATTTTACATTTATATTATTAATGTCGTTTAAATTTTCTAAGGGTCTGGAAGTAAGAGTTTCTAAATTAAAAGACTGAAAAATGCCTGGATGTTCATTGAGGTACCAGAAAAACTGAGACATCAGACTAATACTTGGTTGGCCTCCAACGGGACAGAATACCCTTATAGAAATACGACGGGAAATGAGCGCTACGAGCTTGCGGAAGTATTCGGTATGTATTTAACGTCATTCGTCCTGCACAGCTATCCACAATTTTGTTGAATTCTGAGGAGTAGGATTTCTGTGTTACACAGCGTTGCATGGTGTATCAGATTTATTCGGTAACATTGAAACCAAATCCTCTCTTTACATGCGAGATAAATAGCTTCATGGTTTTTTTCCCACACACATATTCTTCCATTTTACCGATACTGTTGGAAACATGAATCATCAGACTAAGATGCTCAATCATCAATAATATACGAGGACTATTCAATAAAGAATGATCATAATTTTTTTACGTGATTAAGAAATTAAGAAAAAAAAATTCATATTGAATGTGTAGCGTGATAAGTGTAGAATAGATAGCGTAAGTTTCACGGTTATGACGTCATTGTTGAAGCCTTGGCAGCCGGCCAAGAACGCCAATTTTTACTTTCGCCTACGGTAAAAATGGACGTGACACGCTATCTGCAATACACTGCATTGAAATTTTGTTTGCGCCCTAAAAAATCGTCTGATGAAGTCTATGAGATGCTACAGGAAGATTATAGAGGGAGTCATGTATGTTCCCCATCCTCCATATAATCCTGATTTAGCCCATGTGAATTTGCTTCTTTTCCTGAATTGAAGAAACACATCCGGGAAAAACAGTTTCATCATCACAAGCAATGGAAAAGGTTGCGTAGGCGATTTTGAAGTACCTGTCAAAAAATGGCTTCCAGCATGTGTTTGAAGACTGGAAGAGAGGTGGGATAAGTGCATTGCATGAAATGGAGAGTATTTTGAGAAAGACCATAAAAATTTGGAGGATTAGTACAGAAAATTATTTTTTATAAATTTATGATCGTTCTTTATTGAACAGCCCTCGTAGTATTGGTGTTCTCGAGCCCAAGCAAGGAGCTTAGCTGTGTGGCGAATATTCATCAAAGTACTAGAGTTGAGCATCGACTTCCAAAGTCAGTATATTTGAGAGAACGTTGCATTTCTGACGGTTATGTTTGTTGATAACCCAGCATTAAATTCCGATGTTATTTGAGACAGTGTGGCACGAGTATGGCCTGAAACGATTTGTGTCGGCAGACGCTAGTCACGCTCAGTACAGCCTCATTGTTGTCTTGAGTTCATCAATTCTTGTAGTCACGGGACATCTTTGAAAGGTGGTCGAAACTTCTCTATCTCCGGATATCCTAATCTCATGAAATTTATTCATGAACTATTAAATGTCGTTTAAAATCGCTTAAACTGTGATAACTTGCCATTCTTACAGCGAAAAGATGACAGATGACTATGACTTACAGATGACTATGACTTACAGATGACTATGACTTACAGATGACTATGACTTACAGATGACTACGACTTACAGATGACTATAACTATTAATTTAGATATGCATTGGCAGACTCAACCAATGGAGTGCACAGCTGACGTTGTTGTGTATTTCGCATTAGCTCGTTTGACCCAATTTTTTCTGGTATTTCGGGGTATGGTACCACATTTTATATTGCTTCTAGAGCTGGATGTCTTTAATTCAGAAATATGCACAGATAATAGAATATGAATAATTTAATATAAGATATTTTGTACTAAACACGGCTTCAGTGTCCAAAACTGTTAAGAATAATTTATTTTCTTTTAATAGTTTCGTTCGAATAAGATGTAAAAATGAAAATATGTTAGTGATATAACTGTTCAATATTATCAGAGATGAAACAATTACAATAATAAATATTTAATTACCTTTGACACTAGCATCACACACACACAAGAACTAATCATAAATATATCATGATCTAATTTTCGTACAAAATGCCTCAAATTGACAGCAATAATTTCAGTGTATAATTTTACTAGGATGTATATTAACACCTGACTGAGCAACGTATGACTGATATTATAAGTGTGAACTAAAGATCTTTAATTAGGTATATTCTGTATTTTATTTTCCCCTTCCTATATAAAATTAATTTTAAAATCGCGTTCAACAAGATACCCTACACTACCCTACAATTAAAACACACAAAAACACCGAATCACATAGGAATTTACTACCGGAAACCCAACCTATAATGAGCTGGAGAATGAACGAAGATGCAGGAATGACAAGCCAATAACGGGTAAAAAAAATTTTATTTAGCGATACTTTACACTAGGACAGTACGTGTACATGTTATGTTGCACGACCAAGTGCTCAAAGTTCTTACCACCCACAGTTATGCTTGCTTGAGGGCGCTGTTCGCCAGCACTGTGGTGTAGTACACGTCTGTTTGGGTACCGTTCGGCATAAACCCGTACCACAATATGCCGTTGCCGTCAACTTCACCATACGCAAGGTGCATATCCGCCATTTCAGAGTTCGTAATTTGTTGTATGCTTTCCGTGCGCAATCGGAACTTTAAATGACCAGCTCTGTCATTTACAACGCTGGCAAACAGAGCCCTCCAGCAGATAACAGCGCCCTCAAACGTGCATAACTGTGGATGGTAAGAACTTTGAGCACTTGTGAAACTTAACGCGTACATATACTGTCCTCGTGTAAAGTATCGCTAAATAAAGAGTTTTTCCATCCATTATTGTCTTGCCATTTCTGCATCTTTGTTCATCCTTCAGCTCATCAGGTTAGAGTTTCCTGTCACATATTCGTATGTGATTCTATATTTTTTTGTGTTTTCAACATTCTAATAGTTTGTACGTTGAGTTTTGAATCGTCCTGTATATATCCATTTTTTCCAGTCGTAGATAAAAACATTTAGGTAAATTTTATCTTAACTTCGATATAATAGAATTAACATAAATAGTTAGGCTCCCAAACGAAATTAAATAAATGTTGTCTTCATATATAGAACATGAATTGGAAATGCTAAATTGTTAACTGAAGTTAGTTCATTTTACCTCTAATAATGCTCTATCAGCCCTTAAATCAGGGTAATTTTCCATTACTATACACCACATAAATTTTTAAGATTACTTATAATTAGTATTAGTAGAATGTGGTTTACTTATTGGGATTATAAAAATCATGTGTTAACAAATTAAACAACAGCTCAACAAAAAGAAATATTAATAACAAAATGAAACATGATTTCGTCAATGTTCCAAAGCGAAATTAAACTGTAAGAAAAATAATAGAGAATACTTATTAGAGTTTCAGATTTATAATATCTTTATTATTCACGAAAAGTGTTTTACCTCAAGGTTTTAATGGTATACTATTTCGCACTATTGATAAATCAGAACATTTAACTTGTAAAGAAAAGTTTGAATTTTGATATTCGCGTAAAAACAGTTCATGCATTTTATTTCATTCCACAAACACACACCAGCAATGTTTGTATTACTTTTGTATTACCTATTCCACTTTATATCCTTACTTGCTTCCCTTTATAACTTTAAATTTTATGGGTGATACTATTATGAACATTATCAACTTATTCTTCCTACTGAATCAGTATTTTCTCAAAGTAAGTTTCAGATTAAAACTCTTAATTGTGTTACACGAGTTTCTGACTTAATCAGACTTCTATCAGAGAGAATAATTGTTATTTGAAATATATGCATATATGAAGGAAAATAATTTCATGTTTTATTTCATAGTTAAGTTTGTATACGAAGATATAGTGCTATGAAGTAATCTGTATAGTTAATGGAAAAGCTTGACGAGCTATATCAAATTTACTGAATTTCTAAATGTAACATCTTGTGTGTTCTCGATGTTATAATTATTGCTAGTTCATAGAAAATAACATTTATTTCCTAGTCTGAATAAATCTATATTTCTACTGTCTTACGTTTACAATTTTCTCATTATACTAACAAAAATGTTCCCGATAATTCAAATACCGTCAAAGAATTAGGTTTATTTGTTAAAAATCAATTACTTTTGTTAACAAACAATTTATAAATCAAAGCAATACATAAAATGTATCAAGAAAACATTTGATGGATGAGCACAGTACTCTGATGGGTTCATACGTATATATCCGTTCTTCAATCTGCAGACTTCCCGACATGACTGGTAACAAACCACTTTTGATCTAATTGACAAATATAATTTCTAGTATTCTTTGAACTAATGCATATAATTTAGTCATTATTAGTGTTAAGTTGTAATTCTATCTGTGGCTGTTTATCCAAAATAATTGTAGAATTTGTCAAGTGTTTAGAACTCATGCGGGGTTGTCTGCAAATTGAAGAACGGATATATAAGTGTGAACTCATCAGAGAGTTAAACCATTACTGATCTGTCAAAGTTTTTCTTGACACATTTTATCCAGTATGAATAAAATATATGGTATATGGAAATCCAAATTAATGTTTTCATCTATAAGTCTCGTTTTTTATAAAAATTGTATACATGCTTAAAATGTGTGTGGACATCGGAATTGTACTTTTAAAAATATCTTTTGTACGAATGCATTTTCCCTTATATTATCCTTATGCCTAGAAAGTACCAATCTTATAAATTTCTGCTCCTGTACATTTTTTACAACGCTGCATATAATTACTCTTGCAGCAACAGAGAAACTCTAGCCAAACTTTCATCAACGGTATTTTAAAACAGATTTTATTTCTAGTGTAGATAAATACCTATTTGCCTTCTACTTGAACGGAAAAAGACGTGAAGAATCGCGCACTTTATAAATTTAGATTCCGAAGTCGGGGATAGTATTGCTGAAGTAAAGCCCCCTATTGTCTTCCGTGACGATAGCAATGCTGACAGATGGTCCAGGACCCCTCCGGGAATCTCCTCTTTCCCTGTACTGGGTCATTTCACTTCCGATCCCAAAATAGACTTAAGAGATTTATAACTCTTCAGTCTTTTTGACTTTGACAAATATCCTCGGAACAACAGAAGGACGCGAATGAAGACCTTTTTTTGCTATTATTATTCTCAAATTACACCGTGAATGCAGTCAATGGACAGCTTACATCTAAAGTACTGCAATTTTTTATACTTTTTGAAAGTGACTGGTTTTTGATTTTTGGTACTTGAGGAAGAGATTGAGGATTCTATTAGTGTTGTCGATGGCACACACACATTTTCGCTTTGAACGTATATACATAGATTAAAAATACTGTATGGTTTACATAGCCCGTTGTCTTGCTCCAGTAGGACGTTGAAAAATTATCATTTGCCTGTATGGTTTAGCAAAATTAAAGTGAAATAAATTAGAGTTTTTAGACTCTAAATATTCAATAGTTCTTATTCACACTATCGAACCCTTAGAAATATGTCTTCGTGAACTTATTCGGTACGTTTTACCTCATTTGAATGTGTTTGGTACAGAACAAGTTAGCACTTTTAGTTATTTATAGGGGTGCAGTTTCATTAAGCATTCAAATCGTTAAGTAGGAAGGTAATTAATTAATCACTAACTAGAGAAACACAATGGGCTATGGGCGACGACCCAGGACCAATTCCATAGGTAAAGATCCAAGGACAATACCATGTAATTTTGAACCAATGTCACCTGACTTGGCACTCCACTCTACAAACTTCCACACCATGCCAACATGAGGAGTTGAGTCAACGACAGAATTAATGTGCATCAGCCCCCCTGTACATGGTGGTCTTTCGCTCAACGAAGCATCGAACTTGTAACCTTCTGGTTGGTAATCCGATATCCTGCCAACTGGGCTACCGAGGCTCCTCATTGGAAATGGTATTTAATGAAATATGTTAAAATTCTAATCTTGAATTTATCTAACGAAGATACTGAAATTTAATGTGTATACAAGATGATGTACTTTAAAAGTTCGCTTTTTACATTTTAATTAAGTAAACAATTTTGAATACATACATTAATTAATTATTTTGCTAGGCTGTTAATCTTGCGTAAGAAAAGAAACCTTGGTATTGAAGACTTTAAAGTATTTATACTCAATATCGTCGAAAAGAAACATTTTTTTCAGAGAAATCTTAATTTTTATCAGTTAATATCTCACTTCAAACATTTTTCTAACTTCTATTGGGAGTTAAAAATGCTTCAGTTTTCAAAAAGTTGCTTGCTGTTTGGTGACATTCTTTACTAAATTTAGCACTATCACCTTATGAATTCAGGTACTTAACCTCCATCGTTATAAATACCAAAAATAACAGTTTTAAAAACGGTTAAGATTAATTATTTTCGGTCTGTAATTTAATAACTTATCTTCTTATCGCCTATTTAAGATTTCTTTCAATAAACTACTTCTCGGTGTAATAAAACGTTTTAAGCACATTGCAATTCGTAAGCCTTGTCTTTTTTCTGTCGCGCTTCCTTAAAATGTACAATTCCATGGGAAGGTGCATAAAGTAAAAAAACTACGAAAATTACCTTTCCTCACATTAGTTGCCTGAGGCCAGCTGCTATAATCCACTCATGTAGGCATAGTTTCATGTCATCCCGACTGTAAAAAAATAATTATTACGAACTTCAATTTCTTAAGAGAATTAAAAAGGAAGGAAATTTTCTTTCTTTGAACATTGTTATTAACCCTCAAACATGCTTTATTCTCGACGATTATAAAATGTCAAGATGATTTATTAACATCAATTTTATCCGGCTCATTTGCATCTTTCATTGTATTTCCCCCTATTCTTTCAGTTTCTTTTTTGAAGGATACACTAAAGAGCGTATTTTTTAAAGAAGAAATCCTCGTCTTCTTTACATTGGTGAAATAATTATTTCCGAATAATGAGGAAAGTTTTCCTTTGTTCTAACTTTTTATCATTTCGAATGAATATGAAAAAGCAGGGGAGGAAAAATCTGAATCTAAAAGTTCAGCTGCGGGCATTTTTCTACTGGGCTTCTTACT
The DNA here is from genome assembly GCA_947359465.1 of Metellina segmentata. Taxonomy (NCBI): domain Eukaryota; kingdom Metazoa; phylum Arthropoda; class Arachnida; order Araneae; family Tetragnathidae; genus Metellina; species Metellina segmentata. The sequence continues at coordinate 57,736,381 of OX375884.1, read as the reverse complement.
GACTTCGTGATATGTGTTTGTATAAAACTTTTTAATGGATAGTGAAACGCTAGTTTTATTTACATGGCCGAAGTATTTTTTCATGCCAAATAAACAGTTGGATCGGCAAATTAATATGCTTCTTCCTTTTTGTGCGTTTCCTTTATCTGCAAATGTATTCCAGATATAATTACACATAAAAGAATATATGTAATTACAGAAACATGCACCTTTGGCCGCAGTTCATTTCATTCCTCTTTAATCATAAAAAATGATATACACTTTAGAATTGATTTCAGTCTTTAACATTTGAGTAAAAAAAAGCAGGATTATTGTTTACTCAATTCATGTTATCCATGAAACTGAAAAAAAAAAATCAATGCGTATGTCCAATTAAAAGGTAAACTGTTTCTTCAAAGTTCAGAGTTCTAATCAAATTAATTTGAACCTTACTATGAACTTTTTGTCAATGGAAAATATAAAATAGGCTTAGAACATGGAATCATGAAGAAACAAAATTTTAAAAGTTTATTTTCATTCTAATTAAAATCACAAATGAAAAATTATGTGACCTAAATCAGACATTAGTACATATTTTAAATTCGATAAGTTCAGTACAAGGTAGTATACTGAACAATTGTATTTTGTGTGTAAAAGGATATAGCTTAATCGAAGAATTGTTTATTCCAAGAATATCCTATTTGTACATACTAATCTGTACAGTTCAATATTATAAAACTGCTCTGTTTTAAATAGAAAGTCTTCTCAAACAGTACACCAAGTAGTACTCCTTGGATATATTTAAGAAAGTTTTTAAAGGTTTATCGTAAATGGTTTTATAATGTTCATAAACTTTTATCCTTTTTATTTGCACAACTCAATATTATCCGATAATTTTTTCACAGTATGGTAAACTTATAGATACGGTTTTATTGACGTTTTTTGGTAAAAGTGGGTCTAGGTTGGAAAATTAGGTACAATGGGATTGCGTGCTCTGATAAATTTTAGAAATAGAACCGATTGTAAACAAATTTTTATTTTTTTCTTCGAAATAGATAAGAGAAATGAAAATAAAAAACTTAAACGTCCTTCTTCTAAAAAGTTTTTAATGTTGTGTTATAAAAACACTAAAATTGAACTTCGTCCATTGAAGTCAGTCTCAGACAGAGGAAATATTTCTCGGATCTACGAATTATTCTCACTGAATTGGCATTTATTAACATAGTTTCTCGAAAGTAAAATTAGTACTTCCATCTTGACTAAGGATTCACCGTAGATCAGTAGGCTTGCTCACTGCTCTAGCAATCTGTGAATTGTAGGTAGCGTAGGTTCTATTCCTGAGCGTATTTCACTTCTGGTTCAGTAAATATTTTCTTGTGTGTGTGGGACTGCCGTAGCCCGGTCGTTAGTGCATCGGATCAGCAAACGGGAGGTTTGCGAATTCGAATCCAGCCAAAAGCCGTCGTGTACAAAGAAGGTGGATGCACGCTAAATCCATTGTCACCCCAAAATGTTCTCACGTTGGCTTGGTGTGGAGGTTTGGAGAGTGGGGTTCCAGCTCAGGTGTTGCCTCGTCATCTGATCGTGGTTCGAAATAACTTGGTGTTGCCCTATGATATTTCCCGTTGGGATTTATCCCGGACCGTCGTCAATAGCACGTTGTGTTGCTCCAGTTGGAAGTTAATTAAAATACCTACCTACCATGTGTTTGTGTATATTTACTTGATGTCGGTGACACATCATGGCCGAATATGGCTCTTTCTCCATGAAATCCAACCCAGTCAATAGATATTCACAAACTTGCAAAGCATGAGAACATAGTTCCTGACCCAACTCGGTCAATAACTCACTATGTCTTTGGACACATACACCAGATCGAGAGCTTTGTGTTAACACTTTATTTAACCACGTTCAAACCCACTATAGATTTTAAGTCTGAAAAACACTTAATTCAACTTCGTCTATTGAAATTTGTCTGGAGTTGATAAATCTTTCTCGTCATCTTCACTCGAAGTAATTTTCCTTTGTAAGATAATTATAAAGACATACAACCATTCAGAGCAACTAATATTCACAAGCATGAATAATGAACATTTCCTCACCCAATTTGTCAATAGATGATAACGTTTTTGGACACACACAGTAGACTTTGTGTTAACACTAAGCTTAATCATATGCAAATTCATCCTTAATTTTAAGTCTTATTAAAACACTTAAATTGAACTACATCTTTTGAAATTTGTGTAGGAGAGATAACTTTTCTTGTTTCCATTAAAATGACTCTCTTTGAAGGGATTTTCCTGCATTCGGTAATAAATGAGCACATTAAATTTAACTAATATTCCCAAACATGCATAACATGGGAATATAGTTCCTCGCTCAATAGTTTATAAAGTTATTGGATACATAATGGACACATAACGTAGTATTAACAGCGTTTAACCACGTTAAAATCCATTAGTAATTTTTAAATCTTTTTGAAACACTCAAATTGAACTACGTCTGTTGAAATTTGTCTGGAGTAAAGAAATTATTAAGAAATTGCATTCGCTGTAATTTTCCTTCATAAGGTAATAAAGACACTAACCTATTCTCACAAACTTGCGTAACATACGCATATAGTTCCACAACCAACTTGCAAATAGTTGATCGTCTCTTTGGACACACACAGTACTAATCAAATATTTATTTTAATTCTAAGTGTTATTAAAACACTTTAATTTAAATGGTAGAGAAAAGTTTCTTGGTCTCCATTAGCTTTTTCTCCCTAAACTGTCATTCGAAGTAATTTTCCTTCATTAGGTAATCAGCCCTTCTTTCAGCTTGCATATCACGGGAATATAGTTCTTCACTCAAATCGTCAATAGCTGATAACGTCTTTGGACACATACAGTAGTCCGAGAGCTATGTGTTAACACTACGTTTAACCGCATGCAAATCCGTATTCGCATGAGAAAACTCAGGATGTTAAACCAAGCTTATTAAACTAAGGTAGAGCGATAAATTGTCATATCTATGATCAACTGCTGTGAACTTCCGTCAAATTTCTAGCGGAATAACTTCCTGAGTCGGACTCTGATGTTTCCATCATCCTAGTCCGCTATTCGTCATGGCGATTAGGAAAAGGATATGACTAGCTTGCACCCTTCAATATTGGAATAGAGACTAATTCCCTACTCTATAACCAGCTTTTAACACCTGTTTGTCACCGGAGCAAGGTCAATTTATCATCCCCGTGTCAACCGCTATCGAAGGGTAGATGTCGGTTTTCTATTAATTCTTCCATCTGGAAGGCAGACTCAATTGAATGTTCAACCAGGCAGCAAAATCATTTCCACGGATTATCACATCCGTTTTGTGGATTTTCTGAGATTCTGGAAAAAGTTCTACTTATCCACAAATGAAACCAATGAAAATCCTCTATCCTACGAAATAAGTTTTCTAAACTTTGTTTTTCAGCTTTTTTTCATTACTGGAGACAGCTTGTTTTTGTTCCTTCTGAAACGTATTTGTGATTCCATAGTTCACGGCAATTGAAAACTTGGATGTTTGAATTCATCGGAGTTAGAGAAACTTAAAACACCCCGTTATGTTTTACTTGTTCAATTGGAATGATATACAGTATTTGGGAGATAGAAGGTACATTATACCGGCATTCAAAATGTGCCTAATCTCTATGTAAGGTTTGAAGAAATGAAGTTTAAAGTTTAAAATATGGGTAGCTAACTATTTAATAAACTAATTGTGTATGATCTAGTAAAATTCAAGTGCTTACTTCTCTATAATACTAATCTCGCAATAATAACTTACTATTGAATTAAAATATCTAAAATTCGAAAAGAAAAAGAGAGAGAGGGAGGGAAGGGCACCCAGTTTTTCTTTTTCTTTTTCGATTCAAAAATATATATTTTTTCTTTTTCTTTACTTTTTACATTCCTTGCAAATTTTTATTCTTTTTAAATTGCGAATACAGCTATTAAAAGAGCAAAAAATAACCTTTAGCTAAAGTTATAACTGTTTTGATATTCGTAGTTCAAAGTATACAAATGTTTCTACCAATTTCATTCTGATGCCTGTTTCTCACTTTGTCTCACTGTATTTAGAAAATAAACTACAATGCTTCTGTACAAACTATGCTTCTGTACAAACTTCCCGCCGGTAAAGTGCTACATGTATGCATTTTGTGGGAATATTTTTGAAAGCTTAGTTGCGGAAACGTGTTTCGAGATCTAAATATAACAATGTTAACCATACAGAGATTTAATAATATAAGTATAATTCTTGCTATAACTACTCTAAGCTTACAAGATTATTTAACATTTTTGTTTTTATATTTCGTGCAACGTTTATACTTAAGGGGGTTCAATACCCAAAATCTCAACAAAATGATATTCTTTTTTACATTAAAAAAATACTACAGATATTTCTGAATAAAATTACACGACAATTTTATTTCTGTCTTTTAAAAAGCCAGCGGGATTTGGAATTTAGTAATTTGACATATGTGCATCCGACGAGCCCATACAGAAGTGATTCGTGGTGTTTTTACAATCGTGCCATTTTTAACAAAACAAATCCATAATCGCACAAAGTGGGTAATAAAACCCTTTTGACATCTGTCAGAGTTGTTAAAATGATGCCAATATTTCAAAGACTAGCTTCAGATTCTTTGTTGGAAAGATGTAGCAAAGGGGAAACTCAAAATCGAAATGAATCACTTCGTTACATGGTTTGGAGCCGTTGCATTAAAACTTAAACACTTCGAAAGTTCGAGTACAGATTTCTGCAGTCAGAGCCACTATGAACTTCAACAACGGACTAACGTCTCTAGTATAAAAGATATGCTGGAATGCTCGTGTCTTGTAACTAGGAAAACTTCTCTAATGCTGTCCAAACAAAAGGACTGCAGTCGTTTTAGGACAGCTACGATGAAGTCAAGTAAGTTTTTTATCAATTTAAAACTTTAACGACGTTTTTCCCAGTGATGCTTTTTTTTACTTTAAATTGATATAAATGAAAAACTATTTGTCATAATTGTATGAAATTTTCTGCTCATGTTTACCAAATACATATCTTTAATTTGTCTTCTTCAATTACGAATATGTATATTTTTTATTCTTCGATAATTTTTCAAATATTTTATGTTGTACTTTTTTTTGTACTTTTGGGGTTAAATTTAAAAAAAATTGAATTCAATTAAAAAATTTCCACGAAGACAATTTTTAATATGTATTGTTGTAAGTAATTTAAAACGCAAACTATGAAATTTGACACATAAAAGTGTTAGACCTATCAATTTTTAACAGTCAAAATTTTGCACTTTTTAAAATTTTATTTAAAAAACAATTTTTGAAAAATATATAAATTAGTTTAATTACACAATACAATGTTCATCAACAAAAAAAATTTCAAGACAATTCATTAAAAATTGAAGATTTTAGAATTTTGGGTACCATACCCCTAGGTATTCCAAATAGAGCGCAGACCCCTTACACACTAAAAACACACAACGGATTAGCCATGAAAGGCTATTGAAAGCCTCGAGTAGGACAATTGTGAAGAGGGGCCATAGGACGCTATTAGGAGGGCCATAGGCCAAAGATCTCCCTGTCCGCGCAGGTTGGCAAGACGGGGAATGGACGTGATCGACCCAAGAGATGATACTATCATTTAAAAATGTGTAAAAGGGAAACTCTTTTACAATGTTTTCCTACGAAGAAAAGAAAAAGGGAAATGCAGGTTATTTTTAGTACAGTTGGTCTTGATTTGCTGTATTTAGTGGTACATTTAGGCAGATGCCGACAGTTGGCAATATTGTTACAGTTGAAAGCGGATAATGCATTCAATTCATTATATTAGTAGTATCTCGAAGGATTGGACTCACGTTGGGTTGGCGTGGAAGTTTGGAGAGTGGGGTGCCAGCTCAGGTGTTGCCTCGTCATCTGATCGTGGTTCGAAATAACTTGGTGTTGCCCTATGATATTTCCCGTTGGGATTTATCCCGGAACATCGTCAATAGCACGTTGTGTTGCTCCAGTTGGACGTTAATTAAAATACCTACCTACCATGTGTTTGTGTATATTTACTTGATGGCGGTGACACATCATGGCCGAATATGGCTCTTTCTCCATGAAATCCAACCCAGTCAATAGATATTCACAAACTTGCAAAGCATGAGAACATAGTTCCTGACCCAACTCGGTCAATAACTCACTATGTCTTTGGACTTTCATCTGACCGTGGTTCAAAATTACGAGGTGTTGTCCTCGAATCTTTCCCTTAAGGGACTGATTCCGGACCGTCGTCAATAGCCCGTTGTGTTGCTCTAGTACGACGTTAACTAAAAAATTACAAAAATTACAAATCGAAGGATTGGAAGCCTAAATGTTTGTAGGGCCACTTAAGCAAAACTTCAAATAAAAAATGGTCCCTGTAATAATTTGTCAAAAGCAAAAATATTCAGAGCTTATTTATTATAGTTGCTTCTAATGTTTAATGAACTATTGCTATTAAAATGTTGTTTATTTCCCTGAATTCCGAGATTAAGTACAAATCAAATTAATTGGACAGGCTTTATACAAACTATGGGTAATCTAACTAATGTAATATGTACAGCTAAGTGGAGAAAAAAAGTCAAGCTGCTCTTCTTTATTCGAGCCTTTTTGATGGCAAAGAAAATTCATTCAATTTTAAACAGCATATTATATCCTTCTTAATCGTACCTTTGTACTGTGAGCGATGCATTAAAAACAAAACTTATTTTTGTGTTTATTTTTTCGGATTACATTTATCTCAGATTCATATTTAGTAATAATAAGTAAGGGAATCTGGGGAGGTTTGAAATGCAGAGTGGCATGAGACATTTTTGAATTCCCGCTTCTATGACATTATTTCACGAATTGCCCTCTAGGTGTGCTGATAGTAGAGCAATATAGTTTTCTGTGAAGTTTGTTATTGTTGGAATTGAAGCATTGGTGAACCGTGAAGGAATTTGCGACATCAAGTAAGTATTTTTTTCAAAATTTGTGAGCTAATACCTTTACAATATGTGGTGCTATGATATTTATCAATAATATCTGGAATAGTATATTATTTACCCTGTTAAACAACATTTTGTGTTTGATTGTTTTCAAACTTTGGTGTTACATATTTTAAGTTTTATTAAAAATGTTTTTCTGTGGGCGGTTTAAGACACATATTGCATGGGAGCCTTGAGACACCATGTTAAGGCTTCTGTATAAAATAAATTATTTTAAATTATAATAGGTACGTTTATAACTTAATATTTAGATATTTACCTACCTTTTATAATTGTTGTTGTCGTACATGACACATCCGTTTTTACAAGAAGGTCACTTTCACACACATACATATCGTAATTTAGATCCCAATCAGAGGCCGATAACCCCCTGATCAGGTACCCCCAAAGGTATTGATTTGTTATGGGAACATGGGGGACTTTGTGACCACGACCTATTTAACCTGCCCCAGCCACCATTAGCGAACACGATGTTCTTTAGCCAGGTCCAAGCGCTGATCTCGCAACCATCAGAATTGCAGGCTCCGCCGAGGACAGAACCCACAACCCTTCCGATGCGAGCCCGACGCTCTACTGACTGAGCTACCGCGGCTCACCTTTTATAATTCATTATTTTATTACATAATATTGTATGCTTTAATTTAATAAATGATTTCTGGAGAAAGGTTTTTTTTTAAATTACGCTATGTTGTGTCTCAGTTATGGGAACAGCTATTCCTTCATTTCTTGTGTTTCCCAGGGTTAGGGTGAAAGAGCATATGAAGGCAAGAACCCCCATCAGGAATAGAAGCTGCCGCTCATCCATCATATACGATATTCCTCAATTAATTGGGAAAACATTTTTACGAGCTGTCGATCCTGTGAACATAGAGTGGATTTTTGAAAACTGGTATTTATCCATTCAATCCGTCCATATTAACAGAAAGTGACACTTTGTGTTCTTAGGTAACTAATCGACAAAATAAGGAATTCAATGCAGAAATTGGGTACTACATCCTCTACTATTACAGCTAAGGAATCTCGTATACCTATGTTATCAACTTTGGAAATGCAAAACCATGATGGAATTGGCTATAGACGTGTAACAGGTTACCCCAGAGCGGATTCGACCTTATCCGAAAGCAGTCTCGTAAAAGAAGAGGAGGCAAACGTCCTATTAAAACAAGAATTTAAACAAGTATTCCTGTCAAGGAATAAATAGAGAAGTAGTTTGAAGAGATGATGAGTATGAAACCAAAATTGTCATTGCTTTCAAAAACAGCCATGCCAGAAGAAGGAAATAGCCTCATCATCCGACATTGCTACATTTCTGTTCATTTTGGAAGAATGTTTTTTGGAATGCTTGTTAAGAGAAGCAAATGAAAATAGTAACAGGTCAAACCATTATTTTCCAGGAGAAAGCACAATGCTTATAGCATAATAGACAACGTTATTGTGAAATTTGCAACAAAAAAATAAAATTTATCACTATGTGGAAATTTTTTTTTAACATGGCTTAAGATTTGGAAGAAAAACTGAGGGGAAATATTTCAGAAAAAAAGTAAATGAGTTTTACGAGCCTGACGTGAAAGACATTAGTGTGGTTGGAAATGAATATATTCAGAAGATACCGCTGTCTGTTAATATTAGAGGCACAAAGAGATCAAATGATAGATTGTTATTTCCTGTTGACTTTCCTCAGGAAAGTATGAAAACATATGTTAATTGGAAAATTCTTTTGATTACTCATTCATGTAGGAAAAAGTTATAAAAATACATTTTATTTTTGTTTATTGTAATTAAATCTATGTTATAAAATGTTTTATGCTCTTAAATAAAGTAGATTTTGTTTAAAAATTGAATATAATTGAATACTGTAAACATGTCTCAAGCCTCTCATATTATAAGATGATTCATACATATACTGGGGAGGGGGGGTCTCTAACCTTCCTGTATATGTCTTTGAGACACATATTAGACATAAATAAAAGGTGGTTTAAACTCTCTATTAAGTATAGTATCTCAATATTTGATAGTGAAAGAAATTAATATACTATTACTATTCGTTATATGTAACCAATCCTCTTTTTTAAAAAAGCTAATTTAAAAAAAATCTGAAAAGTGTCCCAAACCTCCCCAGTTTTTCCAATTTAAATTAACGCTGTGTGTTTTGAGGTGACATTAATTTATAATGAATATTATCTCCATTAAAATATTTCTGCAAGATTTTCAAATGACGGATATTCATCTCAAAGTCTAACGTATATATTATACCAAGGATTGGGTTAATCAATTCAAATATTTTGGTAATATATGGAAAACTGAGAAGGTATAACATGAGTGGAGCTAGGATAATAAGCTAAAAACAAAGTTTCCTATAGTAGATGTCAGACACTAGACAAATTATGTTACACAAATCAACAAAATTAGTTAAATTTATTATAATTATTTGTTTATCTTTTTGTAATAAAACTTTATAAATAATTTAAATTTGCAGTTGGTCCATTAAGCAGAATTATGTTCCATAGGGCCAAAAAAGGCAAAATTTCCTTTTCTATCAAGAGTCCGTAAGTTTGATACGTTTTATATAATTTCCATTGTGTGTGTGTGTGTGTGTGTGTGTGTGTGTGTAAGTCATCTTCACGAAGATTTCAGATACATCGTTTTTTCTTTAGCTCAGTTTATACAAAAAAAACTTCTGCACTTAAGGGACCGTTTAAAAATTTAGATATTAAAGTTCTTGAAAACCAACCAAATCCAAAATAATTTTTTAAATAAATTAATTCATATATTTTAGTAAATTAAACTAATATTTAAACTAATTTTAATTTATAAAATTTGCAAAATATTTTCTCACTGGTTTGGGTAGATCGAATTATCTCACGGAAATAAGCAAATATGTCATCAGCCTTATTTTAGACGTCAAAGTATAAAAAATCCCGATACCCAAAGATATTCCAACCTCAACGTTCACAAAAAAGTAGCTCTGCCTACATGTATGCTAACGTGTATTCCATGCGTGAGAAAGATGTAAGAGCACATTTCAACTGAGGAAGCCATGCTTAATATAGGGAAAATACGATGGCTATTTTTTATGTTACATTTATCATCCGTGAAACTTAAGGAAAATATTTCTCTTTCATACACGCAGCCCAGCTATATTGCGCGGGTTAATTTTAGTAACCCTCTGCTGCCTTCAGTGCGTAGTCTACGGGTTGTGAGATACTGAGTCATCTAGCAACAGTTGATAAATGGATGGTAATAAAAGTTACGCCAAGTAAGGATTCTCACGGAATGTCTGTTTCTGAATAACTCTCGTTGGATTTTTTTCTCTTTCTCAGTGGGTTGGGCATTATTGCTTTATTTCTCTTCCCAAGTCATAATAAATATCACCTTTTGCACTCTCGAATTGTCCTTCCTTCTTCCCTCCGTTACTTGTTGACGCCTTGGCGAGTAATGGACCATGATCTTCAAACGAGATACTTGGCGACAGCAGAATACTGGCGCCAACGATCTATTTGTTTGCTTTATATTGGAGACACGTATGCATATTTATAATTTCTTACCCAACCATGAATAGTTGTTTTTATCCCTAGGGATTTTCAGGGAAATCCCGTATAAATCAGAAGGGCTGCATATTTTCTTCTTACACTTGTTGGGAAATTTTCAACGAAAATAAAAATTTAAGGTTTTGAAAATTAATTTCCCAGTGGGTGTTGTTGAACACTCATTCACTCTATTTTCATCATTTAACCCTCCGAGTGGTTTCAACGAGATACCTCGTCTACCAAATGTGACAAATTTTGCTAACGACGAGATATACCAGGTTTAAGATATTGCCATTTTTGACGATGAGATCACGTTCTCGTCAGTTTTCCTCCAATGATAGCATAATTCGACCATCCACATCTGGTCAGTTTTTCTAGCTTTAAAAGTGAAGTTCATGTCTAATTAACCCTAGCGTAGTCGAATAGTGGCAAAAAAACTAAATCCATCATTAGTTAAAGGTAAGTAGGTAGTTAATGAACGCTGGAGCAATGCGGGATCCCAAGAGAAAGATCCCGGAACAACACCTTTTAATTTTAAATCAAGATCAGATGACAAGGTCAACACCTGAGCTGAAACCTCACTCTTCAAACGTCCACATCAAGCCAGCGTGAATACATTTGAAGCCACGGCAGATCTAAGAGTACACCAGTCCCCAAGTACACGACACTATTTGGTACTGGTATATATCTACAATAATGGACCACACTTCAGCGGATTTGTTTAAGATCCGACTACTTATTTGGGGGTGTTTTTCGTGGTATGGCCCGGGACCTTTACATGTAAATTGAACGTCGACGCCTACATGAACATTTTGGACAATCAGGTTCTTCCTTCGCACTGTCAATTTTATGGAATGGACGAATGTTACTTCCAGGATGACAACGTTACATGTCATGTTGCAGCCTCTGTCAAGCAGTGGTATCAAGATATGGATGTAAAACGTCTTCCCTGGCCTGCTCCGAGTCCCGACCTAAATCCCATAAAACATTTGTGGGACGAGTTAGAGCGACGCTTACGGACAGGGAACCACGTCCGAAATCTACACCTGAGCTGGCGACATTCTTACAGCAGGAATGGATACAAATACCCATAGCTGTGTATCAAAACCTTGTTGAAAGTATGTCCAGAAGGGTTGTTTGTATAATTGCAGCCCGTGGGGGACCATCCCCCTATTAAACCATGCATTATATCCCCTATAACATCACACCATGCTGTCCGGTCCATAATTGTAGAGTAGAGTATCTTAACCTAGATTCCAAATCATATTGTTAATCTGCTACTCTTCCAACCGGGCTACCATGGCCATGAACACTTGAATGAGCTCCCTTTTAAAGATCTAAAATTACTTTAAATGTTAGAAACTTGTTTTTAAATGATCATTGAAAGTTCATTTTTAGTAATATCAAAGCATTATACTCAATACAAACATTAACTATACATCTCTACTATTATAAAAGGAAGCGTTTGTCTGTGTTTCTATTAAGTCCCCTGGCTAATATATGGTATTTACAATAATGAAAATTTCTCATACATGTAGTACAAATTTTTGGGATTTTTTGGGTCCAGAGAACGAATTTTAAATTTAAATCTAGAACATTTTAAAATTCAATCTAGAACATTATAAAATTATGTTATTGGCTTTTCAATTATTAGTGTTTTCCTTAAAATGGCAACAGAGTAAAGAGATGACGGATTCTAAATTTATTTTTACCGTTTGATTTCCGAGCAACGATTTCAGCGGACGAACAAAACAAATCAAATTATAACTGGAGTTATTTAGTTCTTTTTTTCTATCTCCTAGATCGTTAAAGAAATCGTGAAAATTTCAACGGATTTGAAATCTGCGGAAAGTTTTACATTAGATCAATACCTAAAAGTATGAAGCTGTATGAAGCCTAAAAGTAAAAGCAAAGGGAAGCAAAAAAAAAATTATAATTTTTGACTGGCACTATTTAGTTCTTTTTTTTGTAAAATTGGATTATTAAAGATATAGATTGAAAATATCAACACATTTGAAATCTGGGGAAAATTTTACACTAGATAGTTACCTTACATTTAATTTTCATCAAATAAATAATTTTTCAATTGTAACTTTTTTATTTTTGCAATACGAATATGGGCGCAATAGACAATGAAGTCACGACCTTTTCGTCCTTTTGAATCGTGTTTGCGATAGTGACCCCACGAAAAGAACTGTCACAAGCAAGGACAATTTTACATTAGAACGATACCTTATACATTTTATCTTCTTTTATTAAGCTAGGGGGCGCGGCCCCCTGCTCGCTTACGCTCGCTAACCCCCGGAATTACTACGCAATCCCATTTGGTTTTCTTCGCAAACCAACACTCTTTTCACAGATACCATTAGGTTTGCTTAGCAAACCAACATTCCTTTTGCAGATTCAATCAACTGCGACGGCAAAACTATTTTAATAATACGTATAATCCTGATTTGACTTTCCGGTCCTTGACGTCACAGCGAGGGCTTCGCCTCCTGCTCGCTACGCTTGCCAACTCCAGGGGATTGCTACGCAATGCCATTTAGTTTGCTTTGCAAACCAACACTCCTTTCACAGATCCCATTTGGTTTGCTTCGCTAAACCGGCTTTGCCCGTGGTGTTAGTTTGAGAATCAAACCAAAATTGAATTCGTAGCAATCACCGGGGATTAGCGAGCAGTGGTCACACCTGACCCCAAAAACGAACTGTCACGGGCAACGCCGTGCTAACAACGCAGTGATTAGTAATCAATATAAATGGAAATATAATACCTTAAAATTGTATTAGTTTTCATTTAAGGTATCCGACTACGTTTAAAACGTATTTTTGACCAAAATTCTCAAATTTGTTTTATTCTATCATATTGAAGCCCAGTTTCTTAAGTTTCAGAATCTGTAATTATTTTGATACGACAAATAGAAATAAAATTATAGCAATTTTAGTTATTGAACGACAGAAATCCAAACCGGAAGCACTATTGAAATAACCGGAAAATGGTTGGTTTTCCGCTAATTTTTCAAAAATAAAAATAATTATAAACATAAATTTGTTGAAATTATTTTCTACAATCAAGCCTAAACATTTTACATCAAGTTTAGATGAATTTGTTCGAAGAATTTGGCAATGGCAAAAAACACAAAAGTAAACTTTAAATGCTTTTTCTGGAAAACACAATTTTAAGCAAATATTGCACACGCTTAACATGATTTCTCAAAAAGTTGCAGAGATATCTCTACGAAATTAAACATTATTACTTATTAACATGTTGTTTTGACAATATACTATAGGTTTAGTTGCAAAATGCATACTTTTTAGTTTATAGCTGTTTAATTTAAATGAGAAGTAGACATTTTTTTAAATTAAAATTTAGCTACATATAACGAGCGATACTTCTTAACATTTCAATATATTTCTTTTACTGTAGTATATTGTCGTCACTAATATCATAGATACATGGTGCTGCAAGGAAATTAAAATTAATTAAATAGAAATTTATACAGAGCGTTAGCCATATTGTAGTCATTTTGATTGAATTTTACCTTAATTTGCCCAATTGACAAAAAAAATAATGAGTCGATGCATTATTTCTTGTTTTATTTCCTGATACCGAAACATTATCTAGTATGAAAAATGTTTAAATTGTGATTTAAGAGTCGTTTAAAAAAATTGTATATATACATATATATATATATATATATATATATATATATATATATATATATATATATATATATATATAAACACATACATGTGCTCAAATTCAGAAAATTAATATTAATGTCAAAATACCTTTAACTATTGATTTAGAAGTTATAATTAAGAAAGTAGAATAAAGTTGTAAAATGTGTTTATGGAAATGAAGTATAATGATATTATTCTACAACGTTACTCCTTTATCAAATCTTATATCTCAAATAAATATTGCCTACTCCATTTCATTTCATTTCCATGTGATCAGGTACGGCAACGAATTAGTTTGGTTGTATTATAAAACCGTAGCATCATGAAACTTGTTTCTCTTGTTCAGCTACGTTTGGGTGTCTGATTAGTAAATCTTTCTTTTATAGTGCAATTTCCCCAAACACAATAAAAGTGGTGTCGTGATGTTATTGAAAGCTCTACGATTTATTGACCTGTCTTCGTCCAAAGGTAATGAAATGTTCTCATAAGAAGACACATCAAGGACCACCTGTAGTTGGTTGGACATAATTTAATTTTGTAGACAAGACAAATCCAGCGAAGATGTAGTACCCAGAATAATTAAAAGATTTCCTCATATTGGGTTGGGATAAATTTTTGAGAACAGATGAATTATATGAAAGTAACAAGAAGAACTTAAAACCGCAGCAATCCCCAAGAGTACAACATATAAATTTTAAGATTTATTGATTGACATATTGAGATATCTATAGATATAGCTATGAACAGTTCTTTTAGAATATTTCACTTTTTTAATTTCTTCTCATATCGTTCGCATGCAAGTATGCTTTTAACTATCCGGTTTATCTGGAGTGAAATTTAATGTAATTAGGTTAATAAATGTCGCTTTTGAGCAACACAGCGGGTTTTGGCGATGGTCGGGGTCAACCCCGTTGGGAAATATCCAAGGACAACACCTCGTAATTTTGAACCACAAAATTTAAGGCCACGATTGATTTAATGTGCACCAGCCCGCGTGTTCACGACGGCCTGATGTTGGACCGAGTTTTGTACTCGGTCCAACAACAATTACTCTTCCCGACTAAATTACCTCGGTACGTGTGAAATTTAAAATTGACATAAATAATAGGAATAAGATTAGAAAAATAATTAGTTATAAAGTAGTAAAGATAATAATAGATCCAAAAAATAAAATTAATGGATTAATTATAGAATTCTAACTATAGCTAATAGAATGTATTACTTTATATGTATGCTAGTTACATTCATTCAGTAATTATACATTCCTAGAGTTATCGATAAATAGAAGCAAATCTTATGCACGTGATTGAGTTTTATTTTTCTCCTATAAGGTCAAATTATGTAACTATGTAGTGAAACAAAAAAAAATGCAAACTTATTAAATTCAATATAATGTATAAAATAAGTAAGTTTGGTATATCACTTGATAGT
Source organism: Metellina segmentata (assembly GCA_947359465.1). NCBI lineage: Eukaryota > Metazoa > Arthropoda > Arachnida > Araneae > Tetragnathidae > Metellina > Metellina segmentata. The sequence continues at coordinate 57,720,724 of OX375884.1, read as the reverse complement.
TTTATTAGCTTTACAAAATTTATATTTACAGTAGAACCTAGGTTATATATGAGTCACGATACACACAAACACACACAACACATAATATGGATCGAGACCACCTCGGATAACCAAAAACTCGGATGGCAAGGACAAAACGCACAGACACACACAATAATGGATCGAGACCAACTTGGATAACCAAAAACTCGGATGGTAAGGACATAACGCACAGACACACACAATAATGGATCGAGACCACCTCGGACAACCAAAAACTCGAATGGCAAGGACATAAGGCACAGACACACACAATAATGGATCGAGACCACCTCGGATAACCAAAAACTCGGATGGCAAGGACATAAGGCACAGACACACACAATAATGAATCGAGACCACCTCGGATAACCAAAAACTCGGATGGCAAGGACGTAGTAACGAAGTACAGAAAATTTATTGTACTACATGTTGCTGATACTGTTTCTGAAAGGTAGATAATAGAAGGATTAAGAATGGTCTATACTCGGAACTGTGTCACTGTGTGTATTTATTGTGATAATTTTACAATAGTTCTAGAATCTTAAAAAATACTTCAGTATAAAAGTGACTCAGATAACTTGGATACTCGGATAACCAAGATTCCACTACAATTGTTATACTTAATTCACAATTATTACTTTAGCGGATAATAATCTTTTGAAACGACTCAAACACAATACATTGACTGGAAGCGATTATATGCTAATTAATACTATGCGTTAGTTTAATTCGTTAATTAACTGTTTACATGTTGTGGGGGATTCAACAACTGTAATCTTGAATACTTCTTGGAAAGCACTCCTGATTAGGTTAATGCAAGTTTAATCTTACCCGATAAGTCTTATTCTCAATTTATTTCCGGTAAATTAATTAATAAATTAGCGAATTTTCTGCTCTTCTGTAGTGAAATACAAGTGCCAGGTGTTTAAATTGCCATTCATTTAAGTTCTTTTACCTAATACGTAGTTTATCAGTATCAAGAAATGCTAACCACATAATTAGAGTACAACATTAATCATAACTTTTCACGTAAACTTTATATTTTAAGAAACAAGAGCGTATTAATTAGTAATTGAAACTGGGAGGTGTACATTAGACCTCAGAAAAGCCTAAGTTTAGTATGTATGAGCCGAATGATCGATTGCATCTAATGCCGGTTTGTTATTTCCCATTTGAATAACATAAGAAAGAAATGGTAGTGGAACGATCTTTCTAAATCGGTGGTTACATCGGTACTTTTTATATAGTTGTCAATTTCATACAATTTATCACGAAATTTAACATTGAACATGGATAACACTTTTTGTTGATATAAATGGCTAACTGATAGATAGCAACATTATTAACATTATATACTTTACAACTGGTCGTATTTCTAAGCTGCAGTTCTAGTCTTTGACTCCTCTGATGGTTGTCTCGACGATGTAACTCGTCATTAGCAAAACTGACCAGATCTTGATCATGTTATTTAAAAAATTGGCTATATCTTGATGACTATATATCTACAAGTATTTATTAGTAAACTCTGTCAGATCTTGATTGTAGGTATATAATTAACGGCTCACTGGATCAACATAACAGGCTATTCAGATCTTGATGGACAATATACCTCGACAAAACCACATAGAAAGTTTAAAGTGTAATAAACTAGTATGCTTGTTGCAAATACTCAATTTATTTTCATAGATTTCTTATTATGAAAGAAATACATTTAGTTTGTGAAATATTCTCTGAATTATATCAAATCTTTTTTTATGAGACATATGATTAAATTGATACCAAAGCACATTCTTTACCAAACCACTATACCACTATATTTAAAGTTTTAGGCTAATTGCTTTTTTTCATATTTATTTATCTTACAGATTCGATATAAAACTGTTTTTCACAGGGTAACTTTCGTAAAACGATTATATATATATATATATATATATATATATATATATATATATATATATATATATATATATATATATATATATATATATATATATATATATATATATATATATTGTAAGAGGAGCTCAGGAAGGTAGCTCAGGAAGTAGAGCGTCGGGCTCGCATCGGAAGGGTTGTGGGTTCGGTCCTCGGCTGAGCCTGCAATTGTGATGGTTGCGAGATCGGCGCTTAGACCTGGCTAAAGACCGTCGTGTTCGCTAATGGTGGCTGGGACACGTTAAATAGGTCGTGGTCACAAAGTTCCCTATATTCCCATACCAAATCAATACCTCTGGGGGTACCTGATCAGGGGGTTATCGGCCTCTGATTGGGATCTAAATTACGATATGTGTGAGTGAATGGATGTGTGAAAGGGACCTTCCTGTAAAAAGGATGTGTCATGTATGAAGAAGTCCATCCCTCCGGGGCAATGGGACCCCCAATTGGGCCATATATGGCCAGCACGACAACAACATATATTATATATATTTAACATCAAACTGTTTTTCACAAGGTAACTTTCGTAAATCGATTATACTCGTAACGATCGTAAGTACGATTATACTCGTAACGATGGTAAAACAATTAGATTCGCAAACGATTATTCGTAGCATGATTAAATTGATGCCAAAACACATTTTATACCAAACCAAGTTAAAGTTTTAGGCTAATTGCTTTAGTTCTTATATATTTCCCTTACAGATTTAATATAAAAATGTTTTTCACTGGGTAACTTTCGTAAAACGGAGGTGTTCAGTAATCAGTTTATTTCAAATTGCCTTCATGTGGATGTGTGTGAACACTCCAAATTTATCTAATAACATCTTCCTTTGACTGAAAAAAAGTGCAATAGACAGCAACTTTAGCCATTCTGTATCACTTCCTCAGGCCTTTTATCGGCACTTCTGTGACGGTGTTCTTTCAGGAAATCAATGATAACCTCTCAAACTCTTGTGGGATTTTGCAAATACGGTGCTCGGAGACGCTTTTGTCCTTTTCTTTGACCACTGGCCGTCTCTGGGGATCTAGAAAAAGCGGATGAAAAGTAAATAACATTTTACCGCACCTCGAAGAAATAAAATCTAGCAATTACTACCGTTACGAAAGTTTGAACTCGAACAAATTATTTTACTTATTTTAGACACATACCACAGATAGACAGAGAGAGAGAGAGAGAGAGAGAGAGAGCAATAGATAAAAGAAAATTTCAATGATGAATATTTTTTTAATGTGCCATTAACAATTGCGTCTTAATCGTTCAACGTCTGAAATCGTTTTCTCCGCCGTAGCGGAAGTTGTTCGTCGCCTTCTACAATACTGAACCGGACATCAAGATATGATGGTATAAAGGAAAGAATAGAAGCTTTAATAGGGGGATGGTCCCCCACGTGCTGCAATTACACTAGTAACTAATTTTGGGCATACTTTTAACAAGGTTTTGATACACATCTATTGGTATATTTGTGTCCATTCCTGCTGCAAATATGTCTCCAGTTCATCTGTAGATTTCGGACTGGGTTCCCTGGTACGTAAGCGTCGCTCTAACTCTTACTACAAATTATAACACGGGCAGTTCACAGCGGTGAGCACTGACGTCAGACTTGGCACAGTTCCAAAAAGGTCGAAAACATTGGTTTAGGGGAGAAAAAAAACTAATCAATAATTGTTTTTAATGTTCTAGATTAAATTTGATAATTCGGGCTGGACACAAAATTTTGCTAAAAATAGGATTACCTGTGTACAAAATTTCATTGCCATAAAAATAAAATACAATAACGCTCTCCAACCCCCGGTGATTGCTACGCAATTCCAAAAATGATCGCAATAGCCCATTGTGTTCGTCCAATGTGACGTTCATTACAAACCTACCCCTAACAAAAACAATCGCGAAGACGACTCCAAAGGACCAAAAAGTTGTGTCGTCATTTTCACATTATTCACCCATAATCGTATTGTAGAAATAAAAAAGGTCTTATGAAAAATTATTTATTGAAAGAAATCAAACTCAAGGTATCAATCTTGTTAAAAAAATTTTTCAGATATCAAATCCGACGAAATATTCACTTTATCTTAAACGATAGCGAAGAAATAAAACCTCAAATAGTCCTTTCCTGTGACAAAGTTAAAATCGTTGTAAGAAAGTTATGCTGATCAACAGCGTAAATGAAAACATGCTTTCTTCCATTGAGGAACTATGACGTCAGCTCTGCGAGTGACGTCATAATTTGGCATAGTTCCAAAGACGAAAAACCCAAAATTCTTTCCTTTCTTCAATGAAAAACTGTTTTCAGATTCACGAAAAGAATGAAAGAAGGGGGAAAATTAATTAATTAATTAAAAAATGTTCTAGATGAAATTTGAAAATTCGGGCTGGACACAAAATTTGCAAAAAATTCGGACCACCTGTGCGCCAAATTTCAATGAAAGTTTCGTTGCAAAAAAACTCATTTAATAAAACTAAAAATCAGCTTTTTCACCAGTATTACGAAAATTATTATGATCCTATATTTATTTGATGATCATATCATTTTTTTAGTTTTTTATTCTGTAAATACAATTTTGTACTAGCGAAAGCTCATGGAACTTCGGTTTCTAACAAATGAAAACTATACGTTTATGTAATAGAACACTGTTTATACTTTATATGGAATTCGTTTTTCTGCACTATATTTACTAAACTTTCTTACTCATCCTATATTTTTAGAGTTCCTATTTCGATTTCCATACTTTGGTGGGATTGTGTACTTACTCAATTTACATTTCAAAATGTCCTTTGTAGTTTTTCAGCAAAACGACGAACACGGCAGAGGTAATATAAATGAAATTTTCAAACTTCCCTTTGAAACTGTACACCAGTGGTTCCCAAAGAGGGCGGTACCTCCCTCCGGTGCTCGTTAAATTGGTCTATGGGGGCATTTTTGGTCCAAGGCAAATTTAGGAAATGTTGAGGATCAACCAACGTCCCCCTGCCCAATACTCGTAAGAACATGCGGAAAGGTTTGTTTAATTTAAAAAAAATCGAACGCATGTTTCAACAAATAGTTCTAAATGTATTTAAGTAAGATCAGTCCGTATTAAAAGCAGGTATTGGTACATTATAGCTTTGTTCTTAATACCTTTTTGAACAGTACAGGCCTCGAAATAGATTTTTTTAACACAGATGCACCTTGTGCACCTAAGTTTTTAAATTAGGTGCACAGGTTATATTTTTCGGTTCACATTAAAAAAAATTTGTATAAGAGTATTAATGAAATGTAAACTACTCTATTAGTTGGGTATGTTTAGATAGGTTAGTAGTAGATAGTAAATAAAAATATTTAAACATCTAAATTCTCCCTTCTCCGGTGCGACAGTAGCTTCATTAGAGTCATCTGGAAAATGTTTCGATCATCAGAAAGTTCTAGTGACAGGGGCACAAGTAAACCTTCCCCCTGTATAAACCCCTACGTCCCAGCGATTTCGTTTTTACATAGTATTTGGAATTTTATTTACGTTCCTTCAGAACGAGAGAGGTTGAAACTAATATTTTGTTCAAACATCAAAATAACATAAAACACGTCCCCCCTCCTTTTTTTTAACGTTAGGTGCACAATTTTAATTTCATGTGCACATTGAACCTGTGCACCCGTGTATTTCGAGCCCTGGTCTAGTACGTGTAGGAGTCGCAGCATGCGCAGTGCACCACACAGTGCATATTCCGGCTCGGTAAGCAAAGCTTATATTTACAAGTTTGAAAAGGTCATGACACGATTAACAAACGTGCGGAATATCGAATCTATGCATGTTTTTAGACAGGTTGATTAAACATTATTATAAATACTTGTGACTTTTTATCCATAGAAGATTGTTTCGAAGTTCCTTCAAAGCAGGTGTGTACTTAAAATTTCTGTGCGGTGTCTACAAATCACATTCAAAGGATAATTTACGTGTACCACTTATTAAAAATATTTTTTTGTTGCAATAATTACTTGCCACAGAAGTAAATAGTACATATTTAAAATTTTATTTAACTCCACATATTATTAAGAAAATCCCATTATAATTATACAGTACGGAGACGAATCGACGAAATGTCAAAGGATGTGGAGAGTTCTCTAAATGATTCCTTGAAGACAACCGAGTTTTCTTTACGTCTCAATGAATCTATTTTGCCAAACAATTAGGTACTTCTTGCGTACGTTCGCTACATAAAATATGAAAAATTCGTCAAAAACTATTATTCGCAAAAAATTTAGAAACGGATAACAAAGAAAAAAATATATTTGACGTATTGGAACACTATTTTAAAGAAAAAGTATTCTTCAGGATAATATCGTGTTCGTTGCTACCGATGGTGCTCCGGCAATGGTTGGAGATACCTCGGTTGTTTTCAAATTTGAAAAAGGCGGTATCCTCCAAATGTAGTCGAAGTGCATTGTGTAATTCACATACAACATTTGGTTACAAAAAACCTAAGTGATCGCCTTCATTGCTAACCGCAGTATGTAATTGTAGCAGTTAACAAGATCAGAAGCAGTGCTCTCAATGATAGATTGTTTCAAAACTTTGTAGTGAAATCGACGAAGATTTCAATCGTTTACTATTGCACACAGAAGCTCGTTGTCTATCAAAGGATACCTGTCTAAATATGTTTTATGACCTATTTGACTCAGTTATAATGTTTTTGAAAACAAAGATGATTCGTAAAGAAAGAATTCATTTAAATTTAAAAATGACGCAGTCCTTTTTATTGATTTATATAATAAATTTTATGGCACGAATCTACAACTGCAAGGAGATGATTTGAATTTAATCAAAGCAAAGGAAAATATTTATGCGTTTGTGTCAAAACTGTCCTTGTGCAAACAAAATTTGTGTAGAAGACAATTCAATAAGTTTCCAAATTTTTCCTCTGCGGAACAAATTATGACGACATTCTGGTATTTTGCCAGCATTTGGAAAAACTTAAAGAATGTTTTACAAATAGATTTCAAGATGTCCTTAACATGATTACTCCAGATTGGGTCCTAGAATCTTTCTCAAACCTAAAAACAGCAGAAATATCAATGCCAGATTGGGTCCTAGAATCTTTCTCAAACCTAAAAACAGCAGAAATATCAATGCCAGATTGGGTCCTAGAATCTTTCTCAAACCTAAAAACAGCAGAAATATCAATGCCAGGAAGAGATGATAAAATTGTCAACAAATGAAGAGTTAAAATTGAAATTAAAAAATGGTTAACAAGAATTTTGGCCTCAAAGGCAAATTATAGTATTATATCAGGCTTTATTGGTTACGTCAAAGACGTTTTTAACTGTAGTCTCATCATCATATTTAGCCGAAAAAGGATTCATCATAATCAGCTATTTACTAACAAAGAAAAGAAACAGATTGACATTAGTGGAACGCTGAGATTTAAGATTACTGATGACAAATCTAACATCAAATATCGAAAAATTAGTGTTATATATATATATATATATATATATATATATACACCAATATGAATATACACCAATATTGCTAATATCTTTTAATAAAGAAATTTTAAAAATCTGTCTTTGTTTGCATTATCTAATATGCATTCTCATGCAATACTTCCCCGAAGAGGGGCGTCATCAAATCGAGCTATGGCCCAAAAAAGTTGAAAAACTATGGGCTACATTATTGATTTCAAGAATAGGTGTCGGGGAGGTTTTTTTTCTAAAAGGGGGCGGTGAGAAATGTTTTTCGAAAAAGGGGGGAGGGTAGCCAATAAAGGTTGGGAACCTGTGCTTTACACCTTCACATGTTTCTGATGTTTTCAAAAGCTTGTAGATTGCTCTGCAACAAAACACTTAAAGTTCAATCTTCAAACACAAAATCGAATACCAAATAATTTGAAATTTAATGAGTTTCTTTTAAAAAATAAACTAAACAAACAGTAATATCCGCCTATTTGTATGTTTAATCCCAAAAGTTAAATAGTCCAACTAATTTCAAGTTATAATTCCAACTATTCTTTAAATATAAAAGTTTACCCACAAGAATTTCGTTTATTTCCCGAAGTTGTAAGAGAAGACTGGTGTCGTTATTAAAATGTCGTGTCAAAGTTGTGTTTATCCCACATAACACACTCAACAGAAGGTAACGAATTGAAATATTGAAACAGAACGTGAGTGTAAGGATTTTGTCCTTTTACTTTATAACTCTAATGAGTTTTGTGGAATTCAAAAGCAGATTCTAAGAAAGTATAATTTTGACTAACTAGTAACTTTGTGGTATGAGGTATGTATTTAAAAATAGTTAAATTCACTACATACATGCAGCACAAACTTTAAACTTAGATTATGTACGATGTTTACTTCCAACAGGGATAATCCTTTGCAATTTATAATTTTTAACACAAACCATATGTAACTTCATAATACTGATTATGCGTATGCAGTTTGATTAAATGTATAATGATCTGATAGCATAAGAAAACCAAGAATAAAATTGTTTATGTACTGAAACTTTTTATTTTTATGTGAGCTATGAAAGTTTTAGCTTATCTCAGCTTTATAAAAAAACTGGCTATGAAGAATAAATTATTTAAAAAAATTACGCGTTGAAAACAAAGCGGATATCGACGTGGCGTCCTGCATTTCTGTTATTCAACTTCCAATGGAGTTCTTAAATCTTTGATAGAATTCTTTTAAATGTTTGTTACACGAATAATTATTAATCCATTTTTTAAATTGCATAGTTCAATTAATTTGAGATAAACATGGAGTCTGCAATCAAATATTAATTTGAAATAGCACACAACTGAGACAAGATTATTTCAGACAGATTATTTCAGAGACAATGTTATAAAAATTGTGTGCCACTTTGCTATATATTACGTAATAAAGGTCTGCATATTTTAAATAAAGAAATTAAAAAATGATGAGAGTACACAACAGCTAAACACAACCACGCTTCTTTTTACTTCATAAAAGAAGAAACTTGAAGTAGTAATCAGTTTACCTAATATTTCTACCTACTCCTCTAGTAACATATTGCTCAACATTAAAAAGGTAATAGTCTGTAAATTAAAGTGAAGTCGAAGATGAATTTTCAATTCCAAGGCAGTGTTGCAAACTGTAAATTTCGAAACAATGCGAAAAATATTTGAAGAAACTAATTGAAAAACAATATGAACAGAGTTTAAATTAAAACAGAACCTAACAAATTTTTCACTAAAAAAAGATTCGACCTGAAGAAGTAACCAGCTCCAATGAATATTGGAAAATATTCCATATTTATTTTCGAGGAACATATTGCACAACACTAAAAATATATGTATGCGAAGATAAATTTTTTATTGCAAGACAATGGTTCAAACTGTGAAATTTTAAAGTAACACGTAACAATATTTGAAGGTTTTAAATAAACTAATTAGAAGATAATCTGATCACAGAGTTCAGATCAGAATAACACAACCACTCACATTTCCCATTTAAAAAAAAATAAGACTTGCAATAAAAACCTTCTCCAGTAAATATTAGTACCCACTCCTCGTTTCTTTTACAGCAACATATTGTTCAACATTAAAAAGGTAGCTATGCAAAAATAAATTCTTTATTCAATGACGATCAATACCTGGAATACAGCCTGCTTCTTGCTTACGATCGCGAGCTGCTTGTTGAATTGAATCAAATCTGGAACAACCCTCTTTTTTCCAATATCGCCAGAAATGCAAAATATTTACATTTTGGAAAACCTAAGACAACGGCATTTGACTTGAAATGGAGATCCAATTCTTCCATCATTGAGCGCCTAGGAAATATTTTACGTCATTGAAAGTGCACTGTTTCGCTCGATGAATAAAGCATTCACAAAAGAAATAGGAGCGTGACCAACAAACTGGGGAAGATATAAAGCTGTACACCATACTTCACGTTCAAATGCTTTTTGACATAAGCTTTCCCTAGACGCCGGGACTGTCTATCTTTGTGATACCATAAGATAAATGCTTTAAAAACCAAGCTTGGGATTTAACTTAATACCAAGGATTTTTTCTGTCCTAAAACAAGAGTTCTGGTACTGGTGTTTTGGGAGAAGTATATTCCCTATACTTTTAGAGATAGCTAATTATTCAATTTACTGGAAAGGTAGACGTTCAAGGTTCATTTGTCCGATCATTGTCTTCGATAATATAGATTAAAATTATCTATTCTGAAATATGAGAGAGATAGATAGGTAAGTAGTTAATTAACGTCAAACTGGAAACACAACGGGCTATTGACGACTGTCCGGGGGAAAAGTCGGAAAGGAAAAGGTCGGAGGACAACAACCCGTAATTTTGAAGCACGCTTCAGATGACGAGATCAACGCTTGAGATCGCACCTCACTCACCAAACTTCCCCACCAATGGGACGAGATTTAGGCCCATGACTGATATGACAAGCCCACTGATACTGATTGCCAACCAAATCTCTATTTTCGACAAGCCCCCTGTTACTGATTGTCAACCAAATCTTAATTTTCACCATACTTCTTAGAACTCTTGGTTCATTGGCTCAACGAGAGGGATTTTCAGTGTAAACAAACCAGAAGCAATGCGTATATTTTACATCAACTGTCCATACGTAATCACGTAGTACATATCACGGTTTCCTTAAAATTAGTTCATAGCCATTTTGGCGCTTTTATCTAATTGGCGTTAATAAATTAACTATCACAGTAAATCGGAATTTATTTATGAAGTTTGGGGTCGCAATAGCCATGTTGAGTTTCGTATTAGTATTCGGGGGGTTGCGAGTTCGAATCCAATCAAAGACCGTCGTGTACAAGCGGTGCTGGTAAACGTTGAATCTGTCGTGGCCTCAAATGTCATTACGTTGCCGTGTTGTGGAAGTTTAGAGAGTGGGCTACCAGCTCAGATGGTGTCTCGTCATCTGACCATAGTTCCAAATTACGAGGTGTTATCCTCTGATCTTTCCCTTCGGGTTTGATCTCGGACCGTCATCTATAGCCCGTCATGTTGCACTAGTGCGACGTTAATTAAAAAACCTACCTACCATACATGGAATTTGTATTTGCGAAATTCCGAATTCTTATTTGAATTCATGCCAACTGACGACACGTTTCCAATACTGACAGGAAATCCCTGTATCACGGCAGAAACACTATTGCTACCTATATTGTACTTATGAGAAAATACTCATAGATACTTGGTTCGCATCACGGCGTGGATGTTCTGAGCAATTTGGAATCCACGTAACTCTTTGAAGCACATGTTTTTAAGGGAAAAAAACAATTTGCAATGAATAGTTTTTTTATATAAAAAAAAAAGGGAAATACGTTCATTTTAGTCATTTAACAAAAAGTATCACTCAAAACGGGAAAAAAATAATAACATTCCAATAAATGCTTTATTGCAGAGGGATACATAAATATTCCCATTACGTAACTAATGTTTTAAATGAAAAAAGGTCATTGAAACACATCTTTTTTTCCAAAACAAAGTGGCACTTAACAGACAATACAGCATCATGAGTGCAAACTTTTTTATCGTGCTGCAGAAAGCATAGTACTCAGAGTCCGTTTTGGTAGATGTTTCTAATATTTTCCTCGTATTTCCCATAAAACAGTGGGTTTTAATTTTTTTATCCGCAATGGAAGAGCAGATGTTGATGGTGCATATTTATGAATTAACGTCTGAGCTATAAACTCTTCAGCGCACTACCCTTTGAAAAGTTTCAGCTGCATCTTTTGACACAATGGCTTACAAACAACATCTGCATGGAAAAAAGATTTGTACGCTGTCCACCATTTTTTGATACGTCGCTTAAGATTGATAATTAGCCAATAGCTGATCAAATTTATCCACAGCATTCATGTTCGCATTATTATTAATAATTAATGAGGGACAAACAACTGACATTATATCCCTATTTTGATATCTTCTCTGTACTGCTCACTTGATTTTGATAGTGCTAAATGGACAAAAGATACATTTCCCTCTTACCAATCCATCACAACAGTGTCAACAACTTACTAGTGTATTTTTACCTCTGTGAAATTTTGTTTTCATTTATTTACACAGTTAGCGTTAGTTCAGAGCATTGCCAACTCAATGAAAAACTTTAAATAACATATTAAACTGTATCACTTGGAGTAATTTCAAGTGGTGGGTTAAAAAATATTATACCATGCATAAAAAATTAAGCAAAAGGTGGGACATTTTAACCCACGTAACCCGAAAGGTTACGTTGTGCATCCCAGTCAAATGAATCCTCATTGGCAAAAACTGGATGTTGAGCTATAAGGCTGAACTAATTCCAGTATATTGAAATTCCACAAAGCAAAGTTTGCAGCTGTGAGAAAAAATTCAAATGATTCAAAGTTTCAGAGAACTCATCCTTAAAGGATTATTTGAACTCTGACGTCTGATTCCAGCTTATTTTAAGCACCCACGAAAATAGGATATTCTGCTGATGGAAATGTTTAATATTGCTCTTAAATACATGTATCGGTTTGACACATATAAATAAACAGCTGAGCTTATAATTCAAATTTTTGGTTAAGTTAAGACCCGTATTGAAATATATATATTTTATACCAGAACTGAAGTTACAAAATTCATATGCAGCATCCTTTAAAAGTTTAGGAATGCATAGCTGTAAGATATATATAAAATAGAGACCATGACAATCTAAAAGTCATCTAAATTGTCGAATGCGGTATACGAAGACAAATATTTTATCATTAAAGTCGTTCTAGTCACAAGAACGCAATAAATTGCTAGCCTACCAATTCAGGGCATGAAATTACTGTCGTTAGAAAATGTGTATGGCTGACTTCTTTTTCAACCCACCAAACTGACTTAATATATCCATTGAAATATTTTCTAAAGAAAAAATTGTAAATAATTTATGTGCCTATATATACAGAGCATCGAATATGGGAATACACGAACTGATGCCAAATGCAATCGAGCATAGTGATGTAATTATAAACGAAATACTAATTTATTTTTAGATATACAAGAATGAATTACTCAGTGTGTGTGTAATGCAAATTAAAACATATATAAACATTTTCAATATATCCAATTATACTTATCTATTTTGTTACATTGAGAATTGGTAAGATGATACTTTATTTCTAATAAGAAGATTGATAAAACTCTTGGTGCATCAAAATAATCATGTAAGCTGTTAACCCAGATTACAACTTCACGATTTCTTGAATTTAATTTTAAATTCAGTTCTCGTTGTAGATAAAAGCATATATAAATTGAATCGCTAAATGTAAAAAGGATCATGTCTCATTTTCATGTTTTGATTTATTTGTGTAATAGAGACGCCAAAGCGTCGTTTAATGGCAAACTGGGTTAAATCTTGCCTATAGATGTGTCTGTATTCCACAAGACACACACACTACAATTACATTTTTTACTAAAAACGTACTATTGGAGAAAACATGTTTTCTCCCGAAAACTTTAGAAAATGACATTTGCCCCTTTTTACATTTCGCGACTAAATTAAAATCGAGATGTATATACTAAGCACTCAATTTAAATTTGTATTTCAGATGTATATACTTCATCGCCTTAAAATACAACTAAATTAATATCATAGAAATAAATCAAAGATGTGTATTTGAAGTCCTAAGTGACACACAATCAAACTAAGATCTTTTTATTACAGTTTAACTATAAATATAGACTTGAGATATATTTGTATCTTGAAACTTATAGACTATATAGGATTGATCCCAAAAACCTGTAATGGCACCATACAACTATGCTTGCCCTTGTTTCATTTATTTAAAGTAAAGTTCTTGGGAAAAAATACAATGATATTTAAAAATGTGAACATTTTTTCTTAATTCACATCTACAATTTCAGTGAATATTAAAACATACTTATGATTAAATATGTTTTAATATACTTAGTTTTATATACGCTACAAAGTTAGTACAAGACTATGCAAACTAGTATATTCGTTTACTCAAGTTACATGTTTTGATATGTAGGCATTGACACTGGCAGAATAAAGTTATTTATGTATTACAAACCACTGAAATAACATACTTTAGTAGTGGTTATTAAATAAAAATAAATATATTTAAAACTTCAGCTATAATAATCGAACCTCATTTAAATAGATTCATAAATTATTCAACCACTTTCCTGTTTTGTTTTATTTCTTCCCAGTTGGCCCTTTCCCTTGGAGATAGATTAGATCAGAATCAGATTTTGACGAAGCATAAAATTCCTATTTTGGGATTACACAGATCCGAAAAGATAGAAATTTTCATTTAACGTTTCTTAAAAGAAATATATTATCTTTTATTCCGCTGCCTCCCCCTTGTTTGCCTCTTTAGAAAGTTCTTTAACGCGCAGCATTTGTGGGTTATTTTCTTTGAAACTTTATTTCTACGCAATACATTTCTTTAAGAAGTAAGTGTCATCTTCACATTTCTTTCTAGTTTCACACCGAGTCTCTTTTGACAGCTGTCGGAGCTTTCAAACAGTTGCTGAAAAACAATTTTACTGTAATTTTACCAAGAGTTCGCAGGCCGTATGTTTGACAAGCATTTTTAGATATGTTTCAATGAAGCAAAAAGGAGTATCAACGAGATGAAAATGCCTCTGAGATTCTCATTTTACGTAACTCGGGTGAACTTTCTGGAAAGATTTCGAAATTTAATTCCCAACATTTTTTCGTAAATGTTCTTATCGAGTATATTAATACTATGCAATTTGTGTGTATTTGACATTTAGTAAAGTAGGATAATTTAAATAAATTTTGTAATATTTTCCAGAGTGAAATGAATTTCCCAGCATTAATATCTGAAATTTATCATTTTGTTTAGATGATGTTATCACCGTTAGACATTTTCATAATACGAAAGCATTATAATAAATTTCCTATGTTATGAAGCCATGTAAAAAACAACTGGACATTTTGAAACTTGAACAAATTATATTTACTTAGATTAATTGCGAAACATTTGTTTCCTCTCTTGAAATAATAAATGCACCTAGTAAGAACATTTAGTATAATAAAAGTTTTAAATATATTCTAAAAAAGGTTTTATATGTGCTTATTAATGTTATACTCTCTTTAATCTCTACCTAACCAAAAATAAAATATGTAATCAGATAACTTAATGTTAACTATCGCCAACGAAACATTTATGTGACTCTCGTCTTTCGAAAACTAATACATTAATGTTTTCTCAGTCAACAAAATTCACAATGCACGAGTCACAAACATGGTTAAGACGCAGATTTGTTTTTTTTAATAGTTTTATTTTTCTGATGTACTTAAGAATGAGTTTGGAAAATTGGTTGATATACACCTGTCGCTTAAAACGTTACAACCCATTCAAAGCCCCCGAATGACTTAAGTGTTGTAGAGGAATTCAATTTCATCTACTCAAGTTAAAATGTAGCCATCTCGTTCAAGATAATAAATCTTCGAACATTTTGCTGCATTCGGTCCTTTTTTTCGTCTTTCGGCTTTGACGCGTAGGAAAAATGAGAATGCTCATCCAAAGACAGTCTAAATGAAATCACGTGAGGCGAAATTCAATTCCGACTTTTTTTGAAATAGTAGATTGTTTTGGTATGAATGTGAATTATGGTTGGAGACAAGTTTTCATTTAAAAAACTGCAAGATCTGGCTTTCTTTTAAATTAAAGTTTTCGGTGCGGTTTTCTTTAAGGAATTGAAACATCAAGTTTTCAGAATTAGGCAGTATGAGATTTCATTCCATGTTATCCCGACCACTCAAGGACTTTTTTATTATAATTTCTTCTCTGGTTTCCATCATTTCTTACTTTTTTTACTTTAGGGATCGCTGGGAAATTGATTTTTTCCCCTTATACAGTTGATCTTTTTGAAAGGAAAATCCCTCCCGGTAAATACTAATCCAAAAGAGAACTTGAGAATCTGAAAAGAAGAGGAGCCTAATTTAAAAAAAGAAAATCTGGATTTTATTCCAAGTGCTGCTGTGTACTTGGTGCGATTCACACACACAGCTTTTAAAAACCAATTAAAGACCGTACTTTAAAAAACCCGCAGTGTTTTCCGCTTAGGTAAAAAAGAGGTTCGGTTACTCTTCTCATTGAAAGAGGATTATCTGTAATTTTCCAAAGCCTAATGCTTAATACCAGGGTCTCAAAAGTATTTATGAAAATTATCAGATGTCTGGAATCAATTAAGGGACATTTTACTTTTTCAATCGCAGTACTTTAATTTTTTTTCTTAATTAAAGTAGATAAAGATATCAAGATTAAATTATTTTCTATCCTCTCTGTTTCTAATAGGCTTAAACAAAGAAACAATCGACATGAGACTTTGTGTATTTCAAGTGTGTTTTTTAATTCCCAAATGTACACAGTCAGGATGTATAAAATGTTTTTACGAGTGTAAAAGCAAAAATACAGATAAGCAAACATTTTAATACAGATAATAACATTTTAGTCCTGTATTCAAATGTTTTTGTCTCATAAGTACAGGATTTGGTTCCATAATACCCTATGAATAATTGAAATTAGTAAAGATACTCGTATTGTTGTTTGCTAAGAAGATGGAAAGGTGGTAGTTTATGGAAAGTATAAAAGACGAGTAAGACCACATTCCCAATCTAATCAATAAAAATGGTCCCGAGCAATAAGCTTGTGATCAGAGGTCAACACCACTGACCCCAAAATATCTATAGGGATGGTCTTCCATGGTGATCTAGTTGCTGTTCAGGTGGTTTTTAGGGGTGCAGGACACCCCTGTGATTGAACAGTCTCCCAGAGAGAGAGAGTGCGAAAATGACTGCACAAGATAAATGTTGTAAAGCTTGAGTTGAACAGAGTTTTTTTTTTGTACTCGTTGTGGAGTAGATCCCATATTTCCCTGTTTGCAGCCCCCACGCTAAAGAAATACAGATCCTTGATTGCATGTACTATAGATACATGTTTTTAGGTAATAAAAGTTAGTTGGCACACCACTTGTCCCGCTATGTTACAAGAATAACGAGATACGTTCAACGTATCTAGTAACAGTGCGGAAGTTTAAAACCTATGCACCCTGTAGCCCCCCCCCCCTCCCTACATGACTTCCTACCAGTTTCGACAATTTTGACCAATGGAATGTCCGCTAGGTTTCTTTCGACCGATAGATACGGTTATTTAGTCATTGCGTGCTTGCTGTGAGGTATCCTACTCTACGTGCTGCTATTCTACACTTCACGGAAATCTTGTGGCGATCAAGGGGTTAATGGCTCTGCGTGCGTTTGAATTAATGAGTAGTATTCATAATCAATAACTTATAATTTGACCAATTGAATATTTCCGAGGATTTTTTTTAGCCCTTCTGGTGATTGTAACTACTTGGTATGTCGGGAATCTTCCCTTCTAAAGAAACTATGAACTATAACACAGTTGATTGTAATGCATAGAATCTATCTCACCAAGCACTACCCAAAGTCGAGTGCTGTTGGTCCAGAGTTTTCTACCATACGTAGATGTTAATCGTAACCCTCAGTGGTGGTTATCTTGACAAGGTATTTCATCATTACTAGCACCAGTAGCAGATTTTTATGGACGAGATATGTAGTCCGTTGAAAAAAACTGACCACTTCTTGATCATCAAAAAAGCGGCAATATCTTGATAGCTATCTCATCATTAGCAAAATTTGTCAGATCTTGATGATAAGATATCTTGTCGAATCCACTTGGGTAATTCTAATAGATATGGTTATATAGCCTTTATATGTGTCATGGTTTAAAGGAAACTCTACGCTATTTTAAAATATCATGATACTCAGATGGCTGAATATGTTGAAAGATATTAACAATTTTTAACTTACGATTCTACTAAAACCTCGGCAAGCTTTTACGCTTCACACTTTTAGCTCGAAAGTTTGTATGAGTATAAATATGTCTAAAACATGTTTTTATAGGTTTACAGAGTAGTAGATATCAACTTCATAAAATTGTTGTGTACCAGTGCCTTCGCCCGCTGTGCTAGCAGTCTGTAAGTGTTTAGTCGTTGCAGGTTTGATTATTCTGGGTGAACGTCCCCCCGCGTCAAAACATTTTTCCATGTCTGTGTAAATCCATTAACTTAACATTGCTTGGCATAGCTTGGCCAAATATAGGAATATAGAATATAGCTTGAGCAATAAAATCCTCCAAACTATCAACTAGTCTAAAATTATAAATACGTTCCGAGTTTATTAATAGTACAAGTTTCATATGATGTTTTAAATTACTTTATCTGAGTGGTAGGATATAATATTTTTTCTTATTCAATTTTATCTTAGTCACGTTTCGTCCAAACTTGCAAAATAATGCATTCCCATCACTCAATTTTCACTTTTCCTTACTGAAATTGCAACTATGCCACATTCGGTGTGTTAGAAGTAATAAAAGAGATAATTCAGTTTTAAATTACCTTTACATTTCTTTCTATGAATTTTTACGTAAACTGCATTTTCTAAATTGTATGTGACAAATGAAATCTGGTTCCCACACACGAAAATTTGTTTAATAAGCAGTTGTGTATATAGGTGAATATTATGGTCATACGTATGTTTCCATACTAACCACTTACGCTTTATGTGCAGTTAATATCTTAACTGTCTTCTGTATACCTTTGTCGAGTACCCACCATTCTGTACAATGTCGATAAGTGATTGGATAATTTTAATTGCGTCATTGTTGGTAACCTGTGCCTTTAAAGACAGTGGCAGACCGTAAAATTACCCCCATTTCGTGGAGGACAAATTATGTCACCTAATGCTCAAAGCGCTTTGTTTAATTGTTGGATTATCAGGCTAATTACCCGTACCATCAAGTTAAATGTTGTATGTACCACTCTTAATAACAGCATTCGAAGTAAGAGCGTTAACACCGACCAAAGGAATACACGTTGTCTATTTATCGCGTGTAACGTTTCCTGTGATTTCTCTAAAATTCTTACGCGATTTAGAGTTCTTTCAAGCGTGTGTGGAAGAATACTGTTTGAACATTATCCTAATTAGAGAGCGGGAACCATTGATATCGTAAAATCATTAAAATATCTACAATGTAAATTTAATTAAAATTTAATGAGAATTGCATAGATTGCTAGCGTATTTGCTTTCGCTACAGCATCATGTTGACTTTTATCAACATGATTAGCTATAAAATATTAGATATACAACTCATCAAAAGTGTAAAGTTGAATTGGTTTATAAGATTGTGTGCTAAAGCATATGTCCCATACTGTAGCACATCCTTTTGTTTTCAAAACATTGAGGTATTTAAAACATTTGTGATCTGAAATATCGTCACATTTGTGCAAATCTCGAAAATTAAATGCGATAAACCTATTAGTACCGTACAGTCAATAAAATATCTATAGTGTAAATGTAATTAAAATTTAATAATAACTGCGCAGATTGCTTGTGAATTTGCATTTCGTTACAGACTAATATTGAATTTATCAACATTATTAACTATAAAATATTATATGCCTGATACATCAAAAGGAATAAAGTTTGGTTGGTTTATGAGATGGTGTGCTAAAGTACCCCATACTATACCACATCATTTTGTTTTAAAATATTGCGGTTTTTTAAACATTTGTAATATGATATATCTCCAAATTTGTGCTATTAAAACCGATAAAAGCAAATACTGAAGTATAAAAAAAAAGAAAAGAAAACTATAAGCAACAGAAATTATGGAAACCAATGTAGGAAAGGAATTATCATTTTAAACATTTGTTAGCTCTTTATCATAGTTTCAATCATCTCTAAACATCATCAGATTTTTCATTTAATTTCACCATTACTTTACAATCAGTTATTTTTTCTATGTTCAATTATGAATTTCAAAGATAATTGTTCTTGATATTTAAAAATTGCATTCCAATCAACACCATCATTAAATATTCATTTTAATTGTATGTTCAGAGATATTTTAATACCTAAAACTAGTTCCTTACTTAATTTTCTAACGTTATCTATGATTACCTTATAACTGAGATTCTGATTTTTCAATATAAAATTACCTTTTAATTTATTTATCTTTATACGTAATTATAAACTTTTAAGATAAATCTTGATAGCGTGTCTTAAAAACCTAAATTATAAGTTGAAATATATTTCCAATTCACTTTATGTTCGAATTACAAAATACATGGTCCCCTATAATCTTTGATAAGTGGAAACCCATTCATAATATTAATTAGTTTGAAAATTTCGTAAAGATCTACAAATAGATTAGAATTTCTGAAAGCTTCAAAGTAGTTAACATCCATTTGTATGAAAATCATTTTTATTAATGATTAAACAAAATTAAGAGCTATGCATTGTAAGATTTGAATACAAAATTTTTATTTAATTGATCGGCCCAGATAAATTATAATGATTTCATAACATCATTAAGGTTGCCATAGCGAAAATAAATTACTGGGTCTGCCTCACATACCTCTATTCAAAATTATTTAATCCTTCATTTCAAATCCTGTGAGTGAATCTTGTAATCAATATAATAATTATTATATGCTAAATTTATTTTCCATAACAATTTTCATACACATATTTGTCAGTAGTTTTCAATATCAAATCCCTAAATGTAGAGATCATTAAATTGAAGCAAAGGTTTTTACAATTCAACAGTAATATAAGTTATTTTTTGTAGCTTTGATAATTTTAATAGCCTAATATTTCCTGGTAGCAACATTTTTACTTATTAATCGACCCACATAATAATTTCTTTTATTTTCAAAATTATAAAAACAATTTTTCGATGAGGAAGATGTATTTGAATCCCCATCGTCATCTCTCAATATATATTCATTTTTTCCAAAAGTTGTTTTGTTTATTTATCTACGTAATGTTTATTAACAGCATCATTTCTATCTTAGGAATTCACACCATTGATAAGTCTTGCATTTTTATTTCCATCAATTCCATTTTTCAAAATCAAATCATCATTTTCAAAATTGATATTAACATTTGTTTCATGTTCAGGATTTTTAACATTCTTGATTATTTTCTTCTGTATCGAAATCTGCATTATGCAATAAACTGATATTTTACTACAATTAATAGATTATTTCACATAATCTTTTGCTAAAAGAATCCTTTAAGTTATAAGGATTTGAAAGATTTTTAAGTACTTTTTCTTTTGAATCGAAATCTCTAATGTAACAAACATATATATTATAGTAATTGAATTGGGATTTATCCTCATAACCTCTTTATCTCTTATGCAAGTAGAATTATTTAAATTATCATAATTTAAAAGATGTTTAAGCATTTTTTCTTTCTCATCGAAATCTTCGCTTGGAAGTAAACTTATATTTCAAAATAATTGAATTGATTTATTCGCATAATCATTACTAGTATCATTTTTTAAAATTACAATGGTATGAAAGATCTTCAAGCAATTTTTACTTTTGCATCAAAATCTCGATTTAAGATTAAACTTATATTTGTTAAAATTTTTATTTCAAGTCGTTTTTTTAAATCATAATTAGATTTAGTTGCTGAATGATTTACATCAAAAGGATTAGGTATTTAAATCTCTTCTTTACCATGTCATAATTTCAATTGTTAGTTCATTTCGATCCTATACCGGGAGGTCCTAGAGGACCTACTTTAAAGACATCATCAAAAAATTATAGTAATCGGCCATTTATTTAGCCATAATTCCTTTTCCTTTAGTGATCTTAATCATTGCGATATTTGAGTTTTCATAATTAGTAGCTATGGTTCTCGTTCTTTCAAAATAAAGTAAAATTCTTTGTTTTTATACATTCAGTAGATGCACTTCGTAGTCCCTAATTATATATATATATATATATATATATATATATATATATATATATATATATATATATATATATATATATATATATATATATATATATATATATATATATACCTAAATCAATAATTTTCATGATAAGCTAGTAGATTAAAACAGATCAGATTCAATCTACCAAATTTGGAAAAACATATACATCTTATTTCTGAACGGATGTTATATGATCTAGCTTCTCTAAAAGAGAAACGTAAATGTTATTAAAGTAAATTTTTATTAGAATGTATTGGTATATAACGCAAAAAAAATACTTTTTTGTAATTCATCATGTTGACATTCAATTATATCTAGATTTTAAAGTGTCTTATTTTGCTTATAATACAATTTTTTTATTACATACACACATTGAGGAATAACATACAATTTTAAAACTTTCTCCATATCATACCCCAGCAAGAAAAGTGACACAATTCAAAATTGCGTAATTTGAGAAACACCAACTTAAAGAATGCTATAAAACTTATATTCAAATAGTAAAAGCTTCTTTTAAATTTTAGGTAAGTATTTATGGGGGGGGGTAACTTCTATTATATTCTAAGAATAGTAATATAACACGCTGGTGCACCTCAGACATATTTTTCAATGACATAATATCAAAATTTTTATTCTTTGACTTGCATCACTTTTATTGCCGAGGTGCGATTTGATGATGGAAATAGAATAAGAAAAACTGAACCTTTTTTATTTGATTTGGTAACTCTACATTGATTACCCGGATCTTTCCTTTCGGGGAGTGATCCTGGACAGTTGCTAAAAAACCCGTTGTGTTGATCTACAGTACGAGGTTGATTAGATACCTACGTACATTGATTCCAGCTTACCTCAAACTCTGTCACATATCGCACCCCGGCAAGAAAAGTGACACAACTCAAAAATAAAAATTTTGATGTTATATCATTGAAAAACACGTATGAAGAGCCCTAGTGTGTTATATTACTATTCTATAGAATATAACAGAAGTTAATACCATAAATAATTACCTAAAATTTAAAATAAGCTTATACTATTTCAATATAAGTTTTATAGTATCCTTTAAGTTGATGTTTCGCAAAATCTGCAATTTCGAGCTGTGTCACTTTTCTTGTGTGTGTGTGGGGGGGGATATATTTATTTAATTAAATGTATCACCAGTAGTTGGACATATTTTTAGATTAAATATAGGTTAACATAATAAAACGATACATACATAAAAACATACTTAACAACTAATTTGTAATTAGAGTTATGGACTTTTACATATATCTGCATATTTGTTCACATAGCTGTATTGACATATTTATGCTATCATTTCTTTGAAATTCAACTTGTCCTTGGAAATTTCTAATTACTTTTCACATTCCGTATAAATCAAAATAAAATTTGAAGAAATTGCAAACAAAAATTTTAAGAGTCCATTATTTTAGTTGTTTCATCTGGAGTTCCAACATGTATTGAACTCATTTTTATCTTCAATATTAGCTGTATCAATATAAAATAGAATATTTATAGCTTCTGAGGTTGAAAGTACAATTAATTAAATTTTACTTTTGATGCTTAAAACTTGCTACATAATAGATGAGTACTTAATAGTTTATTCGATTCAGGTATTTCAAATTATCAGTCATTTGATACTAATTAAATTGCCACCATATATATATATATATATATATATATATATATATATATATATATATATATGTGTGTGTGTGTGTGTGTGTGTGTGTATATATATATATTGCTAAAATCTATTAATAAACCTGAAAAAATCATCTTTGTACCTTTTAATTTTTCACGATACACAATCTAAGTTTAATTATTAATTTAATCTGAAAATTCCGATGCTAATCAATTGTAACTTTTCTTTTCATAATAAAAACTTTCTTCACATGCAGTTATTCCTACATATGAAGAAAGTTTTCAAGTATTAAAAATTCAACAAGTCCTTTATTTAAACTAATGAGTTCTTCTTTTGTTAGTAATTATTTTTTAAGAGAGAGCAATAAAGCTTTAGCTGTAAAAATATTAGATTATCCATTTGCTTTACAATTATAATATTATAATATCTGGAAGGATTGTCTAAAATATTCATATATGCGTCGGTGTTCAATTTACCAGGTACAACATGCAAAGGTTCTTTGATTATTAAATGGATTTGAAGAAATTCTGTCATATGTTAATTACTTTAAAGAACGCAATGGTGTTCAGTACTTATTAAAGGAAAAATACTTATTTGTGTAGGTTGCTTAGCCCGTTCGATTCGGTTACATAGGGAAAGGGTCTATATTGGGCCAAGTGGGGCCAAACACAAGACAAATAGCGTCTGATAAAATCAAAAGGTGAGGGAGAGCAGTAAGACAGCTTGGACATCCTATGTTCGCTTTCCCCCCACTGTTTACCAGATGCAGTAAACCAAATGGAAAAATAGAGCAGTAGGTTGCCACGGGTTCTTAAAGCCCTTACATACTTAAACATCTACCCTTGAGAGTCATTTCTGTTGGTAAATATATGTTTGGAGAGTGGTATGCATCTCATGTATTACCTCGCAATCTGACTGTGGGTTAAAATTACGTGGTGTTGTCGTTAGATACTTCACTGCCGGACCATCTGAAATAACCCGCTGTGTTGCTTTAGTGCTACATTAATTGATTACCTACCTACCTGTTGGTAAATAACGTCATATTTGCATCTGTTTTTGCTTAAAATAGAAAACTACGCATTTTAGAACTCGAGTTATTTTTCAAATTTCTAAATTCCCTACTTGTTTTTATTGTAGTGAACTGGGATTAGCTACTAAATAATATTCGTAGGTATCTAGGTCTAACTAGCCCTCGGGTGACCAAGGTGACTGTTAACTGACAAACCAATCACACATATATAACGAATAGCACAAAGGGATTTTCACAATTAACGTTCCTTTTATATAAAAGTCCATAATAAATAGTTTGAGACATCAATAAATATTTTAAATGTCTGATTAAATCGCGAGTGATTCTTATGTAACACAAAATGCTTGGTCTAAACCTTCGATGTTTCTCATGGCTTACTTGCATCCGTCGTTACCATGGATGATAGTGTTAGAAAAGTCTGAAAAAATTAAACTTACGGATCACACGTTTTCCGAAAACTTTATGGAAATTTATCTTTAATTCCACTAAAACCTTTTCTTACGAGGATTGGCCAATGCTCACCGAGATAATTCTCAGAAACCTTGCCACCTCGTCACATTCCACCCACAGCACTAAAGCATGATGCAAAGTAATATACCCCGAAGCAAACTTTTCAAGACGCAAAATTGCTATATGTTTATGTTGTTTAGCAAACTATGCCGATATTTTAGCACCGTTAGTGACGACTAAACTTTAGAGCAAATTCCTATTTCTAGAAATGAACCACCGAAACGCTTAATCTTTCCAGAATACTGAAAAATACGAAATCGAGGCCCAAGAAAATCCAAGAAAGCCGCCTTTTCGCTTACTTCATAACTTTTTGTAATTTACAGTTGACTGCTACATCAATCATTTGAGGCACTTCGGCTTTTACCCTTCGGATATTTTCAAGGGACTTTTTTCTTTTTCCTGGGCGGGCAGATAAGAGCTCCCTCATTTTAGCGCGATTCAGGGGATTCTTATTGGACAAATTGCTTTTTAGTTTTGTTAAAGAGATCATATCTTTGCACTTATACGGTTATTTTTTATCACATGATTTGTCAAAACGCTCATGTTGTAGGGATCACTCACCTTGCGATTCTAACACTGGTGTGACTCAATCATTTTTTAAAGTGACACTATAATAGAAGCAGAACATTTTAAAAGGAAATGTGCACAGTTATGAATTTTAATCAAATAGAGTATTCATAATCAAAAAGTTTCTTATTGTTCTGGGGTCCGCGGCAGTCATATTGAGGATCACTCTCTTAGCAATTATGAGAGATTTGTGTCGCACAAACTTTTTTCAAAACAGAATATTTTATCAAGAAAATAATGTGATGTGATAAATTCTAATAAAATGAAGCAGTTGATGAAATTTTTTTTTCTTGTTCATGGGGCTGGGTAGCCATGTTGCTGGGATTACTCACCTCGTAATTTTGAGGCTTGTGTAACACAATCCTTTTTATTTAAAGTAGCACTACAATCGAAGAGCATTGCAAAAATAAAATAATTTGTATAGTGATGAATTCTTATAAAAATAGGTCACTTGATCAAAAGGTTTCTTAAGGGGCTCTGGGTAGCCATGTTGCATTGATCACTCACCTTGCAATTCCGAGTCTTGTGTTTCACATTTCTTTTTATTTAAAGTGCCTTTACAACAGAAGAACATTGCAAAAAGAAAACAACGTGTATAGTGATAAATTCAATTAACGTAGAGCACTTGATTAATTAAAAGGTTTCTTATTGTTAAGGGGGCTCTGGGTAGCCATGTTGGATTTATGATTGACCTTGCACTTCTGACACTTGTATTTCACAATCCTTTTTATATAAAGTGGCACTACAATAGAAGAACACTGTAAAGAGAAAATAATGTGTATAGTGATGAATTCTAATAAAATGGAACACTTAATCAAAAAGTTTCGTATTTTTCTGAGGGGTAGACCGGTTGGTAGATGAGCGCATTAGCATCCGCAGAGTTGCAATTTCGAAACTCTATCCAACCTAAGACCGTGGTGTACGTCCAGGCTAAGGGTGGATGTGTAGCGGCCTAAAATGCTCTCACTTTGGCATGGTGTGGAAGTTTGGAGAACGGGGTGTCAGTTCAGGTGTTATCCTCGTTATCTGAACGTGGTTTAAAAACGCGAGGCCTTGTCCTGGGATATATCTCTTTGGGATTGATCCCTGATTTAAAAGTTAATGCGAGCGTTTTCTCTGTAGACAACACTAAGACAGGAAACATATTTAATGGTCTCCTGAAAGGGAGTTTTTACGTCAAAATATGAACAAACTACAAATGAAAAATATTTCTAATGCTAATTTGATTCCTCGCCGTTTTGGCTGTTCGGCGTTATTTGTTATGATAGGTACATGCCTATAATATAGTAGAAGTACCATGCTAAATTATACCATAAAGGGGTTACCGAAACACTAGCGCCCTCTGAATTTACCTTCGCAGAAAAACTCTCGCATACGAGATACAATGATGTGATGATTTAATAAATACTTGTACTGTGGAGAAACCAATATACTATACTACTCGAAAATAACATGGAGCTCTGAATATAAATGTTAACATTGCTTAGCTAACCTCTCTTGGAGGATGTCTCGAAGAGGAAATGTGCCAATAGCAAAACTGACCCGATCTTTAGTGATGATATATCTCGCCGTTAAGAAAACTCACCAGATCTTTATCTCGTCAGTATCAAAATATTGGTAACTAGCCACTTCGTGGCTAGCCCGGCGTT